>CM045493.1:40100932-40700932 GCA_024704745.1 Rosa lucieae | reverse complement strand
CTTTGGGAGGTCTCGGATGTGGTTTTGCCTCGATTGTCACCACTTTGGGGATTTTAGTTCAAAACAGGGGTTTCGAACTTAAATCAAATGTGAATCGTTACTAAGTTGGAACCGTATGTGATTAGGTACTTGACGAAGTATTTGGACGAGTTGTTGGTGATAGTTTTGGTTCGGTTCTGTATTGAAGATGCAGCAGGAGTTCGAGGTGAGTAATCTCACGAAGTTCATATCACGAACGGGTTCACCATACTGTTTTGAGAGTTATTTAGTTAACTGCAAACTATAGTTGGTATTAGTAGGCATTCCTGAGCGGATGACTACGTATATATATATTTACGTGAAATATATATGTTTTGGTGGTTTGTGGATTTTGAAACAATATGCATGAAATGATGCTTTTTATTGTTTTGGGTTGTGGCTTTTGGAAAATAAATGATTGTGGAAATGTTGATTTTGATTTGTTTTGAAAAGCGTGTGATTTGTGTATTTGAGGAACATTTTAGTTCGCGGGTGGTTTATTTAAATATGGGTTTTTACCGGGAGTAATTGATAGGGATCAATTACGGGGAATCTTTCATTTTAGATTCGTGTAACATTTTGGGTCCATTGTGACTCCTTTAATGTTTTGGTATTTATACTGCGGGTCCAAAGACTTACGAGTTGAGGATCGTGGGTGGAAAAATCGGGACTTCATGCCTTTGGCCGGGTTAGTGAATACGATCAGTTAGAGCTCTAGTCTGTCCGCCGTGCTTGTTTATTGATTTAAACGTGATTTGAGTGGGTTTATCCCGTGCTTGTTTATTGATTTAAACGTGATTTGAGTGGGTTTATCCCGTGCTTGTTTATTGATTTAAACGTGATTTGAGTGGGTTTATCCCGTGTTTGTTTATTGATTTAAAAGTGATTTGAGTGGGTTTATCCCGTGTTTGTTTATTGATTTAAACGTGATTTGAGTGGGTTTATCCCGTGCTTGTTTATTGATTTAAACGTGATTTGAGTGGGTTTATCCCGTGCTTGTTTATTGATTTAAACGTAATTTGAGTGGGTTTATCCCGTGTTTGTTTATTGATTTAAACGTGATTTGAGTGAGTTTATCTCGTGCTTTGTTTATTTATTTAAACGTGATTTGAGTGAGTTTATCTCGTGCTTTGTTTATTTATTTAAACGTGATTTGTGTGAGTTATTCTCGTGATTGGCGTGAGTTGTGTGTGGTTTGAGTTACTCATATGGGCTTGCAAAAGCTTACCGGGTTTGTTGTGTGACAACCTGGTACACTATTCAAACGGTGTAGGGGTTAATCCTGCAGGTCAGGAAAATCGTGGCTGAGGTGGGGGTTGCATACTTGCAGCTAAACGGTAGGAAGCAAATTTTGTGACTTTACCATTATTTGGACTTCCGTTGTAGTAAGCTCTGAGGAGCATTTACGTTTTATCTTGTTGTTGACAATTTAATTCGTAAGCTTGTGTAATATATAACTCTATGGTGCGAGTGTATATTAACTTTGAGGGTTCAGGGCATCAGTATGTACTTGTTTAAAGGGAAAAAGATTTCAAGTATTTTGTATTGATGACTGAATGTTCACGCATATATAATTATGGGATTATATATATCGATTTTCATGTGTGTAAAATCAGGGGCGTGACATCTATACTACATGCAAACACATAGCTGCTACAAGCACAAGTTAAAAACTGGGAACCAACTTAGATCACAAATTCTAATGAATCGCTTGAGATTGTCAATAAATACTTAATCCAAGGGCATTAAAAGTTGGCATTCATTTAACATGAACTCAAGTACAAGAGAACTTCTTTCAGCACCATTTAAAATACCACATGATATGTTCATATTATTAACCTTACCTGTCAACTTACCACAAGATAGATCAGATTAACCTGATTCACACATTCAGTAACACCATTGTGAAATTTTCCAAGGCATTGAGTTGTTGATGCCAAAGTTCCAGACCAATTTTTTTTTTTGTTTTAAACCTCGGCAACCTAGCTTTCTTTGGAAATTGAGCATCCAAACATCCATTCATTAATCCTGCAACTTAACACTCTCAAACAGAAATACCCGTGAGGCATGGTATGGTATGATATAAAATCAAAGCATACACTTCAGATTTTCCCTTTTTTTTATTATAATTTTTTTTTTATTTTGAATAAAGACCAAACAAAAACAAACCTAAAAAGAGAAAAGAACATCTTATAGAGAAATGCAAAAATAAACACATAGCTACTAGAACCTTAGGATTGAAAAGAACATTTAGTCCTAACAAACCAGAGCACTCTAATGATAAGAAAAACTAATGTAAACAGAAAGGCACTACTCCCCCTATATATGTGCTTATGATGGAAAAATCATGCTATTGGCAGCCAAGAATATATTTTTCACAAGCACATATTGGAGGAGTTCACTTACCTGTATGTGGAAGCTTAGAAAGATGAGGCTCTTTTCGTATCCAGACTTGCTCCATCTTGGACATAGGTGAGAATGGAACTGAAACAAATCTTGCTATCTTGTTTACTTCTTTCAAAAGAAATTCCATCTTTTCTTAAAGATATTCTTTCTTTTTGTTCATGAGTGGCTTCTTGTCACTCCAAGAATTTTTTCTTAGTTGATTGCACCTCGGTCTTATATGTCCTCGCTTTCCACAATGATGACACACAGGCACAAAATTCTTCAACATTGGTCTTGGTTCTTCAAGCACAGGGAAAGTAGATTGTGATGAGGAATGATCAGAGCTTTTTACAAACTTGGTAACATGCTCTCCTTTGGATGAACTTTCAGCATCATATCCCAGGCCATGTTTATCTCCAAATTTTTTACCAATCATTAGAATATTTTCCAACTTTTCACCACTTGAAGAATCACATCCAGCCTTGGTTTTCATTTGCTCAAGCTCATATAACAGACAAGCCTTTTCAGTTTTAAGCTCCTCAACTTTGTCACATCTCTCTTGGTACTTTTGTTAAAGGGACTAAAAGTCCTCCACAAGAGACTTTCTTACTGCATCACCTGCCTCCAATTGGGATTGAAATCCAGCTTCAGTCCTACTGACATCAGTCTTCAAGTTCTCAACTTCATTACTCAACTCTAAATTTCTTTTCTTCAATTCTTTTGAAGCCTTAGACAACATGATATAGTGTTGCATTACTTCCTCAAGATCAAATTCTTCAACTTCGGACTCATCACCAATAGTCGTTAATCCTACCAAGGCCACCACTTCAGAATCACTATCAAGCATAGAGTCATCTTCACTGTCACTCCAAGTAACATTCATTGCTTTATTTCGTTTATTCTTGGACTTCTTCAAGGTATTTGCACACTCAGATGCAATGTGACCAAACCCTTCACATGCAAAACACTTTGGAGCATTGTTGTTTCTTTTTTCATGTGCTCTTTCAAACCTTAAAACCTTATTACCTGGCTTTTCTTTTATTCTTGTATTCTTGGAGCTTGAGACAAACCTTGATTCACTTCTTTTGGATTTCCTATCCTTGAGAAATTTTCTGAATTTTCTTGTGACAGGATCAATTTCATCTTCATCAGCATCCTCTTCATCTGTTGACTCATCTTCAATGTCTTTCGTCACTTTAAGAGCTATGCTTTTGCTCTTCATTTCATCAGGGAGTTCCATCTCATATGTGGTTAAGTTTCCAATCAATTCTTGCAGATTATAGGTATTCAGGTCCTTCGACTCTTGAATGGCTATCTTCTTGGAATGATATTTCATAGGAAGAGACCTGAGTATTTTCTTGACTATTCTATGTTGAGGTATGGGATCTCCTAAGTTGAAACAACAATTCACAACAACACTGAGCCTAGCATAGAAGTCAGCAAACTTGTCATCATCACCCATCTTCATATTTTCAAATTGCTGGATAAGTTGCTGAAGCTTGGATTCTCAAACAACGGTAGTGCCTTCATGAGTAACTTGGAGAATATCCCATGCTTGCTTTGCAGAGTAACAATGAGAAATAAGCTGAAATTTATCAGAGGATACCGCTGTGAAGATAGAGTTTAATGCTTTCTGATTATTTGTACTCTTGGTGTTCTCATCTATAGTCCATTCACTCATCAGCTTCTTAACATTGGCTTCAATAGTAGAACTGCCCTCTCCAATCTCTTTTGTGTCAACTTTTTCAGTCTTAGTTGGATGCTCCCAACCACTTTCAATAACAGCCCATACAGCTACATCCTTTGCCCACAAAAAAGCTTTCTTCTTAGCCTTCCATGCTGCATAGTTTGTTTTGTCATCAAGAAACGGAGGGTGACTTGTTGACCCAGCTGCACGATCACTTATACCTTCCATTCTGTTTCCTTTGAGGATCTCACTAAGTCCGTCTAGTGACCTGCTCTAGTACCAATTGTAATTACAGAATGGATATGTATTTCCCAACTAACGGAACTTATCAATATGTCAACTTAGGAATCAGTTAGGAGAGCAGGCCAGTTCGCATCCTAATACAGGATAGCAACACAACTTGAATCCTAAACGAAACTGCAGATCAATCTTAATAAGTCTGACGATGTTATGCTTTACTCAATTAGCCAAATCATTCAAAGTAAACTCATCACACATAACACAAGATCTGTTGACGCAGTAAAACCCTCCAAAAGGTAAACAACTGCAGGCACTATGCCGGTGAACAATCCACTATATGAATGTGAAAGTACATAAAGATCTTACACAACTCATCTACTAGAACCAATCTAGTGGGCAGCGGTGTCTCCTCGTCTTTGCCACTTCCAAATCAGCGACCTTGTTCTCCTTTGTCAATCTTGAGATGGCACAACTCTCACCTCGGTTGTCAATCACCTCAAGGCACAAATCATGCATGAACTACCAACACACATGAAGCATAAACCCAGAAAAATTTTTGATAGAAAAAGTTTGAGATTTGATAATCCTTCAAGAGCTAAACAAGGAACAGCTCATGAAGAATTCTCAACAACAATTTTGGTTCAATACTTTCTGAGGATGAAAGATCAGAAAGCTCTTTATAACATAGCAGTAATATGTTTTCTGTTCTGGTGCACCAGCCCTAGCAATGTGAAAAAAAAAAAAAAAAAAAACACACACACACACACACACATATATATAAGATATGAATGAACTAGGGTCTCCTAGGGTTTCTACTATGGAAAGGCTTTTCAAAAGAGGTTTTTATCCATGGGTTAAAATCAGACGTTTGAAAGGAAAAGCCCATAAACCAAATGAAGAAAGTTTGAATGCTTTGGATAAAACCTTCCAAAAATTCTCATATCAGTACATTAGGATTGAAAAGATTTTCGCATCCTATAATAGGATTCAAAGGTAAGTTCAGTTCTAACCACTTTACAAGCATGCACACGTATGCAAGACATACCTGATTGATGAGAGTGGTACATGAAGCTTGAAGAATTCCATTCTTTCAAGGATCCAAAAGTAGAAAGCTATTACAAGAAACATGACTCTTGGTTGTTGCGCTTAGGAAATGCCAATCAAAATAAACATTGCACTAACAACTTCCTTGGCCAACACTCATATAAAAGACACCTTGTAGCAATTTTTCCAAACCCTCAAGCACTGCATAATAAAATAGAGACCACTTATTTAATCAACTCACACCAGCTCTTCACTTCTTGCATCAAACTATATTCCTACTTGACAAAATTCCTTGGCCAGCACTCAATATAAAAGACACCTTGTAGCAATTTTTCTAAACCCTCAAGCACTGCATAATAAAATAGAATTCCTAAGTTCTCTCTATATATCAAGACTAAAACACTTCATATGCCAAACCGCCAAAAAAAAAAGACCAAATTTTTTTTAATGCTAAATGCAAGACCTTTATGTTCCAAGTAAAGGACACGTATCTATTGTACTTTCCCATGCACTTTCCTTTCATATTACACTAGAGGAGCTTAATTAAATGAATCTCTTGACAAAATTCAACACAATGTAAATTAATACAACAGTCAATGTCCTGAACAGAGTAAATTAATATAGATCAAAATTTATCAAAGGCATCCCTTGCATGTCTTCTCTGGCATGACCTCAATCATGGTGTTTATTATCCAAAACTTTGTCTTGGTTGGGTTTCTATGCCTAGTCATTACCTTTTCTTTATGTTGTTCATCAACTACTTGGAATTCCAATATTACCTACATAGAGAGACAAAGAGATGCTCTTCTTCAATTTAAAAAAAGCCTGGTGGATGAGTCCAATGTTCTTGCGACCTGGGGAAGTAAGAACAATTGCTGCGAATGGACAGGAATTACATCCAACAACTGAACAGGTCATGTTATCATGCTTGATCTCTATCACCCTAATTCTGACAATGTTGAGACTCCCTTGACAGGTGAAATTAGTCCTTCACTACTTGAATTGCGATATCTAAGTTATTTGGACCTCAGTTATAATTATTTTGGAGGAATGATCATGCTCAAGCAGTTTTTTTGATGAGACGCCATATGGACAAGGCACTCAAATTGGAGTATATGTCAATCAAGGATTTAAGAGAGCTATGGGTAGTGCTAGAAGAGCGCTTTGGTAATGTCAAGATTCCCTCCTCCCCGACTTGAAGGTTCAATGGAACAATCTGCGCTTTGTTGATTTCAAGTCTGTTGTTGAATATAATTCAGAAACTCTTCGCCTACAGTCCATATTTAGGTTTTGTGGACAACCTATCACAGAGCAAGAGCTAATTGAGAAAACTCTCTCCACCTTCCCCGTTTCAGCCATTGTGGTATCAAAGCAATACCGCACTGAAGTCAATGCTGGATGGATCACAAGGTTTCATCAGCTAATCAATCTCATATCTGTAGCTGAGAAACATGATAACATACTCGTGAGGAATTATAATTCAAGGCCCATTGGAACTAAAAGTATTCATGAGGCGAATTACAATGCACCTAAAAGAGGGCGCAAGGAGCGGAACCCTAAGAATAAGGGATATGAGGGACGTATGGTCCATATAACCGCCCTAACAAGCAAGGAAACCACAGATTTAGTGCGGATACACGTGGTGGCAATGCCACATGTGGGAGAGGTGGTCGTGGTATCCCTGGTAGTAGTGGTGGCGGCATGGCTTGTGGTGGAGGCGCCATGGCTCTTGGTGGTGGCACCAACCCTCCTAGGGAACGCCCACAACGTGCACCTCAGTTAAAGGGAGGCAACCACAATGACATGTGTCATCGATGTGGATCAAGTGAGCATTGGTTCAAGCAATGTAAGGCAAGCGAACAACTAGCTTCAAGATACATGGCATATAGGGACCTGAGGGAGCAAGAAATGTACCTTGCAGAAGAAGAAGATGGTGGAGATGTCAATCTCACCATAAAGGACTTCAAAGCTGAAGATGAAGTGCACAAGGATGCTGCAGACTTTGATTAGAATAGTCTTTTTATTTTCCAAGAATTTTTGTAATGGCAATATGCCTTAGTCAATAAATGACAATTGTATTAAACTCTTTCTTATGTGGTGCACCCAATGAAATATGATGTCTAGGAAAGTCATTGAGATTAATGGTACTTAAGAGAGTCTTGCTCCACCAACATCTCTCTCTACTTTCCTGGTCATATTTGATTGGAGTTACTAAACGGATAAAGTGACTACAATGTGTCTTAGTTTGATTTTATTTTGGATTAGACTTTTTGGGACCTTTGATGTAATCATTGGCTATCTTTATTAATAAAGTATCGTATTATTATTCGATATCATGGACATGTTTTAATTCCGAACTTTATTATTTTTCAGTATGTTTCCTGAGAGTTGGAATGCCTTCTTGATAGTGGCACCACACATACTATATTGCGACATAGGCAACTATTTCTATGGATGACGCCTAGTCGATCTTCTGTGACTACGATGGCTGGACCATCACAATTGATTCATGGTCGAGGACCAGCTCAATTTATGTTGCCAAATGACACAAGTATTAATGTCACCGAAGATCTATATGCTCCTAGGGCTGGAAGGACCCTATTGAGTTTTAAAGATATAAGAGCCAATGGTTTTCATGTGGAAACACATTGTGAGAATGGACAAGAGTTCCTTTGCATCACCTCTAATGACTACGGACATAAACGAGTATTAGAGAAACTTATGTGTTGATCTAGTGGGTTGTATGCAACCACTATTCGAATTATTGTATCCAACCATGTCATGAGAGATGACTTATGGGATTCTGACACATATAGGCTTTGGCATGATCGTTTGAGACACCCAGGTCGTGATATGATGATCCGTATATTAAAAACTTCACACGAACATCCATTTTTCAAAACGAAAAGAAGTCAGAACCAAAATTTGATCCAAGGTAGGGCTGGCACCGCCTACTACCTGGGGCCCAAAAGTGGTATTGACACCACCAATACCTCCTTGGTTCCTTTTTCTACTTCTAAAGTCAATTGTGACTTCGTGGCCCAACCATATACTTCCCTGGTTGCTTCTAAAACCCATCTTTCGTTTTGCAAAGCCTACTCTTTAGCAAAAGTAGGATCGAGACCATCCTATGCAAAGGACACTAAAGAGAATATTCCATTCTTACAAAGAATCCAAGGTGATATTTGTGGAACTATTCAACCAACTTGTGGACCATTTAGATATTTTATGGTGTTGGTTTATGCATCGACACGATGGTCACATGTCATGCTATTGTCCACAAGAAATGCTGCATTTGCTAAAATCCTAGCATAAATCATTAAATTAAGGGCTCACAACCCTGATCATCCCATTAAGTCAATTCGTCTTGACAATACTAGAGAGTTTACATCAAAAATATTTGATGACTATTGCATGTCCATTGAGATTGAGGTTGAACACCTTGTTCCTCATGTCTACACCCAAAATGGTCTCGCAGAAGCTGCCATTAAAAGACTTCAAATGGTCGCTAGAGCATTGGTTATGCGCACCAATCTCCCAGTTTCTGCTTGGGGCTATGCAATATTGCATGCAGCTGTGCTCATTCGTCTGAGGCCTACCGCCACTCAACCCTTTTCTGCATCCCAGATGGTTACTGGTTATGAGCCTGATATCTCACACTTGTGCATATTTAGGTGTACAGTTATGTGCCAATTGCGCCGCCACAGCGCACCAAAATGGGTCCTCAAAGACGATTATGTATTATGTTGGATATGACTCTCCAACCATTATCCGTTACTTAAAACCCTTGACAGGCGATCTATTTACCGCTAGATTTGCGGATTGTCACTTTGATGAGACAATCTTCCCGTCATTAGGGGATATAGGAACAATAATGTTCAACAGGAACGACAAGAATTGTCGTGGCATGGTCTGTCTCCACTTTGTCTCATCTTGATCCCCGAACCGCACAATCCGAAATTGAAGTGCGGAGAATTCTCGATTTTCAGAACATAGCAGACTCTATGACTGATGTGTGTTCTGATATTGCTAAAGTGACAAAATCACATATACTTGCTGCAAACGTGCCTGCAAGGATTGATGTCCCTAAACATCAAGGACATGGCGCCACCCCTAGGGGTATTGGGCATGACGCCTCCACCACTAATAGTGATGGCAATGTGCCAGGCCGGGCTCCTAGCAAGGAAACGTGGGAGGCCCAAAGGTTTGATGGATTCTCGCCCGAGAAAGAAAGCGAGTTTGGCATAGAAAGATCCATTAATCATCGACATAAATAACCCGTCTCATGAAGATATTCCGGATTATGGTTATGTCCAAGAGACATCATTGGGGGATGCTCCAATATTAGGACCAATTCCAGGGAATATGGAAATCTCTATGAATTACACTAGTGTACATGAGACGTTAACGAGATTCTATTTTTCTTGATGATGTGTTTGCATATTCTATTGCTCAAGGAATTATAGAACACACTGATATCGAACCTGGCTCCGTTGAGGAATGTCAACGAAGAGCAAACTGGCCTAAATGGAAAGATGTGATCCAAGTTGAATTGGATTCACTAACAAAGAGACAGGTATTTGGGCCTATAACGCTAACACCCCCAAGTATAAAGCCTGTTGCCATAAATGGGTCTTTATTAAAAATGTAATGAGAAAAATGAGGTTGTCAGATACAAAGCCCGCCTTGTGGAGCAAGGTTTCTCACAACTCCCTGGAATCGACTACGAGGAGACATATTCTCCCGTAATGGACGTTATAACGTTCCGCTACGTTGTCAGTTTGGTAGTTTCCGAAAAATTTGACATGCAGCTTATGGATGTTGTTACAGCATATCTCTATGGGGATCTAGATTCAGAGATATATATGAAGGTTCCAGATGGACTTCAATTACCCAAGTCAAGTGGCTCTAAACCACGGAGCGCGTTTTCAATACGATTGAGACGCTCACTATATGGATTGAAACAATCCGGACGGATGTGGTATAACCGTCTAAGTGACTACTTGATTGAGAAGGGATATGTCAACAATGAAATATGCCCACGCGTGTTTATAAAGAGGACAAGTTCCGGATTTGCAATTGTAGCAGTTTATGTCGATGACATGAACCTAATTGGAACTCTAGATGAGTTAAAGGAAACTGCTAAGTACTTGAAATCCGGTCATAGTCTTGAGCCTGAAAAGATCAGTTTCGTCGAAGGGATGAGGACGAAGACTTATTAGAGGCTGAAGTGCCCTATCTAAGTGCAATAGGCGCATTATTGTACTTAGCTCAATGCGCACAAGACCAGACATCTCATTCGCAGTGAACTTATTAGCTCGATACAATTCTACGCTAACACGTCACCATTGGATTGGCATAAAGAAAATCTTTCGATACTTGAGAGGTACGATTGATATGGGCTTGTTCTATCCCTACAGAGAGAAAGAAATAACGGAAGTGTGAGATCGGACTCCACAAGGCAAAACGCCACCTTCCGTGCTCCTCCTCCATTCCATCAAATGACAACGATGTCTTGATGGGTTTTGCTGATGTAGGGTATCTCTCTGACCCTCACAAAGGTCGCTCCCAAAGGGGTTATGTCTTTACCATGGGAGGTACTGCGATATCTTGGAGGACTACAAAGCAGACCCTTGTTGCTACTTCCTCAAATCATGTTGAGATTATCGCTCTACATGAAGCCGTGCGAGAATGCATATGGCTAAGGTCTGTAGTTAGACACATTCGAGGAACTTGTGGTTTGAAGTCTACCACAGATGAACCTACATGCATTTATGAAGATAATGCAGCTTTTATTGAGCAAATGAAGTTAGCTTTCAACAAGGGCGACAACACCAAGCATATATCGCCTAAGTTCTTTTACAATCAGCAACAACAAACACTTCTAAATATTGAAATGAATCAAATTCGTTCAGAAGATAATGTAGCGGACTTGTTTACCAAGTCGTTACCTAAATCCACCTTCGAGAAACATGTGAAGAGCATTGGATTAAGAAAGTTATCTGAACTCCCATAATTGTAGAAATTAGGGGGAGACCTTGACATCAGGGGGAGGTATGATGTCTATATGATCTCGAAGAGTGAAGGACGTGTTGTGCTCTTTTTGCCCTTCGACCAGAGTTATTTTTGTCCCACAGGGTTTTTGTTACCTGACAAGATTTTTAGTGAGGCAACGATCAAAACGTCATCACTTAGTTTGAGCGGCATAAGGGGGAGTGTGGAAGGATGTCGACTACTCCACATTCACGCGCGTTGTGCTCTTTTTCTCCTTCGACCAAGGTTATTTTTTCCCACAGGGTTTTTATTACTTGGCAAGGTTTTTGATGAGACAACTTAGAAGTGCATAGCAGAGGCAACATTATTGACATGGAATATCAAGGGGGAGTGTTGTAAATGATAATGATTATTCATGCAATAGGTATTGCTTAATGAATGTTATTGACAGACTCGTAATGTATTCGATTGACAGACTAGTAATGTATGCGATTGACATACTTGTAATGTGCGATTGATTAGTATAGCTATTATGTATTGCCTTTTGTATACATGATGTAACCCTATATAAACCTCATGGTGAGATGAATACAATACAATTATCCAATTCTCTACAACAAAATAAAAGAAAAATGCAAAAAGTAAAAAAAACCCACACCTATCCAACCCTAAATCAAAGCAACCAACTTGACAAGTGTTGATGCCTAAGACCTTCATTGGTGTACATCACCACTCATCAATCAGCAAACAGCAACAATCAATAGCAGAATAGGGTAAGAGCCGAGCAAAGCTCAATTATTCAAAAGAAACAAAATAGGGCTCTGGCACTCCCTCAAAAGCCCACAACAGGCTGATCCAGAAGAGAAAAGAGAGAGGAAAAAGACTGGCCCAGCCAGGCCACAAACAGCAACCCAGGCAGGCGAGGCCCAAACGGCCAAGCCCATCTCCTACACCTCGCCTCTCTATAACAACCTGCAATGAACCACCATGGAGCAGCTTCCCTCTACCATTCTGGTGGCAAGCCTCTATCCTCTACCATCGTCGAAACAAGAAAGAAAACCTTGAGCCCCGACCTGGAAATCAAACGGTTAAAACACTCACCTCAAAATCACCGCCCACAAATCCGATCGCACCTTAAGAGAACCGTTGACGCACTACCACCATCGACGTCTCACAATCTGATATGCAACCACCCAGATGGAGCCCAGATTGAAGCAAAACTTGGAACCAAACCTCCACCACTGAACAACACCGCCGTCGTCAATGCACGATGCTCAAAGGTTGGGTGGAACCCAAAAAAAGACGATTAGAGAGGCCTCCAGACCTGCCGCAATCCACGATTGATGCTGAGACCCTCCTCGCACCGCAGCCATACCTCGCCACTCCACGATCGCCGCCTTGCCAAAGAAAAGAATGTTGCCGCCAGTCAAAACCTAAGTTTCAAATCCAAGGTCACTCCCAGAAGCTCGGAGACGCCTCAGCCATTCTATCCCATTGTGTTAGTTTCCTTTTATAGAATTATTTTAGTCATACAAATAGTGTAACAAATGTTGGGACACTATAATTAATGTTGAAAATGAGAAAGGAAAATGGGTTTTTAGGAGAATGAAAGGATTCATCGTCATCCCTATTTTTCCTTGCAAGGAGAACTATTTTCCGAACCTTGTACTTACCAAACATAAACATAGGAAAGGTAGCACTTTCCTTTTCCCAAGCTTAAAATCCACGAAACAAACAAGGTAAGAGAGATCAAACCCTAACTCTGTTAATGTTGCTAATTGTCACGCGGCGGGTTTTGACGTTCTAGCACTGTTTTTCAGTGATGAGCTTATGGTTTCAAGAGTCGTGGTTGGAGTGTGCCGCTGTCCTAAGGGCACGGTCTTCAACTTCAAAAGTTCGATTTTGTGGCTGGTTGAGAACATTGCCCCTCCCTAATCCTATCATATTTTCTCTTTATTCGATCATAAAAGTGTTTCATTTCCTTTTTGCATCACAAGCACCGAAAACGAATTGAGTTTTTTTATTCAACCTTAATTCCGCACACCAAAACAAGAATTAAGGATCGAAATTGAGATACCATACTTAGTTAAATAATAATCTAAATCACCTTCTAGACGTCGTTTTCCATAAACAGCTTTCATATGCTTTTTAAACATGTTTTGTATTCCCCTAACTCAACAACGCCACCCTAAATGGATTGAAATCCAGATCACAAGTTTTCTCTGTCGAATCATAAGATTCACCATAAACCATGTTTGGAAACAAAGAGCAATTTTTTTTATTTTTCTAAGAAAACAAAACAGAAAATAACGATATGCATTGTCCCTACTCCCACCTAATATGTAGCCATTCACAGATGTCAACCATACCTTACATTATAGGGGATAATAAACTGTGTCACGAGCATTTACAAGAAGATGATGGGTCTTTTTGTCCCAAAGTTCAGCTTTGCATTTCTTTAATTAATTGAAAATTGAAAATGTGACCCCAATTAAGGTGAAGGCATGCCTATAGCGTCATTTGAGCATGGGCTGCTGCTCCCCTTTCCCCACACCGTTTATTGGTGATTTGTGAATATGTAACAATCATGATCACCTAACCCAGCATTGCACCTAGCCAACAAACCCTACCAGTTAAAGAAAAAGGTCATATTCCAAACAAACCCTCATGGGCTATTTCCATACCATTCTAGCTGTCTTTCAGATAAGTTTCCCTCCTAGGAAACAGATAGTATGCATAATTGATCAAGGTACGTGGTCCTTGTAGGCAGTAGTGGTACTGTGAATTTTACCTTCATATTCTATCTATGATCGATCTGCCAAAGAGTTTTCTAGGGTGAGATCTCCTGGAAATATTTCGCCAAATAGACAATGGAAAACCAAAGTAGCAAACACGATACAAGATGTTTCCTCGCATCTCCCTCTCACACCGTTCGCTTACCCTTTCATGTTTCTCCTGGTGTCTAGGTCAATCAGGACTTTTGATTAAACCAAACCAAACAGTCAACGAAACTGTGGTTTCTATAACTTGCACGATTTTGTGTGACCGATCGACGGTCGCCTCACGCTAGATCGGGTTGTGAAAGCTAATGACTCATCTTGGGTGACTAGTCACCATGTTATAATGCATCAGCACTCATCTTGGGCAATCACTGGACCTGGCACGGCCCCAAGATTGTATTTTGTTTTGTTTTGTTTTTTTTTTAAATTATATATAAAGAAAGGAACATTATTACAACTGCCCTCAACGCAAAGCTAGCAGCAAGTGCTAATCAGTGATCCCTAGCCTTGCCATCTGCACAAGTATGATACTGCCAGCAACTTCATTTCAACAACAAATCCCATCCAAATCAGGCCAAAAACCAACAGTGCATGCTCGCCACCTAGCCTCTAAAGATATGCATTGCCCCCTCCCACAGTTCATCGTCAGCGCCATGAAACTATTAAACTAAACCAAAGAAAGAAAATTCCGGAACTAACATCCTGGTCATTTAATTATAATTAGGTTCAACACGCAAAAAATAAGTTTGCATATGTAATTTCTGCACCAAAATACATGAAATATTAAGTTCACACTCTCGAAATTAATCAGTTCAATCACAAAAAAGAATACATGAAATTAACAATAACAGATCCGGTTCTCTATACAAGCATAGAGAACTCCTAATTAATTACTCTCTCGAATTTAAAAGCAAATTACATAAACAAATGATCATCATGATCGAATCAAAACAGACAACAATATTACATTCCAAAATAGTTGACAATAATTTACACCAAATCACATATATATAGCAACATATATATACGACTGGTGCAGTAAGTATATGTACACTTCCTGATGGATCACCCACCATCTTTATTTCGTCATATATCTTCATGGATTAGTTATGCAATGGTCAGAATCCTCAAATTACATCAAGAGATCGTTAACCCATCCAAGATCCGGGTCGGGGCCACATCCTCCATTAATTTCAGTGGCATTGTTCTGCTCATCGAAGACCAAGCTTTTCCTCGAGCAATTTCCAGTACTACTACCGCGACTGAAAAAATTAATTCCTGCTGATGAAGGGCTTGGAGTAGATGGTGAAAGAATGAACTGTTGCTGCTGATCTTCAGCAGCAGCAGCAAAAGCATTGTATGAAGAAACGTCAACCAACGGGGTATTCTGGTAATTAGCCGCAGCAGAACTGATTGATGAAACAGGTGAAGAAGTTGCTTCCATGTTATTGAACTTCATGGCCTCCAAAGAGGTCATGAGCTCTGAAAGCACATCTTTGTAGCTCAGCATCCCAGCTGCGCTAGCATGCATCTGATCCAATCCGCTAGAGAAGTGACACTTGGATTCGCCGTAGGGAGACATAGGCGACAACGGCGGCGACAGATGCGACATACCGAGCAGAGTAGAAGTCGGGGAAGAAGTCACAGAACGGCAGAACAAACAGCAGTGAGTCGAACTCGGCGAGTTGGCCGAGTTCAGGTACTTGATACTCTTCTTGCAAGAACCCGAGCTAGGAGAGATCACTTCATCAGGTGAAGAGCTCCGTGAGTGATTCACAGGCAAGATGCGGAGCTGACGTGGCGTGTGAGCAAAGAAACAAACCTTCCTCTTACAGTTCTTGCCGTCTTTGCATGCCTCGGTTCTGTACCTTGCCGGATGCAGCCAGCACTCGAAAACACCGTGTGCGAACTCACAGCTGTCGCCACGGCTACACCCTCCGCGGCGATAGTCGGCACAGACTGTGCCGGAGTAGTGATAGCGGCGGGGATCACGGCGCCTGGCCTTTTCCCCGGGATGGGCAAAAGGGCAGTCGGTCCAGTCGTGGCTGCGGCTGCGGGTGCAGCGGCGGACCTTGAACTCGAACATCCGGAAGTGGTCAGAGGAGTAGGGGTCGTCGGAGGCGTCGTCTTCGTCGTCGTCAGAGGCACCGGTGTTGTAGGGGAGGAACTTGCGAAGGAGGGCCTCGTCGGAAGCAGAGAAGCGGGGAGAGTCGGTGGTGCCGTACATGTCGTGGGAGAAGGATAAGTCTTGGTGGGCGGCGGTGCGGCGGGTGAGGAGTTTCCTCGGTGGGATGTCTACTTCTCTGAGGAGGTTGTGGGTTTTCTTGGATGAAAGGAGGTGGTGGGAGGTGTGAAACTTGTGCTGCTCGGCGCACACACTGCTCATGTTTTGATGGTAACGTCGATGAGAATATCAAATTGGAGATGAGAAACAATGAAAGAGTGATGGAAATTGACGCTGAGAAAATTAAATGTTGATGAAGAGGGAACAAAGGGGTGGGTTATATAGGTGATTGAGGGAGAGAAGTTTAGCGTGAGAGAGGTGAGAGAAATGGCTAGAATGGTGACAAGGATGCGGAAGAGGGTATGGGCACAGAGATGCGTGTCTGCACAGTATTTGGGATCAGCATGTAAAGGGGGTTATGTGGCGGCTTCACAGTTCATGGCACGCAACACCTTTGGCTATGTGTTTGCTAATTGGAGCTCTGTCAGAAGTCTTGGACTGTTGCTTGCTCATAGTGTATGGCTGTATGTTGTATATGTTGTACTTGGACATGAGATGAGTTTGAGTACTCCTTATGGCCGGATCCGTATCCTCTCATGAGTCTCATCCTGCCTAATACATACTGCTATTAAAATAAAATAAAATAAACATAACAAAAATAATATAGAATGAGATTGAATTTTAGATCTAGTCTAATTCTAAATCTAATTTAAATCTTTATTGTATCGAACTAAAGTATAACATGTTCAAACACGCTAAAAAGAAATTTAGGAGAGTGAAATTTACGTTCCTTAATTTACAATTCATACTTCATTTTGTTTAGTATCTTAAATTTTATCTTTTTGTAAAGAAAAATATGGGAGTGTGAATTTCATTCTAAAAGAAGAAATAATGAGTGTGGATTACAAATTTAGAAGTAGGAATTTCATTCTTTAAAATTTAATTCAATTGTAATTAAGAAGAAGTGTTGACGATTTAGTTTTTGTAGTGGAAAATGATTTGTGGCCTCAATGAGGCCAAAAATTTATGGCCACAATATTAGGTGTCATGTCATGTCATGTCATCTACACACATCAGCTATTCGTCAAATCATGTCATGTAATTCTTGAGAAAAATATAATCTTATCATTCAAAATCTAATAACTCTAAATTATTTTGACTTACTTCTAAAAAAAAATATATATATATATATATATATTTGGCTTTCTTTAATTTTTTTTTTCTTTTCATTACACTCATGCATAGATTTAAACAACAATTTTTTTTCTCTTCAACCAAGAGTAGAAAAAATTTCATAATTCAGTCAATAGATTTACACATACATTCGATTAATAGATTTGCATAACACATGTATATAAAGTCAACCTTTGTTGGGTTCCTGCAAATTTTGAAAATATAATGTGAAAAATACATATTCATATGATTGTATATATTATTTTGTTCATTGTTTTCTCTTTATGTAGCTAAGATTTAAACGTTAGATCTGAATTTACTATTTTTTGTATGTTTTTCCCTTATATTTAGATTGTAGATATTAATTAATGGCTGCTAACGTGAAATTTTTTCTTACCTCTTAATTTAGACATAAGTATTTCCCAAATTCAATTTATTAATGCTATTTTTTTTTGGATGAAATTAATCAATATTTGGAAAGAAAAGTTAACGTCTATTTCTTGACACATAATTCAATATGTTAATGCTATTTGGAAAGAAAAATTAAAGGAAAGAACTTAATTAAATGAAGAAAAATATTGGTCAAAGAATCTGTGGACATATCTCTTAAATTAATATATAATTAATAGCTGATATTTTTTTCGTCCCCTAATTAAATTCATTAATATAATTGATTCACCCCCTAACATCTAAAAGGAAATGTAAAAGGGTAAAGTTGGTGTTGCAATAGTATGATGTGGCAAGATATATTATGTGGAATTGGAAATAAAATTTGTATTTACTTACATGGCATGACACCTAGAATTTGAGGCCACAAATCTTAGGCCTCATTGAGGCCCCATATCATTGCCCTTTTGTAGTTTAGTTATCAAAGTTCAAGACTCAACTTTTTGACTAACTATTTAATTAGGGTTGGTTCAGTTGCATATTATGATATAGTTAAATTCGGGTTGGTTCGGTTGGTTCGTGGGGATGAGTCTCCCAGCTTGACAGGGTTCCAAACCCCTATTCAAAAAAATAAAAAATGATATAGTTATTACTCGATCTTCCAACCCAAAACTCTTGAAATCTTTCTTTTAGCAAAATCAAAGGGATTCTAGTCACATCAAGATTGAGAACCAACCCTCTGATTAATTTTGGTGGAGAGACCTACTTATAAGAGAGCAATATTATGTGATTTGATTCACTTTTCTACTCGCGGTTGAAGATACAGATAAAAAGTAGAGTAACAGATTGTTATATCTCATGTTCAAGGGTGTTTTGGTAAAAATAAGGAGGTCGATCTACTTAGCTTTTCAAGTATTCTAAAAAGTAAATTAGAGGTGTACCAAGTATAGGAGGTCCAAATAGCAAATTTGGAGGTCCAAGTAGAACCACGATTAACTAAAATATATGAGAAAAGAAAAGAAAAATGATTTATTCTACTAATCTAGGCAGTGGTAAAATAGAACATTCTAGCGCTCTGCTAGAAAGTGTGAGTTGAGACTAGTCTTGAGTGTTTAGACCGGCGAAACCCTAGTGGATCGTAGCATACAAACGTATGTGTGGTGCATCTGTTATGGTGTCAAAAGGGTGGGAGTGGATCTCTGGTCTCGTCCGATCGATGGAAGAAGTTACTGAAGGTTTCACGAGAAAAATGGCCTTGTCTGATCCTATCGCTGTGGTGGTGGTATCAAAGGAAGCAGTCCAGAAGAAACCGAAATGGTGGTTCCTGGTGGGGGGAATGGTGGTCAGCGAAGCCTTATAGGAAAGATCTGCTGATCAACACAATGAGAGGGCTTTGGCTACAGAAGAATGGCCCGCTGGATAAGTCCCGGATCACGGCGGTTCCGTTACAAGGAAGTAATTGAATCCTGTTCTCTTTCAAGAATGTGGATGATTTCAAATGGGCTGTCAGAGGTAGCCTCTGGTCATATGAGAAAGTGCTATTTGCGATTGCAGTCACTAATGGTCTTGAGGATCCGTTGAAGGTGTCTTTGTCAACCCAATATTTCTGGATCCGCATTAGGGGTCTTCCCCCGACATACATGGATGAAGAGACCGGTGAGAGTATCAGTAACGTGGTGGGTCAATACGTGTGCACAGGTAAGGATCACTTTGGCAATTGCTTGGGAAGTTACCTTAAGATCAGAGTTAGTATTGACATCTCTGTGCCTCTGAGGAAATGGATTGGTTTCGAGCCGGAAGGGGGTGTGGCCAATCTTCATGATGTAGAATATGAGCGCTTGCCACATTTTTATTTCTATTGTGGGCTCCTTTCCCACACAGAAGCAAACTGTCCAGTAAAGGAGTCAGGAGAGATACTAGAGTCGGCGTATGATGCTCTATTGAATGTCGAGAAGAAGGAGGCTTAGCTTGTTAAGCAGGAGCAAGGTCTGAACTCGCCAGAACCTAGTGCAGAAGGTGGCGGTCAGCGGTTGGGGTTGTTTACAATGGAAAAACCTGGGTGGAGTATAACTGCGCCTGAGTTTCCCGTGACGGGTTTGGTCCGAACTAGGGCCGAGATAGAGGAAGAAGGGGTTCCCATGATAGCTGGGGCGGATCAAATGGAGGATATAGAGTAGTGGGGTCAGAGCAGATACAAGGGGATGCGAAACGGTGATGTGTTGGGGACATGAAGGTGTACCGGCGACGGCCACTGCCAGATCTGACACCGGAAGCGAAGTTGACTTTGTGTGATGTCCAATTAGGGAATGCCCAGATTTTCAGCCTCCAACTTTGATGAGCAGTAATGACAGTGGCATGGGAAGGACTATGTTATAGGAGGGAATGCAGGAAGGTATCACGGAGATGGTGCAAACTGTTATGCCGACTAGTGAGCTTCAAAAAATGGAAAGGGAGTCTTTTCAGCAGGGGATTGGGAAAGCAATAAAGAGTGGTAGTCCATCGGCTCTTATTGAGGTGACGAGGCTTAAAACACGGAGTGAAGGTTTGATAGCCTCAAATTTGAATCTAGGGATTAAGGCGAGAAGCCGGGCGGGTGGTGAAAGTGGTCCTCAAACAGTTGGGCCGGGTACTAAAGTAGCGGGTGGAAGTAAACAAAAAGATTTGAAGCTGGGAACCCGCGTGGAGGAGAAGAAGGGTTTTAAAGTGCGAAAGCATGCAATTAACGTGATCATCAAGGGACAGAAGAAGAGCTCAGTTGATGCTCCAAATCAACTCTCCGTGATGGGTCCAGACATGACCCATCATAAGAAATGATCATATTATGCTAGAACTGCTAACGGATTGGGAACCCTTGGACAGTTAGAGGGCTAAAAGGGCTTATTGCCCTAAACATTTCCAGTTTAATTTTTCTGTCAGAAACAAAGGGTATTGTAAAGGAGATGGATTCTATTCAGAAACAGTTGGGATGGAGGAATATGTTCTCTGTAGGTTGTCATTTTGTAGTAAAAAACCATGGTAAACGAGTTGGTAGGTCGGGGGGTTTGAGCCTAATGTGGAAGGAAGATGTCAACGTTTCTCTGAAGTCTTTTAGTAGAAATCACATTGATGTCGTGATCAGGGAGGGGGATGGTGCATCTTCATGGATATTTACGGGGATCTATGGTCACCCAAAGATGGAAGAACGGCACTTGACGTGGGAGTTGCTTAAGGCTCTGGGAAAAGAGGATTTTGGTCTGTGGGTTGTTGGGAGAGACTTTAATGAAATCCTGTCATTTCTAGAGAAACATAGGGGCCCTAGAAGGGGTGAAAGGCAGATGGATGGGTTCAAGGAGGCTTTGTTGGAATATGGTTTGAAGGATTTGCACTTTGTGGGACCTGAATTCACATGGAGGGGCAACAGAAATGGGGTGGAGATTAAGGAACGACTTGACCTCTTTGTGGCTAACTCCAGCTGGTCGAGAAGGTTTTTGGCATCTAGGGTGTTTCATTTAAATCCTAGTACTTCAAACCACTTACCAATTTTATAAGAAGTAAAGAGTAAAAGGAAACGGAGACGGAGAAAGAAGAAGAAAAATTCGTTTTGAGGATCTTTGGTTGAGGGAGAGTGATTGTAATGAAGTAGTGGAGTCGGGTTGGGGCAGTGCAACAGGTATTTGTCCTTTCTCAAAAGTCTGTAACAAAATCCATAATTCTAGGGAGTTGCTTTTGAGTTGGAGTAGGACTCGGTTCAGAAAGCTGCAAGAAGAGATCAAGGAGACACGTGATAGGTTAAGTGTTTTTTATGATAAAACTTTATCTACACCTCCTGATGATGTGAGAACGGCGTTGGAGGAGCAATTGTAAGAACTGCTGCACAAAGAACAAATCTTTTGGTAGCAGAGATCTCAGGTGATGTGGCTTGCAGAAGGGACTTGAATACAAAGTATTTTCATCAGAAGGCCAACAATAGAAAGAAGAAAAATACATTGCATGGTTTGTATGATAATCAAGGAGTCTGGTGTAGTGAACAAATGGTTTGCAGCGAGTTGTAGTGGATTATTATCATAAGTTGTTCATGACAACACAACCTTGTTTAACAGGCCAGGAGATGGATATGCTTCCACCAGTCATTACAGCATAAATGAATCGGCATTTGGTGCAGGAAGTCTTAGAGACATAAGTGTTTTGTGCCCTTAAAAAGATGCATCCATCTAAGGCTCCGGGGCCAGATGGATTCTCACCTATATTTTATCAATAGTTTTGGGACATTGTTGGAAAGGACGTGGTCGAGGCAGTAAAATGTTTTTTGAACTCTGAAGAAAGAATGAAGGAGATAAATGACACTTAGGTCACTCTCATTCCTAAGGTCAAAAAGCCTGAGTATGTCCACCAGCTAAGGCCAATTAGCCTATGCAATGTCATCTACAAGATTGGTTCAAAGGTGCTTGCCAATAGATCGAAACCACTACTTGACGACCTCATCTCTCCTTACCAAAGCCCATTTGTCCTTGGTAAGTTAATCTCTGACAACTCTTTGTTGGCTTTTGAGATTTCACATTGTTTAAAGAAGAGAAGACGAGGGCATGTAGGCTATGTTGCTTTGAAAGTTAATATGAGCAAAGCATATGACAGGGTAGAATGGAGTGTTTTGGAGGCCATGATGTCCAAGCTTGGGTTCTGTGGTGAGTGGATAGTGTGGATAATGCAGCGTGTTACGACGGTTCAGTATTCATTCATCATCAATGGGGAACCCGTGGGATCCTTAATTCCAACCAGAAGTCATAGATAGGGAGATGCAATATCTCCCAATCTATTCCTTCTATGTGCAGAGTTTTTGTCCAGGCTTTTGCTATAGGCGGAGTTGAGGGAAGAGTTGCATGGGGTGAAAGTGTGTTAGACTGCACCATCTATCAGCCACTTATTTTTTGCTGATGATTCTTTCATTTTCTTCAAAGGTGATGAAAAGGAATGTGGGGGTGATAAGAGATATATTGCAGCTATATGAAAGATTATCTGGTCAACAGATAAATCTGGCCAAGAGTTGTATCTCTTTTAGCAAGAATGTGTCTCGGGCAAAACAGGATGATTTTGCAATGGTGTTAGGCGTTAACAGAGTTGATAAACATGACAAGTACCTCGGACTACCAATGGAGTTGAGCTATTCGAAGGAGGAAGCGTTCGGCTATCTCATTGAAAAGGTTAGAAAACATACTCAAGGTTGGCCAGATAAGACTCTTAGTGCTTCTGGGAAGGAAGTTCTCATCAAAGCGGTTGTTCAATCAATCCCCATGTATGTCATGAGCTGTTTTGAGCTGCCAAAGCACTTGTGTACTGAGATGCATCATTTAATGGCTAACTTCTGGTGGGGGGATATAGGGGAGAACAGGAAGATTCATTGGTCTACATGGGAGAAGTTGTGTGGTGTGGCTGAAATAGCCTCATAATTTAACCATGCAAAATGTAGTTGTCAGTATAAGATAAGCAAGGATCGTTCAGTCCGGGGATTGTAGGGTACACCTACACAAAAAGGTCAATTAACAAATAAAAGAATAAAAATGAGGGTTTTGAAATTTGGTTTCTAATCTACTTAAAATAAAAAAAAATAAAAATATTATCTACAATGATCGACTTCCGTAACCTAGACCACTACCACTCGAAAATTACTAAGTGTAAAAACAGAAAATTCATTTCAAGATGCTACAAAAACGTGCCCATCTTAAATGCTAGATAAGAGCCCAAATGAAAAGCTGTCACGGTCCAATCCATTTATCTGATCCGTTCTTCGAATCAACTCACACATGCAAATTAACCATTACACATAGCAATTAACGCGTAATTTCCAGAATTGTTTAATCATTAAAGCATGATTTTTACCACTTTTTAAAACTAATTACTACTTGTTTAACTCAGCATCTTAACAAATAATAATTACTCTTAGCAAATTAAGCAAACACACAAGAATACTCAGCGTGATTCTAGTATGCAAACTTATTAACTTAACTCTGAAAATTACCTAAACACGTAAAATGGCACAAGATTGTAACATGCATCATCAAAGAATTCTTGAAATTAACTCAATAATAAACTGAAAATCTCAAAAATATTAATAAAAATATTCTAAAAATCTCATGTCTCCAATTACACAACTCGCAAATCCAAACACAGAAAACCGAAACAAAAATTATAAGTAGAGTCATAGTTACACTTTGAAGTTTTCCTCAGCGGCTTAGCAATAAGGTGATGAACTCGTCTCTGCTATGGTAGTGGAGCGTCCTTGACTCAGCGCCTAAGAACTTCGTAGATTGATGGAAGGATGGTGGTCACAGTCTTGTAGGTGATGGAGGTTTGAGAAGTGATTTGGGCAGAGTTATGGAATAGTTTTTGGTCAATAAATGATAGGTCAGGAAGTGATCCTCTTGGTGTTGAGAATGACTGCTATTTATAGTGGAATTCTCCTCTCTTGTGATGTAATCATGGTCATTCATCTAGAGGTGATTTCTCCTTGAAATTTCCTTGATTTGTTCATGACAAAGTCTTGATTTTTTTCTTATCTCTTTTCCCTTGATATATTCCCTAGATATCTCTAGAGTTAATCATACAATGCTCATTCTTTTCCTTGAATAGTGACCAGATACATCCCTTATTCCTCTCATTTGAATTGCACTAATTTCTTCCAAGAATTGTACACATAATAAATTCCTACAATCAAGAAAAATCAGAATTTAATTAGTGTTATAATCAATAAAAAATAAGATAATTAGGAATAAATATTGACCATAAACACTCTATTTTATCTCCTCGAATTCTTCCTGATTTATGCAAGTTTTCTTCTCTTTTAAGTTTTCCTTGATTTCATCAGTAAAGAGTTCTTAATGTGATGGACTCCTAAATTCTCTCTTTAAAACAAGAAAATCAGAAATAGGAAAGTCAAAAGGAAGAAAGTTTCCCTAAAACAAAATAGGAAATATTTCCTAAAATGAAAGAGGAAAGTTTCTAAAATGATTTGTCCTTCATTTATGCTCATTTATGTTCTTTTTCACCTTTTTTCTCCATTTCCGACCTAAAAACGGAAACTATGTTATAATAACTAATTTTAAGAGAATAACTTAGCCAAATGAGGAAAAATACATATTAAAAACGTCACACTTTGTGCTCTTATCATTGTGTAACCCAAAAACTGAAGGAGGGTTAGGGTACCGGGATATAATTTTTTTTAACCAAGCTTTATTGGCAAAACAAGGTTGGAGGTTGTTGTGCAGACCTGAGTCTTTGCTTGCTCGGGTTTTGAAGGCTGGCTACTTCCCTCACATGGACCTACTACATGCGGAGTTTAAGAAGGGTTCTTCTTTTACATGGCGCAGTATTTTATAGGGAAGAGAACTTTTACTCAAAGGTTTGAGGTATCAAGTTGGAAGTGGTGAGTTGATTTCGATCTGGGACGATCCATAGCTTCCTTTGCCATATCGTTTCAGACCCTTTTCACTCCCTATGCAGGGTTCTGAGGAGATGATGGTGTATGACCTAATTCATCATGAAAGTGGGGATTGGGACATGTGGCTTTTACAAGAGTTATTTACTGAATGGAGATAAGTTATATTGCTAAAATCTTGTTAAGTCTGAATGACGGGGATGATGTTTTGATATGGCACTTTGACAACAAGAGGGTGTATACGGTAAAAAATGGCTATCATATGGCCCGCACGACTATACAGATGGATCAGAGAGCATCTTCATCTAGCTCGCATCATGCTGGTAATCACTACTGGAAGAAGTTATGGAAGATCAACATTTCTCCTAAGATATGCATGTTTCTATGGCGTCTGGTCAAAGGTCTATTACCTACTCAAGCTGCCTTATATAAGAAGGTGTTGCTCCCAGATGTGTCGTGCCCTTCTTGCTCCAGTACCAAAGAAGATGCATTACATATTTTTAAGAATTGTGGAGTTGTTAACATGTTTTGTCAATTGGGTCCTTTGAAAGTGAATCCTAGTATGCATCCGGCAGGGACGATTGGTGATTGGATCAATGACATGTTCGATCAGTTGCATGGGGAGCATCTTTAGATGTTTGTTATGTCCTTATGGGTTGTGTGGTGTGAAAGAAATAATATAATATGGAAGGGAGGTTGTTTTGTACCTGGGAACATGACAAAGTGGGTTGGTGCTTTCTTGGAAAAGTATAAGAAGTACCATGCACGT
The DNA here is from genome assembly GCA_024704745.1 of Rosa lucieae. Lineage (NCBI taxonomy): Eukaryota > Viridiplantae > Streptophyta > Magnoliopsida > Rosales > Rosaceae > Rosa > Rosa lucieae. Next base: position 40,674,823 of record CM045493.1, on the reverse strand, counting down.
TGCTACAGAAAGGATAAACGTCCTATTACAAAATGGATAGCCCCACCAAGTGGTCGACTGAAAGTGAATATAGATGGCAGCTTTCGAGCTGAGAGTGGTAGTGGTGGTATTTGTGTTATTGTTCGAGATGTACATGGAGAATGCATGGCTGCATTGGCCCTGCCTCTTCCTTTCATTTAGTCTACCCTCCAGGCTAAGGTAGAATCCCTACGTGCAGGTCTGTTAGTGGTAATCCACCAAGAGTGGGAGGAAGTTGAGGTTGAGTCAGATTGTGCAGTGCTTGTCAATGCCCTAGCTAGGGATGAAGATGACTTGTCTTGGATAGGCCGAATTGTTAAAGATTGCAAGAGGTATGCTAGCTCTTTTAGTTTTTTTAGATTACGGCATATTTTCGGTGAAGCAAATGGTGTGCCTAACAGGTTAGCGCATCTTGCTAGTTGGAATTCTGTGTATGAGTTATGGTTAGCGGAGACGCCTATTATCATTCGGGACGTTCTCTATGAGGATAATTATAATCTTACTAGGGGGTCAAGCTTATTGTCCCCCCAAATGGTTTCTCTTCCTATTAATAATAATGAGGCACCCACCTAGGGTAGTGCCTCTGCCTTTTCAAAAAAAAAAAGAAAAAAGAACATTCTAGCTTAAATTGGGGATATCTATGATGACTTCAGCCTAGCGATTTGTCATTTGTCATTCTTGTGTTGATTCCTATGAATAGAGTAATAATTCGGTGCATATACTAGCACCTCACTTGTAATACAACACGATCATCAAGTTTAGGACAAATAAATTAAGCTCCAAGTATCGTACCAAAAGGAATAGGGAACCCCACTTGGTTATGGACAACTAAGGACAAATACAAATTATCCTAGCAACAAGTATCCGAAATTGTGATTTTTGATTGTGAAGACTTAAACTAAATATGAGAACCAAAAATAGAAAATTGCTAAAAACAAAAATGCAATGCTAAAGTAATTTGTGAAAAATTCAAGACAAGAGTGTGTTGGGTGCTAAGGAGGTTCCTTTACCCAAATCATATGTGTCGGAAGCTAATCTAATGTAGATGCAAATTTTTCTACTTTGGCGGTAGTCGTATCCAAGGCAATTCAAGGCTCAATGATCGAAATTCCCTTTCATTGTATTCCTACTCATGTTCAAGGGTCGTAAGAACTCACTTGACATGAATTAAAACCGGTTCGAGGGTCCTTAATTCACATCAAGAGGCCTAGAGATCGAGGAATTAGACCACTAAGCGACCCGCCCGCGCATTCACACAACTGGTGTAAATCACCATGCTTATAACCCCTCGAATACGAAATTGAAGGTTTATAGCTTAGGAATTAGAGGGGGTCAAGCCTCTAACTCCATCCTAGACATGCTCAAAATACACACTCTAGAGTTGACTAGGCTCCTAGATATGCATTTTCACCCAACAAAAATAGATATAAGCATCCATCATATGAAAATTCATCATTACATTAAAAAAAGCATCTTTACACAAGATTTGGACTAAGGTACACAACCCTAGCCCCCAACAACAAAACTACTCACTACCCATCACCAAACTAGCATCAAAATACATAATTGAAAGAGGAAAAACTGAAGAGAAGTAGGGAGTAATAAGAACAAGCCACAAATTGCTATAGAGATATTATGGCTAGCCTTGATTTACGGCTCCCCACTATTAACCAAATTTGATAGTGATGAAGCTCTTAATGCTTGGACTTCCCCTTTGAATCTTGTGAAATTGATGAGAATATGGAATTTTGGTGAGGTGGTGTGGTTCTTGGTGAGGAGAAGAAAAGATGAGAAGATGGAATTTTGGTAAGGTGGTGTGGTTCTTGGTGAGGAGAGAAAAAATGAAGAGAATGGGATTTTGGTGAGGTGAGGTGGTTCTTGGCAAGAACGAAAAAAAAATGGAGAAGGAATTGTGGTGTGGTGGTTCGGTGTTGAGGAAGAGAAAGGAATTAAGGGTGCGGTAGTGTGGTCTGGGCGTAGAAGAGGAAGAATGGGCTAATTGGAATCGATAATTGTATGTGGTGGCTGTAGAGGAAGAGAAAAGAGATAGGTGCCACGTGCCACCACAAGAGTGGAGGAGAGAAAAAGGAAGAACAGCCATGCATGTACAATAATGCTACAGGCTGACGTCATGATGATGTCATAATTTTTTTTCCTTTTTCTTTTCTTCTCTCCATTTTTTTCCTTTCTTCTTCTTTTCCGTCTTCTTTCTTCTCTTTTCGCCATGCACTTCTACACATACTATCGGAGGCCATTGAATTCCGCTCCCTTGATGGCGTTGACCCGCATTGACTATTTTGTTCTTTTGTCGGAAACTCCAATTAGCTCCAATTTCACACCATTTTCTCTCGTTTCCGCACAATTCCGCTTGTTTTCTACAAAATAACAAAAATAGATTAATTACATATTAATTGACATGAGGATTGACTTATTTATAGTGTTTTAGATACGATAACATGCATAAAAATGCGTGTGATCAAGTAAACTTGTATTTTTCATATTCATACTGCTAACTCCCAATTTGGCCATCCAAGTACCAATACCTTCGTTTAAGAGAATATTTTGTAATAAAAGATACATAAGGTTCAAGGTTGAGGTAGACTCAATAGACTTGCTTTTGAATTAGAGGAATCTGCAACACCATTACTAATCCTCAATATAAAAAAACTAAATATTGACTGTCAATAGCACTATTAGTAACTTTTAGTAAACTACTGTATCCTCAATAAACCGTTTGTTGACCTTAAATATAAACAACCAAGAAGTGTATTGACTCTCAATAAAACAACTAAATGCATTACTGAGCCTTAATAAAAACACTTGCCCTAAATAACACAATCAAATTCATCTTACCCTCAATCGACAACCAAAAGGTTTACTGACCCTTAGTAAAATAACCAAATGCATTATTGACTGTCAATAACATTATTATTGACCATTAGTAAACAATCATATCATTAATAAACTATTTATGGTAATAAACAACCAAACATTTTATTGATCCTCAATAAAAAAAATATAAAAAACTTTATTGACCCGTAAAACAACTAAATGTATTATTGAGCCTCATTAACAACATTAATGACCCTAAACAACCGTAATTTTTAATTTAAACAAAATTGACCACTTAAACAATGATTATGTGTAGTAAGTGGAAATCAAGAACAGTGTTGCTATCTCTCTCTCTCTCTCTCTCTCTCAAAATAGAGCTAGGGTTTTGTGCAACTATCAACTAGTTATCATGACTTCTGTTGATGCCATGGCCGCTGAAGGTAAGAAGTAGGTGGATGTGATGCCCCGGAAATTCATAATTATTTTCTGAGGATTTTCCAGAATTAATTTTATAACTATTGGACGGTTCCGTGGCTCGTGGATGGAGCGGAAGTGTTTCGGGCGAATAATTAATTGAAGAATATGGTTTTAGGGGGGGTTGTCAAGGGTTGACTTTTTATTCGTTGAGATTCTCCGAAAACTTCCTTCACGAAAGTTGTAGAGCGCGTCGATACGAGTTCGTGGACATGCGGAATGCGTAAATCGGAGTTCGTATGAGGAAGTTATGGCTATGGAAAGAAGTTTCCATTTTAGTATAAATATGGAAAATCAGATTTTTTTTCATTATTCCACATTTCCTTTTCCGGAAACCGCATTCCCTCTCTCTCTTCTCTCTCGTCCGCTCCCTCAGAGTCGAAGAATTTCGACTGACCCGACCCGAACCCGGCCGATCCGACCCGGCTTTTCCGGCCAACTGCGGCGGTCTCCGGCCGTGAAACTTTCCAGACAGGATCGCCTCCGCCGTCTGGTCGTCTCTCTGGTGGTCTCTATCGTCGATTCTTCTCCACGGCGGCGCTGCAAGGCGGTGCAGCCTTGTGTTTTCGGACCCGGCCGGAAAACACAACTCCGGCGACCTCATGGCTTCAGGCTTCTTGGGTTGAGTTCAGAACAAGCTCCCTGATCGATCCTTGGTGTTTGTTTCGACCGGTTTACGTGAAAATTCGATCAACTCAGTTGGGATTACTGTTCACGGCTTGTGAGGTAGTTTTCGATCCCTTAGACTTATTTTCTGACTTCGATCCAGTTATGAAAGTTCACAAGCATGCTTAGATGAAGCTTTTTGATGTTGGGAGTTTTGTGAAATAATGAGTTTTTGGCCGGCGGCGGTGCACCACCGTCTGTGGTGGCGTTCCGGCGGTGTTCCGGCCATTTAAGGAACTGTTTTTGGTATTATATATGTTCTACTCGTTGATACGAGCGTTTTGATATATAATATGCAAATTTTGGAGTTCGTATGGAATTGTTATGATTTTTGCAATTTCATACCGATTGATTTATTCGATCCGTGAGGATTCGAGCGTCCGATCGACTTGTGGTTTGGTCACATTGATCGTGGGCGTATTCCGGAGACTTTGGGAGGTCTCGGATGTGGTTTTGCCTCGATTGGCGCCACTTTGGGGATTTTAGTTCAAAAACAGGGGTTTCGAATTTAAATCAAATGTGAATCGTTACTAAGTTGGAACCATATGTGATTAGGTACTTGACGAAGTATTTGGACGAGTTGTTGGTGATAGTTTTGGTTCGGTTCTGTATTGAAGACGCAGCAGGAGTTCGAGGTGAGTAATCTCACAAGGATCTTTATGAACAGAAGCACCATTATTGTTTTGGCGTTAATTAATTAACTGCAAACTATAGTTGGTATTAGTAGGCATTCCTGAGCGAATGACTACATATATATATTTAGATGAAATATATATATATCCTTGTGGATGATTGTGATGAATAATAATATGCATGATGGTGTTCATATTATTGTCACTACAAGAGAAAATAGCAAAAGCGAGGAATTTCATTGTGACAACCCAAAAATCGTCGCAAAAACTTGGCAAATACGAGGAAATTTCAGTTGTCGCACATGATCCCATCGGCGACAACCAATTTGTCGCATAAAGTAGGAATTTACAAGAAATTGACAGTAGTCGCCCATATGACATTATGCGACACCCAATTCCTCGCAAAATGTTAATTAGGCGACAATTTCTACCAATTGTCGGTTAATGTTTCTGTGACAACTTTAACTTCCTCGCGAAACATTAATTAGGCGACGACTTTTGTGAATTGTTACTTAATGTTTATGTGACAACTAGATTTTTGTCACTAAAGACTGATTTAGTGACCACTTATGTGAGTTGTCGGTTAATAATTATGTGACAACCTTACCTTTCTCGCTGAAAATCAATTTGGCGACAACTTTATCGGGTTGTCGCTTTATGTTTATGTGACAATTTGAATTTTCTTGCTGAAAATCAATTTGCTGACAACTTTTATCGGGTTGTCGCTTTATGTTTATGTGACAATTTGAATTTTCTCGCTGAAAATCAATTTGGCGACAACTTTATCGGGTTGTCGCTTTATGTTTGTGTGACAATTTGAATTTCCTCACTGAAAATCAATTTGGCGACAACTTTATTGAGTTGTTGTTTAATGTTTATGTGACAATTTCAATTTCCTCACTGAAAACTAATTAAGCGACGACTTCTACTAGTTGTTAGTTAATGTTTATGTGACAACTTCAATTTCCTCGTAAAAGACCAATTAAGCGACGACTTTTACAGGTTGTCGCTTGATGACTATGTGACAACCTGAACTTTCTAACTGAAAATCAATTAGGCGACAACTTCTACGAGTTGTCGGTTAATGTTAATATGACAACTTTAATTTTCTCACAAAAGGCCAATTAGGCGATGAGCTCAACGGGTTGTCGCTCAATGTTTATATGACAACTTGAAATTCATCGCTAAAAACCAATTAGGCAACGACTTCTATCAATGGTCGATTAATGTTTATGTGACAATTTTAATTTTCTTGCAAACGACCAATTAAGTGACAACTTGTACAGGTTGTCGCTTAATATTTGTGTGACAACTTGAACTTACTCGCTGAAAATCAATTAAAGAATGACTTGTATGTGTTGTCGGTTAATGTTTATGTGATAACCTCTCACAAAAAAACAATTAGTCAATGACTTCTACAGATTGTTACTTATTGATTATGTGGCAGATTGCCAGATTTGGGTGAGGCGGAATTCTCTTCAGGTGAATCTGGGTGAGGTGAAACCTCTCAAAGCGGATTTGGGTGAGGCGAAATCTCCTCAATGCGAATATGGGTTGAAGTGAAATCACTCAAAGAGCATTTGGTGAGGCAAAATCTCCTCAAGGCGAATCTGGGTGAAATAAAACCTCTCAAAGCAGATTTAGGTGAGGTGAAATCTCCTCAATGCGAATATGGGTGAAGTGAAACCACTCAAAGAGCATTTTGGTGAGGCAAAATCTCCTCAAGGTGAATTTGGGTGAGGTGAAACCTCTTAAAGTGGATTTAGGTGAGATGAAATCTCCTCAAGGCAAATCTAAGTGAGGTAAAACCTCTCAAGGCGGATTCGGGTAATGTGGAATTGCACATGGTGCAGACCCGCGCAGTGTCCAGTATACAAGGTGCATGGCAATTGATATTCGGTGGTCTGTCAAACGGATTGAGCAATACCACACCACACAGGATAGTGGCGTTATGACAATTGAGTCCTATAATGGTGAACCTTGCACCTTTTATGGGAGTCTGGTTAGTATGTTTCAATTACATTTTCGAAAAAAGTACAGTACAATTCTTTTTAAATGTCAACGGTATAATTCTGATCCCAAAAAGATGAAGTTTGACTACCATTTGATGTCGTTGAACGTTAGAAACCAATGGTACCGGCATGATCCTTATGTGCTAGCAAAACAAGCTCTCAAGGTGTTTTATCTTGATGACCTGAAATTGGGGCATCCTTGGAAAGTTGTCTATAAGATTCAATATAGGCACTTGTGGGATGTTCCAGAAAGAGAAGAAGACGAAGATTTTGTAGACCGTGATAATGACTCTGGTGACGAGAACGATGACGCTAATGTATGGGAGGTTCACGTAGAAGATGATGAAACTAGTACATCTTTGCGCAAACATGATGTGGAACCTGAAACTATTATCATCAACAACACATATAAAGAAAAGAATGCAGTAGATGACGGTGATTTTATTGACGATGATTCTACGGAGGATGATCTTATGTTGGAGCATACTAAAGCTCTTGGTGAAGAAGAATTACTGGGTGATCATAGTGACTAGATTTATGATCCGAGTTATTTGAATTATTCCGAGGCTTTCCATTATTATTATTATTATTTTTTTTTTAAAGAATGTGGCTTTCCATATTAGTAGACAAGATGAAAAAAGATATTGTTTAGTATTTTTCTTAATAACTTGCTGTTTTTTTTTCTTTAAATAAAATCGATCGTGTCCAGTTTATATATATATATATATATATTTATTGCTACGTAGATATATATAGAAATTAATTATATATATATATTGTTACGTAGATATATATATAGAAATTAATTATACTTGTTATTCCATAATTATGAAGATATCAATCTAATTATTGTTATGATTTCGATAACTACGGTTTTGGTTATATGTATTTACTTTTTTGTCAAATCATTCTTATCCTTAAAAGGAACTTAATAACATACATAGAAGAGTCTTTCTTCCCGTTCTTGTCTCGTACAACAGTCGCTGCGCGTTCACAAAAATCTTCATCACACTATCCTTCATGTTCTTCTCTCTCAAACAAGCGGGAAAATTAGGCGGGATTTTAAGAGAAAAGAGAGGAGTCCTATTTAGGATTCTTCTCAACCCAAAAGAGATGGACGAATATAAAAGGGAACAAAGCCGCCTCATCAGAACATCAACTTCTCTGTTCAATCTTCATCTCGATCAAGGGTCTGTTGCAAACTATTAAGTTTTTTTCTTTCTTTCTGGGTTTTGGTTTGTATTGTTTCTGACTTTCTCTCTCTTTGTTTTCAGTTTTTTCTCCTTAACTGACCTTGCTGGTAACAGGTTTCTCTTTCTCTTTCTATAATCTCGAATTTATTTTGTTTCTTGATTTTGATTTTTGATTCTTTCTTTTCTGTGGAATTGCAGATTGAAGGTGTGTTTCAAACACATCCACCAAAATGGTAGATTTTCTCTGATTTGGATCTGAAAAATTAGTGCCATTTTGACTTACTCGATCTCCACCTACATGCATGTCCTTCTGTTTGTTTAATATGGATTATCACAAGCAAATCTTCTTTTCTTTTCTCTAAACTCTAGTCTGTGCATAATTGACTTTAGGCTAAAAACTAATTATGCCTCTTGCCTATTAACATGAATTGAGTGTTCTGTCCCATTCCTTTCTTTTCTTTTTGATGTTGCTGTTACTAGTTTGTGAGGTAAACTCCTTTAACTTGAAGAGAAGTTTTCGAATGTTTTATGTACAGGCCTAGTTCTTTATGTAACTATCATGATGGTTTTTCCTTAAATTTTCTTGCTGTTTATAGATGCTTATTGGTCTTTCTTTCCTTTCCTGATTTCTTTTCTTTACTGGTATTCCAAATGAGTATTGAGTAACTATATCATCCATGTCTAGCCAATTAGATTGTTATTCTTAAAATTGCTATGTGCTTGTGCTGTGTTTCTATAATTTTAGTTTGAAAAGTTGAAGCACCTCTGATGTGTTTATATTTGTTCCTGTACTAGACCTGTGTGAATGTGGCTTTGTTGTTATATTCAGAGCTTTTATGTTGAGTGTTCAAAAACAAAAAAAAATCCAACTTCTCAAGTTCTTGTAAGCTTAAGCAGTTGAAATGTGATTTAGAATTAATGTGTACAAAACATTAATGTGATTTAGAATCTTAAGCGTTAGAATTTAATTCTGGGTTTTGTGGTAACGTTTCATTAATGTGTATGTGTGTATGTGTCATTGTGTCCTTGATGAAACAACGACGAATGAGGATCAATCTATAGTAAGTTGGAGATTGGTTCGTTGCTAAGGCAATCCATCTTCTTATTCTTAAGCTTCAAATCTGCAACGTTAATTCAAGAACTATTATTTTAGATCACCAGTACATATGCTTGAAATTCACTCATGTTACTAAAGCTCGAGTTCTCGATCATTGAATACAATATGTTCCTTATTGTTTGCTGTTGTACTGTAGTTTTCAAGATCATTTGTTTTAGCTTATCTCATGTTATTATTTCAACTCCTTTTTGTCATGTGTTGCAGATGTCGTCTCAATCTCTGCAACTTGGCCGAGGAAAAATAATAAGGAAGCTTGCTACTACAACAACAAGACCATCCAATTCTGATTCTCAGCTACCATCCCAACCAGCCCTGAGAGCAACTTCTAATGCAGCAGCCACAATAACTCAATTGCCATTTGAAGAGCCGTCAGTCGATCAACATCCTATAACTCACAACTCAGGTAAAGATGTGAATACATCTGTCACTTGTTATCCTTAACGAGGGTTTGATATATATTAGTTTCAGTTTCTGTCTTCTTATCTTTTTATCTAATCATGCAGAGAATTGAAAAAAACACGTGGCAAAACAACTGTGAAAGGTATGATTGAGATGATTGCTAGCTAATGACAATGTTGAAGAAGTTACTGATGAATAGCCAAGGCTGCTTTGCTGATACAGAAAACATTGACATGAACATAGTAGTACCCAACAGTGAAGAAGATGATGTCTTTGGAAGAGATGAAGACGGTGTCCAAAACAATGAAGATAATTCAGAAACAGAGGATTTGGAGGAAGACTTGTGATTTATAAAGTCATTTTCAGTCATTTTTAGTTTAGGATTTAGCTAGTCTTGGCAAACAATTTTTCTTTTTATTAGCTATTATTATTTTTGGGTTGAATTTTGTAAACTCTATTTGATTTATTATTTAATAAATCTTTGATTATTATTAATAAATTAAATTTTTTTAATATTCAAATTATTTTGAAAATTTAAATAAACAATTATCAAATGAGACAAACAATCCAGCCTTATTTAAAGTCATTTACAACAAACAATGATTCTTTTGCATATGTTGCAAATCATTATATGCGATCTCGCCTATTATTTTCTTCAACAAATATTTAATCTTGCATTTTATATTTTCGACAATTATGCTGATTTGACATATCTTTATAAAGATATTGGCAACAATCCTGAGTTGTCGTAAAAGGTCTAAATTTCTCGCTAAATTGAAAATGCGACGACTCTGGGTCGTCACAACAAGTTGTCGCCTTATGTGTTTTACTGATTGTCAAAAACGACGAAATTACAGGGTTGTCATTTTTTCAATATGCAACACAATTAGTTCCTCAACAAAATTATGTGAGACAAACAAGAAGCCTCGCTTATAAGTTTCTACAACAAAAACATAAGTGTCGCATATTAATATATGCAACAAAAATGAAACCTCGCAATTACTTTTTGCAACAAAAAAAAGTCCCGCATATAAATTTTTGATCAAATATATAAGCCTCGCAGATAGAAGATGCAACGTAAACGAGGTCTCATATATTAGAAATTGTAACAAACGTAAAGCCTCGCTTATAGCATTCTGTAACACACTCACTTGTCTCGCAATATGTCATACACGAGGAACAAATTGCGTCGCTTATTGAAAATGCAACAAACATCCAAGCCTTGCATATGAAATATGCGACGTACACGAAGTCTCATTTATTAAAAATAGCAACAAATATAAAGTCTCGCATATAGTTTTTAGTAACACACTTGTGTGTCTCACAATTTGTTATATGCGAGGAACCAAATGCGTCGCATATTGAAAAAGCAACAACCGTGTAATTTCGTCGCTTTTGACAATCAGTAAAACACATAAGGCGACAACTGGTTGCGACAACCCAAAGTCGTCGCATTTTTAATTCAGCGAGAAATTTAGACTTTTTACAACAACTTCGGGTTGTCGCCGATGACATTTTCTCTTGTAGTGTGTTAAGTATGACTTTTCAGGAAACAATATTATAGAAAAAGATGTTTTCTATTGTTTGAAAAGTATTGAGCTTGATGTTACATTTTGAGTCAAGCGTGACTCATTTTAGATGTATTGGTCTTGGTACCAAGGGTCACAGATGGTGAGCAGGGATTAGGAAAGCTGAAACTTGATGTTTGTAACGTTTTTAGGTCAGATGTGACTTACTTAACGTTGACCTTAAGACCAGATAGGGTCTAAGAAGATCTTATGTCACAGATGGTGATAGATCACAGATAGTGACAGGTTGCAGACGGTAACCTTGATGTTTGATTTCGTGACCAGATGGGGTCTGAAAATCATGCGTCACAAATGGTGAGCAGAGGTAAGGAAAGCCGAAATTAGATAGTTGTAACGTTTTAGGTCAGGTGTGACTTACTTAACGTTGACTTGAGACCAGATAGGGTCTTAAAAGTATGGGTCGCTGATGGTGACCAACGGTTGGTTCTAAGACCAGACGGGGTATGAAAACCAAGAGTCACAGACGGTGATAGGTTGCAGATGGTGACCAAAGATTTATATGTGTTATGAGCCTAGTTACCATATTGTCTTTGAGTTATGGAATTAACTGTGACTATAGATGGTATTAGTAACATTTCTGAGTGAATGATTATGTGTGTACATATATATATTATGGGATATATATATATATATATATATATATATGCATATGTATTCATGTATTCGTGGCATTTCTGTGTGAATGATTATGTGTGTACATATATATTATGGGATATATATATACATATGTATTCATGTATTGGTGGCATTTCTGAGTGATTGTTTATGTGTGTACATATATATATTATGGGATACATACATATACATACTTATTCATGTATTAGTGGTTTCGTGGTGAATCTGTGTTGATGTGTTGTGTGTCTAGGTTAGACAGATTTGTTGTTAGTACATCGGTAGCGGGGAGCTATCTGATGCTCATGAGTACGTGTTTTTAAAAGGGAGTTTCGGGGATTCTTTCTTTTAAATGTCCTGGGAGGACTTGTTTATCATATTTAATTGTCAGAGTTTCAATTAATATGACTTGTCACGGGGTGACTTGTATTCGTTTCTTTTGGGAAAAGAATGTGCTGTTTTGGGAAAATAGGGTATGTTTTCCTTATTCTCGAGTCGAAAGGTTTTCCTCGTGTTTGGCGTGAGTTGTGCGGGCTTTTATCCCGTGATATTGTGTGAGTTGTTTTGAGTTACTCATACGGGCTTGCAAAAGCTTACCGGGTTTGTTGTGTGGGAACCTGGTACACCATTCCAACGGTGTAAGGGTTATTTCTGCAGGTCAGGTTGATCGTGGCTGATGCTGAGGTAGCGTGCTTGCAGCTTAACGGTAGTAAGTCAATTTTGTGACCTTACCGTCATAGAGACTTCCATTGTAGTGAGCTCTGAGGAGCAATTACGTTTATCTTGTTGTTGACAATTTAATTCGTAAGCTTGTGTAATATATAACTCTTTGGAGCGAGTGTATATTAACTTTGAGGGTTCAGGGCACCAATATATGTGTAAGTTTAAGGGAAAAAGATTTCAGGTGCTTTGTATTGATGACTGGACGTTCACGCATATATAATTATGGGGTTATATATCAATTTATTGTGTATAAAATCAGGGGCGTGACAGTGGATCTTGCGTCTGTCAAATGGAAAGGGATTGAGACAATCTGATATGTTCATGGTGGGAAAATTGCTGACAACATGGAGTTTAAGGTATGTTTCACAACGCTTGGAGGCTGAAGGGCAAGCTGCAGGTTGAAGAGGCAGAGATCCAAAGGGTTTTGTTTACCTTTTCGGATCCAAATAATAAGGTTCAGTCTGAAGGGGGCCCTGTGGGGTTCCAATGAAGCCCCGGTGGCGCTCGCAGCTTGTGATGGAGAGAGTCTAGTGAAGAAGGTACCGCTGGGGAATAAATCATACTACATCTCTCTGCATGAGATACCACCAGCGTTTTTGATCCGAGAGGATTATGATGATGATTGAGTACAAGCTCGAGGATTTTTAGGAGATTGATAAGTTGGGAAGAAGAGTAGGCAAATATCGCATCCCGGTGGAGATTTCTCTACCTAAACTTTTGTCTTTAAAGAGCTGGATTAGGTTGAAGATGAAGTGGAGTTTTTATGTAGGTTTCACTATGACAAGTTATTTGGACGTGGTAGGGTGTGTGGGCTTGTCACCCACGTTGGTTTACCATGCTCGGGGTTGCCCTTGGATGAGGAGGATGAGGCAGATAAGCGCATGGTGGTGGGCAGTCCAGATGTGACTACGTTCAAATGAGTGCACAATGTAAAACCCCATCAATGTAGTAAGAGTAAGTAGGGTATCGTTCTGGCCGGGGATTAGGGATGTAAACTCCTGCATAAGACGTTAATTAAACAAATGAATCAAAGTATATACACAAGCTATTTACGAAAATAAGAGGGATTTATGAGTTTATGTCTAATCTAATTACTAAATATGATACAAGTGACCAAATCAAATCACGAATCAAATAGAAATGGATGAATGGGCAGTGTAGAGACGAAATTAACTACTCACTAACACATTAACGATGCATCAAATCATCAATCACAAATCAAACATGTCATAGCAAGAAATCAATCAAGAACATAGATGAACACATACAAAGTCCTTATTACTTCACTTAATTAAATTAACTAGATGAATGCACCATAGTTAACCTATTAAGCATGAAATTATTAGTGGTACCTAATCACTAACAAGAATAAAATTAACACATTAAGAACATATGAAAGTTTGATTGATTTAAGTAATGTATCTTCCCTCAAGTTTGTCTTCATGCAACTCATATGTAATCAGTAAACCTTTATTGATAAATATTCTCTTTTATTTTATTTTCCAGATTGCACATGAAGCAAATCTCTTCATCAATTACAATTTCCAAACAAGGAAATTTTAAATTCTTAGATTTTAATTCACATATATAAAAATCTTCAAATTTGAAATTCAAATCAAAATCAAAATTTCTAATCCCAACGGGCTCTAAATGGCAAATATATTAATTGACCATGCATTAATTTTTAATTCGTGAATATAACCGTATATCAATTTTCAATGCAAGAGTAGTTACATAATCAAAATGTTTATTCCTAAAATGATGCAAGTAATGTGAATTTTGGAATCCACCAGCACTTTGTGACATAATGGTTATAGATGTGTTGGTACATTCCTATCCACATATTTGGTTGATATGGATTATATTTATAACTAGCACCAAACTAATGGAGGTGTTGTTGTTAACCGTTTGAATGTTCGACCAAATAAAATATAAGAATGACTAAAAAAGTCGCGTGTTAGTTGGACATATCAAACGCCCACTATTCAAATCTGTAACGTTTTTCAAATGAAAATAAATAACAATTTTTTTTTTTCAGTTAGTTTTGAGATTTAGAAATTCTACTTTATGAAGACCTCAGATCCTTGCATACATTATTGGAAGAACTATCTCAAAAAATTTAAGTAGCCGTACCTACAATAGAGCAAATTATATCTAAAACACTCTATGGAGTTTGGAGGAAACCTTGTTCATGGAACTTTTGGCTAGTGAATAAGGTTTGGCCAGTAAGAATTGAGTGCAAAGTTACTAATATCTTAGAGAGTAGAATTTCTATTTGTAACGCCTCCATTTGCACCTCTCTAAATTGGTCACGTTACAGTGCCTCGAATCTCTAGAAGCAAAACCTAAGAAGATGTAAGCTTATGTGCTAAAGAGAAGCATGTCAATTTATCTAAAAGTCAAAAAATTTAAAATGGTAAGAGTTGGCAAAATTAAAGCGTAAAGTTTAAAATGAGGTGAAATTGAACACATTATTCTAGTTGACTAAAATGATGTTATAACTAAAAGAATGCCAAGAATGTTGGATTTGGTTCCAAGTATAACTATCTAAGTGAAACAAAATTGTATTGAATTATCAATTTAAAATAGAGAAAATAAACTCTAGTTTGGTTCCAACCATTTGAATACGAATTCAAGAGCTCAAAGGTTGAGGTTTTATTTGTTAAGTTTTTTTTGAAAACTTTCCTCGTGGAAGTCTTAGAGTACGTCGATAGTTCGTAAACATGAGTTATGTTATTTTTCAAGATTGTATAAAACAATTATAGTCAGTGGAAGATTGTTTGTTTTTGGAATTTTTCTATAAATAAAAAAATTCAAGAAAATCCAAACCTTTCCAAAAGCCTCTCTCCATTGAAGCCCTAACTCGATTTTTTTTATCACCAACTCGATTTAGATCCAAAATTTTTGTCTAGCGTCACACGGTAGCGCAGCCACCACCATTTGGTTTCGCACTGAGTTCCTGTCTATGCCTGTGTCATTCTCCTCTACCAACTTTCATTGTACTTGGCGGATCAAAGCCAAAAAACACGGCAGAATTCGACTAGACCGGTCTCCATCCTCCGGCCACTATGAGGCTTGAAATCACTTTTTGACCCAAGTGAGCTTTTGACCATGATCTAGCTCGATCTGGTCAAATTGACCATAGTTTCATGTATAAAAGTTGCTCCCCTTGTTTTCCTCTACATGTTGATCGATTTTGATCTTGTTAGTTTTCACTTTCACCTGCGGCGTGTGGCCTAAGCTTATCCACTTGTGACAACGTGTCCGGCCTACTTTCGTAAGTGTTTGCTCTTTATTTTGTGATCATTGAACAAGGATGTAAATATATTTGGTTTTCCATAACTCAATCGTTTGAACTAGTTAGATTAAATGTAATTTCGATTTGGTCGGTTTTGATTCATGAGGATCTGACTGTTATATTGTTCTTCTGTTTTGCTAATTCAGTGCTAGAATTGTATCTGAGACCTTAGGTTGTCTCGGGTGAAGTTTCGTCTCAATTGACATAATCTTCAGTTTTTAGTTTAAGTGCACGTGTTGATTTTCAAATGTGTTCGTTACTTTGTTGTGTACTAAGTTGAGACTTTAATTTCCTTAGATACTTGAGGAGCCTTGTTGCTTGTTTTTGTTTTTGTGTTTAATCTCATTATGTGTGTGAAGACGCAGTGAAATTTAGAGATGAGTAAATCTCATGATATTCTTTTTCTGAACGGAGTTCACTATATTGCTTAATAGAATTAGTTGTTGATTATGAAAATTATTTATTGAAAAGAAATAACTATTTTGAAATATATAAACTTCATCAGCACGGTTCATGGGTAAGTGAAATCTGAGTTAAGGGTGGTGCTATTCACACACCCCTTCTATTTTTCTCTATTCACACACCCCTTCTATTTTTCTATTAATACTATAATGCAATTTTCTTTTAAAAATTACCCTAACTACCCTTCCTTATAATTATGTTTCTTTTTCTTTTTTCTATTTGGCAATTTAATCATCCCCAAATCTTAAACCCTTATTTTCCCGTAGACATAGAGAACTTCAAAACTCTTTTCGACTCCCTCTTTTCTTTTTCATCAAAAACTTCTCTAGCATAGTCATTCTATCTCTCTAATATGATGCTTTGAAGTTTAATCATGGTAGAACAAGAAACTTTAGACCCATCTTTGGAAAAAAATTTACATTTGATTTGCAATGGAGACATGGAAAAAAAAAAAGAGTTTAGTGATCATTCGAGTTCCTTTAATCCATTATTCCTGGTAAGATTCTAACTAAAATTATTTGAAGTATTTGAATCCATTGAGCAACTATAGAACTTTACAATAGCCTAATAATGATGGCCTTATGATTATAAACATGATTTATTCTACTATATTATCCTAGTATAACATAATTTTGTCCCCACACGAAAATTGCAACTCATTACATTCAATATTATGTAGAGCATCTCCAAATTTTGTGTACATCATTAGCTGTAGTGTGGAAGCTTATGGCTGAAGTGGATAAAACGCTGATTCCATTTTTTTTTTTTTTTGATTTGAGGATGATACACTTGGATTAAGAGTCATAAACAAACAAGCATTGAGTTTGGTACTTTGCAAAGTATGAGGACAAACTTTACAATTTGGATTCAGTTGGGTGAAGGTGATTACCTGAAAATCATATTCTTTGTCTAATATTACAGGTCATTCCACTTAATAAATGTATTATTTTTCCTTTATTTACAGGTAAAAAAAATTTGATTTATTGTATAATGATGTTTGATTCATGATTGAATTGCTTTGTAATGATCATATTATTGTTTTGAGACTTGATTTCTTGTGGAATACAATATATTGCAAAAGAGAATGTTTATATTGTTTTGAGATTTATTTTGAGTTGTCAAAACAATAGTTGTAAATAGTACAATAGTGAAATCATTTTATTGATTTGATGAGACATTTTGGGTCAGTGAGGCCTCCTTAAATATTTTGGTTAGAGTCGTGACCGAGGGTCAAAGTAGTGACTGCACATGGGTGGCAAGTTCAGAACTAAGCCCTTGGGTGAAAGGCGCAAAACTAGTTAGAGCTCAAGTCTGCCTGGCAATGTATCCATAGGGGTAATAGTGCGGTTATTAAGACTTATGAATACTCTTTTTAAAAGAAGTCTCAAGAGTATTCATTCTTTTATATCCAAGAGAGACGTTGATTTCATATTTAAATTGTTAAGTTAACAAATGATTTGAAATGTATGTCACAGTTGTGACTTATGCTTTCATTAAAAGAAAAGGATATTGATTTTACTTAAGTTGGGTAATTTCCTGAACTATCTTATATGCAGGGACTACAGTGTGAGTTTTGAGTCTGTCATAGAGTTAACCATTATTGAGTTTCGAAAATAATCATTGTGTTGATGATTTCCTTGAGGATTGATATTGAAGTTGTTTGTTGAAGTTGCTTAAAATGATTCTTGAGTTGAGATATTATATAAGCATGTGTTTTTACTTGGTTATTGTGATTGAACATACTCATACAAGCTTAAAAACCTTATCGATTTTGTTGTTCCAAATTTGTACACTATTTGATGGTGTAGGGGTTAATATTGCAAGTCAAGGTAATCAGAGTTGAAGCTAAAGCTTCCTTATTGTTGCAATTGTAGGTTTTTAAAACCTATTTTGTTGTTTCACACTTGTTAGACTTCCGTTGTGTATTAATCTCTTAGTGAGAAGTTACTTATTATTTTGATATTTCAATTTAATTTGTAAAACTTTTGTAATGATGTGACTCTAAAAATTTTCAAGTGTTTTATGTAATTTTTTGAGCCATCACATTTCGGATTTGTTTGATAGTTAATAACTCATTACTTATTTAAAATTTAAAAATTGGGGCATGACAGGGAAGGCCTATGAGATCATCATCCACAAGGTCTAACTCCTCACTTTCTTCGTCAATGTTGATTGTTTTACATATGAAGTGCTCGCAAAATCTTTCTTGAGGACAATTATTCGAAAGACCTAAATACGCATGTAAAGCGAGGTTAGGCATATATCTCTGATTAATCTCTACGGTTTCACTACCATTCTCTGTTTCGGTTATGATTTAGTGTCATTTATTTATGATAAAGTGTAATGAGCAAAGTCATTATTGTCATTCTCTATGATTATTTCTCTCTCTCTCTCTCTCTCTCTCTCTCTCTCTCCCCTCCCCTCCTCTCGTATCTCTCTTCTTTCCCAATACTGCTTTGCATCTCATCGCTCTAGACAATCTCATCTTATCATATCTCTGAACCCTTCCTCATGTTCCTCATAAACCCACAACCAATTTAACAAGCTACATCTGCTTCAGGGTTCTTTAGGTTATAAATGCATAATTGAGAAGAGAAAAAGTATAGTGTGAGAGAGTGAGGAGAGATAAAATAGATATGAGCTAGGTTTGCAATGTCTATTTCTTGCCACCCAAAGTTGACAAGAGTTTGGGAGCGATATAACTTCGATTAATTTTTGTATTGATTAATGTTCTTTGTTGATGCTTGGTAGTTAGTTTAGTACATGCATTTTTGGGTTTAAGTCATGTTGTTCTTAGCTAACTCATAGAACAAAAGATAATGATATATACAAATTAGTTACAAAATACTTTTTAGTAAATTGAATAATCATTAAGGGCAAAAATAACTTCTTTGTTAGAGCACTCATTATCTAATGACGATGTGGTGTTAGCTTAGTGGTTAGAGCACCAATTACCTAATGACGAAATCAAGGGTTCAAGTCACCATGGGGGTAGGAGTGAAATCCTTTGATTCTCTCTTAAAATATCAAAAAAAAAAAAAAAAAAACTTCTTTTGTTGAAGTCCAAAAAACTTTTGACATAGTTTCATGCTTTTTTTTTTTCCTAAAAAAAAAAAAAACATGATAAAATATTTTGTGTATGTAGTTGTTGGTTAGCTTGGTAGTTTACATGCATTATCAAGTTATATACATATTGGATCCGAATTTGTTGTTGTAACTTTAGTTGTGAACCTTGGACTTTTGCCCTTACTATTCTTGGTGTCTAAACATATTTGTTTTACCACTCGCTATGAAAAAGAGGTATATTTGCCTTTAAAAATAATATTTTTATTTTATATTTTTGATTTTTAGACCAATATAAGACTTATAACTTAAAAATCCTAATAATTTCACTTTTCTATTTGAAAAGTCGAAATTATTAAATTTTCAACCACATGTGAAAAGACTTGGTGATCGAATTGTCCTCTTATATTCTTCAAAGTCAAAATTTTACCTATATGGAAAAGATCTACTTCATGTTTTGGTTTACATCATTCTTTTTACTTATAAGAACATAGACATCTGCTCGAAAGTAAAAACAAAGACATATCTAAAATCAAATACATGCAACACGAAGTACCGTGGTCCAAAAAAAACTAACTGTCATATGATTTATACAATAATAGTAAATACAATAGAAGAAGAAATGATTCTCAGAATTTGAATTCATACATTTTCTCTGAAAATTTTACCATGTAAATAGTTTTTTCCCTCTTTTTTTTTTTTTTTTTGGCTCAGAATATGTAGAGTTGTTCTTTCCCTATTACTGTGCTATCACAATCGATTACTTTTACTGTATTTTACCTTCCATGGTGGAATAGCAGATTTACTAATCCGTTCCTTTTTCGGTTAAGCGTCTCTGGTGTCTGCACCAGGCAGCTGCATGAACTTGCACTCCCCCTACCCCAAAATCCCGAAACAGAAACACAGCCAGAATAAAGAAACCCCAATCTCAACATTACTACGGCACCGCTATAAATACTCCAAGCTCAGTCTCTCACAGCAGAAACCAACCGACCCACCCGTTGCAATTTCGAAATGTTCAAGTCGAAGCTGCAGGAGCTGTGCCAGAAGAAGGCGTGGCCGTTACCGGAGTACAGCAGCAACAAGGAGGGCCTCGACCACGACCCTCGTTTCTCAGCCACCGTCAAAATCAACGGCCGTGAATTCAACACTGTCGACCCCTTCAGATCCTCCAAGTTGGCCCAAAACGACGCCGCTAGGCTCGCCTTCGATCACTTCTCTGCCCCCGCTACCCGCCCCATTCCTTTCGATTTCCCTCAGCCGAGTCTTGTCGCTATCGCTCCCGCTCCCACTCCCTCGGGTAATGGATTTGAATTCTGTTACTGTTTTTGCTAGTGTTATATTCTCTGTTTGATTCCTGCTTGGAAATCCCTTTTTCTGATTCCTGTCTACTTAATTTGATGCTGAATTTGAGAGTTCTGCAAATGTTTAATCAATTAGGTCTTTGATCATAGAGATATAACTAGTCTGAAATATCGGTATTGAGGTCTGTAGTTTCTGTACAGCTCTTGATGATTGTATTTATGGAATTGGTTTGTGAAAGCATGAGGGGTTTGGTGTTCGAAAAGTGTACATTGATGAGTGTATAGAACACCAGTGAGTTTTAAAGATATAGATAGTTTCTCTCGAGCTGTAATTTATTTCAAGTTTCGTAACATGGAGTTTCTAGGATGTATGTGGAGTATATGGAAAAAAATATAACATTGTTATTGAATGAATATGCAACGGTTATGTTTAGTGACATTAGCTTGTGCAAAGGACCAACTACGTATTGCTAAAATTCAATGATACTTATCTTACTACAGTTTACGACGTTGCAACATTTCTAATGCTTTCACGACTGTGATGATTGTGCTATTACCATTAGATCATCTAGGTTTTTATCATATCTTCTGAAGGAAATGTTTTTAATTCATATCTAAACCAGATTAAGTGTATCAATGTCATATGTTGACGTGATGGTTTCAATTCTATTTAGTTAAAGAAATTCAGTGCTAGGGTTGTGAGTTTAATTAATAGCTGAGCCTTGTTCGAGTTTTGCTGTTCTTACTTTTGAATGGAGCTTTGGAAAGAGTTCAATGTTGGTTTGGGTCTAACATTACTATATTGGAGGGTATGGATAGTGAGTGCCAGGCAGTTGCCACACTTGACTCTGCTCAGGCCTGGCCTTGTGTACCATAGTCATCACACATTTTGGATTACTTTTTTTTATTTTTTATTTAATTTTTTCACATTTTCAAATGCTCCTTATTCTAGGACTTCCCACAGGACTGGGCACTGATTGGAGTTTTACAAACACACCACTGCAATTGCAAAAGACTCAAGAAACACATCAACCTCCTCAGGTCAGTGGTAATGCAACAGATGGTGGTTCTCAGGTCAGTGGTAATGCAACAGATGGTGGTTCTCAGGTCAGTGGTAATGCAACAGTTGCCGGTTCTCAGGTCAGTGGTAATGCAACAAATGGTGGTTCTCAGGTCAGTGGTAATGCAACAGTTGCCGGTTCTCAGGTCAGTGCAACAGGTTCCAGTTCTCAGATCAGTGGCAGAGCATTAGGTGTTGAAGGTGATAATAGATCTAAAGGTCAGAAAACTTCTTCTGTATAAACTCTAGTGAAATATAATTTCAGTTTCTGCACCGGAGTATTTTGAATCTTTCCACATAACCTTCAAGGTTATTGGGTAGTTACAGAGGATGTGTAGTATTTAGCATGGTCTAGAATAAGGTTTTTGGGCATGTTGGAACATAGTTTGCATACAGAAGATGTAACTGAAGCTTGAAATATAATTTTCATCATCCTGTTGTGGAGCTAGCATGTTAGAATCTTGGACATGAAACTTATATATAAATAATATAATGAGGGAAAGAAATGGTATATACACTATATAATCCCCAACCTTCTAGCCTCGGCACATTGTACTTATCAATTTGCCCGCTTATATGTCTTTGTTCATACCCAGTGTCAACTTTTTTGTGGTTAGTTTTCTGTGGTTTGCAACTAAGACTATTTTCATATGGGGTGTAGGTATACAACATTTGCATAAGAACCAGCTGCAGCGTTATGCTCACAAGAGGAATCTCATTTTACCTGTCTACTCTTGTGAGCGGGAAGGTCCTCCTCATGCAGCTCGTTTCAAATGTACAGTAACAATCGATGGAAAAACTTATCAGGGTCAAGAATTTCTTCCCACTGTGAAGGATGCTGAACATGCAGCTGCAGAAGTTGCTTTGATCTCCCTGTTGCCAAATGGAGTCCAAGAAGTTATTGTTCTGACAACCTGTGGCCAATTGATATCTATTCTATGCATGTTGTTATAACTCAAACGAGTCTAACATACCTGCTTTTTTTTTTTCTTTGCTTCCCCTTAGGATGATTCCGGTTTGTACAAGAACCTTTTACAAGAACTAATTCAAAAAGAAGGTCAACATGTACCACTCTATAGCACAAGGACATCCGGTGAACCTCACATGCTTACTTTTGTTTCAACCGTGGAGATTGGAGGAGAATCTTTTACCGGTCAAGTAGCAAGAAGCAAGAAGCTGGCAGAAGTGAGTGCAGCAAAGGCTGCCTATAATACTTTGAGAGATCGTAAGTGCAGATTTCTTGAACTTACCAGATCCAATAATGTTAGCTCTCAGCTGCTACTAGATTCGAATAATGTGCATATTTGAGATAAGTATTGCACTCGAGTCTATAAATATTAAATCAAAGTTTGTTAGGCACTAAAGAGTTTCTATTTGGAATTGTTTAAGCACTTGTTATCAGTGATTGTTAGTGTTGATGTCCTTTGAAGATGATTGACTGTTAGTAACTTTACCATGTTTAAGCAACACATCCAATCTACAAATTATCCCATCTCAGTCTACAACCATTTCATATTCTTTCTATCCATGGGTTCTTCTAGGTTTCATAGTCTTATTGAGTTTGTTTATTGCCTCTTTTTTATGAATCAGTTGATTTATTTTCAGAAGACTAGCTTTTACTCTTTCATTCCAACATAAATAGTCTCTCTCGAGCAATAAATTATAAATGAGTAAAAAACTTAAATAATTTCATCAATTCATGAAATTTTTTCCTCCCCGACTCTTTTCAATTTGATTTCACTGGTAACTCCCTACTATATTATTTTTTTTCTCGAAAAATATGGTTAGTCAGACCTTACTCAATTTCAAAAATAATATCTGATAAGCTCGGTACATAACAGGTTGCCTGGCTTATATTTGCTAGGGAATGGTATTTTGCTTAATTTCATAAAATGGCTTCCTCTTCAGGTAAGTCAAGTCCGATCCCGTTGTTTCTGACCCAGGCTTCACAAGGGCAAGGGATTGCAGTTCTTATCTTCGAATGCTCCATCATACATGGCTCCTGATCTACAACAACAAGTGAGACCTAACGCTCCCAAGATTTCAATTCCAAATTCAGTTACTAGGGAACAAGAAAAGGAGATCAGCGGTATGTTTTCGCATGAAGCTTTATACACCTAATGAATATACTAATCACTCTGTTCATATGTTCTCTTTGTTGGGATCATGTCCTAAACACCTAATAAATAATACTAATCACTGTGAATACTATCACTGGCACCGAAATAAGTTGGAGATGTGCCATACATAATTAAACTTGAGGGGATTAAGTGAATGCCTTGACCAAGTAAATACAAAAGATGCCTAGAACATATAACTACAAAACCTGAAGAGAGTGGAATATGCTCTCTGGCTTTTTTTTTTTTTTTTTTTTGTAAGTTTTATATGCTACATGGATTATCCAGAGGATCTCAGGGATCTGTGGGAGTTGAGGACTGATGGCCTCTCTTTGTCTCGCCAACACTGACACTGAGCACTCATGGCTCGTCAATGATTGCTCTCTTTGTTTGCATCCTAAATATCATTGTGTTATTTGTTGCTGTTCTTCTGGGCACGAAAGATAAGTGATTCCTATGATTTAGGAAGAGAGGGGGGGGGGGGAACAAAAAAAAAAAGGCTTTCATATTAATTAGAGGTAAGTTCAGAAATGAAGTTCAGTCGTCAAAGCATTAATAAATAGTGTTTAGTGAATGTAGAATCCTATGGCAACTTTTGAGTGGATTCCTCCTTATATAATTGCCTGTACAAACAACTAAAGTAAGTCGTATACAGACCCGCTGTGGGATCAGTCATCGTAATGGATCAAGTAATAAGAGATCCACAATAAGATCTACCCACTCAGAATACTTGTGGAAGTGAACTCCCATTACATTGACACTCTTCTTAAAACATGCATTTTTATCCTATCTACTGGACAAGTAGGTTGAATTGCTGTTAAACTGTGGCTTCATATTGTACGATATAGGTTCGTTCCTCTCAAGAGTACATACTGTTTTATTGCAGTGGCTGCTGTGGGAACCAGTCATCAGTCTACAACTGTATCTTCAGGAGTTGATAATCATACAGTAGGTGGAGGATCCACTTCGTCTGGACACTGTACCTGGCCGTGTACTGAAGACTTCACGTTCTGCTTCCCCTCCATCCCAAAGTGGATCCTCTTCGACTTTGACTTATTTCTGTACTTCAAATATGGACTCTACTCTTCAGCCACCAGCGAAAAGAAGTACATCATACACTAACATAGTTGCTGTACATCCACGGATGTCGAATATGACACTCCCAGAAGGACTGCGTTGTGTTGTCCCTTAGTGATGAAACTTGGGTTGCTGTATCACCCATGAAGACCGAAGGTATAACAAATCACTCATAATGTGTTGGTTTGCCATAGATGGTTTCTTTGTTGTAAAATAGCAGTTGCCTTTCTTTATATTGATGTACTTTGCTTGAACCTCTTGCTTGGATTATGTAGTGCTGGAAAACCATTATCATGAATTTCTGAAACTGAGGCATTTTCCTGATTGTTCAAAGTAGAATTAGTTTGAAAGATCTTGTATGCTCTCTGTTTTACTACTGGGCAAAACGATCGCTAGTTTATGGAAAGTGTTTGTATGATCTTTTGCTAGTAGCCTAGGCCATTTAGGAAGAGAAAAAACAGACTGCAAATTTACCATTCATCCTCACTTTGGTGGAGCTACAGCTCCAGGTGAACGCTGCAAATTCTAATGTGCAGTCACTACCAAAGTGTTCTCCCCTTGCAGCCAAACCTTTGATGTGCTACTAAGATCAGCGTAAGCTGGAGATGAGATATTGGAGGAAATTAAACCCATTTTGCATATGGAATTAATTTCCTCCAATTCTGATCTACAAGTTATGCACTTTGATTTCATTGGTGATATACTTGAAAAAGCAAACTACAGCAGAGAATCTGCAGGTGACATATTAGAGAAAATTAAACCCAGTATGCAGATGATGGCAATGGGATTAATTTCCTCCAATTCTCCCTGTCAGAATATGAGCAGCCTGCTCGGAGCAGGTCTCCCTGTCTTGTACACTAATAACAGGAGAGTGAGTGTCCAATAGTGGTTGTATGATCAAAATATCACCATGTAAACACTTGAATTAAAATTAGCATTATTAGTCACTCATTACATAATATATTGGTTCAGATACATATGCTGCTCCAAATGACAACAGACCTTCCCCATTAATCAAATTACTGTAGCTTGCCTGTTTGTTGATCTGTTCATCTATAAGGTCTCAGCTGAGCCTGCAGAAGACAAATATTTACCCTAAGTTAATTAGATGCAGTTTAAGTGTAATTACGGCATACAAGCTTTGCCATACGTGAATGTGGAACACACATAGAGAGAGAGAGAGAGAGAGAGAGAGAGAGAGAGAGAGAGAGGCTAGTTACATGGTGCAGTTCATGCGATTAGAGATTGGGAAACTAAGGTGCGCATTGCATATGATGGGTAGATCTTGGATGATGGAGGCTACAAAAGGAATACCATATGTACGAGACATGTCCTCAATGCATTGACATATATCGCGAGGTCCGTTCTCACTACTTTTGGCCATCTTGTTCAATCTCCTCACCGAATCACAGCACTGCGTTGACGGTTGCGAAAATAACCCGGTGATGAACCTCAAGCAGTTGCTGAACTCGTTCCAGGCTTGAGCACAGAAACTGGACGCTTGACCCATGGCCGATCCACAAATTTGTGCAAATATCATCACATAAGCAAAAAGGCGACCCATCACAATATAATTGTTTTATTGAATGAATTCTGATGCTTTCTAGCTAATAGCTAGCTTGGGATTATCTATATATTTGTGTGTAACAAATACGTAACAATATGGGAATCAGTTTAAACAAATCATCATCATGCTTTCTATATGAATAATTTTTTTTTTGGTTACAATTATATATGAATGATTTTGATATGTAGTAAGAGAACTTCTTGAGAATACGGCATAAATTATGACATCATGAAGTACTCGATAAACATTGTGCGCTATATTTAGCAGGACAAAAGAGTGTGAAAATCACTAAGATTGTTTTTTGAGTAAATGAATATTGCATTAATAATAGCAGGTCAGAACGGCACTTACAAAATTCCTGAAAAACGTTAATCATGCATCATTCGCTTAAGACATTGAAACTCACTTAAAAACAAGGAGCCTAACAAACTACAATATTTCCTATAGAGAGATAATTTTGCGTGAAAACTTCCTTTACCAATGCGCTCAATTGTGGTGCTCCAGAAGCTTCCGTTATCAAGATGTAAAAGAAACATCATAATCTGCAGGCTAAAAAACCATCCAAGCGTAGTTATTTGGAATAATCCTCCGGGATCTCAAATACGAAACCCTGGAGCACCAAAGGCCATCAGTTGGGTCCAAACCTGGGCAAAAAATCTCATATCCATCCCAACTATTTTGGGCACCCAAAACACTCCAAACCGTGTGGACCGCCAGACTAATTTGGGCACGCAACCAGTTTTGGGCTTCCAGTTCGAATTGGGCACCCGTCCATGAGAGAGAAGCCTCCCATTCTCGACCACTGCACTCTCAGCTTTCATCAGAACCACCGCCGCTCCCTTCAGACTATCTGCAACCACCGTCAAGGCCTCACCCATCATGCCACCATCAGATCGGAATTCGATCTTTGTAGATCGAAACTCCAGAGTTGCTATGCTTTGGGCCTGGGAACCTCTCTGTTGCCATGATCGATTCATTAGCACTGCACCTCTAGCTAACCGGACTGCCGCTGTCAGCCACCATATAAGGTCGGTGGCCACTGGCCTTATAATTGCAAGCACCGTCTGCTTGGCCTTCAAGTCACTCCACACAATTCCGGCCAGATCTCCTTGCCTAGCAGATCTCCATAGTGATGGTTGCACATCACCGGCCTTGAGCCGCACTCTATTTGGTCGGATTCGACCAGAATCATGACTAAAAACCTCTCTGGTCAATGATCTCCAACGTGAGATTCTGACAATGGCAAAACCATCCTTCTTCCCAGCATTTGGTTGGGAGATCGTCAAAAGAGACTGATGTTGAGTCACCGCAAGGAGGCATCGAGAGGCAGAGAAGATTCTGCTTGGTGGTGACACCGACCGACGTTGCTTAGATTCCCAGTCATGACGGCTAGAGTTCGCTAGAATTCGGAGAAGACTGCATCACATGTTGCTCTTCTTTAAAATTGTCAACAAATTTTGCCGTGAAAATCACTAAGATTGAAAAACTAGGTAAGATATAAAAAATTTGTGTCAAGCATAGAAATATTTCACCTCTAAAATTATTCTACCATTATTAGAAGCATATGTGTCTTCCGAATAAAAGTAGGCCTGGGCACGGTCCCAGACCGGCACCGGTTTTACAGGGACCGGGACCGGGACCGGGACCGGCAGGCTTATTTCGGGCCGGTCTTGCAATTGCACAAAATAGGGACCGAGTTAAACCCGGACCGTCAATGGTATTACAGGGACCGGGACCGAAACCGGGACCGGAAATCTTACGTCGGGCCGGGACCGCAGTTGCAACTAATGGGGACCGTTATAAAACCGGACCGAGATAAAAACCGGACCGGAATAAACCCGGACAGGGACAAAACATGCCTGTTTTCGGGTTTCCGGTTCCAATCAATCTTTGCAGCACTACTGCATTTTGCTGCTTGACCTGCTTCTGTTTAGAGAGTATAAAGAGTAATGCAATATGAACTAGCAACAAGGCTACAATGCTGAAAATAAAACCAATAAACCATTCTGTAATCTGCACAGCTGCACTAGCAACAAGGCTGCAAATAAAAGTATAAAACCATCTTGCAAATAACAATCATTCAATCAACCATTCAATCAACACAGTTCCACGGCAAGTTCACCAACACATACACATATTGTCTTAACAACATAACAAATTAAAAACCAAAACAATGTTCGACAAGACAACAACTCAACAAGTGAACAACCAAACTTCCATGCTGCCATGCTCAATGCTATGCAGCTGCTCCTCCAGTCCTCCCTCTTCAAATTTTTTTCCCTACACATTTTAGTTTAAAAAGACATTGTATTACACATTTATACATTATATAGTTATACATTTATACTTGGAACCAATGCAACATCGTTGAAACAAAAACAAAAAAAAGGCAGCAAGGCAATAAATTGATATACCTTTAGGTTTTCTTGATGGCAACAGCCCTTGTTTTGGTGCTTTTGCAGATTTTGAGGTCCCAGCAGCAGCACTTGTTGAAGGAGTTGCAGCTGCAGCTCTTTTGGAGACTTTTGAAGACTTTGAGCCTGAGGTTCCAGCTTTGGCAGTTGGTTCTTCTTCATCACTTTCAGCAGCTACTGCTTTTCCCTTTGCTACATCTGCAACTCAAGAAGTAATGACTGAGAGATGTAAAAATTAAAATTGTAAACTGCAAACACCTCACCTAAAGCAAGAAACAACAGTAAATCTGCAAATGCAAACATATGTACCTCTTTCCATTTTTTCATAAAACTCAAGCTCTTCTAGGCTTGGATAATACTCGATGTCAGATTGATCTCTTTTTTTTATCCAGTTTTGCAAGCAAATCAATGCTTCCACACTTTTAGGAGTTAAAGAACTCCTAAAAGGGTCAATGACTCTCCCTCCTGTACTGAATGAGGACTCGGATGCAACTGTACTAACTTGGATTGCAAGTACATCCCTTGCAACAAGAGCAAGGTTTGGATATTTGCAGCCGTTTATCTTCCACCATTCAAGCAACTGCCAATCTTCATCTTTGGGATTCTCCATTGGATCAAATAGATACCTATCAACTTCACTCTCAACAACCACTTCGTCCGATTCAGCTAGGGCTCTTTGCCAACCTTCTAACATCTCAGCCATTTTTCCGGACATTTTCTTGCTCTTCTCCTTGGCCTTGGACTTGGACCTGGAAGATGTGGCTGTTGTATTTGTGCTGGTAGAAACGACGCAGCTTGTTCCAGTGCTGCTCCTAGAACTTTTACTCTTTGAAGAGGCATTGGTTGATGATCTATAGAGATCAGTTAAGCATACTAACAACTCCTTCACATCATTAGCCTTGGCCTTTGCTTTGGTAGCATCAAACTGGAGGTGAGTTAGACATATGTGACTAATGTTTTTCAACTTGAACCTAGGATCCAAGACAAGGGCTACTAACAGCAGTTGGTTCATATTATCAACCGTTCCAAAATACTTCATAAACTTTGCTCTCATCTTCACTGCCATCTCCATCATTAGCAGTTCGGTTTCACTTCCATGAATGATATCCGGAGGCACAAAGAGTGCATCAATCTCAGCCTCGATTGCTACAATGTCATGAAAAGCTTTTTGAGCAGTGGGGTGTTTGGTTGCACTAATTCTCATTGTCACATCGTAGAAAACCCTCAAGAACTTCACAAAGATTTCAGCTTTACTCCAATCTACAG
Organism: Rosa lucieae; assembly: GCA_024704745.1. Lineage (NCBI taxonomy): Eukaryota > Viridiplantae > Streptophyta > Magnoliopsida > Rosales > Rosaceae > Rosa > Rosa lucieae. Next base: position 40,644,928 of record CM045493.1, on the reverse strand, counting down.
CATTTGGTGGCTCGACTCTTTTTCTTGGTTGAACTGATTTTTTTTGAACTTGTATTTCACCCTCCTGATCCTCTTCATCCTTTTCATCTTCATCAAAATAGTCTTTGTACTTATTGTCTTCCTCATCAGACATCCGAGTAAAAGCTGGCATCACCTCCAAGGCTATGTCAAGCATCAAAAATGTGGAATTCCATCGCGTTGGAACATCCAAAGCTGGAATTCTTTGAGAATCTATATGGCCTTCCTGCGTCTCCTTTTCAACACACTCTTTGAAGCAGTCCAATCTATTAGAAATATATTTCACGGCATTTCGGATTGCAGCACAACTTCTATCCATAATTGTCAAACCAGCCCTAACTATAATGTTCAAGATGTGAGCCAAACACCTCACATGCATGAACTTGCCACCAAGCACGGGGGGGTTCTTCCACCCAGCCATTTTCCTTTATAGATACTCGATTGCCACCTTATTTGCACTAGCATTATCAACAGACACTGTCAATACCTTGTCTATCTTCCACTGGAGCAAACATGTTTCTAACAGCTTTCCAATTGTGTTGCCTTTGTGATTGGGAATTACACAAAAGTTCAAGATTCTCTTGTGCAAATTCCAACCGCAATCTATGAAGTGCGCTGTTAACACCATATAATTGATGTTCTGTACAGATGTCCAAGTATCTGTTGTTAAGCACACTCTATGGCTCCTTAAAACCATTTGAAGTTCCTCTTTCTTCTCCTCATACATCTCCAAAAAACACCTCACTATTTTTCTCCTAGAAGGCACCTCAAATCGAGGAATTGCTACTTTGCAAAACCACCTAAACCCTTCATTCTCAATGTGGCTAAATGGTAGTTCATCAATAACTATCATTGCAGTCGCAGCTTGGACACAAGCTTCTTGTGACCACCCTCTATTCACCTTCATGCTAGGTTCAACTCCACCATCACTAATCAATACTTGCTGTGTGTCTTCTAAATTCTCCCTCCCAGGATACTTTTTGCACACCTTCTCAACATGTCTACGCAAAGTACTTGTACCATTAAATGAAGAATCAGCAGCGAGGTCAGCGGAGCAATACTTGCATTTGGCCCTTTTCTCAAATCCACATTCTTCTTTATTCCCATCTTTTTCAATGTAGAGTGTTCTATCATACCTCTCGTAATGATTCCACACATTTGACCTCGGGGCAGCCCTCTTTGTTTTACTTTCTCTTCTTCTCTTTTTCACGTTTTGAGGCGAACCTCGGGATGCCTGCGTTGGTGCTTCATTTTCTGCTTGATCAGCAGCTTCTGTTTCTCTGGCTGGTTCCTTGTCTTCACCTTGCTGAGACACCTCATTTGCATCATTCCCAACAACAACCATTTCATCATTATCACCATCATAATGAGAACTGACTGTATGACTTGAATCCGATAAGGTTGCCATCAATTTTCAAGGTGTAGCTCAACCTCAAACACAAAAACAATTATAGTATCAAGTCTGAGTTATGAATTGCATATAATCATATATCAATATGGGTGCCCCCAATATGTTAATAATGTTATAAATTGCATGAATTCTGATCAAATATCAATGAAAGAGTAAAACTATAAAAACACATACATACACATTTCACTGATTTCAGTCCAGAACAGAATAGAATAAAAGAGTGGAAAAATGATGTTGATAATGGGATTAGAAAATTAAAAATTAAAAAGATAGAACAGAACTTTTGGTACATACAAGTTGTCACGCCCCTGATTTTACACACATGAAAATCGATATATATAACCCCATAATTATATATGCGTGAACGTCCAGTCATCAATACGAAATACCTGAAATCTTTTTCCCTTAACTTACACGCATATTGATGCCCTGAACCCCCCAAGTGAATATACACTCGCTCCAAAGAGTTATATATTACACAAGCTTATGAATTAAATTGTCAACAACAAAATAAAACGTAAAGGCTACTCAGAGTAACTATACAACGGAAGTCCTTATAACGGTAAAGTCACAAAATTGGCTTCCTACCGTAAAGCTGCAAAGGCGCTACCTCAGCTTCAGCGCGATTATCCTAACCTGCAGGATTAACCCCTACACCGTTGGAATGGTGCACCGGGTTGCCACACAACAAACCCGGTAAGCTTTTGCAAGCCCGTATGAGTAACTCAAACCACACATGCTCAACTCACGCCAAAAACGAGGAAAACCTTTCAACTCGCAAATAAGGAAAACATACCATGCTTCCAAAAACAATACTCTTTTCCCAAAAGAAACAACGGAAGTCACACCGTGACAAAATCATATAAATCGTTAACCTAACAATTCAAATATGATAAATCGATCCAACCTGGACAAAACAGCAAATAGGTCCAACCTGGACAAAACAACAATTAGGTCCAACCTGGACAAAACAGCAAATAGGTCCAACCTGGACAAAACAACAATTAGGTCCAACCTGGACAAAACAGCAAATAGGTCCAACCTGGACAAAACAACAAATAGGTCCAACCTGGACAAAACAGCAAATAGGTCCAACCTGGACAAAACAGCAAATAGGTTCAACCTGGACAAAGCAACAAATAGGTCCAACCTGGACAAAGCAACAAATAGGTCCAACCTGGACAAAACAACAAATAGGTCCAACCTGGACAAAACAACAATTAGGTCCAACCTGGACAAAGCAACAAATAGGTCCAACCTGGACAAAGCATCAACACAAATAAATCATACCCATTGTTAACCTAACAAGTAGAATATGATAAATCGATCCAACCTGGATAAAACAACAAATCGGTCCAACCTGGACAAAACAACAAATCGGTCCAACCTAGACAAAACAACAAATCGGTCCAACCTGGACAAAATATGTACCCAGGAATCTTAAGTAACCTACTTAGATCCCTAAGTACGATGGCAGACAGACTAGAGCTCTAACTGAATCGTAACCTGTCACCCGGCCAAGGTTCAATCTTACGATATAATATTGCCATGAGGATGCAACCTGCAACCCCGGATCCTTAGGCCAACCTGACCCTCAGATCAAAACGTCAAATCAAATCAAAAGGAGAAATCACAACCTGTGACTCTCAAATCCTCAGACCACCGGTCGTCGGATCAAAACATTAAATCAACCAAAAAGGAGATATCACAACCTGTGACTCTCAAATCCTCAGACCACCGGTCGTCGGATCAAAACATTAAATCAACCCAAAAGGAGATATCACAACCTGTGACTCTCAAATCCTCAAACACTTTTCAAAACAATAGAAATACCATTTCCCACCAATTGTTTTCCAAAAGCCCCAACCCAAAACAATAAAAAGCATCGTTCATGCATATTGTTTCACAAATCGACAACTAATACATGAATACGTATGTATATATATACATCCCATAATAATATATGTACATACATAGTCACCTACTCAGAAATGTCACTAATACCAACTATAGTTTGCAGTTAACTAAATAACTCTCAAAACAATAGGGTTAACCCGTTCGTGATATGAACTTCGTGAGATTACTCACCTCGAACTCCTGCTGCGTCTTCAATACAGAACCGAACCAAAACTATCACCAACAGCTCGTCCAAATACTTCGTCAAGTACCTAATCACATATGGTCCCAACTTAGTAACGATTCACATTTGATTTAAGTTCGAAACCCCTGTTTCTGAACTAAAATCCCCAAAGTGGCGCCAATCGAGGCAAAACCACATCCGAGACCTCCCAAAGTCTTCAGAATACGTCCACAATCGATGTGACCAAACCACAAGTCGATCGGATGCTCGAATCCTCACGGATCAAATAAATCGGTCGGTACGAAACTGCAAAAATCATAACAAATCCATTCGAACTCCAAAATTTGCATATTATATATCAAAACGCTCGTATCGACGAGTAGAAGACATATAATACAAGAAACAGTCTCATACATGGCCGGAACACAGCCGGAACGCCGCCACAGGTGGAGGCGCACCGCCGCCGGCCAAAATTCATTATTTCACAAAACTCCCAACATCAAAAAGCTTCATCTAAGCATGCTTGTGAACTTTTATAACTGGATCGAAGTCAGAAAACAAGCTTAAGGGATCGAAAACTACCTCACAAGCCGTGAACAGTGATCCAACCCGAGTTGATCGAATTTTCACGTAAACCGGTCGAAACAAACACCAAGGATCGACCAGGGAGCTTGTTCTGAACTCAACCCAAGAAAATCAAAGCCGCGCCGACGTCGGAACTGTGTTTTCCGGTCGGGTCCGAATTCCTCGATCTGCACCGCCTTGAACTGCCACCGAGACGGAGAATCGCCGTAAGAGAACACCAGAGGGATGACCAGACGGAGGAGGCGACCCTGCTGGCCAAGTTTCACGGCCGGAGGCCGCCGCAGTCGGCCGGAAAAGTCGGGTCGGATCTGCCGGGTTCGGGTCTGGTCAGGCGGTTTTCTTCGATACTGAGGGAGCAGACGAGAGAGAAGAGAGAGAGGGAATGCGGTTTCCGGAAAAGGAAATGAGGAAAAATGAAATAAAAATCTGATTTTCCCTTTTTATACTAAAACGGAAACTTCTTCCGATAGCCATAACTTCCTCATACGAACTCCTATTTCCGCGTTCCACATATCTCCGAATTCGTATCGACGCGCTCTACAACTTTCGTGAAGAAAGTTTTCGGAGAATCCCAACAAATAAAAAGTCAACCTTTGGCAACCCCCCTAAAACCATACTTTTTAAATAATTAATTCGTCCGAAACACTTCCGCTCCGTCCACGAGCCACGAAACCGTCCAACAATCATAAATTAGATTCCAGAAATTCCTCGGAAAATGAATACGAATTTATGGGGCATCACACAAGTTCTCTGAAAATGCAGTAAAGGGTCAGAGTTGTAAAGGGAAGAAGAAGAAAAAAAACAAATATAATTAAAAAAGATTCAAAATCAGTCCAAACTCTTCAAAGACTAGCAGGGCTTGCCACTGTATTCTTACATCAAACAGTTAATCATATCTAATCAGACATCTTGATATATATCCCGTTACAAATTTACAGTTTGTCAATTGTCATACATCTCCTAATGAATAACCTTACAGATACAAAACATCACCCTGCCTGATAGTCACTGCCTCAATATCGTTGTATCAAAATTCAATTATAGTAGATTGAGACAAACAATAATTTCGAAACAAAATGAGCATACCAGGTGCAAGTTGGGAGTGCGAATTAATTAGTTGATGGAAACAGGTAAACAATTTTGAATCGAAAATAGAAACTTGTTCGAGACTTACCAGCCTTGAGTGAATGGAGATGTTGATTAGTACTCCTTTCTGCACCTTTGCTGGACTTCAATTTCCTAGCCTCACCCTTTCTACTTTTCCTCGAAGAGCTCAAAGATCCTTCAACTGCACAAAATGAGAGTCAGCAAGAGAGAGTTGATAGCACAGAAGACAGAACTGATATTAGTGTCCGGACCCAGACCGATATGCTTTGCAATTACAAGAATTTGAGCAATTATAACTATATAAATCAAAGACGCAGACTTTACAAGAATGAGGAACGGGAAAAAGCTTACTCTCTGCTCGGCGTTGGCGATCTAGGGGTCCTGAAGCGAAGAGGAGCTAGCGAGCAGTAAGGAGAAGATCGTCAAGGCTAGGAGCAAGCTGAGAGGCCGTAAGTGAGGAAGAGTCTGGGAGATCGATTGTGAGGAACTGATTTCTTGAAGACCGATTTCTGGGAGATCGATTGTGAGGAACTGACTATGAAGTGCGAATTCTGGGAAAGACCGAGGGCTGAGGGCTGAATGGGTCTGAGGGCTGAAGAAGTGAAGATCGATTTCTGATTTTGTGGGAGAGACCGAGAGAGACAGAGAGTTGGTCAGTTGGAGGCTTGGAGCCTTGGAGGCGGAATCGATCTCTATTCTCTAGCTGAGGAAGCTCGGGTTTAGATTTTAGGTCTACTGAGTAATCACATGTGGTCGTGTCCATACTAACACAATATACTTCGGAAAACAAACGTATAATTGGACGACACGTACACAAGCTCGGGTTTTTCGGTCTAGAAAACACTTTATATTCAAGAACCGGGACCGGACCGCCAAGTGAGTATAGGGACAGAACCGGCCCGAAAACACTAATATTCAAGAACCGGGACCGGACCGCCACGCTGAGTATAGGGACCGAACCGGCCCGAAAACACTTATTTTCAGTCTAAAACCCGGACCGAACCGGCCGGTCCGGACCGGTCCCTTCCGGTCTTTCGGTTTTTCGGTCATTTATGCCCACCCCTAAATAAAAGTGCGTGTGCTACAGCCGATCTGCTTTACAACCACGTGGATAGGCCGTTCCACCCAATGACAACAATAGTATGGACTTGAGTTTATCACTTTTTAGTTTTGCAAATCATAGCTGAAATTAGGTGATGCCCTTTTTTGTCATGCGCTAAAGGAGTGAGACAATTACTTAATTTTTTATTTTATTAGTGTATTCACCTTCTCGACATTTAAACATTATAATATATATATATATATATATAGACACACACACAGATACGGAGTTCCGCTTTGAAATTAACGTGTGAAGTTCGAGTTTTCGGTCACTTTTCGATCGCAGATCCATATCTCTACCGTTCAGTTTTTAGGTACTACTGCATAGATGATCTCTGTAAATTTTCAGCTAAATTGATTATCGTTAAGGCATCTAAGTCGCTTAAACCAATGGACGGACTGAATCTGTCAACCTGAACCGTACTAGCTTTAAAGCAGTTATCAATACCTTAACGATCATCAATTTGGTTGAAAATTTATAGAGATGATCTATACACTAGTATCTAAAAACTGAACGGTCGAGATGTGGATATGTGACCGAAAAGTGACCGAAAACTCAAACTTCACACATTAATTTCAAAGCGGAGCTCCGCTCTGGATATATATATATATATATATATATATAAATTGTTCTATAGGGAACTTAGCAAGTAGTGACCCTTTTTTACGGTGCCTTTTTTTCAGTGATGGCTGTTTCTCGTCCTCTTCATCTTGATGACATATGTTATATATGTACCTTCCGGAGGCTTCTATGGTTCTAAGTCATAGGTCTTTGATACAGCCCTTGTTGTTCTTTTTCCATGGGGTGGATATGTTAGGACTCTTGCACATATTGGTCTGGGCTAATGTGTTGAGCTACCTAAATGGGTTGTATTTTCATCTTGGTCGGTCTCTACACCAGGTCGGATCATTCTGTTAACGGATGTCTAGGGTATAGTAGATAGAGATATTTAAGCAACTTGCCTCCATTGTAAAAGATCAAGGATGAATATGAATGATATTTCATTATTTTTCAGGTCATTTTTTTGTGGTTTTTTCTAGGCTTCTTTAGTTCCTATTTAATATTTTTTATTTTAATTTTAATTTTTTTAATTTTTTTTTGGAAGTATCGCAATCGTAAGAGCTCTAGATTAGAGGGTTTGTACTTGCTACTAGTACTTTGGCGGTACTTTGCACCATGCCCAACAATGAGATGGACATTGTGTATCTTGGCTTTTATCAGTACACACAGAAAAGTCATTGGATTTATGCCAAATCTTAAATGAGAATAATTTCCAATCTTAAATGGTGTATTCGCATATTTAGCTCTAGTTTCTTTTAACAATCACCATTTATATGGAACCCCACAATAACGTACTCTTATTACTACTATATTTCTTGGTCATAGATCCAAGTTTAATGGATACCCTATTAATGAAACTAAAGTTTGTCTTAGTTGATGAGATAGTTAATTTACTGGAGCCAAGAACATGGAAGACAAGTTAATTACCTAACTCCTTAGAAAACAAGGATTTCCTAATTTTATGATTTTCAATTCTTAATCCTTAATGAGCAAGGATTCTTTTTTTTTAAAAAAAAAAGGAATTTTCAATCCTTGCCGAACAAGGATTTGTCAATCCGTAACCAACAAGGAAACAGAAAATTAACGATTATATATAGGAGTTAAAAACCACAGAAAGGCTCCATCAATCCTCAGTATCGCTAGCTAGCGCTACCAAAACCCTAAGCTTCCTTGTTCATCAGTACTTTCATGCGCACCTATACTGCAAAGTCCAGGGCAAGCAGCGAAAAAGGCCGCTGCTGGTGCTACAGCTGCCTCGGCCTCGACCCTTAAACAAAAAGAATCCTTCACCACTGCAAGTGGAAGTTTTCCGGCAACTTTCCGACGATGTTGCTTTACAAGCAGAAGCCCAAGGAAACCAAAGGCGACAATATGATGCTGATCAGCATCAGTGTGGTGGGCAGTACTGGCCCGTTCCGGTTCGTCGTGAATAAGAAGGAACTAGTCGCTGCGGTCCTCCAAAGGGCCTTGAAGTCCTACGCGCGCTTAGGTCGGCTACCAGTTCTTGGCTCCGATCTCAAAGAGTTCGTCCTTTACTGCTCCACTGCCGCCGGCGTAGATGCTCTGAGTCCTTGGGAGACAATTGGATCCAGAGGGGCAGTTAATAACTTCATTCTATGCAAGAAGCCACCTACGACTCAACCACTACCATTGGCTGCAGCTTCTGATCAGAAGAAGAGTCTGATCAAGGGGTGGATCAATAAGTCCTTCAATCTCAACATCTATTCCCATTGATCAACTTAGTTAGAATTCAATGGTAATTGATTGAGGCTAGACTTTTACTTTGTTCTTGAAATTTTATCAAAAAAATGTTTATTATTTTTTTGTTTGAACACAACAGTTCTCGCTGGGTTTGTGCTTTTCTATGCAATTCAGTTATCGACAAAAGTTACTGATCTCTCGAAAACAAAGTTATTGACCAAAGTTAAAAGGAAAAAAAATAATGTCATCACTTATCACCTGTCATTTCGATCTGTGAAATATATACATGAATTATTTCTAAGTTATAACTAGAAGCCCTTTTTTTCTAGATCTCACATCAATTACCCAACTCCTATAAGTTTAGACTAATCTTTTTAGAAAATTACACACAACTGTCATTTTAAAACTTTAATTAATCATAAGGCCACTTAATTTTTCTTGTACATATAACTATATAAGGCCACTTTCATCTTCCATTTATTTTTTCCTTGACGATTTTGCCCCTTTATAAACAAAACAAACAGTCTCTCTAAAATCAAAAACCTATCTCTCTCATCTCTCTAAAATCCAACTCCAATTCTCTCCCTCCGTCTCAGCCATGGCTGCCATGTACAAATCACCCACCGTCCGAGCCATTCCTCAAGTACCTAATACCGCAGCCCTAGCCCAAATCCAAGACTCGTGAATCAGCAACTCCAGATCTCACAGAATCAACTGGATCTGCCAGATCCTTTCGACTTCGCTGTTGTCTCCCTCCGCCGACTCTGGTCTCCCACAAATCACAGTTGCCGCCGACCGATTCCATTGCTTCTCCCACAAATCAAAAGCGACAACATCGTCTCTACCTTTGAAGGTAAGTCCAACCTCTTCTGGCAGCTTCAACCTTGTTCCCGTCCCGGGATCTGAGATTGCATATCTGAGCTTTAGTTTGAATCCGTCATTAATGGTCAGAGAGCTCTCTGATTGGGAGGACCATCGCAATAAGAAGCTTTGCTTCTTTGTACGGCGTCGTTGACATCCTTGATTCTTTAACGTCAATGAAATCGGAACAGTTTTCTTCAATTTTATATTACTACATTTGGATGAAATCGAATCTGATTCAAATCCCTTCCCACCACCGCCTCCGTTTCGTCATCTCAATTGCCTCTAATAAGACTCCGGCGATGTCCTCGATTTGTTTTTTTTTTTTTTTTTATAAGAATTGGTTTGTTCTGTTATCTTTTTTGTTTTTGTTAATGATGAATATTATTCCTCATATGAATTGGCTGTATAATGTGCGAGTAAGTGCTTGTCTAATCTAACGATTTTCGCATTTGGCATCATTGAATTTTGATATCCCATCGAGAGTGTTGTCTTGCACTTGCACTTATCTTGCATCATTTCAAAAAGAGAGCAAATGAAGCGGTTTTCAATGTTGGTTTTCAATGTCGGTGAGAGTAGCTTTCAGTGTTGGTGAGAGTAGCTTTATGTTGTTGGTTAGAAGATTTTTTGATGTTGATGACAGTATCTTTTGTTGTTGGTGGGAGTAACTTTTTTTTTTTTGGTTAACAAAAGAGGATAAGGTAGCTCCATCCCAAGTTGCCACCTCCATTACTAAGTGCCTTAAGCCAAGCCACCACCAGTGCTAAATTGAGTAACTTTTGGTGGTGGTGATTGTAGCTTTTTGCGGTGGTGATAGTAGTTTTTGACATTGGTGAGAGCATCTTTTGTTGGTAATTAAGATAGTTTTTTGCGGCGATGATAGTAGCTTTTTGTGTTTGTGAGAGTAACTTTTGCTGATGGTGAGAGTAGCTTTTGATATTGGAGTAGCTTTCTAGTGTTACTGATAGTAGCTCGCTGGTGTTAGTGACAGTAACTTTTGCTGTTGGTTTGAGTAGCTTTTAATGTTGGTGAGAGAACCTTTTGCTGTTGGTGACAGTAGTTTTCTGATGTTCGTGAGAGTAGCGTTTGTTGCTGGTGAGAGTAACTTTTGGTGTTAGTAACAGTAACTTTTGTTGGTGGGAATAGTAGCTTTTGGTTTTGGGGAGCATATGTTTTTTTGGTAAGGAGTAGATTTTGTTGTTGGTGATAGTAGTTTTTGTTACCTCGTCGGAGGTTGCCGGAAATCTCATCAGAGTCGATTTTGTTGTTAGTGACAGTAGCTTTGTTGATAATTGTAGCTTAATTTTGTTGCTGGTGACAATAGTTTTTGTGACCTCGCCGGAGGTTGCTTGTTCTCTCACCAAAGTAGCCTTTTTTTGCTAGCGACAGTAGTTTTTTGTGTTAGTGGCAGTATATTTTATGGTCGCTAGGGTTCTCCAGAAGTTGGTCGGAGGTTGGCTGGAGACCTTGTCAGAGAGGAGAGAGAGGATGATTGTTGACATTTTACTGTAGTGGCATTGATGTAAATATGTTGGTTTTTATATCCAAAATTTAACACTATTTTTAATATAGTGGCCTTATGAGGAAAAAAAAATAGTTGGTGACCTTATAATGACTAAAAAAACATTCAAATATACACTTATATGTAATTAACCGTAATTTCTTTTGGAGAGAAACCTGAATGCCAGTTATGGCAATTATTAATCTATAAGCTCGAGTGTGTGTGTCATTTCATGATAAGTTCCTGGATAACAAGCCCAAAAATTTTCTTGTTGATGATAGGGATGATATTGATAATAATAACCATATTTGCTCTTGATACAGAGCTCTACCTATGAACAAAAACAGACCGATTTTATATCACCTTTTGATTCAAATTAGCAAAAGTAATGTCTCTCTTCTTAATATGGCCGGATTCTAATCATTCATGATCATATGTAGTTAATATGGATATACTCATTTTATAGTTTATGCTGCTGCTATTTAATTCATACTGCTAGCACAGAAAAATGATGCAACAAATACTTGTTCATCAATGTTCTCAAAGCGTAAACCTCAAGAAAAATGTGCGGTTATCATGTGTTTAATTTGTTTGGAGTCGATGGCAAGACTATTCTCCATTTTTGTGTTTTTTTGGTCGAAAGGTAAAATCAACCAACAAAAATTGGGTAGATTGCTGTCAAAAAATATCTAAATATGAGGTCTGCTCACATGAGGGACAATTTTTAAGGGACTGTGAGAGACAAGTAAATCTGACAACTGAAAACAAATGCATAGTTTTAAGTTATTATAATTTCAGTTTTTTAATTTAATATATGTGGTTGAGAGGTGTTTGTCCCTCCCAGTCCCTTAAAACTATACTTTAGGTGAGCAAGCCTTCTCTAAATACAATAGGCAAGTTTTCCTATTATATCCTTTTTGTTTAATTAAACCTGGCAAAATTCATACAGTTCTTACTTGTTTGGGTGTGCGGTTCTTAATTTCTAGTAGAGTGATCCTCGCTATATTCTATGAAGGGTCTCAATGTAATCACACTGTGAATACCATAATTGTGTACCTTGGCGAGCAGTATGTTGAAGGCTGGGACAAGTCTAGAGTGGATTGGTCTGTTGATTTTTGCATTCCCAAAATGTAGATTCTGATAGTTTGATTTACAAATCTCAATGTCGTGAAAATAGTTTTATTGTTGGTAATTACCTTGAGGAGACTAAAAATCTACCGCCAGTTTTTACTAGTTTTTCTATAAGTGTTTCAGAGTAGTGTTATATTGTACAAGGACAATTTGTTGGTGTAGTACATCTTCCAAGTTGTTCTAGCTTAACTCTAGGATTTGTCGTAGCTCCCAAATTGAGAAGGGATACCATTTGAAAGGATTGTAATTGTTAACTGATTCAATGAACTTATTTTTCAAAAAAAAAAAAAAGTCCATCTACCCTCCTTCTATCACTACTATAATATATGAATAACACAACAAGTTAAGGAAAACAATGATAATGATGCTTCTCCTCGGAAAAAAAAAAAACATATAAAAAAATATTTCAAAATAATATCTTACTAGAAACTGAATCATGAACTTTTAATTTCGTATCGAGTATAAATGATAAATATTTGATTGATGGCAATATTATATACAAAAATAACATATTTGCCCCTCTATTGTGGAGCCTCTACTACCACATCAGCAGTTAACGTAGTTTTTTAACAGCAAGGTATGAAGTTGTTAAGGATAGCAAATTTGAGGTACTGAAACCAACAAAAATTTGAGAGTTGGTTGGGTATTAAATTTATAATTTGAGGAATATTTTATAATCTGGCGATACCCGAAGGTGAAACCAACCCAGATCGACTCACCTCATCCATGCGGTCCTCCTTACATGGAAAGGCTAGGTAAGAAAAAAGTTCTTGTGCTTAATGATGTGGACAATCACTACTAGCAAAATAACAACACACACGGATTTACTGTAGTTAAAAGCCACAGATATCCGTGTAAAATAGAAATACTAACAGAAATCCGTGTGAAATGAACATAATCGGGCCCACAATAATTTATACAATAACAATATCAACGGAAATCCGTGTGCATAAACAATAGCAACAGATATTTGTGTAAAAACTAAAACATTTTCACACGGATATCTGTGTGAAAATCATTTCACACTGATTTCTGTATGTGTTATAAATTAGTTTATTTCAAAATCATTAATTCTGTTAGAAATGTGAATTATGGAGGGACAGATTTCCGTTACAATGAGTAATTCACACGGATTTCTGTGTGAAATGAGTAACACACAAATATCTATGTGAAATGTTGACACAGATATCCGTGTGAAAAGAGTATAATTGAGCTCTACAGTAATTTACACAATTACAATATCAACAGAAATCCGTGTGAATAGGCAACAGTAACAGATATTTGTGTAAAAACTAAAACATTTCACACGGATTTCTGTGTGAAAATAAATTCACACTGATTTCTGTATGTATTATAAATTATTCTATTTCAAAATCATTAATTTTTTTATGTTATGTGAATTATGGAGGGATAGATTTCTGTTACAATAAGTATTTGATATAATTTTCTGTGTGAAATGAGTAATTCACGAATATCTGTGTGAAAATATAGACACAGATATCCGTGTGAAAAAAACAATTGGCTACAGATTTCCGTGTGAAAAATTCCGTGTAAATAATTGACTGACAATTGACATGATGGTTAGTGGTTACCGAGGTAAATACACACGGAAATCAATTGCAAATGTGTAAGTATTTCACACAGATTTCCGTGGCAATTAGTATTTCACACTGATTTTCGTGGCAATTAGTATTTCACACGGATTTTCGTGGCAATTATGCTTATAATTAGCAGAATTGTAATCAGAATTTGGCCATTGTTCTTATGTTCTTCTGTTCTTCTCATCAAACCAGCTACTGATGTTGTGCTCCCTATTGCTGTTGATTCTCTTTTCAGGTTTGTATTTCAACTTCTCTCCATCTCATCATGTATATTGCAAGTAGGTTTGAAATACAAACCTTAAAAATTTATTGTTGGATCCTTATTTTAGATTTGTGTATGTAAACTAAAATGATCATAAATAGGTGGTTGTGAAATAGGTTGATTGATTTGCTAGTATGTGATATAAATGATTAGAATTTGCTACTTCAATGCTTAGAGTGGTATGGTTTAAATTTTTCAAAGAAAATATATAGGTATAATTTTACACCAATTGATTTTCTTTGAAAAATTTATACCATTCATCTTCCTAGAATGTTTATACTTTGCATTGCACAAAAACTTAGTACCCGTTTAAGGATTTGGTATTGGAATTTGAGGCCTCCATGCTAAATCCTTAAATTGTCCCATTTTTGGACAGTTTGGTAATGACGTATTATGTATATTCTATGATACCCAGTCGTTGTTACATGTTATTGGAAAATTCGACCGGCCAACCCTATGATCCTGCTGCTGTGCATATTAAGTTTGTGCACATGTAGGATCATAGGCGGAGTGCTGCCGAATTTTTCAATAATATATGTACCGACGATTTAGGGATCATATGGATATACATAATATGTCATTTCCGAATGGGTTAGGTTCTACACCTTAGGAAAGAAGATATAAGGCGATAGTTGATTCATTCATCATATGAATTTTTTTAAATAGATTTTTTCATTATCCAGTGGTTCTCTATCAAAGCGGCTGAATAGTTGAGCAATATGGACAAAAATTGGGTGTTTCTGGATCGAGGAAGTGATGAATATATTTTTGGACTTCGTGCATTTATCAGTCATGCACAAAATATCTCCCCTGTTCTGAATAAAATTTACTGTCCTTGTAAAGAGTGTAAAAATCGGTGGAGACAAACTGTAAAAGCTGTGGAGGACCATATACGTTGTGTAGGCATGTGGAATGACTATGTAAATATTCCTTGGACCTCACACGGTGAGGAATTACCCGTAACAAATGAAGTAGATGTAACACGTGCCTCCTCCTCCCAACAAGTTATGCCAGACCATGATATGGTTGATATGTTATAGGATGCATTTGGGTTTCATGATGATACATCCAGGCCTCAGTCTTCTTCAGAGCCAGTTGGACGTCCAAACTCTAGTCCTACGCCAGATGCCAAAAAATTCTACAAACTACTTGACAATGCAGATACTGATCTTTTTCCGGGGGCACGTATAAAGAAGCTTGAATTTTTAGTGAGGTTATATAAGATAAAGTGTTTGCACTCAAATAGTGATGTATCTTTTTCTGAAACTTTGGATCTATTGAGAGACACATTTCCTGCAAGTACGACTCTCCCAAAGAGTTTTTACAAGACAAAAAAAATGATCAAAGATATTGGGTTGTCATATGAAAAGATTCATGCATGTCCGAATGATTGTATGTTATATTGGAAAGAGCATGAAAATGATACTAGTTGTCACGTTTGTGGTACTAGCCGATGGAAAAAGAAGAAGAATGGCACTAAAGCTAGTGGAAAACCAAAAGCAGCTAAGATTTTGCGTTATTTTCCATTGGGTCCTAGATTGCAACGTTTATATATGTCTCGCCATACTGCAGATTCGATGTCTTGGCTTTCAAAATTAAGGACTAAAGATGGGGTACTCCGACATCCTGCTGATTCTCCAGCTTGGGCAAAGTTGGATGAAAAGTATCCAAATTTTGGTAACGAGTGCCGTAATGTTCGCCTGGGGTTGGCTAGTGATGGATTTAACCCTTTTGGAATGATGAGCTCTTCACATAGTACTTGTCCTGTTGTGATGTCTGTTTATAATTCCTACTGAAAACAGAAATAATGCAGCCAATGAGGGTAACAAAAAAAAGGGAGAGGGAAAACTGTAATTACATGGGGTCAGCGTGGAGTGCGAGAAAGAGTTAAGTGGGGAAAACAAGGAGTACCGGTGTCTCCAAGGGAAAAATGTGCACAGTATTCCCTTTTCATTGGTAGTTTGGCGGCTGACCCTGGATTGTATCCTATTGATGTCAAGGATTGGCGGCATTTTGACAAGGACGACAACCATCAAAGGGCTTGGACATGTATTGAGGTATGAAAGCATATTTATACCCTATTGACGTCAAGAATATAGTACTGAAATCGCTATCAGTTTATAAGACCAATGTTTGAAAGTTTATGTATCATATGAGATAGCTTTGAATCAGAGAAAAAATGTAAAATCTTTTTCTTTTTGGCAATTTTGGGTACTTCTGGCAATATAAGAAAGATTTCATGTTCATTTGTCTACTTTAATACAGACATCTTAGTTGTCTTCTTTTCATTTTCATTTGTCTACTTTATTCCAGACATCTTAGTTGTCTTCTTGGTGCCACTTGTCTAGTACCAGTTTTGTTTATAGTAATTTTGAATATTACCATGTTGTTTGTCATCAGCATTTTCAATGTTCTGCTCTTCTCAATATGTTTACTTCAGAAACAATACTTTGAAAGAGGGTCTGTGCATGTGTTAAATAAAGGTTATTGGCAAGATTGATGATTTTCTAGATTTTATGTCAATAGGCTACAAAGAGTAATGACTTTTGATCAAGTATAGCAGAAGTATAGAGTCATGACTTCTCATCTTCGGTCTTGCATTTACTAATATGACACATTGGAACAAAAAAATTACAGGAATTACATACTTTGTCATAGTATACATTCACAAAGCATATATCTAATATGTTATAACATATCTTTGTTGGAATAGGGGACAATTGATTGGACGGATGAAGCAGCTGCAGCTAAAAAATCTGAAATCAAGAAATATACCTTCGAAAAACTTGCAGATCGCTGGAAGCGTCACAAGTCAGAGTTGAAGAAATTGTATTGGTTGCCCAATCAAGGGACTGAAGAACGTTTTTGCAGCCCTGATAATGCCATTGACAGAGATCAATGGATAAGATTTGTTACTCATTTAGATGATGAGGATACTAAGGTAATGAATCAAATGTGTACCTTACATTAAATAATATAGATGTGAATAGAATCCATATGAACTAGCAAAATAATTTAATATGTATATTTGTATATTCCTTAACAGACCAAGGCTGCCATAAATGTAAGTTATCGATCGCAGCGAGTAATGCATCTCAGTACAGGCACAAGGACTTTTCCAGCGGTTGTTTATGAATGGGTGAGTATTGTTTTGATTCTTGTTTTTTGCTTTGTAATGTTCATTTACTTGTTATGCCGCTTCCTATAAATGAATAATGATTTGAATAATGTGTACATTATGAAGAGCAGCAAGTTGAGAATAGGGTTGAGGAAGAACCTGATAGGTTGGAAATATTCAAGTTGACACACCGTAAGAAAGGAAAACAAAATGAGTATGTTGATGCTGCATCTACCAAAGCAGTGGTGAGTATCGAAATTGAGATATTCCTATTGTGGATGCCTATGGTTGAATCAAGTTATATAATCCTTATGAAGTTCAAATGCTGTTCATGTTTACACTAGTAGAATGATTGCATTGTTTTAATTCAATCTGCTATCCATAATATAACTAATAGTTTAGACATATGATTGCTATTTGAGTATGTTTAGACTTTGTTTGCAAGTAATAATGGGCCTGAAAACAAGGAGAAAATGCAGTATTATGAGGATTTCAAAAACTGCAGCATTTCAGAAAATGCAGTCTTTGCAAATCAGATTACTTGTTGATATTATTAGCATTTCAGAAACTGTAAGTTGTATCAGAAAATGCAATATGCTTATAAAGCTGCAACATTCCAGATTATGTACTTCCAATTAACTTCATGCTTGAATGCAGCAAGATTTGGAGAAGGCTGAAGAGGAGAGAAAGAAGTTAAATGTTGATATTACTCCACAAGTTAGAGAAGACATCTATGCAGAGGTACTTGGGCCAGAGAAGTGTAACCGAGTGAGAGGACTTGGAGCGGGAGTACGATGGCGTGATATTCAATACATTCACACCGAGAAAAGAAGTATCTCAGCCACTATGGAAGCAATGAAAGCAACAATTGAGGAACAACGCTTGGAGACTGCAAGATTGAGGAGTGAGGTTGAAAAAGAAAGACAAGAAGCTGCCCAAAGGGAGGAAAGGATTAGGATTGAATCAGTTGAGATGAACAAACGTTTCTCCACACAGATGGAGGAGTTTAAGAAGCAACAAGAGGCAGCTATGGAAGAGAATGCAAGGAAGGTTAATGAACTCGTAAGACTTCAAATTGGTAGATGGATGAAAGAAGCTGGTTTTTCAGGGATTGAAACGGCACCACAAACAGACAGCTACCCGATGACACAGCTTGCAGCAATCCAACCACAATGCAATAGACCTGCGATTCCAACCCCACCTATCAACGATGTGTATCGACCTGAAATGCTTGAAACTGGGCAAGAATCGCAGCTGAATTGAAGGGGTTAGTTTCACCTACTATTATCTAGTTTGATGGTTATCTTTTTGCCTACTTTGAGTTAGTTCTCAAAGTATTTTGATGAAAATTATTCTTGGACAAGGATTATGTTGTTAAAGGGGGAAAATCTTAGTGATATTCCACCTTAAACAACAATGTATTCTAGAAAACTCCCTTGTTTTTGTAATCCAAGAATTTACCTTTATATGAAATGTATTTTGCTAGAAATGTAAAGAACATCTTGCTATGAATGTAAAGTTTTAATATTTTCGATTCAGTTGTGGATTTATTCATTTTATTGTAAATATTTGAAGTACGGTATATTTATTGTAGAAAACTAATTAAAAAGTATTATTATGTTCAGGTTGCAGATTAATTAGTAATAATTTTTTTTTAAATGCTGTCACTTTTACACGCTGAAATTAGTGCGAGTTAGATTATATTTGACACAAAAATTAGTGTGAAATAAAGTTTGCACATTTGGCACAGAAATCCGTGTGAAATATAGATACTACCAGAAATCCGTGTGAAATACTTTATACATTTGCTACAGATATCCGTGTGAAATAGAATTGTTCACACAGACTGTATTTCATTCGGGTAATTTATATTTATGAAAGATAGTGGGGCCCACGCAAGTATTTCACACGGACAACATAATCCGTGTGAGATGAGCATTACCCCCCCCCCCTCCAAACCACACGGTAACTCAATCTGTACGTGTACTGTGGGTAAAAACTATCACACACTGAAATCCGTGTGAGAAAGTCTTATTACCCACAGATTTTAATCTGTGGGTAATTGTTGTTTTTGCTAGTAGTGAATCTGGACTAAATTGAAACATTAATCGGAAAGAAACCTTCATTTGGTGTGGAAGTAGAATCATTATCACAACCAAAGATAAACACTTACTAGGTAGAAGTTTGATATACAAGCCTCAGTCACTTACTCATGATAAAGCTGTTGAACTCTTGAGGCAGTTCAGAAATCAGAACAAACAAACCCTGAACCCACTCGAAAGTATGATGATCTTTCAAGGCATGTCATAAAATAATATGCTCGATCATGGCCTGCCTTTAGCACTTAAAAGTTTTGGGAGCTTTTCTTGATAACAAATTAAAGTGTGCATAAGTGGGAAGATGAGTTCCACACACAGGAATTTAACGTTTGATGGACTGGATGATTCACAGAAGAACATTTTCTAGATGTTGCATGCATGTTTCCATATAGGAAGATAAGGCAGAGACTATGTAACAAAACTTGTGGACAATTGTGGCTTATTTCAGCATGGTGGGCTAAGATTCTAGTTGATAGAGCTTTTCATAACCATCTCATCATGTCCTGACTGCACACTCGAGATGCATGATTTACTACAATAAATGGGTCAGCAAATAGGGACATTCAGTAAGGAGTGGGGTGGTTATGAAGGTGTTGATCGTGTATTTACTCAAAAGAAAGGTCCTAGACATTTGCACTAAAACTCACATACTTCTATTGTTGGTCATCCAGGCTTCAGAAACAGTTGAAGGCTAGGCATAGTCCTAGACTTGTCCCAGACCTAAGTACTGAAGCGCATGACAAAACTGCGACTACTTGAGATTTATTATAATTGCTACGCAGATCAGTTTGGTTTGGGATCTTTTCAGTTTAGTTTGGAAAATGATGATGATGACCTTAAACAACACCTGAAAGTTTCGTTCTCATGAGCTGAGGGTTCTTCAGTTCTTGTCTGAAGTGTTTGTCATTATGTTTTCACCCGAAGAATCTTGTGTACCATTATTCAAGTTGAAGATATCTAAACAATAATAGTCTTAGTCATTTTATTTTCACTCGAAATGATTTATCGAAATGCTGGTGTTACAAAATGGTGTTATCCTTTTCACACCATAGAGGGCAAAGCCAAATTGCTGGTGGCATAATGTGCTATTGTGATCATTGGAACCAATTGCAGTAATTCCTTCTATTCTTCTGTTTTCCAAGTTGAAGATACACATGTCATGGGGCCCTTGAAGTGTATGAAAAGTGATCTCTAAACAGTCATCAATCATGAATATGAAATTTAAATGACACTCCGGAAAATCTTAAGTAGAATTAATGCATGGAATTTGTTGTCAATTATAAGTAATGATGCAAATTAATTTGTTTTTGTCAAAATTCATTGATCCTAGCAAGTCAATGGCAAAATGTATTTTTGAGTTATGCAGAGGGTGGATCAGTTACTTAACATATTTAACATCTTCCTAAGCAATTAATTCCATTTTGTTACAAGATTTATCGAAATGATCGATCGATTTTGTAACAGATAGATATTTTGTTGTTGTTGTCAGGTAACGAAGCTCAGCCATTCCATTTGAGCTTTTGGCAAAAGATTGGTGGAGACCAGGGTTGTGCATGTTTGGCTCATTTATTTTGCATCCAAGATTAGTCTTACATAGTGACTACAAGTTGAGATCATTATTCGTCTATTAAGCTTGCTAACAAATAGTAACTGTCTCGGAGTACTTACGGCGGTTTTATTTGTTTTTCCTCCTACAACATAAGCCAGTTTTCTTCTGTGTACTTTCTAACTAGATCGTGACATTATGTTTGTACCACAATTATATGGTTAAAACACTAGTATTGTAAGATTACTTCAGTAGAGTGAGAATTTTCCTAGTACATGATATATTTGCTTAATAGTAAGTAACATTGTATCGATACAACATATATTATAGGGCCTGGGGTTTTGCATGTCATTACGTGTTTGTTTTTCTTTTTCCCCCAAGTAGCTTATCATCTTTACATTTTTTGAACCTTATAATCTTGTCAATTAAGCCTGCAGAAACATATGAACTTCAGTCAATTTCTAATCAACATTTAACAGAGAGAGAGAGAGAGAGTAGTATCTTTACTTGGAGCAATCCATGCTATTAGAAATGGGGAAACTAAGATGGAGTTGGCATGATGTAGGGAGCTCCTGAATTCGGGAGGCACTGAAAGGGATTCTGGTCCAATATGACGAGCTCTCAATGCATTCACATATCATCCTCGGACCACTATCCTCTTGTTGTGCTAACGAATTCAAACTTGTCAGGGAATCACAGCAAGCCGCCGTCGGTTCAGGAGATAACTCCCCGAGAAAACCCAGGCAAGAGCTAAATTCCTCGAACACATTCGTGCAGTACTCCGTCGTCTGAGCCTTCCCTAATGATGAACAAAGCAGCAGCACAGGAACAAGCACAAGAAGACTTGTTACACAGGCAAAACAAAAAGGACGAGCAGCCATGATCGAATGATATGAAGCTGGCTACCAGCTATACATATGTATTATATACTCTCGTTACTTGTGTGGAGGTAAGAACCGAGAGTTACTGTCACGATATATGCACTCGAGAGAAATTTCAGCACTGAAAATTAGTCATTTCTAAATATTAAAGTATCATGCTTCGTGAATGACTGTTAAGTGAAATTAGTAGTAAATTCGTCGGAACCTCACAGCCTGCAGCCTGCTGCTTTTCGTGGGACTAATATATCTATACCTGTGGGACTATATTGTAGGACTCTCTCTCTCTCTCTCTCTCTCTCTCTCTCTCTCTCTCTCTCTCTCAAATTTTCGTCTTTTAGATTATCAATCATCATAAACACAAATATAGCCGGATGACAAAACCCCAAGCCAAAATAGTTAAAAGAAAATATTTTACAAATGGTACCTCAATTAAAAAACTATTCATCATTTTGGTATATTAATTTTAAAATCTATCATATTGGTACTCTAACATTAAAATTCAAACTACTTTTAGCACATGTGGTCTATGACAGCGTCAAATTTTTATTTTTCTTGAGGTATTTTCGTTTTTTATTATGTTGCCATTTAATAGGTGTAAATTTTGAGACGTGGTTACTTGGCTAGCTAATTTTCTATTTCTTTGGTTTGGCTATTTTGCTTTCTAGGTTTTTGGTATGGCACGAATGAAAGAATGAGAGAATGAGAGAGGCATGGCACGAATGAGAGAGTGAGAGATTGATGGGAAGCATTTGGTAATTTGAAGAATCCATTCTAGATTTCTAGATGGACACCAAAATGGGTTCCATGGATTGCAAGTTGGCCAAGCCCAAAAGGTTGATCATTTCCATGTCAAACTCTTCTGGATGGATACTCGCTTGTACGAACTATTTTGGAATAGGAGGGGAAGAAGAGGAAAAGGGGTATGAAAAATAAAATAAAATAAAATAAAACTAAGAAATGAAAAGACAAAATTGCCCATGAAATATAAACGGAGGGTATGAAAATTGTGTTGGATTTAAATGTTGATTTATCAATGAGATAGTTTTGGGGAGTGAAATCCACAGTCCCCATTTTACAATCTCCATCCCTTCTTTTCATTTTTGATTCAAATTCTTATAAAAAGACAAAACTAAGTTACTAAAAAAAGAAATATGGAGTGTGAATTGTAAAATGAGGAGTGTAATTCACATTTCGCATAATTTTTCAATGTGATGTACCAAAGTGATGAATGAAATTTATTTGGAGTACAGTTTGTAAAATTTTCTTTAGTTAAAAACACAATAAGTCACCGAGAGCCAACAGTAAATAGACATCAAATAACTTCATCTTTGAATAATTGTCTATGTTTTAACGCATGTTGAACACAATCAACACTTTGTTAAAATTCGGATTAAATCGTGACAAATCTAAGAGATTTTGATTATAATTTATTTTCTTTCATAAAAATAAATAAATAAAAGATTTGGTCGGATGAAGAAATACAATTGGACCATCCCACCTGGAAATTAAATAGTAATAAAAAGAAGATCGAAAAACGGCGTCGTTGGGTGTTGAAAAGGCAAGAAAAATATAGCCGTTAGAGAACAACTCACTGGGAGCGGTCCGGTTGTAGGCCGTTGGCCCCATTTCAAAAATATTAGACCGTTAGAGAACCTCCTCCCCGAAACGTTATACTCCCTCTCTCCACTTTCTCTCTCTCTTTAACCCCCCCCCCAATTCTCTTCTCTCACTCTCTGCTTTTCTCTCTTTCTCTCTCTAATTCCAGTCCCCTCTCTCTCATTAAGACCGGAAGGATTTCTGAGACCCCAAATGCCGCCGGCGACTGAGGAACCTAACACGACGGCGTCCTCGACGACGATGATGATCGACGAGATTTATGAGTTCTCGGCCCCGCGCTTCTTCGATTTCATCAAGGACGAGACCGACGATGACAAGATCAACGCCGAGCTCTGGTTCGACTCCGCCACAGCCTACGCCCCTTCCCGTATGATTCCCTATCCCTGTACCGCTTCTCTTCTCTCTGTCGCTTTTTCTCAGATCTGTTTATGTACTGGATTCCATTTTCTTTGCAATTTAGGGATTTAGGTTTTCTTCTTTTAGTTCGATTACCTCTATTGGAGTTGCTAGGGTTTCAATTGCTTTGTCTGCGATCTAGTTTTCTTGAAATTTACAACCGCGATTTGTATGTGGATGCTTGCTCTGTATCCGTGTCTTTGTTTGAGAGCAGAAAATTAGTTAGGTTGTGCTTATTAGGTTCTGGAAATTTAATTTTGTGGTTTCTTTTGACTGAATCGTGAACTCATTCAATCAAGCGTTTAGGAATTGTTGAAAGCAAGAGTTCATTGTTACAGTTTCAATCTTTCACGAAATTGGACTACTTGATATGAACAAGTGAGAGTAAGGTAGGTGGATGTGTAAGTATGCATAAGAATTTGGGGGTTTTCTGTTGATTTTGTTCAGAAGAGAAATTAATCCATCTAATACCAAGACAAGTTTAATAGGATAAGTTTCCTGGGGATTTAAAGAAATTGTGGATAAGAGATAACAGAAATTCTAAAACAAATTAAAGGAAAGAGAGGATTACTGGCATCTTATGTTCAATGAGGAGTGATGATTGATAGTTTGGTTTGATTTTACTTATTTTAATATGCTTTCTTGTTTTCTTTGGTCCATAAGGACACTGACAAGGTTTTGATTATTTTTTGCCACATTGTGTTTGTGCAGCCTTCATGCCTAGAATCAAGACTGGTAGATCCTTTACAGTAGAGAGCATGTGCGACTTTACTGAAGCGGAAAATATGCAGAAGGTGGTGTGATCTTGTACATTTTTCTCTTTACTCACCTTGAAACTTGAAACTTCTGGCTAATAGTTTCAGATGATTCACCTTTTGCAGAACCTTGAATCATCCTCAGCTGATGATGACTCTACGGAAACCAAGACTGAGTCGAAGATCACTCCTGAATTGAAGGAAGAAACAATTCCCAGGGAGGCTAAAGAAGAAAACAGTACAAGACAAGCCAATATGGTAAATTTGACTTTGATCTTCTGAAAATCCCATTTTCCTGATTGCCTTTTGGCCCCTAATCGTAATGTATTCCTTTCAGATTTCTGCTGATAAAGTCGAGGAAAAATGTACTATAGATGATGGAAGGTTAGTTTCCTCTTACTAAAAGCTCTGTGTTGGGTCTTCTTTTAGTGGATAGAATGGTGAACTTTCAGCTCCACGGTTTCTCATTTTGTTTCTTCTCTGCAGTGTTTTGGCCACTGCGGTATCTTTGAATAAGAGAACTGATATGACAAATGAGAAGAATAGTAATTCCGTAGCTTGTACTCCAAAACCACCCATGAATTATTCCAAGAAGGGAGATCTTCTGAGTGATTCCAAAAAGCACCAGAGCTAAAAAGATATCAAGTATGGTTAGAAACCCATCAGGGCTAAGGGGAAAAAGTCACTTGCACTCTTCTCAAACTAAGAATGTCAAACCATATACTACGAAAAGGTTGGTTTACTTCACTTTGTTCTGGCATGTTTTGAATTGGGTTACACGGCTCCTATGTCCTGATTGTACACTGAACTGAAATGCAGAGAAGAAAATGTGAAAAATATAACTGGCACACCCATGTTAGCTCAGGAGAATCAGGCAATTAAGCGGCAGAAGTTGGATGGAGGGAGATCTAGACAGGTTACTATTATTTTGTAATTTGTGTTGACTGTAACTTCTAGACTCTTTGTTGTTTTTTAGTGAACATTATTTCTAGACATTCCATTAACTGGTTTTACTTGTGTCCCCTGACTACAGATTCTTAATCCCAAACCCCAAACATTGCCCCACAAGTCAAAATTGGGTTATACCAGTGGCATGCATTCTTCATCGACTGCTGTTAAAACTCAAAAAGAGGACAGAAAGGTTTGTGCATTTCATCCCTCTTTTGCAATCCATGTTGTTATGCCATATCAGAATTGAGTAGTTGATACTCTCCCAATTACAGATGTATGTTCGGGAACCAGCAGCACCCTTTGTTTCAATGGCAGAAATGATGAACAGGTTCCAATCAAGTACCAGAGACTTGTCACTGCCACACAGTTCTCTTTCACATGTAAAGGAACTTCACCTTGCTTATTTCTCTCTTCTTTACACTTTATTTATTTATTTAGTTTGTCAGGTTTCATTTACTTGCTATAGAGTTTGATGTTGTTTCTATTATCCAGATGAAGCCCAAACTCACCTTAACAAGGCCGAAGGAGCCTGAATTTGAAACATCCCAGCGTGTCCGCTCAGTAAGAGTAAAGAGTACTGCCGAGCTTGAAGAAGAGATGATGGCCAAAATTCCAAAGTTTAAGGCTCGACCTGTAAACAAAAAGGTACTTGCGTAATATTTTAGTATCAAGTTATGGCCTGAAACTTTCAGTAACCATCTATATCTGTGGATTCACTGGACTGTGTTTGTCGTTACAGATTCTTGAAGCCCATCATTACCTACAAAGCCAAGAAGTACACCACAGCCACCTGAGTTTCAGGTAAAGCTACAGTGAATTGTATGATGACAGGAAGCAATTTCAAGATTGTTTAAAATGCTAATAGTTCTGTTCTGTCATATTGCTCTGATACAGGAATTCCATTTAGAGACTATGGCAAGGGCCAATCAAAATGCAGAAACATCCTCAGTAGCTTCAACTGATGTATCACGACAGGTAATCATGTTTCTTGATATTGTTACTAATTAATAAACCAGTTTAAGGTCGTACTAATGGTATTCTCCTTATATTTTATGACAGAACAAACAATCGAAGCCCCATCATCTTACTGAACCGAAAACTCCAACGTTACATACATTATTGAGGGCCCGTCCACCCAGGGTGAAAACTTCATTGGAAATTGAGCAGGAAGAACTTGAAAAGATCCCAAAATTCAAAGCGAAGCCTCTGAATAAGAAGGTATCCTCCAACTTTCAGTTACTTTTAAAAATGATGCTTAAGGTAAGGAGAATCTCTGATTGTTTTGTTTTCCTGTAACTTCTTGTGTAGATATTTGAAAGTAAAGGAGATCTCGGGATGTTCTGTAATGCCAAGAAACAAGTGACTAAACCTCAGGAATTTCACTTTGCAACAAATGAAAGAATACCACCACCACCACCTTCAGCCATTCATGATCTATTTGATAAGGTAGTGAAAATGAATTTCTTGATCATTCTGAATCTCTAAAGACAGAAAAGAATCTCACTGGGTTTCGTATCTGGCTTTTTGTCTTTCCAGTTGTCTTTGAACTCAGAGCCCCACCAGAATCCAATTCCAAGAAACACAATGCCAAATCCATTCCATCTCCATACAGAGGTATGAAAATCCCTTCTTTAGTAACAAAAGAAGTTTGGAATTCAGGACACAATTTATTCATAGCATCTTTATTTCCTTTGTGTCCTCAGTACAAAAGAAGTTTGGAATTCAGGACAAAATTTATTCATAGCATCTTTGTTTACCTTTCTGTCCTCAGGAAAGAGGAGCTGAGAAAGAAAGGAAATTTTTTACTGAAGTTATGCAGAAGCAATTGGAAGAAGAAAGAGCTAGGGTTCCCAAAGCTAATCCATATCCTTATACCACTGATTACCCTGTGGTACGTATCTTTATTTATTTCTGTCTCATTTTAAAGACTAGCAATTGCAATGGAGATGGTACTATGATTCTTTTGTTAAATGCAGATCCCACCAAAGCCAGAGCCCAAGGAATGCACAAAACCGGAACCTTTCCAACTAGAGAGCTTAGCGAGGCATGAGGAGGAAATGCAAAGGGAAATGGAAGAAAGACGGAGGATAGAGATGGAAGAAGCTCAGATGAGGGTTTTCAAGGCACAACCAATCTTGAAAGAGTGAGCAAACTGGTTTAGTTTATGTATTTATGTTTTCCTAGTTAAAAAGAGATGAACAACTCTCATGAATCTTCCATTAGCAGGGACCCAATTCCAGTTCCCGAGAGAGTTCGCAAGCCTCTAACAGAAGTTCAAGAATTCAATCTGAATGTTAATAATCGGGCAGTGCACAGAGCAGAATTTGATCACAAGGTAGGTGATCCACATTATGGGAATATCATTATCCATTACTTTTTTGTCAAAAGTATGGTTTTCTTTTTCCATTACTAAACAAGTTAAATTTTGCAGGTTAAGGAGAAAGAGATAATATATAAGAGATATAGAGAAGAGAGTGAAGCAGCAAGGATGGTATGCATGCTTTTTCAAAATTTTGTTTAGTTTGTTACTTGCTTACATATATACAAGCTGAAAATAGTTCAAACTGACCCCTAATGTTTGCAGTTAGAGGAAGAGAAAGCATTGAAACAACTGAGAAGGACGCTGGTACCCCATGCAAGGCCAGTGCCTAATTTTGAGCATCCATTCTGCCCCCAGAAGTAAGGAAAATGCAAGGATGATATACTACTACTGGAATTATATTTTCATTGCTGCAATATTAATCGATTGGTGCCATCATATGGTAATATAGGTGTCCAAGGGAAACAACAAAAGCAAAGTCACCAAATCTGCGAGTTCTACAGCGGCAAGAAAGGCGAAGGATGATGATCAAATCCGCCACTTCCAGCGCTGCTGCCCAGATGAGATGAGATGATTGCTGGAGTTGACAAATTCTTTCAAGGCAGTTTAGTTTGTTCAAGAACCTTTGAACCCTGTACAAGGGCATACAAGTTCATAGTTGTACCCGTCTTCATCACTGCCAACTGAACAAAATTACTGTAAAGTTTCAGTTGTAATGAACCTGAATGTAATTCTTTGAACAGTTCTTTCACTTAGAAATTAGAATGGAATTTTTAAGGCTGTGCCAAAGAATACTTCCTCAATGCTATGCTTTTGACGTCACTCTTTTTTTTTTTTTTTTGAGATGAACTTTTGACGTCACTCTGAAAGTGAAGTTTTATATGGAAGCTTTATGGCATGCCCATGCCACCCATAGAAAACGGTACTGGCTTGTTCAGGAAACTAAATTTCTGGTCAGTGCCATGCTCCCATAAAAAGATTTCTCCCGTAGTACAAGTCTTTGTTTTTATTTATTCAATTTCATATAAGTTTAAACATAAAAATAAAAATAAAAGAAAATGAGTGAATGGAAAAAATATTCTATAGAAAATGAGTATTACAAGGAAAAGCCTGTTATGCAGCTGTAAGAAAAACAAGAAAAATGTCTCTTATACAAGGAAACAGCCTGTTATGTGCTACAACAAATACTAGAAACAGATGTTTTACTCTCTTATACAACAAGAAAAATGTCTCTCAAATGGGATCAATGCATCCCGTGAGAGATTTCTTTGACTACATTTACAACAACTCTATCAACAGTTAACCCAACAATCTTCTCATCCAAATCAATTTCCTAACTAGATCTCCTTCCGCCTGTATGCTAGAATCTGAAAACAGCAGAAGATACCAACTCAGTATATTTTTACTACTGTTGCCAGCAATCACGATTTTCCAATTTTGCAACAACATGCATGGCAAACTATTTGGAAGAGAAACTCACTCAAAAGGATGCAGAAACAGTGACATATAGGATGCATTTACTGTTCACTCTAAAGGAAGGTGAACAAGCATTTAAATAATTTACAGCAGAAACAGTGACATATAGGATGCAGAAACCCAAAAGGAAGGTGAACAAGCTTGCATTCTTCTTGTGGAAACTAACTCATTATGGCACAAGGATCTGTGCACACATAAGGATGCAAAAACTAATACTGCCATATGGACACGGCTACCATAAACATTCTATCTTTTAGACAAAGTTTTTGCCAGTCTCAGCATAAATTATGTTCTCACACTTTAAGCTCAAAACACTCAAATCCACAGCATAATGTTATGCCACAACATTCCCTCTATCAAATCAGAGACAAAACTCCAACCATAAAAAATTTTATTTGGTCGATTGAATTTTCTATAAAGCTCTAACTGAAAGTCTTTAGCATACAAAAAAGTAAAGATAAACAAACATATAGACCCATGCACTAGACCTTTTCTATGGATACTCACCAAGCGGTCCCTACTGGAAGTGCAATTGGCTTTAATCCCTGCCAAAGTTTCTTCTGCTTGCAGAATTTGCAAATCATATCTGCATGGATCAACCAAAAGGGGAACTGAATCCAGATCATTCATTAACGCTGATGGGTGATCAGTCAATTTTTCGTCATTGGAATTGTGGTGTCCTTTAACTGAGAACAACTCAACTTCTTCGGCTTGCAAAGGTGTTTGACGAGCAACATACTGTAAAAAATATACATGATAAAATTAAACAAACAAAGAAGTTTAATACCAAGAGAAAAACATCATCCAGAAAGAAACTAAACTCCCAGGAAATCTAAGCTAGCTCTCTATCAATATTATGCACACGACTAATTTTGTAAAGGATGAGGTACAGGGGATGAGTAGTGAGTTTCACAGTCAAAGAGTCATGCTCAGATCCATATGGCACAGATCTGTGCACACATAGTGAGTCCAAAAGTCACATGACGAAATTTTAACTTTATCCATAGTCAAAACAAGTTTCAAAACAAATTTTACTCTTACATTAGTAACATCAGGAAAAAAAATCTTACTTCACAAAGGTGCTTGACTGACAAACTCGGCCTACAGCAAAGGTGAGGCTGCTGCAAGTTTGGTGTGCATCTTTTATCCAAAGAAATAAGCATGAGATGAACATCTAACTGCAGAGAGAGAAAGACTTCATCAAAGAGGAGATGCAACCACAAAAAAAAAAAAAAAAAAAACATAGTAATTCTAATCAAAGTGGTGCTCAGTAAAAGCCAAAGTAGTTAGAATATCTTTTTCCATCTGCTGAACAGCATGTCCCTATACCTCATCATTGTTTTCCTTGAGGTTCCGAAGGTAATCAACCAACTTTGATAAGCGAGTGCTTCGAGAACTCTTATTGCTGCAACCGCTTGCAATGCCATGCCGAGTGTGACTCCGAGCACCACCCCGGCCCCAAGCAAGCATTTCAGAGCTCCACATAAGACCCGGTGAAATTCCCCTGTTCTCTCGGCTCACTTCTACATCATTTTCAGTGCATCCTCCATTTGAATTGGTCACAGATGATGAAGGCTGAGATGATCGAAATCCTGTCCGTCTTCTTAGCCGTCTTGGCCTCACTTCAGTATGTCTCTCTTCAGCTGAAGGCGATTTTGTGCCCATGTTACTAGTGTCATTTTCATCCTCATTGTCTTCAAACCCTTGGAGTTCAGTGGCTTGAGAGTTTCTTCTCCTTCGGAGACCACTCCGATTATTGCGCAGGGATCTCATATTATATGCATCTTGGGTATCTTTGCCAAGTGAGCGTCTCTTGATTAAAGCTTCTGATTGTCGTTGGAATATTTGGGCAATTGATGCTTGTATCTGTATTTGAAGCAACAAAACAGAACACCAGGAATAAACCTGTCAGTATGCAATACCTATTTGGGGAAAAACATATAGATATATAATAGGATCTGTTGCACTTGCTCCATTGCTTTCTTCCTTGGGTTGGGGGTCATGTCAGGTTCCATATTCAGATCTTTTGTATATATTGGAATTCTGAGGTAAGAAGACAGCACCATCCAAATCTTAACTAATAGATCCTCAATTATGAACCTAACCTGCTCATTTCGAGTCCTCTCCTCTTCATGGAAAGCCAATTCCTGAAACCATACAATGAATAAATAGTTGGTCTGCAAAAACATAACTTTTTTTTTCTGGCCAGATTACTTTCTAAGAAAAGTGACGTTTTGAGGAATTTATTGTTCCGTTTACCATTATCTCTTTCAGCACTCTTGCCATCTCTTTCATGATTTAAGCTCTCTCTTTCTATCACTTTTCCTTTTAACATTGTTTCCATCTTCTTGATTGAAAGTAATTTTCGCGTTGAATTCAAATTATTTATACTTTAAGTTAATAAAAGCATATATCTATGAATCATCTAATAAAAAAATCCCATCTGTTATGCTTCATTTAAATATGTATAGTTTAAGAAACTCTGACAGTCTTCTTACTCAGTCTTTCTATAGAAAATCTATTTTATTAATAATTAATTCTATGAAACTAATTTGAAGTATTTATCCTTTGATAATCAGGGCTTTAGTATACTTATAAACCTGGAACTTATGTCAAAATGTTACACAAGCTTTCTTTTCTTATAAAAAATAAAAATAAAAAAGTATACAAAAGCTAATCAACTTATACCTCCTTCTCATATTTCTCAATATCTGGATATAATGTTGCAATTATGGCATCATAATTTGGATCATCTCTCAAAGACCGTCGACTGGCACAGTGTGTGCGGCAAGCAGGGCACTCATTGTTCCTGAAATTATGTAGGAAGCTAGACAAATAAAAATCCTGATTGGTTCTCAAAATATGTATAGTAAATCAAATCTTATTTTTTCTCCGGTGTGGAGAAAGATGGACAGTGTTTAGTACCAAACAATCCGATAAACAAAATTAACCATCAAGATGAGCAGAAATGAAATAATGCAACAGTCCACATTTTTTTATACCTCATTGAAAACTACATGATGTGGCAGTGGATGTGGCATATAAACATTGGTGTAAACTGAACAATGCTGAAGAGACCACAGATGTTAGACCAATGTTTTAAAGCCACATCAACAGCCACATGAAAATGTGGTCTAGTTAGCACCTCAGTTGTCCGATCAAAAACTCAAGAAAAGCACTAATACAAAAAATCAGAAAAAGTTAGTGTAACAGTTTTCAATACCCCATTCGCATTGACTTGTCGATGCATTCCCTGCAAAACCTGTGTAGGCATTCCATTACAGTCCGTGTCTTCTTAATAATCCCTGTCCATGCAAAAGAAATTGATCAATGTCTGGCTTATCAGAATTCATAACTCATTATGAATCAAGATAAAAGGTAAATGAATATGCAACGACGAATAAAAGGAGAAGCAGAATCAGCTTTGGTTTTCAAATATATCACCAGACCATAATAACAGTACTACTACTAGTACCACTAGCAATATCACATCAAATGGCTCGTGGAGTCGTGGTGTTTGATGAGAACCTCTACAGAAAACATGTAGTTTCTAAAGCTGACAAATTTAGAGTCTTGGAAGGTCAATACAATTCAATTTGTATTTAAAACTAAACAGTGTCAATTTTAGAAAAGGATCCAATCAATACAATACTGCTCATCTTCTTAAACTTTCAATATACTAAAAGATCACCTAATTTTTATGTTCTGAGTTCAATAAATATTTATATGTCCTAAAGAAGAAGATGGCACTATATAATTTGTGATTTAATAAAAGGTAAACCTAAAACCCACATTTCTGCTGGCAATAGAAACCAGGAAGGTAATATCTGTGCAAGCTCTATGCACTGAAGGTGAGGATACTTCAGATTTTGGCAGAATTATTGATGATTTTTCTTCTTTATTATCTTCTCTAGCAGGATCATTTTTTTCTCATGTTTATAGGGAATCGAATAACTAGCACAGAAGGTGGCTAAGTATGCTTTGTTGTCTGGTGCACAAGCTTCATGGAGCGAGCATGTCCCTCCAGAACTTGATGGACTATTTTCTACTTCTTGTACAAGTTAATTCATCAATAAAATTTGTCGTCCTTTGCTTCAAAAAAAAAAAAAGGAAGGCTATATCTGAACATATGAACCAAGCTGAGGTGATCTTTGGCTCTGTTTATATTCTCGCTGGCCAGGAAGTACTTCAGGAGATCTCTGCTAGATACTCTCAATGGACCCACGGAACATGCTACCATGGCAAGGAAATAGAGTTCTTTTCTTTTTATATTTTATAAGTATAGTTCTAAGGAGCTTCTAATTTTGTTTCAGCAACCACACTTCAAAGTTACCAAAAACAAAGAGACCACTTAAAAACAAAAAGAAACTTTACTTTATCAAGTACACAAAACATGAAGAACTTAACCTTAAGTTGAGTATTGCAAACTTGCAGTTTATTACTGCTTGAACTTCCACACATTTCTATTTCTGACTTTTGGTCCTTCAAACCTAAAGTATCTAGTCTTTTGATCAAACAATAAAGTTTTGTTTTTTTTTTCAACTGAGGGGAAGGGAGGGATGAGAGTCGAGGGGACTAGGTCCTACACCATGCAAGCAATAACCACCCTAGAACTCAAATTGAATTTGACTTCTACCGATTGACTTTGCTTCATGCTTAAACATTATCCTTCGAAAGTGGGTTTGTATATCTAATATGGGCAGTATTTGAAGTTCAATAAATACATTTTTATGAGAAACAAACTTCTATCAACACAAGGGCAGAAATCTTAAACAGGTGACAATGCATCCACAGAAATCTCTAGCAAACTTAAAAATTAAAATTAAAAAAAAAGCTTATACAATAAAACTAAATAGTATCAAAGTTCTACTTCATCAAAGTTTTCAAATTCAACAAATAGATTTTAGTCTAATGAAAAACGTGAAATGCTTCCAAACCGTGAGTGATGTTTTAGACAACAGTGCCAAAGAACTTGCCCTTGATTTCAATTTCATTTTGAAAATAGTAGTTAAAAAGTAAAAATGAAAAGTATAATTTCTTCAGAAATAAGCACATGACTTGAAAAATTACTCTTGAAGGTAAAACTATAACAATAACATAAATAAAGTTAAATGACATGTTTTATGACAATTACACATGACAACTAGCTCTTACTCCCTTCTGCACTCGATGTTCATCACAGTCTGAAGATTAACAAGTCCTCACTTCCCTAATGTACTGCAAAGACAAATGTACTTGAAACCAGTATTTGCTGATATGGAGTATCCATCACACCCAAGCACTCTTAGATTTTGGGTGATCTAATAATTAATAAAGACTTTTTCCCAGAATTACTACAATCCCTTGTAGAGAAAGGTGGGTTAACTAACGAAAGAAAGATGGAACCAGATGCATTCTTAAAAGAAAGCGCTTTGCCTTACCTATGATGCAAATAAGATTGAGGGGCCCCACAGCAAGCACTCATTGTGTGGGCTATCATCCTCGGTGACCGGGAAAACCACTTGAAGAAATTAAAAACAGTAGTGACTTTATCTGATCTAAAGAGGGTCATAGTTGACTTGCAGTCAATTAGGCTATATTATCTTTGCTTGCAGCATCCCATACAAAATAACGAGAGATATGTAAAAAGCAGGTCAGATCACAACCTATCACAGATCCACAACTCACTATTCTTCAAAACTTCACAATCCCTCATAGAGTAGCTAGATAGACAGTTTTACTCTACCCTATGGATTTTTGTATTTCTGTTTGTCAATAGAGAATTGTCAAATCACCAAACATTCTATCCACTTTTGTTACAAATCTTAACATCTTTATATTATGACAGTTGGAGTAGTTAAAATCCAGCATGTTGATAGTGAAGACGGTATATGGAAGGTAGTGTCCAAAAAGCATTGAAATCAGCACAAGTATCCACCTATAACCCTGTCTTACGTAAATCATTTGGAATTCTTTCAAAGTTTCAAGCTGTGTGTGCAGCTAAATACACCCTTGAGTGTCTCTTTTGTTATTTACGCCCATAATCAGGAATCAAGAATTACAAGGAAAACTAGAAATGATTTCTTCTCAAAGTGAACCATTACTGATTATAGCAGGTATATAAACCCAGTAAAAGGAGCGCAGTTCAAGGAGGCACATATCCTGCCCCATTCTGCTAACAGCATATTGTTTACTAACCATAAAAAACAGCTTTTCTCAGTACTTGAACTGACGTCCCACCTTCCCTTTGTTCATGTATAGAACATATCAATATTATCTTTTTCTCAAATTCTAAGTTTGTTTTGGTTTTAGGATACAATACACTTGTATTTGACTTAAGAGATTTCCAAATGTTGTGATCAGATCCAGATTATTCCTGCTCTGGAAAAGATTTGGCTTACAATATCCAGTTCAAGTAACACCCATATGTACAGCAGTAACCAAAATCATATGAATTATGAGTAAATATGCATATGAATTATTAGGTAAACAGTAAATATGCAGAATTACTGAATTAGACTTCTTATTTTCTACTCTATCAGTTATGATTTCTGAAAGCAAAAGAAAAATAAAGACCTGTCCAACGTATGAGTGGCGACCAGACGACACATATATGATAAATCTCTATTTTTAAAGCATGGTATGTTTTCATTCAAAAGGTTCAGAAGCAGAACTTACCGAGACATATTGGGCAGTGTACATCTTTACGAATATCTGCCAGTTGTACAAGTACAAATCTGAAAGGGAAACACGAAGTTGGCAGGCTCAATTATTACTTTGCACTATCTTCATCCATAAAAAGTTTAATTTAGATAAACTAGTTGGAGGACCTAATATTGTCCAATACCACCAACTCATCCACAACCACGCCATCAATAACAGTGTACAAGAAAACTAATAAAACCGGAACTGTGCAGGAGAATAGAAAAATCAGAAACCAGTCAAAATTCTAATGGAATGATTCAAAAAAGCACTAGAAGCATAAGATCAGAAGTTGAAATCCGATCAGCATTCAAGGCATCGAGCTCTGAGAAGCTGCTCGCAAATGGTGGCGAAATCCGAAATTCTACAACTATGCTCGGTAGCCTCCGAAAACAATGAAGTAGCAAAAGAGGCTTAAGCAACAACTATTTGCAAAATGTAAGCGCGGTGCGAAACGAGAGAGAGAGAGAGAGTACTCGGGGTTTTGTTGAGAGGCAGAGGATGGGCTTCCGTCATAATCTGCAAAATGAAAGCTAACTAAGTTGTCAAATCAATCAATCTAAGTAAGGGAAGGAGGACGAGGATGAAGAAATGAGAGAGATGATACGTAACCGTCAACTTCATCTCGATCGTATTCCTCATCTTCTTCTTCTTCTTCTTCGACGTCGTCGTTTTCTTCTTCATCTTCCTCCTCCTCCTCTTGTTGTTGTTGTTTTTCTACTACTACGTCTCCTTGCTGCTCTTGTTGTTGTTGTTGTAGGAGTTCATCTTGGGGTCGAGATTGCTTGGGGCGGTGGCGGTGGTGAGGTGTGGGGTCGTCGTCGTCATCGTCGGTGAGGTTGTCCGGCAAGGAACGCTTCTGGGCAGGCATTGAGAGATCGATGGATGTATCACACCCTCCCTCTGTAACACGATACAAGATTGGACGAGAGAGGAAGAAGAAGAAGAAGCGGCTTTCGCTGGCTCTATTATAGTAGTCGTCTGCTCGCTTTTTTCTTTTTTTCTTTTTTTTTCTTTTCTTTTTTAAATGATAATGAAAATTAATATTTTGGTATTAAATAAATGGTTTTAGGACGATACTCACATAGCTAGCAGAGCGACCGAGGAAAGAGAGAGAATGGAGAAAAGGCAGGCACATGTTCCCTTCTTGGACGGCCCTCTCTCTCTGCTGACTCTTTCCATCTCCCTATCATCTTTTTCTTTTTCCTTTCTTTTTTTTTTTACTGTTTGGGAAAAATTACTTAAGGTTAGTTTTTTTTTAAAAAAAAATTTACATTAAGGAAAAATAGTACTTTTGTCTTGACCCCCTCACAGATCAATTATCATCTTAATTGAGATAATTAGTCACTGATTAGTAACTAAAAATTAAAAATTAGAAAAGAATCAAGTATAAATAGTACTAGTATATATAAAAGTAAGCATTAAGCGCAGAGACTCTTCGCGAACGCGAGGAAGCGCGCCCCACGCGCGAAGAAGAGAAGGTAAACTCGGAGTCTACTCGTTCTCTCCCGGCCGAACACCATCGACGATCCCGCCGTTGCTTTCCGGCCCGGGAGGGGATGTCGTTGATGGTTAGTGGCGGGTCCTCAAGGCAGAGACGTGGTCCAGGGGAGGAGGGTGGGTTCTCGATCTCGGGTTGGGCAGATCGATCTCAATATGTCCCTCTCGGATCGGGAGCGACAGCGGTTCTGGGGCTGTGGCAGATTCTTTCTTCCCAGCAGTGGGTTATGGTGTCATCGACTAGGCGATTGGGGTTATGGCGGATGCGGTCAAATCGCGGCAGATGGGATCCCTGTTGGGATCTGTTTCTGTTATGGTTTTGGATCTGGATGAGGTCGTCAACTGGGTGTAGACTTTGCTTGGTTTTTGGCAAGGTGGAGATGTCACGCCCCTGATTTTATACACAATAAATCGATATATAACCCCATAATTATATATGCGTGAAATGTTCGGCCATCAATACAAAATACTTAGAAACCTAC
This sequence comes from Rosa lucieae, assembly GCA_024704745.1. Classification (NCBI taxonomy): domain Eukaryota; kingdom Viridiplantae; phylum Streptophyta; class Magnoliopsida; order Rosales; family Rosaceae; genus Rosa; species Rosa lucieae. The sequence continues at coordinate 40,607,185 of CM045493.1, read as the reverse complement.
TCCGTTTTAACCCAAGTACATATTGATGCCCTGAACCCACAAATTCAATATTGACTCGCCCCACAGAGTCACACAACACATGAGTTTACGAATTAAATTATCAACAATAAAATAAAACGTAAATACTCCTCAGAGCTCACTACAAACGGAAGTCTCTATAACGGTAAGGTCACAAAATTGACTTACCACCGTTAGGCTGCAAGCACGCTACCTCAGCATCAGCCACGATCAACCTGACCTGCAGAAATAACCCCTACACCGTTGGAATGGTGTACTGGGTTGCCACACAACAAACCCGGTAAGCTTTTGCAAGCCCGTATGAGTAACTCAAACAACTCACACAATATCACGGGATAAAAGCCCGCACAACTCACGCCAAACACGAGGAAAACCCATCAACTCGTAAAAAGGGACACACACCATGTTTTCCCAAAACAGCACGTTCTTTTCCCAAAAGAAACGAATACAAGTCACCCTGTGACGAAGTCATATTAATTGAAACTCTAACAATTAAATATGATAAACAAGTCCTCCCAGGACATTTAAAATAAAGAATCCCCGAAACTCCCTTTTAAAAACACGTACTCATGAGCATCAGATAGCTCCCCGCTACCCCCCATGATGTACTAACAACGAATCCGTCTAACCTAGACACACAACACATCAACACAGATTCACCACGAAACCACTAATACATGAATAAGTATGTATATGTATGTATCTCATAATATATATATGTACACACATAAACAATCACTCAGAAATGCCACCAATACATGAATACATATGCATATATATATATATATATATCCCATAATATATATATGTACACACATAATCATTCACTCAGAAATGCCACCAATACATGAATACATATGCATATATATATACCCCATAATATATATATGTACACACGTAATCATTCACTCAGAAATGTCATTAATATCATCTATAGTCACAGTTAATTCCATAACTCAAAGACAATATGGTAACTAGGCTCATAACACATATAAAGCTTTGGTCACCATCTGCAACCTATCACCGTCTGTGACTCTTGGTTTTCATACCCCGTCTGGTCTTAGAACCAACCGTTGGTCACCATCTGCGACCCATACTTTTCAGACCCTATCTGGTCTCAAGTCAACGTTAAGTAAGTCACACCTGACCTAAAACGTTACAACTATCTAATTTCGGCTTTCCTTACCTCTGCTCACCATCTGTGACGCATGATCTTCAGACCCCATCTGGTCACGAAATCAAACATCAAGGTTACTGTCTGCAACCTATCACTATCTGTGATCTATCACCATCTGTGACATAAGATCTTCTTAGACCCTATCTGGTCTTAAGGTCAACGTTAAGTAAGTCGCATCTGACCTAAAAACGTTACAAACATCAAGTTTCGGCTTTCCTAATCCTTGCTCACCATCTGTGACCCTTGGTACAATGACCAATACATCTAAAATGAGTCACGCTTGACTCAAGAATGTAACATTAAGCTCAATACTTTTCAAACAATAGAAAACATCTTTTTCTACAATATTGTTTCCTGAAAAGTCACATTCAACAATAATATGAACACCATCATGCATATTATTATTCATCACAATCATCCACAAGGATATACATATATTTCATCTAAATATATATATAGTCATTCGCTCAGGAATGCCTACCAATACCAACTATAGTTTGCAGTTAAATAATTAACACCAAAATAATAATGGTACTTCTGTTCATAAAGATCCTTGTGAGATTTACTCACCTTGAAACTCCTGCTGCGTCTTCAATACAGAACAAAGCATCCAGTCCACAAAACAACCGTCCAAGGATACCTCGTCAAGCACCTAATCACATACGGTTCAACTTAGCAACAATCCACAAATGATTTAAGTCCGAAACCCCTGTTTTGAACTAAAATCCCCAAAGTGACGCCAATCGAGGCGAAACCACATCCGAGACCACCCAATGTCTCCGGAATACGTTCACGATCGATGTGACCAAACCACAAGTCGATCGGAAGCTCTAATTCTCACGGATCAAATAAATCGATCGATATGAAACTGCAAAAATCATAACAAATCCATTCGAACTCCAAAATTTGCATATTATATATCGAAACGCTCGTATCAACGAGTAGAACATATATAATACCAAAAACAGTCCCATACATGGCCGGAACACCGCCACAGGCGGTGGCGCACCGCCGCCGGCCAAAACTCAATATTTCACAAAACTCCCAACATCAAAAAGCTTCATCTAAGCATGCTTGTGAACTTTCATAACTGGATCGAAGTCAGAAAACAAGCTTAAGGGATCGAAAACTACCTCACAAGCAGTGAACAGTAATCCCAACTGAGTTGAACTGATTTCCACGTAAACCGATCAAAACAAACACCACAGATCGATCAGCAAGCCTATTCTGAACTCAACCAAGGAAACACGAAGCCACGAAGTCCCCGGAGTTGTGTTTTCCGGCCGGGTCCGAAAACACCAACCTGCACCGCCTTCTACCGCCACTACCACCAAGAATCGGCACTAGAGAACACCACAGAGACGACCGGACCAAGGAGGCGAACCTGTCTGGAAAGTTTGGTCGCCGGAGACAGCCGCAGTCCGCCGGAAAAGTCGAGTCAGGTCGACCGGTTTCGGGTCGGGTCAGACAGAAATCTTCGATACCGAAGGTATCGACCGAGAGAGAAGAGAGAAAGAGAGAGGAAGGTTTCCGGAAAAGGAAATGAGGAGAATGAAATTAATTTCTGATTTTTCCATATTTATACTAAAACGGAAACTTCTTCCGCTAGCCATAACTTTCTCATACGAACTCCGATTTACGCATTCCACATATCCACAAACTCGTATCGACGAGCTCTACAACTTTCGTGAAGGAAGTTTTCGGAGAATCCCAACGAATAAAAAGTCAACCTTTGCGCCACCCCTAAAGTCACACTTTTCGAATACAAATTCGTCCGAAACACTTCCGCTCCATCCACAAGCCACAAAACCGTCCAATAAACATAAAATTAATTCCGGAAAATCCTCGGAAAATAATTACGAATTTCCAGGGCATCACAGGAGAGGCGGTATCAGAATGCAGTGAGGCCACAGGGTGGTGGTGATGGTGCTCGCCGGCGGCGGGAACGGTTTGCGGCATTGTTGGATTACTGTTGGGGGAAGTGGGGGTTGGGTTGGGCCTCTGTTTTTGGGTCTTGTTGGTGCTGCATGGTTTTAATTTGTTTTGGTTTTAGTTGTTTTTTCATTAGGGTTTTCTGTTTGGTTTGTTTAGGTTTAATAAGTCCCTACTCTTCTGAGCTATGGTGGGTCTCCTACTCTGTTGAGATAGGATTTGGTCTAGGTGTTATGCCATGTAAATGGTGTCATTCCTGAGGATGAGGACGATTTTGTTCAACTCTGGTTTACTTTTGCTGTCGATTTGCTGGTAAGCGATCCTTTACACGTGGTCTAGTACCTTCGGACACGGTGTTGAAGAGGACGTTGCCTTCTATGCGGTTGATTACGAGATTTTACTAGAATTTTAGGGTTCATATGTTCAAAGTAGCCTTGGGAATGGGCGTCTGGTGGTTAGAGTGTAGGCCCTTTGGCCTGATAGTCTCTGTAACTGCGATTTCTTGGGGTTTTGGTTCATGTCCCCCCCCCATTGTAAGCTTTGTTGATTAATGGTTATTTTCTGTTCTCAAAAAAAAAAAAATAGTACTAGTATATGCAAAACGAGAAGTAATTTGGGTAATTACTAATTAACTAACCTAAGAGAGGGAAAGATGGAAATGCCCTAAACAAAAATGAAGAGTCGACAGTGTTATTAATGGATAGTACTAAATGTATATCAGAGATTAATTTTAAGATACCAATATGATAATTTTATAATGTTAGAAATCAAAATGTCGAATCACCTAAATTTTGGGAACTTTTTGTAACATAATATATATATATATATATATATCTTTCATAATTGTATATATTTGCCGAAAGAATTTTACCTTATTGTTTAACTTTGATGTTCCTCCTGTCAATTGGTTTAAACTTACGACACATTTCGAAGTAATTGAGTTACTCATGAATCAGAGTTGATTTTGAAGGAATTGATTCCTAAAGTCAACCCTCTCCCTCCTTGGGTTTTGAACTCCAGAGTGTTAAGGAATGAGTTCCTGATTTTAAGGTGAGACTTAACTTCATTTCAATTCCCTTTCGTGTTAGTAAACGTCGGAATTGATTCCCTTCTTTCAAGGGGAGTGTATTAAATGAGGACTAAATATTAATTACTACTTTGAACTCTACGGTAAAATTTCTTCAGTCCTTGATGCTCTTCTAATTTCATCAAAAACATCCTTGAAATTTCACTTTTGATTCAATAGGTCCAATCTGAATCTGTTCACTTGCTTACTTGTCACCATCTAATTGAATGAGTAGATTTCACTATTTGAAAAAGTTTCCCAACCATTGCTCAAACTCATGACCTCATGATTATGAGTTGAAAACCACCATGCTAACCTCATATTATTGTATCATGTCAATTTTTTTTTTTTAAGGAGAAAAGGAAATTATAATGAAAAGCCCACTGGCAACCAAAGTTGAGAAAATCTAGGTCCAGAGCAGGGATCGCAGCAACCAGCATACGCTTGAGCCAAACAATAAGAGAGGAGAGGCAGTGGCTGATAGAGGTGATAGCTCTACTAAGAAATTAACTTCTTAGAGTGAGAAAAGGAAATTTCTTCGAATAGGGAAGCTAGTACAGATAAGGGACCTGAGTTTCCAAGGGATTTCACATGCATTATTGATACAGTTAACAATGAGCTTGGAGTCACCTTCAATTAGAATGTTCTTATAGTTGAACCGAAAAGCTAATTGGAGACAGTCTTTTAGAGTCGAACACTCAGCAAGGGGAACATTGGAAATCCCAAGGTTACAAGCTCCAGCAACAACAGGTTGACCATTAGAGTCTCGGATGACGAAGCCCACAACTGCTTTATTCTTAGAAGAAACTGACCATCAAAGTTGAGCTTCATATAATGGATAGAGGGAGGGGACTGCTTGATCACATCAAGAAGGGCAGAGTGGTGATACGTTAAAGACAAGCACACAATATAGTTGTCAGTATAGAATAAGTAGGGATCGTTCAAGCTGGGGATTGATAGTACACCTGTAATTGCATAAAAAAAATAAAGAATTAATAAAATGTATAAAGTATTATTTACAAAAATAAAATAAAGAATAAAAATATATACAAGTTAATGTAAAAAGAAGAAGAAGGGGGTTTTAGGTTTGAAATTACAAATAAAAATGTAAAATACATATACAAGATAGGGTGGACATCAGGTACAAAGATTAAAACCAAATTCATATGATCAAATTCAATCACAATTCCTATAGTTGATTTTCTATGTCATGAGAAAGAAGTTAACCATGTGAAATGTTAATAAGTAAAAGATTTCCCATATTTTACTTTCCATGAATAATTGATCTAAGTGAAAGCACCTAAATCAATCCTATTGAACAAGCAATCATAGTCTAGAAAGCTAGCTAGTCAAGAACACATTCAACTCATGAAGAACAAAGAAATGATGTCAACCAAAGTGCACAACCTAGTATGAAAAAGTTCATCTATTTGCAATCTTCCTTAATTGATTTCGACTTTTGTCCGAAGCCTTTACTACTTATGAAATAGGTTTACAAAACTATTAGGTGAATTGTTTACCTAAATCTAGCTCCAATTACATGCATATATCCTAAGTTGGCCACCAAAGAACACATACATATAAAAGTTTTCTATATAATCCAAAATCAATTAAGCAATCTCACGTAAGTAACATAAAAATCAACATATAAAAATCACAACTTTATTTCAAAACATATAAACAGGCTTTAAACTTTGCCATTAACGTCATGTTAACTAGAATTCATAACTCTACGAATTAAACAAAGGAAAACAAAAGAAAGTATGAAATACACCGTGAAAGATGAATGACAAAGCCTTGAGTTTTTGATGTTGAAAAGAATATGAAAGAATTGGTGTGTGAAGTTGTGTTGAGAATGGCTGCTATTTATAGAGAAATCCTCATCTCTTGTGATGCAATCATGGCCAATCATCTAGAGGTGATTTCTTCTCCAAATTTTCTTTTTTTTTTTTTCTAATCTATTTCCCCTTGAATAGTGACCAAATACATCCCTTATTCCTCTCTAGTATTTTTCTGATTTTATTCCTTCCTCTTAACTTCCCTAGAATTTTGTACTAATTTCTTCTTCCAAGAGTTGTGCACACAACGAACTCCTATAATCAAGAAAAATCAGAAATTAATTACAGTTATAATCAATAGGAAATAAGATAATTAGGATAAATATTGAATATAAACACTCCCCTTTTATCTCCATGAAATAAGAAAAATTTATGTGAATGAAAACTCCTGTTCTTCCATGAGTTGTGCACACAATGAACTCCTATAATCAAGAAAAATCAGAAATTAATTAGAGTTATAATCAATAGGAAATAAGATAATTAGGATAAATATTGAATATAACTCCCCTTTTATCTCCATGAAATAAGAAGAATTTATGTAAATGAAAACTCCTTGAATTCCTCCTTATTTATGTAAGTTTTCTTGTCCTTCAAGTTTCCTTGATTTCATCACTCAAGAGTTCTCAATGGGATGGACTCCTAAATTCCTTCTTTAAAACAAGAAAATCAGAAATAGGAAAGTTCAAAGGAAGAAAGTTCCCTAAAACAAAATAGGAAATATTTCTTAAAATGAAAGAGGAAAGTTTCTAAAACGACTTATCCTTCATTTACGCTCATTTATGCACTTTTTTACCTCTTTTCTCCCATATACCTAGAAAATAGAAACTAAATTAAAAATGATTAAGTAAAGGAAATAACTAAGCAAAATATGGGGAGTTAAATATTAAAACGTCGCATTAGAATGCTCCTATCAAGTGGTGCTATAATAGGAGAAAAATTATGCTCTCTATAGCTAGCACCAATTGTGATACCCCGGAAATTCGTAATAATTTTCCAAGGATTTTCCGGAATTAATTTTATGGTTGTTAGATGGTTTCGTGGGTCGTGGACGGAGCGGAAGTGTTTCGGACGAGTTTTGATTCGAAAAGTGTGGATTTAGGGGGGTTCAAGGTTGACTTTTTATACGTTGAGATTCTCTGAAAACTTCCTTCACGAAAGTCGTAGAATACGTCGATACGAGTTCATGGACATGTGGAACGCGAAAATCAGAGTTCGTATGTAAAAGTTATGAGCATTTGAAGTTTTGGGAAAGTTTTATAAATAAAAATCTTCCATTTTCGGAAACTTACTATTTTCATTTTTTCACTTTTTCTTTTCCGAAAATTAGAAGCTCTGTTCTCTCTCTTCTTTGCGTGTGACTCGACCTGGACCCAACAACTTGACCCGGCCAACATTTCCGATTCCGGCAACCTCTACCAGTGAAACTCTCCAAATAGGCTCGCCTCCACCGTGCGCTCCTCTCTATGGTGTCCTCTAGCATCGATTCACAGCTACGACGGTGCAGCACGACGGCGAACTTTGGTGCAATTGGACCCAATCGGTTCTCCGATCTCCGACGACGGCGGGGCTTCAAGTTTCCTTGGGTGAGTTCAGATGAGCCTCCTTCATCGATCTGTGGTGGTTGTTTGGATCGATTCACGTGAAACTTGGTTCAACTCGGATTGAACAGTAATCCACAGGTTGCGAGGTAGTTTTTGACCTTTTATGCTTGTTTTCTGACTTAGATGAATAGCTTTGATGAAGGAAGTTTTGTGAAATATTGAGCTTTGGCCGGTGGCGGTGCGCTACAACCTGTGGCGGCTTTCCGGCGGTGTTCTGGCCATCTAGGGGACTGTTTCTGGTATTATATATGTTCTACTAGTTGATACGAGCGTTTCCTTATATAATATGCAAATTTTGGAGTTCGAATGGATTTGTTATGATTTTTACAGTTTCATACTAGTTGATTTATTCGATATGTGAAGATCTGAGCATCCGATCGACTTGTGGTTTGGATACATCGATCGTGGAAGTGTTCCGGAGACTTTAGGAGGTCTCGGAAGTGGTTTCGCCTAAATTTGGCGTTACCTTGAGATTTTGGTTCTATTTGGGGATTCAAACTTTATTAAATTGTGATTCGTTAACTGAATCAGACCTGTAATTCCTTAGGTACATGACGAGGTATTCTTTGGACAGCTATTTTGGGTGGTTTGGCTGCTTTGTTCTGTATTGAAGACGTAGCGGGAGTTTCGAGGTGAGTAATCTTACAAGGTTCATTAATGAACGGAATACCTTATCGTTTTTAGAGTTATTTATTAACTGTAAACTATACTAGAGCGGATGACTATGTATATATATATTTACGTGAAATATATATGTTTTGATGATTTGTGTGAGTTTTTTTCTTGATTGAAACATGTGAGTTTATCTCGTGATTCTTGTGGGTTTATCCAGTGATTTATGTGAGTTATTTTCTTGATTGAAACATGTGAGTTTATCTCGTGATTCGTGTGGGTTTATCCCGTGATTTCTGTGGGTTGTTTTCTTGATTGAAACGTGTGAGTTTATCTCATGATTCGTGTGGGTTTATCCCGTGATTTGTGTGAGTTGTTTTCTTGATTGAATCGCGTGAGTTTATCTCGTGCTTTGTTTCTTGATTGAAACTTGAAAAGTGTGAGTTTATCTCGTGCTTTGTTTCTTGATTGAAACATGTGAGTTTATCTCGTGATTCGTGTAGGTTTATCCCGTGATTTCTGTGAGTTGCTTTCTATGTTATATTGATAGAATTCAAGTGTGGGTTGTTTTGTATGGTACAATTTTGGTACAATTGATAGGAAACAAGGTGTGAGTTACTTTTTTTTATCTCGATTTGAAAGGAAATTAAAGTGTGAGTTATTCTTCTTTATTTCGTGTTTTAAGGAATCAAAGCGTGAGTTGTTTTCCTTATTTCTGGTGTGAGTTGTGTTAACTGTTTTGAGTTACTTATACTGGTTTGCAAAAGCTTACTAGGTTTGTTGTGCGACAACCCGGTATACTATTCAAACAGTGTAGGGGTTAATCCTGCAGGTTAGGATAATCGGGGCTAAAGCTAAGATAGCGTCTTTGCAGCTTTACGGTAGGAAGCCATTTTTGTGACTTTACCGTTGATAAGGACTTCCGTTGTGTAGTTAGCTCTGATGAGCATTTACGTTTTATTTTGTTGTTGACAATTTAATTTGTAAGCATTGTAATATATGACTCTATGGAGCGGGTCAATATTGACATAGTGGGTTCAGGACATCAATATGTACTTGGGTTAAAAGGGAAAAAGTTTCCTAGGTATTTTGTATTGATGGCTGAACGTTCACGCATATATAATTATGGGATTGTATATCGATTTTTATTTGTGTTAAAAATCAAGGGCGTGACACCAATGGAGACAACAACATAAATCACTTAAGGAGGGTCGAGATGAGCAGAGTTGAAGACAATATTGTTTCGAGTCTTCCAAATCTGCTAGCAAATAAGAATGCAATCTTTAATGGCTAATTAGTCCTCTTTTAGAACGCTCCAAATATTAGTAGTAATTGGACAGCCATAGGAGAGGTCATTTGAATCCTTCACACCTGAACCACACAGGGCACAAGAAGAGTCAATATTGTTGATATAAAGAGCTAGCCTAGCCCTAGTCTTCAATCTATCCCTTACCAAAAGCCAGGAAATGATTTTGGCTTTTGGAGAGATATTCAAATGCCAAAATTTATTAAAATTTTTGGTCTGAGGGTGAATAGAAGAGTCACATTGAAGCAAGTTGCAAACTTAATGGAAAATTTTCCATTAGGCACTGGCCCCTAAACATAGTCATCACCAACATCAAAACAATGGATAGGATTATTAAAAAAAAAAAAAACAATGGATAGGAATACTCGTAATAGTCTTACCACATCATTATCAAGATAAGAAGAAAATTTATAAACATTTTGATGTCCATTACCAATATAGTTAGCAACATATTCATTTAAATCCACATAATCTTTAGTATTGTAATGGCTAAATACTATTTAGTCCCTGAACTTTTGCTGAAAAAACACTTCAGTCCCTCGCTTTTTAATTTGACATGTTTACTCCTTGTTCTTTCAGTTTTACACCTAATAGGTCCATTCCGTTAGACTCCGTTAAATTGTACCGTTAACTCCATATTTTAAGGATAAAATTACTATTATAGCCCTGACTTTCTCTTTCTTTAATTTTTTTAATTGTTTTTATTCTTCTCTCTTATTTTTTTTTCTTGTGATTCGCACCAATAAAATTACTAATTTTTTAATAATTTTTATTCTTCGCTTTTATTTTTGCTTTCTATAATTTTTTTTTCTCTTTCATTTTTTTCTTTTGATCCGCACCAATAAATCTTTTTTTAATTGTTTTTATTCTTCTCTTTTATTTTTTCTTCTCTTTTAGGATAAAAATTACTATTACATTCCACCCCTTGTTTCTTCTGTTATGACTAATTTTATTGGGTGTTTGCGTGAGCCGGAGAAGAAAAAAATAATCATAACTAATAGGTCCATTCCGTTACACTCCGTTAACTTGTGCCATTAACTCTCTATTTTAAGGATAAAATTACTATTATAGCCCTGACTTTCTTTTTCTTTAATTATTTTAAATTATTTTTATTCTTCTCTTTTATTTTTTTCATCTGATTCACGCCAATTCTTTTATAAAAGGCATATTAAAAGTTATGACTATTTTTTTCTACTCTGTCTCACCTAAATTAACACCCAATAAAATTAGCCATAGCAAAAAAAATAAGGGAGGGACTGTAATAGTAATTTTTGTCCTTAAAAGAGAATAATAAAAATAATTAAAAAAATTAAAGAGAAGAATAAAAAAAATTAAAAAATTAGTAAATTTATTGGTGTGAATCAGAAGAAAAAAAAAAAGAGAAGAATAAAAACAATTTAAATATTTTAGTAATTTTATTGGTGCGAACTAGAAGAAAAAACTATATAAGAGAAGAATAAAAAAATTAAAAAAATTAAAGAAACCAAAAATAAAAGAGAAGAATAAAAAAAAATTAGTAATTTTATTGGTGTGAATCAGAAAAAAGAAAAAGAAAAGAGAAGAACAAAAAAAAATTAAAGAAAGAGAAAGTCAGGGCTATAATAGTAATTTTATCCTAAAAATAGGGAATTAACAGCACAATTTAACGGAGTGTAACGGAATGGACCTATTGGGTGCAAAACTGAAAGAACAGAGAGTAAACATGTCAAATTAAAAGGCGAGGGACTGAAGTGTTTTTTTCAGCAAAAGTTTAAGCTATTTTAATTCACCAGATTGATCAAATAAAACCAAAGATTCAATTAAAAGTATATAAGTTGATATCTTTACCATTACCAATAATCCAATGCATTCCTTTAATGATTAGATCTCTAGTATCTAAGATGCATTTCCAAGCCAACGAATGATTGAATTGCTTTCTAAGTTTAAAAGTGTTTCCTCAAGTATTTTCTTTTAATAATGTCAACCCACCAATTTTCTTTATTTGTTAAAATGTTCTAGCCAAGTTTAGCCATAACAACATTATTAAAAAAAGAGGCTAAGAGTAAGTTCATCCGTTGGGTCAGGATCACTGTTCACTGGACATGTGTTTCTACTGGTTCTGTTTCTTGACCCGGTCAGTTACTGTTCATTAAAAAATTTTATTAATTTTTTTATTGTAAAATTGAAATATATTTGATGTAAACAGATGGTAATGATGAACTGACAAGACCTGCCTCGAAATCTCACCCTGAAATCCGAGGTCTGCGGGGCCCACTTTTCAAGAAAATTCTACGGAACAAGTGGACAACGCAAAACCTGTTAAAACAATATACACTTTCAAAACAATCACCCTTAAACCCCTGGAGCCACCCTGCTCCCAAAACCGAACTACTCCACAATTTAGAGTATCAAAATTATCCAACTACCTCAAGTTTACAATCAACTCAAAGTTTACAATATTAAACAAAAGTCTCATGGTTATCAGAGCAGTCTAAAGACAAAAGAAAAACGATATACAAAGTAGGTTAGCAAGTAACCTATGAAGGATAGATGGCAACGGTGGTGGTAAGCCTCAACTCCTAAAGACGAATAGCTATACTGCGAACTGGGTATTTGAAAACAAAGGGCCCAGGGGGAAAGCACATAAAGACATTAGCATGAGTGGACAAAAAAAATAAGTAATTGTAAAGAAAAAGGGATTTCATTCTTTCCCATATTTATTCCTTTAAAAACCTGATGCATGCGACATTTAGACAAACATAATCTGATTGCAGCTGAACTCAAGAAAACCAACTAACCCCACTAGTCACAAATCAAGAAATGAGAAAGAATAGAAAATCTAATACTTAAAACAAGACCAGCCCGCTAGTTAAACATAAAGGTGTGGGGAAGATAATATCACCATACAACATGGAGTCTCCCAGACTTGGGTCGGAGCCTCCCAGACTCTACCCTCGACTTCAACCCACAAACACAAAGTAAGTGAGGAGGAGCCTCGACTGCAACTCATGTGAGGAGGAGAACTAAACGAACAACTTGTATCAACCCAAGTATGGTGAAGAAAATCATTTAAAAACCAATAAATCCATAAAACTTCCCCAAATCTCGCAATAGAAAATAGGAGTACGATCCCAACCATACTCAGTAAATCTCAAGAGAAAAATAAAGTAAATCAACGACGTGTCCCACACGTCAAACTAATCTCAAATCGACAACCAAATAGTCGAGATTAAAGTAAATTCATAAACAATAACTCAAAACCGAAAGCCGATAAATAATCAAGAAATAAGCGAGACCAAATTACAAATCATAAATAAAAAACAAACCAAAACTGAAATCATCGCTACGGCATTCCCAATGCCAAGATTGAAAGTCGATAAGTAAACAAGAAAAATACAATACCATCGAAATCCTATTTCGAAAATCTTTCAGAAATCACAAATCAACAAATAGAAATATATTTAATTCCGGAAACCACCTTGGAAAGTAATTCATTGAAAATTATTATAATTGTAAATCTAAGTTCGAGCATAGAAAACTCAGATTCAAAAATCATGACGGAAAAACCAATCAATAAACCAAATTATAATCCAAAACTAAAATATATGCTCAATAATTCAAAATCAATTCAGTCCCTGGACTTCTAATTTCATCAAAAACACCCATGCATTTTCAATTTTGATCTAATAGGTCCAATTAATTAATATTCAGTTATGCGTTCAAGTTATAGTTGGATTATTTGTTGAAAAACTATTTATTTTTAATAGTAGAACTCACTCCTAAATTGATTATGCAGACCACCTCGACACCACATCATAAAAGATAGGCCATATATGAGCCACATTAACAAGTTAAATAACTCAATTGTCGAAAAACTAACAAATTGGACCTATTAGATCAAAATTGAAATTGCAGAGGTGTTTTTGATGAAATTAGAAGTTCAGGGACTGAATTAATTTTGGACCTAAACCACAGGGTAGTAATTTGTATTTAGCCCTTGAAAAAATCAATAATTCAGAAAATATTTGCATGCATCATTTAAATCAAAGGTCCACTCACAGTATATGGCTAACGTGGCACCCCAAGCGTAAGGATCCTCCTCGTCGAGCGATGGGTCGGTATCCTCGTCCTGTTCAAAATTATATTTCGTAAACAACAATCCAACAATTAAATACGAATCTAAAACGAAATCCGAAATCTCCTCGTAACCCAACATCTCCATTTCTTCTCGAATTCAACCCAAACTTCACCACTAAGACCAATTTATCGATTAAGCATTCCATAGCGGAAATAAGGGAAATCCAAAGGTCGAATTCCTATTAATCGACATCTGAAACTCCAAACTTCAAAAATTCACAATTGATATCAAACTTCTGCAATTTCCACCAAAAACACATTTACCAAACCTACAACGCAAACATGATTTAACTAGCTAAAATCATAAATTTATCTTTGCCCTACGTGTCATTCACAGTGCCCTACGCGCCGCCGGTCAACTCTACCTCCAGTCACCAAATTTCACTAGCAGGTGCAACTCAACAAGCCCAACAACTTTCTCAACTACATCGAAGTAAAATACCTGGATTTGGTCGAAAATTAAGTTGACCGAAAGTACCCTATTTGAATAGTGAAAATCGCCGATTCATCTTCCATGCTTCGATTCGCTGCAAGAGACTTGGAGAGCTCCAAGGGTGTCTCAAGGCGCTTCCATCAAGCCTAGTTTTGTTGCCGGAGATGGTTGGATTTGGAAGAAATCGGTGAAAAACCCTGATTGCTACAGTAACCTTCTCGGCTCAAATTATCTCTTCTTCAGCCAAATCACGATGACCATTGCTATGGGCGTGTGGAGGAGGAAGAGACGGTTCCAAAAAGTCTGGTGGCACTCCGATTAGTGGCCGGATGACAACGAATGAAAGGAAAGAATGAAGGAGGTCGACGTGAGGGAGGGAGAGAGTCACCCCGGGGGGGGGGGCGGGGGGGGGGGTAGGTTTCCCGAAATGGAATCTTACCTCAGTAAAAATTCTATATATATATATATATATAGAAAGTTGTCATGAACAATAACTTTTACATTTTAGGCCATAATTTTCGCATACAAACTCTGATTTCTACGTACAACATATGCACGGACTCGGTTTAACGTCCTCTACGGCTTTCATGAAGGAAATTTCCTCAAAATATGATCTGAATAAAAAATCAACTTTTAGGGCCACTAAACGTGTCGAGCAAAGGTGAAAGTAATGTAATTGTCGTTTACTGTCCAAATGACTAGTAAACCAGTAAATTTAAGTTTGTGACGTAACATGACCATTATGGATAACCTACCAACAAAATCATTAATTATTTTTGGTGAAAAAAAACACATATATTTTTTTTTTAGGTGGATAAATGATGAGCCACCGACAGTTACTGACAATTTTTTTTGAAACGAGTGAATCAACCATCAACAATATTTTTGAGAAGAGTGAAGTGACCACTGACAACTTTGAATGAACCAGATCATTTGCATACTATTCAATCTAACGGTTATTGTCAATGTAGTCTTAATTATCTAAGATTTTGAATAAGATTACGAAGAACCAAGTGTTGACACATGTCTGTATCAATAGATCATGTTTGGTGTGAAAAATGTCAATAATAGAGGAAAATTGTTCACTTCTTTCACACACAATCTGATCTTGGCAAATCTTCTTGTTTTTCATGTCTCTAGAATTACACACTTTCCTCTCTTTCCATCATTTCAGTGATGAGGTTGTGGACAATGGTTCGACAATCTAGGGATGAAGATGATGAAGAGATGATGATGACTAATGTCGTTGTGATCGCAGCAGTTATTGAAACTGCTAACAAACTCGATGGCAGGGTTCTCGAATAGGTCGTGCACCAAACGATGAGAGATTTGGTGAAGAAAGAGGCAAAAATATGATAGAAAATTACTTTGTTTAACGTCCAGTGCTTAAGGAATGGGAATTACAAACACGCTACAGGATGAGTCACAGTGTCTTCAACCGCATCTCTCATGACTTATGCCGCTATGACCGATACTCGATTTTTTCATCATCCCGACATGCCGCAATTTATATGCTTCTTCAAGCTATGTTATTTAAAAAGAATAAAAAAATCAATCAGTACAAATATCAACAGCATTATAATTTTTTTTTAAACCCTTAGCCCAACCCAACCTTACATACCCCACCCTTTCATATGTCAGTGAGAATCAAACTCATGACTTTTACAATGTTGGAATTATAACTTAGCAACAGGTCTCAGCTCACCAACAACATTATAATTAACTAAGTAATAATTTTAATTACAATAAAAATCAATTAGTACAAATATAAATAGCATTAAAACTACTTAATTATTCATCAAGTAATAATTTTAATTACAATGTATCAAGAAACTAAATTATTTATCAACAAATTCATACCTCATCAGCCGTATTCGAATCGCTCTAGTATCAATAACAAGCTTGCCTTAATACACAATGTCACTCATAGAGTTCTATCTTCAAATTTTTCAATCTCGCCACAAAAGCTGAAGTTGATCTGACAGTTCCACTCTAATTTGTGGCATAGTGTTGCTTCACACCCTCCCATTGATCGTTTTCCCTTTGATCTTTACCTAAAATCGGATTGTGGCCGACATATTTCCAAGACTTGCACAATTGAATTTCTTCCACATTCATCCATCTCATCCCGGATTCAGCACTTTGATCTATGTCTTCTACACCTTGTGCGGCCATATTAGAATAAAAGAAATTTTGGAAGACAAATACTATATATAGGAGGAGAAGGAAGAAAAACTTTGTATAAATATGAAAGATAATTTTTTGGGGGTGAGAGGTAAAATAAATTGTAGGTATTTATAGATGTTAAAGTAAAAATGATAGTTAGAATTGGTCTACTCATTTCATTTCATAACCCCTTTATATAGGGAGAGAATTACAATGGAAAAAACAATTACAATGATGACATTAACTACTGATTGGTCCGTAATCCATGCTGATTGATGGTAATTGCTAATTGCTTGATTCTCTCTCCGTCAATCACTTTGACGAAGGCACATAATGTGTTTTTCCTTTAACACTCCCCCTTGTGCCAAGTCAAAGATGAAATGGTGCATGAGTTATTGCCTCATTAAAAACCTTGCCAAGTAACAATAAAAACCCTGTGGGACAAAAAATACACCTTGGTCGAAGGAAAAGAGCACAACGCACATTTTACATTTGAGTATGACGTGTGTGTGTTAGACTCCCCTTGACGTCTACACCTCCCCTGATACTTACATTAATCTAGGGAGCTTGGAAAGTCTTCGCATTCCTATGCTTTTCACATGTTTCTCAAATGTGTCCTTAGGCAGTGATTTGGTGAACAAATCTGCCACATTCTCCTCAGACCTTACTTGATTCATTTGAATCTTGAGGAGACCCTGTTGTTGCTGATTGTAGGAAAACTTTGGCGATATGTGTTTTGTATTATCACCCTTGATATATCCTAGCTTTCATATGTTCGATGCAAGCTGCATTATTTTCATAAATGCAAGTAGGCTTTTTAGTGGTAGAACTCAAACCACTAGTCCCTCGAATATGTGTAATGATAGCTTTTAACCATACACACTCATGAACCGCCTCATGTAGAGCAATGATCTCTGAGTGGTTCGAGGAGGTAGCCACAAGGGTTTGCTTGGTTGATCTCCAAGATATCACCGTGTTCCCAATGGTAAATACATAACCAGTTTGGGAACGATCTTTATGTGGGTCAGAGAGATACCCAGTATCAGCAAAACCAACCAAAACGTCATTTGGCGTTTCGGTGTAGGGAGTGGCGCTTTTGCCATCAACATTTCTTTTAGGGATTGTAGTTCCATCTACGGTCCCTCTTGTCTCTCTGTAGGGAAAGAACAGTCCCAAGTCAATGGTTCCTTTTAGAATCGAAAATGTTCTTGATACCATTCCAATGACGCTACGTTGGCGCTGAGCTAAATCTAGCTAACAAGTTCACTGAGAATGCAATGTCTGGTCGAGTAAATTGGGCTATGTACAATAATGCTCCTATTGCACTTAGATAGGGAATTTCAGCTCCCAAAACCTTTTCATCATCTTCCTTTGGACGAAATGGATCTTTCCTTGCATTCAAACTTCGACCGATCATGGGAGTGCTAGCAGGATGTGTTTTGTCTATGTTATATCACCTGACTTTTGGACATATGCAGACTGGTGGATTAGTATTCCACAAACTCGGTGTTCTAGTTCAAGGCCTAGACAGAATCGAGTTTTCCCAAGATCCTTCATCTCAAATTCTGATTTCAAGTAGCTCATGGTTTCTCTTATTTCATCAAGAGTACCTATCATGTTCATATCATCTACATATACTGCTACAATTGCAATTTCGGAACTTGTTTTCTTTATGAATACGCAGGGGCATAATTCATCGTTCTTATATCCTTTCCCAATCAAGTAGTCACTTAGACGGGTATACCACATCTGCCCAGATTGTTTCAATCCGTAAAGTGAGCGTTTCAACTTAATTGCAAACGCACTATGTGGTTTAGAGTCACTTGACTTGGGTAATGTAAGGCCATCAAGCACTTTTCATATATATCACTGAATCTATATCCCTATAGAGGTATGCAGTAACACATCCATGAGCTACATTTCCAGTCCTTCAGAAATTACTAAGCTAACTAAGTAGCGGAACGTTATAACGTCCATTACGGTAGAGTATGTCTCCTCGTAGTCAATTCTAGGGCGTTGTGAGAAATCTTGCGCCACAAGGCGAGCCTTGTACCTCAAGACTTCATTCTTCTCATTACGCTTTCTGACAAAGACTCATTTATGTCCTACATGCTTTACACTTGGTGGAGTTAGCACTACCAGACCAAATACCTGTCTCTGTGTCACGCCCCTGATTTTACACACAAGAAAATCGATATATATAACCCCATAATTATATATGCGTGAACGTCCAGTCATCAATACAAAATACCTGAAATCTTTTTCCCTTAAACTTACACACATATTGATGCCTTGAACCCTCAAAGTTAATATACACTCGCTCCGAAGAGTTATATATTACACAAGCTTACGAATTAAATTGTCAACAACAAGATAAACGTAAATGCTCCTCAGAGCTCACTATAACGGAAGTCCAAATAACGGTAAAGTCACAAAATTTGCTTCCTACCGTAAAGCTGCAAAGGCGCTACCTCAGCTTCAGCACGATTATCCTAACCTGCAGGATTAACCCCTACACCGTTTGAATGGTGCACCGGGTTGCCACACAACAAACCCGGTAAGCTTTTGCAAGCCCGTATGAGTAACTCAAAATCACACATGCACAACTCGTCTAACGAGGAAACCCATCAACTCGTAAAAGAAACACACACCCTGTTTTCCCAAAACAGCACATTCTTTTCCCAAAAGAAACGAATACAAGTCACCCTGTGACAAAGCCATATTAATTGAAAACTCTGACAATTTAATATGCATTTCCCAAAAATCACAATAAGGGTCACATCGTGACCAAATCATATAAATTGAAACTCTGACAATTAAATATGATACACAAGTCCTCCTAGGACATTTAAAAGAAAGAATCCCCGAAACTCCCTTTTAAAAACACATTTCCAAATCAACACAAGTCACCCCGTGACAAAATCATAATAATTGAAACTCTGACAATTAAATATGATAAACAAGTCCTCCCAGGACATTTAAAGGAAAGAATCCCCGAAACTCCCTTTTAAAACACATTCTCAAATCAACACAAGTCACCCCATGACAAAATCATAATAATTGAAACTCTTAAATATGATAAACAAGTCCTCCCAGGCATTAAAGGAAAGAATCCCCAAACTCCATTTTAAAACACATTCTCAAATCAACACAAGTCACCCCGTGACAAATCATAATAATTGAAACTCTGACAATTAAATATGATAAAACAAGTCCTCCCAGGACATTTAAAAGAAAGAATCCCCGAAACTCCCTTTTAAAAACACGTACTCATGAGCATCAGATAGCTCCCCTCTACCCCACATGATGTACTATGGCAACAGACAGAGCTCTAACTGATCGATCCACAAACCCGGCCAAAGTGTGAAGTCCCGATATATATGCCGGTTACTCCCAGCAACCCCAAATCCTCAGACCTCTCCCCTGTCGTCAGATCAAAACCTTTCAAAATGTCACTCAGGACCCAATTACTCACGCACTCACACAAAAGGAGATGTCACCCCGTGACCTCCAATCATCAGACCTCCCCGTCATCAGATCAAAACATTAACTCAAACCAAAAGGAGAAATCACAACCTGTGACTCTCAGATCTTCTGAGCCCCGGTCGTTAGATCAAAACATTCAACACAACATCAAAGCAACTCACACCAAATCTTGACACTTTTCAAAACAATAAAATTCTCAATTCCCACAAAATGTTTCCCGAAAAGTCAAGCCCCAAACAATAGAATGAAACCCATCAATACCTATTGCTTCAATTCACTCATCAACCCACAAGAATATGTGGTCATTCACTCAGGAATGCCACTAATACCAACTATAGTTTGCAGTTAACTAAATAACTCATAAAACAATAGGGTCAACCCGTTCGTGAATGAACTTCGTGAGATTACTCACATCTACTCCTACGAACTCCTACTGCGTCTTCAATACAGAACCGAACCAAAACTATCACCAACAACTCGTCCAAATACTTCGTCAAGTACCTAATCAGGTTCCAACTTAGTAACGATTCACATTTGATTTAAGTTCGAAACCCCTGTTTTGAACTAAAATCCCCAAAGTGGCGCCAATCGAGGAAAAACCACATCCGAGACCTCCCAAAGTCTCCGGAATACGCCCACGATCGATGTGACCCAACCACAAGTCGATCGGACGCTCGAATCCTCACGGATTGAATAAATTCACCGATATGAAACGGCAAAAATCATAACAAATCCATTCGAACTCCAAAATTTGCATATTATATATCGAAACGCTCGTATCGACGAGTAGAAGACATATAATACCAGAAACAGTCCCATACATGGCCGGAACGCCACCGGCCAAAACTCATTATTTCACAAAACTCCCAACATAAAAAGATTCATCTAAGCATGCTTGTGAACTTTCATAACTAGCTCGAAGTCTGAAAACGAAAGGAAGTGGTCGGAAATTACCTAGAACAATTGGGTTTGGCCGGAAAAT
This sequence comes from Rosa lucieae, assembly GCA_024704745.1. Classification (NCBI taxonomy): domain Eukaryota; kingdom Viridiplantae; phylum Streptophyta; class Magnoliopsida; order Rosales; family Rosaceae; genus Rosa; species Rosa lucieae. The sequence goes on along the minus strand of CM045493.1, from coordinate 40,586,452 downwards.
TTCCAGAAATCGGCGAAGCTCCGATCAACATAAAAACTTCAACACCTTGGCCCGATCCTTCATAAGGTTTGTTCAGCAGCTCAAGGCGAGTTCAACAAGCCAAGAATCCCGAAGATTGGTGGCCGGAAACTCGAGATATCGGCGTTGACTTGATTTTGGAACCAAATCGGGTCGGGCTTCCCACGGTGGCTACAGGCCACGAGATGGCACAAGGCTGCCACTGGCAGCTGCGCAAGGTCGAGGCGAAGCCGAGAGAAGAAGTCTCGTGAGGATTGGTGGCCGGAGGTGGAAGAAATCGCCGGTTGAAGCTTTGAGGCGATTTCCGGTCGGGAGAGAGAGAAGGAAATCAGTTTCCGGAAAAGGAAACAAATGAAAATAGTAAGTTTCTCCTTCGGGAAACTTCTATTTATACCAAAATGGAAATTCCTTCCAATGGCCATAACTTTCTCATACGAACTCCGATTTACATATTCCACATATCCACGAACTCGTATCGACGCGCTCTACAACTTTCGTGAAGGAAGTTTTTGGAGAATCCCAACGAATAAAAAGTCAACCTTTGCGCCACCCCTAAAGTCACACTTTCTGAATAGAAATTCGTCCGAAACACTTCTGCTCCATCCACGAGCCACGAAACCGTCCAATAAACATAAAATTAATTCCGAAAAATCCTCGGAAAATAATACGAATTTCCGGGGCATCACACTCTGTGTCAGAGAATCTAATTTGGCCTGGATTGTTTCATTTCATTTAGACCAATCTGCTCTTTGTTGACATTTTTCGACTGAGCGTGGTTCAATATCATCGTGCTCTATGATTCCTTGAGCAATAGTATATATCATCAATGTGTATGGAAGATATTTCTATCAACTCATACGCACTCTCATAATCCTTTGAGATTTCTTTGTTTTCTGGAATCATTTTTAACATTAGAGCGTCCTCCAGTATTGATTCATGGACATAACTATAATTAGAGACAATCTCATGAGAGGGATTCTATACATTGATGATTGGTTTGTGCCTTACTCACCCTCTTCTTCCTTGGGTGAGTGTCAATCGAACCAAGTGGCCTCCCCTTCTTCCTTGGGGAGCCACGGCCTCAACCACACCTCCACTAAGTGCGGTTGTAGTGCCTCTATCTGTGGCACCATGCCCCTTGTTGGGGACTTCTAACCTTGCAGGCACATTTGCAGTTGGTATATGTGATCTCGTCACTTTTGCGATATCAGTAAACACATCAGGCATTGAATCTGCTACATTCTGAAGATCGATTATTCGTTTCACTTCACTTTCACTTTGTGAAGTGCGGGGATCAAAATGAGACAGAGTGGGGACAAACCACGACAATTCCTATCGTTCCCTTGGAAAATCCTTTTTCCTATCTCCCCCTAACGACGGGAAAACTGTCTCATCAAAATGACAGTCCGCAAATTTAGAGGTAAATAGATCGCCTGTCAAGGTTTCCAAATAGCGGATAATTGTTGGGGATTCGTATCCAAAATAAATACTTAATCATCTCTGACGACCCATTTTGGTGCACTGTGGGGGCGCAATAGGCACATATACTGCTCAACCAAATATGCGTAAGTGTGAAATGTCAGGCTCATATCCAGTTACCAACTGGTACGCAGAAAATGGTTGGCTAGCTGTGGGTCTGAAACGAATAAGTAAAGCTGCGTGCAATATTGCATAACCCCAGGTAGATATAGGCAGGTTGGTGCGCATAACCAATGCCCTAGCCACCATCTGTAGCCTTTTGATGGTGGCTTCTGCGAGACCGTTTTGTGTATGCACATGGGGTACAGGATACTCTACATCAATCCCAATAGGCATGCAATATTCATCAAATGCTTTTGATGTAAACTCTCCAGCTTTATCAAGCCTTATAGACTTGATAGGGTTATTAGGGTGGTGAGACCTTAAACATATAATCTGTGCTAGGAGTTTTGCAGCATTTCTTGTGGACAACAAAGCAACATGTGACCAGTGTGTCAAAGTATCCACCAGCACCATAAAGTACTTAAATTGGTCCGCATTCTGGATGGATAGGTCCACAGATATCTCCTTGTATCCTTTGTAAGAATGGAATGTTTTATTTTATATCTTTAGCATAGGAAGGTCTCGATTCTGTTTTTGCTAAAGAGCAGGCTTTGCAAAATGAGTGATGTGCCTTTGAAATAGTCAATGAGGCATAATGAGAGAGTGGTAGTGCTTCGGTACTTCAGAAGGCAATGACTGCATTTGAGCAGTACTAGAACCGACACCGTGCAGTGTGAGGATTTTTGTCCCATTTTATTTTTCACTCGAAAAAAGGGATGTCCATATGAGTTTGTTGAAATACGGATCATCATGTCATGATCGGGGTGCCCTAGGCGGTCATGCCAAAGCCTATATGAGTCAGTGTCCCACATTTCACTGTTGGTGACAGTATAAGATTCAATGATCCGAATCGTAGTGAGGTACAGTCCACTAGATTGACTCATAAGTTTTTCTAAAATGCGTTTCCTTCCACATTCATTAGAGGTAATATAAATGCATTCAGTTCCATTCTCACAGTGTTGTTTTTACATGATAACCGTTGGCACGAATATCTTTGAAACTTAACAAGTTCGATTAGCTCTTGGTGCATACAGAGCATCTTTGACTTTAAATATATCTCAAATTCTTTAGAGTATTTCTATTTTAGTAGAATGATAATCTTAATTTTCATTCTAATAATAATTTTTTCTCTAGATGTATTATTTTACATCTTTATATTGCAATTTCGAACCATGTAAATATGTGTAGTAAATAAATTTGAATAAATTCAGTGCTTGAGAATAAAATTCAAAATTTATTAATGAGCCAACGATAATCAAATCAAGGTTTTGTTCTAATTCATCAAGGTATTATTGAAATAAACTCTAAGACCAAGTAATAGTCTAATTAAAAATGAGGCATTATGCCTTCACAACTGTTTTTGGAAAATAAATAAAGTAGATCAGTCAAGATTGAGAGCATCCATTGACTTAGCAAGTTCCTCTTTGCCATTGAAGTCTGCAATTGTAAGGTTGACGTATAGGTTATGACCTCCTTCTTCCATATAGTGAGCCTCTTATTCTTTAGACTCTCTATACCTCTTGTAATTGGCTGCTACTCTGTTGTTTGCTTGGCAGTTCTTGTACCAATGCCCAATGAATCCACACCTATAGCATGGTTCATTGTCAACTCTTTCCTTTTGCATCTTGTTTCCATGATCCCCATGTCACTTTCCATGTGGTGCATGGTTGCCACGTGGGTAGGGATCAGCACATCTAAACCCCTTTGCATTGGAGTTCTTTTCACCTTTCATTTTTCCATAATTAGTCTCGGAAATTTTCTTTGTCCTAGTGGGCTGCCATTGTTATTCAAGAGAATCTCATTATGTCTCTCAGCCACTTGCAGTAGACTTATCAACTTATTGAATGTTGTGATTCTTTTGCTGTCATACTCCAACTGATACTAGTTCGCTAGTATAAAAGCTGAAGTAGGTAAGTTGGTAAGAGTCTTGTAAATCATATCATATTCTGTGATTTCCCTTCCACAGAAATTGAGACGTGCCTTTAAGCGTAACATGTCCTTGTTGAAGTCATTGACCTTTTTATAGTCAAGCAAGCGGATTCCATTCCACTGAACAGCCAGTCCTGGGAGCAAAATATCGTGAATGTTCCCAAAATGTCTTTTAAGGGCATCCCACAGTTCTTTGGGTGTCTTCAACTAAAGGTACTCCCAGCGTAGGCTATGATCAATATATAGCCTCAGAAACATTAAGGCATCTGCTTTCACCTTATTAGATAGTTCATCATCTTTGGGGTCAGTAATGGTGGCAGTGTAGTCTTTTGCCACAAAGACAATTTCCATATCGGAAAACCCAGTGATGGTACTCAAGTCCTTCTGAGTCCAAAATGTCAAACTCAGGTCGAGTTAGATCAGCCATCTACATCAAACAAGAGGGAAGATATAAATTACGCAGTCATAAAGACATCCACGTGAATTATTTTCCAAAAATATGAATTAGATTTCAAGACCAAGATTCGTTATGGTCACATTTTTTTCGATGCTATGTGACAATACTTTATCACAGTAAGTGTGTATTTATAATGCGCATGAACTTTCATTATCATGGCAAAACGCAATTCTTTTTGTATAGCATTCTAAACAAGTAATAATCATAGCACGTAATAAATAATAAAAACATAGCATATATTAAAATAAATTACATGGCATGCTCAAATTTCACAAATGTATACTAAAATATATGTTACACATAATAATAACAATAATATATCATGCATAAAATAAAATATAAATAATAGCATAATATAAAGGCATGCTTAGGAATAACTATATAAGCGTAAATAAAATTCACAAAACATGCTCAGAATTGCATAAATAATATATAACAAAATATATATGGCATGTTCAAAATAAAGTATAAACTATAGCATAATTAAAACATGCTTAAACATAATTATTTAAAACATAAATAACCAGGCATGCTGTAAGAGAATCAATATTATCTAACGAAACATGTTCAATAACAAAATATAATAAAAGCATAAACAATAAAGTATAAAGCATGCTTAAAAATAGAAAAGATAAATAAAATTCACATGCTTGATTAAAATCATAAAAATAAAATAAAGAAAACATACTTGATGTCTAGAAAATAAAACGATCCTAGCGCACGCGTGTGTTGGTGCAGGCGTGCGTAGCGATGTTTTTGGGCTTGAGAAAACTGGACTGCTTCGTCTTTCTTTTCAGCAATGAGCTTTGTTTTTTTTTTTTTTTTTTTTTCTGGGCCTTTTTTCACTTTTTTTTTTCTCTGTGGGCCTCAAGGCCTCTTTTTTTTTTCTTGGGCCATAGGCCTGCTTCTTTGTTTTTTTTTTTTTTTTTGCTTTTTCTTCTTTCTCTTTTTTTTTTTTCTTTCTCTCTTCCGCCTCTTCTTTCTTCTGGTTTTCTGGTGTGGAGGCAGCGATGCGCTGGGCAAGAGGCCGGTCTGTTGCAAGGGCGCGGAGCGCGGGGGCTGGGTTGCAACGTCGGTGCAGGTGGATTAGGCTGGTGCTGCAAGTGTGCTGGGTTGCTGCTGCAGGCGGTTGAGCAGACACTGATGGCGAGGGCTGCGCAGGTGCGTGGTGGGTGGGGCTCCGATGTGGGCTGTGATAGCGCGGTGGAGGATCAAGGTGGGGGCTCCGAGACTCAGGTCGGCGGGGATGCGTGGTTGGCCGCGCAGCTGCTGGGATCTCACACACGGGCCCGTCGCTGCAGGTGCCTTGGGCTACGCAGGCGGGTTGTGAGGTCGGGTTCCAGATCGGGTCGGCCCTGGAGGCCCGTGTACTGGGCTAGGCACTGTGGTGCTTGGCCGGAGAGACAGAGATGAGGCCCGTGAGACTTGCAGTCGGGCTGTTCTGTGGAGGGTTGCAAGGATGAGGCCGGTCTGAGGCAAAGCCGATCTGTTTTTTTTTTTTTTTGGGTGGCGGCAGAAAAAGAAGAAAATGGTTTTTTTTTTTCTTCTAGGGTTTTGATTTTTTTTTTCAAAGGAAATAAACTAGTTTCTAGTGTTTTTTTCTTGGCTACTGGCTCTGAGAGTGCTGATAACGTGTTAAAGTAAAAATGACAGTTGGAATTGGTCTACTCATTTCATTTCATAACCCCTTTATATAGGGAGAGAATTACAATGGAAAGAACAATTACAATGATGACATTAACTACTGATTGGTCCGTAATCCATGCTGATTGATGGTAATTGCTAATTGCTTGATTCCCTCTCCGTCAATCACTTTGACGAAGGCACATAATGTGTTTTTCCTTTAACAATAGAGAAATTTTTAGAATTTTTTACAATTCTTTTTGTTACCATTTTATATATAGAGGGCCCTTCCACTAAGGGATCCTGAATAGTTATGAATGCCTTAACAACTATGAATTTGACTGAAAATTTGCAGAGATGATATACTCATGTGGACCTAAAAACTGAATGGTGAAGATGTGGATACGTGATTGAAAAGTTGGTCTAAGAAGTGATCCCTTAAAATGATGGAAATTATTCTCTGCACCGACGGTGCAAGTGACCCAACCCTTATAAAATAATCTCAACCCTTGATATTTATTATTAACTTTATTTTTAATAAACAAAAAGTGTATTTAATGCAATCTAACTATTTATTTATGTTAGTGCAAGTGCACGGCGGTGCTCTAAATCCTCCCCCTTAAAATGATCCTAAAAAGGGATCCCTACTAGAAAAGCCTTGTGCGCGCACACACATATACATACATATATTAATTGCAAAATCGTTAGATCTAAGCATTAATTGACACCAACGGTCATTAAATCTAGACCGTTGGTTTCAAATTGAGAAACAAGCCAACGACTATGTTCCACATGCATGGCTGGTTGTGGAAATCAATTTCGCTAAGCGACAAAAAAGGGGCGGCAACCAACTTCTATGGGTCAGTTTCTGGGTCCATTTTTGGCCTCCTATGACTTTTTTTATGACCTGTTACTTTATGATTGAATGAATGGTCTCAATATTAGAAATCAATCAAAAATAAAGTTGTTTGACAAATGACTTAACCATTACTCGAATCCATGACCTCTTGCATACAAGTTGCACAAGTAACCACCACACTAAGCTTATGTTGTTCTCAATTATCCTCAATTTTTAAATTTATACCATGTGCTTTAAATTTTCTCTTGGTCAAACTATATCTCTTCAAATTTCAAACAAAAATTTATTAACTATTTTTTATTTTATGAGAAATAAAATATTTATTGTTTTAGCAATAGAAAATATTCATTAACTTGACTTTGATTTCAGCTCAATTAAAACCAAAGTATTGATTCATCTTCATCAAAGGGACTTAGAAACAAAACAAAATAAAAAACTTAATGATGAAATTTTCCAAGTATTTGAGTTTTGTCATGGGATTTAGTATTTATATAAAAAGTAAGATTAATAAATACCATAAATAAATATTTTTGTTTGAAACTCTAAGGATTCTAGTATAAAAAAAAATTGAGGATAGTGTGGTGGTTTGTTGTGTGATTTGTATTTAAGAAGTTGTGGGTTTGAGTTATGGCTTGGTAATTTTTTAGAAAATTTTTTGTTTGATAGATTTCTAATAATAGGACCCACTACTAAGCTAACTAGGTATGCCACCTCATCGCCATGTCCACATCAATAAGTTAACAGACTCAATTAACGGAAGACTAATGGATGACTATTTGATCAAAATTAAAAAGTGCAGGGATGTTTTTGATGAAATTAGAAGAGCATGGACTGAAGTGATTTTACCCTAAAGTTTGATAATAACCAATATTTAGCCCTAAAAAAAAGAGATAGGTCTTATTCCCAGACCTCCCATGGCCGTTGCAGACAAACTTGGTTCCAAATTAGAACAGGGGTGCTTGAATTTTTACCTAAGAAAAACTTCCTCGTGTCTTTGTTAATATCCTTGATCACTTTAGGAGCATGCTTGAAGTAAGATAGAACATGTTTTTTTTTTTTTTTTTTGGAATAAAGACAGAACATGATTAAGGAAGGCAAAATCATCACAAAAAATGATCATCATCGCCATAAACTATCACCATCATTGAAGTTAATTAACACAGGAAAATCAATTATGAATAGTTTAGCATAGTCACTTATCACTACAAGACCTTCAACAATCGAAAAAATAATTATTTTAACACATTCTCTCATCATTCGAAAATTGAAAAACTATAAACAAAAATCTATTGAAATAGGATTTCTATGAATTAGAAAAGAAAAATATTTGAATATCCCTTTAATTTCTTCTTCAACACAATCCCAAAGTACAAAATCAAAAAAAAAAATCAAAAAAGAAAAAGGTGGGGAGTAATGAAACGCGGAGCAGTGGGAGAAGAGGAGCTAGTGAGATAATCAAGTGTGGATAGAGAGAAACAGGGGTGGGGCTGACTAACTGACTGACTCGTAAGGAGGGGTATATCCTGGTGGCAGGCCTCATGGATAAGTTGCAAGATCATACGGCCGAGTACCTACCACAATTGTAAAATCAACTCGGTTTGTTGTCCCTGAGGCATGACAACATGTGACTATTGTTGCGGACTAAAAGATGGAAGACCCGCTGTAGTGGAGACTAACACTACCGTGGCGTCGTGGCAACTGATAATGTGGGATGTGTCATGACTCTACTCGTCGTAGAGACCCCACTTGACGTTAAAGCTGATGGTTGAACTAATATCATTGGGAGACTTGACATGGGTATAATGAGATCTCTTAATGCAGCTAATCTATTTGGATCAAAAGAATAGGTATGACTTTGTTGCCTACACCTGTAACAACGGTTCCCTCGAGACTTGGCATAGGGATCTGATAACATTCACCGAGTGTTGTCCCACTAGGCGTGCCAAAAGTTGTTCACTCAAAAAATTGTCTGCAACAAGTGTTGTGTGGCCGAGGGCTACTTTGCCTTACACGTGTCCTTCTGGCTTGGTGACATGTATGCGGGCGTGCCAACTCGCTGCTGGGAGGTCAAGTGAGGTTTTGTTTTGATTTGTTGATTTTGTAATGATCTAACTTCTAATCAGTCAATTATGGGATGAGGAATGATCGATTTCGGCCACAGAGTTCTCTCTACCTTGGATGCTAGAACTTTAACACGAACCAGCTTACTATCTGAAATCTTAGTGTTGTGTAACTCGATGAGTGAATGTGAAAGTGTTGGTGGCAGTGATTTTTATGATTTTCTTAATATTGGCACAAAGTAAATAACATAAAGTAAATGGCAACACATAAATAACACAAAAAGTAGATGCAGATAAAGAAAGTGAAGATAAAGTAAAGCATAATAATGTAAAGTGCAAGAAATCTGAAGAGCAAGAATGTGAACTACAGGAAAGTAAGATACATGAACATAAATTCCAGGAATGAAAGAGCGGTAATGTAAAGCGCAAAACAGATAGATGAATACCGATAAAGAAAAGCGATAAGATAAAACACGTAAAGATTGATAATTGTGTAGAAAAGTATTAAGATAAAAGTTGTCGTCGCGTAGAGCGTTTGATCAGGGACTTCGAATAATGATGCCTATAGTCCTTTTCATAATGAGTGATAACACTATTGGGAAGGAAAAAAAAAATATCATCGTTGATTGTTAAGATTGATTACAAATAAAAAAAATTCAAGCTATTTTACGTTTTTGCCATCTACAACGCGATCTACGCTTTCAATGGTAATCAGTTTCACTAACTGATGATTTTAGCAATAAAACCCTGTAATGTTCATTCAAGTTGATTTCTCCAAATCTGGTAATAGCCCTCTTGAACGCATTATCTTCTGCCGTAGATAGCGGTGAAAGCTTTTATGGATCTTTAATATGCCACGACTAATTAGCTGCAGTTATTCATTATGCCTTGTGGGTTCGATCCACATTTGATTCATCCAAACTTGGCCATTCAACTACCACGTGGGCCATGCCAAATTTAGGTTCAAACGACCACAGTCATTCATTGTGTTGCGTCTATTCTACTACGACGTCTTAAGTAAAATCCCTTGTGGTCCCAATGCACCTGTCTGCCTTACTCAATTTAGGTGCAAATAGAAGTACCATTCTATTTTGTACCACAATTACGTGCTGGCGAATTGAAGGGTTGTCATGCCCCGATTTTTAATCACAATTAATAAAACAAATTAAACAATCATAAATACTTCAAGGATAATGGTTCAGACATCAACACTAAATACTTGAAAAAAAATTCTTTTAAAACAAGTACAAGATGATGCACGAAACCCACAATATCAATACAGACTCGTTCTTTAGAGTCACATGTTACATTATACCAAGTTTATAAATTAAACTGAAATAAAAATTTAATAAGTAAACACACTCACTACACAGCTGAAGAATAACAAGTGCGAAAGAACAATTAAATTCCTAAACTTATGACTGCAACGATAATGGAGCTCTGCTCTGACCACATTCACCCTAATCTGCAAGATAAACCCTACACTATGGAATAGTGCAGCAGGTTGCAACAACAAACTCGATAAGCTTTTAAAGCTCGTGTGAGTAAACTCAAACAACCACAACATAAGCATATGCTTAAATCATCTCAACTTAACAAAATCGATATGCAATTATCACTACAAAGAATATCAAGTCCACATCCTACAATATCATACTTACGTAAGTTAACTCATAACTAAGACACATATGCTCTGACTCTCAACTCAGCATCCAATTACACAAAACTTCAACTAAAACAAATCCAACGTACTCAAGTAACATTTTAAAACATTTTATAATGCATCAGTCTACAGAATCGTCCTTCATTTGAATCAACAAAAGTAGTTGTCACATCAGTTACATTTCAAATCATTTTTAGTCTCAACGACAAATCTACGAAACCACACTCCTTTCCTCTTGATAGGAAGCATTTGTCATCACCGTGACATCATAATCATTTCATAGCTCACCACAATCTCGTGAAGAAATATAAATCTCAAACCACAACCACACTCACAATTTACACTAAGTAAAACTAGTAATCCCTGCAAAAAAAATTAGTTCAAGAGATCACCTAAAATCACACAATCCAAAATCATAGTAATCTTTGCATAGAGTTTAGTTCAGGAGACTACATTAATGGAGGCTAGCAAGGAAAACAACTGCTCCAAAGGTGGCCAAACATGCCGCCACGCACCCATGATAAACTTCAACAATAGAAAAAATCAGCTTCGGCTAAGTTGTAGATTGCAACACGAGGAGCAACTTTCATAGCTGGCACTAAGGAGAAACTTTTTTTTAATGAAGTTTTCAGAGAAACTCAATGAATAAAAAGTCAACTCTTGACCCCTCGAAAATAAAATATTTTGAGTAATTATTCGTTCAAAATTTTTTCACTTCACCACAAAACAAATAAAAAGCACTCAAAAACAATTAATCACACAAGCCAACAACTTAATAATTTCTGAAAATCACACGAAAATTAATAACTAATTTCCGGGGTATCACATGGGTAGTTGATGATTTTTTCTTAGAAGACACAGAGTTAGTCTGTTTACAGGTTCACTTTAAAAAGTGAGCTTAATTTGTCTTGTAATGAGTTGCAGTGCTTAGATAAGAATTTGGTTGTTGCTCTGACATTTTTTCTATCTTTAAATATTTGTAGTCTCTAGCCTTTTGGTTGTTGATCTAATGCATTCAACTTATAACTCAAAAAAGAACTTTTGAATAGTTAAATCATAGGGATAATGACCATTTACACAATTTTGGGGTTAATTAACCCCACTTATCCAAATACTCTAAGAGATTACCCACTTACACAATATTTTATATATATTTTGCCCACTTACCCAATTAAGTGTTTTTTTATTACTTTTTATTTATTTTTAGGACAATTTTTGTCACGCCCCTGATTTTTAACAACAATAAAAATCAATCTATATAATCCCATAATTATACATGTGTGAATGTTCAGTCATCAATACAAATACCTGAAACATCTTTCCCTTAAAACAAGTACCTACTGATGCATTGAACCATCCAAGTTAATATACACTCTCTCCACAGAGTTATATATTACACAAATTTACGAATTAAATGGTCATCACAAAATAAAACGTAAATGCTCGTCAGAGCTTATTGCATAGCGGAAGTCATATACTGGCAAAGCCAACAAAATTTGCTTCCTACCTGTCCTGCTGCCAACAAGCTACCTCAGCTTCAGCCACGATTTTCCTGACCTGCAGGATTAGCCCCTACACCGTTTGAATGGTGCACCGGGGTTGCCAAACAACAAACCCGGTAAGCTTTTGCAAGCCCGTATGAGTGACTCATGAACATCAATCAACAACTCACATCAATCTACTTAAGGAAACATGCAGCCATGATTCCTTCTAACATTCCATATCCTTTTCACCGAAAGGACAACATGAGTCACCGCTGTGACCATGCTCTATTTGCTAACTTAACCATCAAGTAGCAACTCAAGTCTCATCTAGACAATTAAAGAAGAATGCCATCGGAACTCTCCTTTAAGCTGCATACCTATGAGTCTCAAGCAACCTCGACCGTTACTCCCATAAGCTATCATGGCAGATAAACTAGAACTCTATTGAAATTGTAATCACTCGTCCTACCAAGGACGTGATTACCTATTTCCTGCCTTGATCACCATCTGCGACCTGTCACCATCTGTGACATATGATTTCAGACTCCGTCTGATCATGAAATCAACATCAAGGTCGCCATCTGCAACCTGTCACCATCTGTGACATATGATCTTTAGACCCCATCTGGTCTCAAATCAACCATTGATCACCATCTGTGACTCTTGGTTTTCAGGCCCCATCTGGTCTTAGAACCAACTACTAGTCACCATCTACGACCTATGCTTTTCAAAACCCCATCTGGTCTCAAGTCAAACGTTAAGTAAGTCACACCTGACCTAAAACGTTACAACTATCTAATTTCGGCTTTCCTGATCCCTGCTCACCATCTGTGACGCATGGTCTTTAGACCCCATCTGGTCATGAAATCAAACATCAAGGTCACCGTCTGCAACCTGTCACTATCTGTGATCCATCACCATCTGTGACATAAGATCTTCTTAGACCCTATCTGGTCTTAAGGTCAACGTTAAGTAAGTCGCATCCGACCTAAAAACGTTACAAACATCTAGTTTCGGCTTTCCTAATCCTTGCTCACCATCTGTGACCCTTGATACAAAGACTTATACATCTAAAATGAGTCACGCTTGACTCAAAAATGTAACATCAAGCTCAATACTTTTCAAAAAATAGAAAACATCTTTTTCCACAATATTGTTTCCTGAAAAGTCACATTCAACAATAATATGAACACCATGATACATATTATTATTCATCACAATCATCCACAAGGATATATATATATATATATATATATTTCATCTAAATATATATATACGTAGTCATTCGCTCATGAATGCCTACTAATACCAACTATAGTTTGCAGTTAATTCATTAACACCAAAACAATAATGATACTTCTGTTTATAAAGATCCTTGTGAGATTTACTCATCTCGAAACTCCTGCTGCGTCTTCAATGCAGAATAAGTAGTCAAACTACATAATAACCGTCCCAATACTTCGTCAAGTACCTAATCACAAACGGTTTCCACTTAGTAATGATTCAAATTTGATTTAAGTTTGAAACCCCTGTTTTGAACTAAAATCCCCAAAGTGGTGCCAATCAAGGAAAAACCACATCCGAGACCTCCCAAAGTCTCCGGAATACGTCCACGATCGATGTGACCAAACCACAAGTCGATCGGACGCTCGAATCCTCACGGATCAAATAAATCGATCGGTATGAAACTGCAAAAATCATAACAAATCCATTCGAACTCCAAAATTTGTATATTATATATCGAAACACTCGTATCGACGAGTAGAAGACATATAATACCAGAAACAGTCCCATACATGGCTGGAACACCGCCACAGGCGGTGGCGTACCTCCGCCGGCCAAAACTCAATATTTCACAAAACTCCCAAAATCAAAAAGCTTCATCTAAGCATGCTTGTGAACTTTCATAACTGGATCGAAGACAGAAAACAAGCTTAAGGGATTGAAAACTACCTCACAACCCGTGAACAGTAATCCCAATTGAGTTGAACCGATGTCCACGTAAATCGATCGAAACAAACACCATAGATCGACTCAAACGACCGCCACGAAGCCAAAGAAGGAAACTTGAAGCCTTGACGTCGCCGGAACTGTGTTTTCCGGTCGGGTCCGAAAACACCAAGCTGCACCGCCTTGCTGCGCCGTGCACAGTGGTTATCGCCACAAGAGGATGCCACAGAGACGACCAGAAGGAGGAGACGAGTCGTTCTGTGCAGGTTTCACGGCTAGAGATCGCCGGAGATCGCCGGAAAAGCAGGGTCGGATCGGCCGGGTCCGAGTCGGGTCGGTTTGAAATCTTTGATACAGAAGGTATCGACCGAGAGAGAGAGAGAGAGAGAGGAGAGGGCTTCCGTAAAAGGAAAGGGAAAAATGAAATAAAATTTCATATTTTCCCTATTTATACTAAAATGGAAACTTCTTCCAATAGCCATAACTTCCTCATACGAACTTCGATTTAGGAGGTTCCGCATGTCCTCGAACTCGTATCGACGAGCTCTACAACTTTCATGAAGGAAGTTTTCCGAGAATCCCAACATATAAAAAGTCAAACTTCACACGACCCCCTAAACTGTGAAATTCAAATATTTATACGTACGAAAACCAGTCCACTTCACAAACAACCTACGAATAAAGCATACTAACAATTATTCGTACAACTGGTCCATTATTAATTACCAAAATTACATAATGAAAATCCAGGTCATCACAATTTTGCCCTCACCTTCTTTGTCACTTAGAGAGAGAGAAGTCATCAAAGACCTCGCCAGACTCCGGTGACCGGAATCCAGCAACCGGTAACGGGATTCCGACGTCCGATTTTATTACCCCTAATAATACCCAGTAATCATATTATTGCCCCCCAGTAATTATATTATTGACCCCAAATAATCGTATTATTGCCCCTCAATAATCTTGTTAATGTCCCCCAGTAATTGTCTTATTGCCCCCTAGTAATCGTATTATTGCCCCCCAATAATCATGTTAATGTCCCCCAATAATCGTATTATTGCCAACACATATACAGCAATATACATCATTTTTACATATTTTCCCATACTTTTGGATACCACCATAGAAAAAGTAAAATGTTAGAGCTGAATTGTAGTCAGATGCCAACACATATACAACAATATATTAGTCAATCTGATGCCAACACATTAAAAAGTTCATCAAAAAAAAAAAATTGATTTGGGCACCAAGGTCGTCTTCTCTCTTCTTTCCGGTTGCAGATCCGGAATCTGGCGCGACAACCTACCTCTGTTCGTCGGGTTTCGGGCCACGGCGGGAACCATGCACAACGCTATTGTCGACGATAGGAAGCTCGTCGACGTGGTTAAGAGGACGATATAACTAAAGCAAACAATGTCGTTGGGGATGAGATCGGAATCACAGACGTCAATTTATATGGAGGTCGGCATCACAGAAGTCGAATGCGCAGCGGAGATTAGAGGAAGACGAGTGAAATCAACGGCTGAATCGCTCCGTATTCCGCATTTTTGAGGCAGTTTTTCGATTTGCTTTTGGCGATGAGCCTGATCTCTATCGCCGCTTGCTTCTGCTCTTCAATTGAGGACGCCGATTTTCGAGGCTAACGGTGGTTGCTGAGTCGACTCAGCCGATAAGGGAAGAGAGAGAGAGAGAGAGAGAGAGAGAGAGAGAGAGAGAGAAATCGGTAAGGGGGGAGGAGAGAGAGAATAGATCGAAGAGGGGAGGGGAGAGAGAGAGTCTGAGAGAGAAATGAGTGTAGTTTATTAATTTAAATAAGGGCAATAATATCAATATGTTAGATTGGGTAAATGGGAGTAAAAAACTTTTAGTGGAGTAAGTGAGTAATTTTTATGCTAAAATTGTGTAAATGGTTATTATCCCTAAATCATATAAATAGACCGCCGAATGTAAGTAAATAAGAGAGCGAGGACACACGGAACATACATAAATGAACCCAAGTTTTTTCTTGTTGAAGATTAGCACCAAACCTAATAGCAAGTTGCTTCACTTGGGTTAAGCCCCGTGCCCTCGAGAATCTTTGGAAGGGCTCCCCTTAGGGTGTTAAAAAAAAAAAAATATATATATATATATATATATCAGTATTAATTAAGCCAATAAGGCTTATGGTCTAAAAATCTATAATTTAACAAATGAAGGATAAAATAGTAAATATAATAGCAAACTGAATTGAAGAAATTACAAAAAAAAGATTTTAAACGTTTTGTTAACTGCAACGGCAGTTTTTTTTTTTTTTTTTTGAGAGTTGGCATTTTAAATAAAAAATATTATTTATTAAACAAAAAGTTATTGTTTTTTTTTTTTTTGAAGAAAAAAAAGTGTTTATAATTTCATAAAAAATAAACATTTTTTACATAAATTAATAAAACAAACTCTTTTTTTAGAAATACTAATAAAAACTCAAACAAAATATTATAGACACAAATAAAGTAAAAAAAAAATAAAAAAATGTCAATTGACACACGCGTGAGCGTGTGTTAAGAGGTTAGTATAAAATGAAATGAAATAAAATTAGGAAAAGGGCAATTTTTTGTTTTTGTTTTTCAGTGAGTCAATTTGCTGGCCTGTCCACCTAAACCGGAGGCAGCTATAAATGCTATGACAAAACTTCCTAAGAAAAAATATTGAGACATCTTTGAAGATCAAATTCGATCCCAAGTTCTCTGCAGTGTGGTACTACGAGTCACGAGTATCATTTTGGACGGAGAAACGGGGCTAGTTAGGTTTAGGTCAAAATACGAAAGTTAAACCTTAAACCCCACCACAGCAACCAACTCAGATGGCACCATAATGCTTACGGCTAGCTCATCACAGTCTGATATTAGGTTCAGCAATTGATCAAAGCTTAAACAAACCAACATGTCACAAGGCATTCTGCTAACAGAGAACACATTGGCTAGTCTGCAACTACAAAGGTGGGGCTTCCATATACTCAACTCCCTGCTTCAAAACAATCTAACCCTTTTGCATTTGTTAACTTATATGCATAGATTTCTATTCAGTATTGACAATATCTAGTAGTCATATACAGCATTGACAAACTGACAATGGCATAGATCATGAAGAATAGGAATAATATTTCTAACCTTGAAATTATACCAGCTAGTTATAAAGCAAAGTTACATAATAGTAGCTTATTCCTGGCTACATCCAAATAGCGATCCTAGCCCCATGAAATTGATATTCCAATACAATTGGAGTTAAAGTTTCATCTAAGAATGGAACTCTACGATTATTACTATTACTACATCTCTAGCTACATGACAGAAGAGAGGGAGCAGCTAGCTTTGGCAAATCTTATCTGATCTGGAAATGCTTGCAAGTCGAGTTTTCTTGGATGTTGATCTGAATTCTTCCGGATCCCATATCATCAACCTTCCCACACGACTGAGTACTAGTCCCTTTGCGGCTTGAGCCTTCTGCATAAGACTCGGAGGAATTCTTCCTTCGCCGTTCATTGTGGCCAGCCAAGCGCCTCCGACAACTCCTCTTGGTGTCATCAAATTCTGATAGCTCGTGGAATCTGCACCCCAACATTTCTAGTCAGTATATCTGACTAAAATTACTAAGACTGGAGTCTCAACACTTGGTCATGTTTTGGTTATTTTAGTGTTATATGTAACATGTACCATAGCTATTGCTATATTTAAGGATTAAAAAGAATAAGCATTTGAAAATTGTAAGCTATATCCAATGAAATTGAATATGCAGTAAAATAGTGTAGGCTGTAATTTTCATTCTCCATTGAAGGCTGTGAAAAATAAAATAAAATAAGCAACTGAAATTGACTTTCAAAAGTAGTTTCTATATTAGCTCTGAAGTAAAACTGAAGAAATCTTTAACTAGTACAACATTAAAGGAATAAAGAAGATGACCAGACTTATGGCAGTAAATGGTTGCTAGTAAAGTGTAAAGCATTGCTGCTGGATTCTTATTGTGACCCCTATAACAAAAAACAACAACAACAACAAAATGAGTGACAATTCCCAAATCCATATGGAAACCAGCAACTACAAACTGTGCAATTAATTACTGCTAAAATCATACATAAACACCCAATTGAGTGTAAATTGCATAGCCCAAAAACAAAGCAAACATAAAACAGACAAATATTGAAAATGCAACAGATTAAACAAGAACTTAAATTAATTAATTAATCACCTGCTGCATTGCTGGCAAAATCTTTGGCTGATCCCAGCCAAAAGCACAACTGGAGCCTTAGAATGATGGTCACACACCTTATGCCTTCTATGGTAGAGCTTTGCATCACTCAGATCAGCTGCACACTTGTCAGCCTGACAACATCTCATCATCTGGTTCAGGTTCTGGTTCTTCACAGATCCACTTCCACTTCCACTTCCACTAACAACTTGTAATTTCTTCTTCTTACTGTACAGAACCTCCTCCTCCTCCACCTCCTTCTTCACCACCACATGGGGGTTCTCCTGCTTCCTCTGCTTGCTTTTACTCTCTTCCATGATTAGAAAGAGTAGCAAGGGAGACGAGAGAAAATGAGGTAGTCTGTAGCTATCAGATCAGGAAGAGGAAGAAGGATATCAATGGGTTTGTTAGTGATGTGGTGTTTTGTATTGGGGGAAGGGAAGGAGAGAAGATTAAAAAGTGAGAGTAATGAGGCAAGAGTAGTGAGGACCACAGCAATCTGCTCCATAATTCTTTTCCTGAGTTGTTTCTTTTGCTTCGGGCTCTTGGCTCTTGTTTAGTTTGACAGTTTGTCGTACAATTAATAATGCATGATAGCCTCATTTGAGAAGGACACTGGGACAGTCAAGGTAGAGGATGGGAATGTCCAATAATAAATGTCACAATACCATTTTTCATTTTATCAATTAGAAGCTTTTGAGAAATTAGATTACGAATAAATGTGGTCTCGTTAAAATTATGGTATCAAAAGCAACTCAATCAGCTAAGATTCAATACAAACTTCAACAACTAATCTGTAACAAATTCAAGCCAGGGAAACTGAGCATCTTGCCAGAATTATCCTAACATCGTGTCCAAATCTGAAATGCACTAGTGTTTATTGTTTGAGTACATGATCAGCAACTGTTTGAGACATAATCAAGGCATACTATGTTGAGATAAGAATGGGAGAAAGCCATGTTACATGCATATTTGGGTGTCTCTAATTCTTTTGAGTCTCTTATGTGTGTTTCTATTTATATAATCCCACATAGCTTATAACACTGTTATTATTAGTCATGTTTTATGGCAGAAGGAAAGAAATGCATATTTTCTGGCTTGTTTTGAAGGGTATACCACCCCTTTCTTGTTTTCTCCTGTTCACATTCTGTTATGAAGTTCTTGAGGGTGAAGGCTCACCTATCAATTACCCAAAGTTTGTTTCCCTAATATACTCAGACAACCGTGTAGGGTACCCGGCACTAAATAGTGTTGGGTAGGTCTGCTGGTAGACAAATTGAATATCATTCATGTTAGTCATGGTAATAGAACACGTGGGGCTCTCTAACCAAAGTCTTGTTTCCTATGATGAGATTCTAGTTCTAGAGACATGAGGGGACAATCCCAAGTCTAACACATGAAAATGACATCCAGACGAGAGGGGGGAAGTACTGTTACTGTACACTAATGAAGCTACAATAAAAGCTAGACTGAATGACCTAACGTTGCAACTACACTTGACTCCAGGTAATTCTACAAGTTCCTTCTGCCCAGTTTTGGCTACCCCCTAACGTGCTGTTGAATTTGGGGGATCAATTCCCATTTCTTCAAAATATGCTTTCTGCACCAACCATTCCGACCTGACACGAAAATAATTTGCAGTTTTCAGGCTCTTCTTATATCTGAGAGATAATGTAAATTCACTAGAAAAGTAGAAATGCAAAGGCTATGTAAATATTGATTATGAGGAGTTCATGTTTCTGCATATGCATATCGGCACATAGACACAGGAAGGAGTAGGGACAGAGGGATCGTTACATACCCCTTCCCATGGAGCTCTAAGTGCTCTGCTCGGGCCTGATCAAAAACAGCAAGTCATGATCACATTTGATTACAGATAAAATCAGTATATCAATCAAGAATTTTTGGTTTGGGGCCACTAAATTAAGGTCAAAAACTAGGGTTTACCTGGTTTAGAAGTGAAGGAACACCTTGATGGACAATCCACTGTGCATCTACGACTCCTATTTTCTCATGTGCAGGCTGTTTCCAAGCAAAGAAAAAAGGTGGAAGACCAAATCACAATCACAAACAAGAGGGAGCTAAGGCAGAATGACAAAAGAAAGAAAAGAAATGGTTTGAACCTCTACACAGCGTCTAAGAGCAAAATCCAGACCCCTAACATGGACCAGGTCATTCTGCAAAATCACGGAAAAGTTTTTCATGGTAGCCTTAGAGTAATCATTAAAGTACTTGGGATATCTTGAAAAAAGAAAATAATATTATATACCTGAATCATATGCCAAACACAACACCATGCATCCCGAGAAAACACAGGCGCCATAATTTCTACAAACCTGCATGTTTGTGAATTCATGGTGAGATGTAATAATACCTATTTCCCAGAGGGTGATGGATAAGATATAGTTACATACGCTGCACAGGGCGGCAAATGCAAATCATTACACCAACCAGGTTTCTCCTCTGTCTGCCTGTAGGAAGAGGATCAAGAAAACATGTGGTCAAGCAACTAGCTTAGCCATCATTGAATCTGGTTAACTAATATGGAGAGAATATTATTAATGCGCAAGAAAAATTGGCAAGCTTACATGTGAACTTCACTATGACCTCTCCTTTGTCATCTGCCATGTTAGCCCATTATTTGGTTCTAAACCAGACTGTGATACTTCCAACCCATATTTCCTTACTAGTTTTATGTATCTGGTACAAAGAAAATTAAAGCCTGAATACACTATTTCATTCCTGAAGTTATTTTCAAATAAAGCACCATAGTGAACTCTCAAAACTCACTCCTCTGCATTAAAGTGCTCCACACCGATACCCATCCCAAATTAATATGTATTCATAGGATGCCACAATGTCAGGATGCAAAAAACGCTTGGCACACCACCTGGAAGCGGTTCAATAAGCTTATGAAAAAACATAACTTTTGCAGGGCTTAGCAAGAATCTATTGCAATTAGGATGAAAATTAAGATATACAAATGCGTAATTCATTTCTAACCATTTAGTTTGCTTCTGAATGCTCACATGGATAGCCTGCTTTGACCCCTCAAACTGATCCCATTCACTTGTCTGACCATCACAGTGAAATAAAACAATTGTGAAATTCTCTGAGAACTGTACAGCATAGATTTAGCAAGATAGAGAAAAAGAGAGCAAGAACTGCAAATGAATTTCTAGATAGAAGTAACCTTTTTAACTGCGGCATCTATATTTTTTTTCTGAGCATGGCCTACAGTAAAGGTTACAAGATATTTTGGCTTGATGGTTAAGTCCTGCAAGTGCCACCTCCACAAGAAAAGGTTCAGATTAGAGAACAGATCTGTAACAAATCTACCCATCAGTCAAAGACAGGGAGGGCAAAAATAACCAGCTGGGTACTCGCCAGTCACTATAAACCGCCACCTTGCCCCTCCCCTTATAGGAGGAGGATAGGGAGGGAGGGAAATTGGGGATTGTGAGTACCAATAGGTATTATTTCCATCATCAGTCAAAAAAAGAGAAGTTATTCTTGTTGGAATAAAGTGCAACCTATTTTTAAATAAAATCAGTCTGGCATGCCATTCAATTATTCTCTATCTATATTCCCTATTAATTTTTACCAACTTCCCTTTCTAATGTGAAAATTACTCATGTTTGAACTTTCAATTTAACCTGAAGCCTAAACAAAGTATTACACTTTTTATTTACTCCCTGACAACTCGAACTGTCCAACCCATCTCAATACAGTTATTATGATAGGGATAATAACTGTTGTAGGGCTCAATGACTTTACATATGAGAGGAGTATAAACACTAGAAATGTTTTTATAGTAAAGTTATGATAGCAGATGCACACCTCACTGGGCAGACCCCATAATTGATGAAGATATAAATCTGACTCAGATTCCACGATGCCAAGGAGGATTTGTTTGGAACCCAAATCTGCCTTATAATCAATTGATAGTAGTCAATGCCAGCACATAATTGTCAGGACTATTGACACTGCCAATTTTTCAGTTAAAATTACAACATCGGAACATCTTAAACAAAAGTATGCATCATTAGTAGCATTGTACTAGTATACCAGTGTACTAATTATTTATATATTTCTCACAATACAATTGTAGGTACTTTGTCCTACGAAACAGTACAAGGAAACTGTGTTACAAAGAACTACCACAATCCTCTTCAGTAACAACCAATCTGCTCAGTATTACCATGAGAACTAGAAAGGTAATAACATAGCAGAGTACAAGGCTTGCATCAGACCATACCTTTGCATCATTAGGGATGTATTTTACAGAGATATCTCTGTTGCTCTTCAAAGAAGACCATGCTTGGGTTGAGAACCCCGAGTACTTCTCCTCTATGTATGAAATATCAATGGAAGAAAAATGGCTGGGTGGAAATTCATCTACAAGATTTAAGCACCATAAGGTAAAACAAAAATCCATGTCAGTCTTCTTATGATCCAAACTGACTGAACTGGAAACTTATTCAAACAAACAAAAGCCTTGCACCTTAGTTAACGAAATGGTTGGGAATGACACTCCTAGAAAGAAGCCAAACAGAATCGCCACAAAAGCAGTCGCAACAAACCTCATTTTCTCTTTGGGTTTTCTTATATTCCCACTGCAAGCTCAAAACAGGGTCCATGTTACACAAACCACAGTGATCCTTCAATGTTGTTGTAAGATGATAAACACAACGATCACCCAATAACAAACATTACGCAATAAAGAAGATGACTTAGAAGTACCCTGCACGCATGTGGGACTGCCCATATTCAGTCAAGTTTCTATGACTCTACAATCACAAAGATCCTCAGCTCCTACCACTTCAACAATGAGGTGCTTGTCTTAAACCCTGAAAAGGTCAAACCTGTGGCTTAAAACCCTGAAAAGATAAAACCTTTGGCTAGCTTAAACCCTACTGTGTGAACCCAAATTAATTACGCTACACTACACTGTTCAGCTACTGACCTTCATTTGGTCCATCGTTTTATCCAAGTACTTGGCAACATTTCATCAAAGTTAATGGGCAAAATGAATTAAGCGTAAATTTGGGTTTGTCATAGTTCATACAAAGAAAGTGAAGTTAGATTTTCAAAGAAACTGGAAGGAAATCAATGAGTGAGAAGTAAACGAACGAGGTGGTCATGCTTCAAGCTTCAATCTTTTGACCAAGTGGTGGACTATGTTGACTTTCCACTGAGTCTCTGAGATTCTGGAAATCTGGATTTATCGAGAAAAATGAAGGAATGGAATTCCGAGAAAGTCAGGAACTTTGAGTCGTCACTTCTTATAGCTCTGGCCTTCTAACGGCGAAGTAGAAATTTTGGAATGGAGAAGATGGAGATCTGATCGTTGGTTGATGTGGAACCCACGTGAACGATGGATATTGAATAAGTTGAACTGAAAATCCAGAGAGTTTGAAAATGAGTAAAAAGTTTAAAGGTTTTTTTATTTCATTATTTACTGCGGTGAAAGAGAAATAATGAAATTCGTTATAACACCTAGACAATGTTGTTCGTTTTGTTTTTATTGTGTTCACTTGTTCCCAAACTCTAGTTCCATACCTCGTTCTCTTTAAATTTTTGTGACGGTGTGCATTTAAAAATAATAATAATAATAATAAATTTATTGAAGGGTTTATCTAAATTTTTACCCAAAAATCACTTTTGACAGGACCCGCCCCGAATTTCACTCTGAAATCCGAGGTGGCCCTGTGGGGCCCACCTTAGGGATAACTCTACCAAAAATTTGGCAGAGTCACCTCTAAAATGGACTACCCAAAAACCTGCAAAACACACAAAAACACTTCAAGCAAACCAACCTTATACTTCTGGAGCCACCCTGCTCCCAATTACCAACAACTCCACTTTCACAAAACTCAAAAATACTAATCCCAAAGGTTATCAAAGCAATACTACTATACACAGGGATATAAAAAGAAGAGTAAAGGATCAAGCGATCCTACACTGCGGAAGTAGTGATAACTATGCCTCAAATGTCATGTACGGGCTCCACTAATTCGCCTGCAAACTGGGCATTAGAAACCGAAAGGCCCAGGGGAAAGTAGACGAAAAACGTTAGCGTGAGTGGACAAAAATAAACAATTTAAAAGAAAAAGGATTTCATACTTTCCCACATTTATTTCATTAAAAACCGATGCATGCAACAATTAGAAAAATATATTTAGCTTTAAATCCAAGAATTCCAAAACGATAAATCGACTAGCGAGGCTAGTCACCACATTTGAAAACTATATCGTAAAACTGAAATCTCGTTTCTCAAGAAGATAAGACCAGCCCCGCTGGCTACAGTGAAAATACGACTAGCCCCGCTAGTCAAGCAACGATAAAATATGGGGAAGAAGTTTCACCATACGAAAGAAGGGAGCCTCCCAGGCTCGGGTCGGAGTGTCCCACACTCTGGAGCATCCCATGCTCTGCTCTTACTCACCCACGAACACATAATAAGCAGGGAGGAGTACTAATAGGCTAGCTAGCAATAAACCTGACAACCCAGGTATGGTGGATTAAAATCATACGAAAATCGAAAATCAGTAAGGCTTCCCCATAAGTCCCGCGAATAAAGAAAACACGGGTACAGTAACCGTACCCAGAAATTCTCGTAGAAAGTCATATAAATCGACAGCGTGTCCCACACGCTAAAAGAATAATTAGATCATCATCAAGGCATTCCCAATGCCAAAACCGAAGGTCGATAAATAAATATGAAAACTAACTCAAACGAAATCTCATTTCGAAAATCTCTTATAAAATCTCAAATCGACGAATAAAACTATAATATAAGTAGTATAATTCCGGAAATCACCTCGGAAAAATAATTCGTCGAAATTCAACATAAATTATAAACTCGAATCCGAGCATAACAAATTAATATCCGAAATTCACAACCGGTATAAATCATAATTACTTCATGAAAATCATTATTGAAAGCAAATCCACGAGATAAATCGAAATCAAATTCCGAAATCAATTCATATGCTCGAAAAGTAATATGTTAATTAAATAAAGCATTAATTCAAGAAAATAAACGCATGCATCATTATTTAAAACAAAAGTCCACTCACAGTACTATTGGGCGACCATGCAAAAGAATTCCTTCATTTAACCGTAGCTCGCGGCATTGCCCTGTACACAATTATATTTCCGTAAACGGCAATCTGATAAAATAATTACGAACCTAAACGAAACCTGAAAATCCCTATCTCCATTACTTCTCAAATTCAACCCAAATCTCTCCCACAACACCAATTCCTCAATTAACATATTCCACAACGAAAACGAGGGAAATCCGACGGCCGAATTTCCAACAATTCAATCACAAAACTTCAAACTTCGGAAATTCACAAAAAAATCCAAACTCCTCCATAATTCACCAAACTTCACATACAAGCTCTACAATATATATACAATTTAATGGGCTAAAAACCGAAATTAAAACACTGCCCTACACGCCTCCACGCGCACCAACAGTGGCAGCGCGTGGGCCCCACGCGCCACTGGCAACCACCTCCGATGGCCACCAAAATTTGGCAGCACCATCTACTCAACAAACCCAACCTCTTTCTCAACTACAACATGTTCCAATTTTACCTGGAAGAGCTCCAATTTGGCCGGTGAAAAAATTCCAGAAATTCCAAGAACCCTAGAAATTGAAATTGTTAATTCGACCTCTACACTGCAAATTGAAATGAAAGACCTTAGGGGTAATGATCTATGTCAAAAACCAAACCTTCGACGCCAGTTTGGTGGCCGGATATTGCCGGAATCGGAAAATATCGGCGTTGACTCAAAACTGCTACAATGACTGTCCTCTTCTTCTCGTTGCTGCACCTTCCACAGTTCATATTAAGCTACGAAACGAACCCAGAAATGAAGAGAAGGAAGAGAGCTTTCCAACGACATCTTATACGTCAAAATCCGTCGCCAGATGGAGGAGTTATGGCCGGAAGAAGGTGAAGAGGTCAGAGAGGAAGAGAGAATCGGGGAGAGAGAAGGGAGAGGGCTCGGTAAGTTTCCGAAAATGGAAACTTACTACAGTAACTCGGCTATTTATAGAAAATTATCATAAACAGTAAATTTAGTATTTTGGCCATAACTTTCACATATGAACTCCGATTTTTACGTACCACATATGCACGCGCTCGGTTTAACGTCCTCTACAACTTTCATGAAGAACATTTTCTCAAATTTTGACCCGAACAAAATGTCATATTTTAGGGCCCCCTAAAAGTCCTGAAACGCAGTAAAAGTGAAAGTAAATGTCGTTTACCGTCCTAATGATTAGTAAACCAGTAAATTTAGGTTTGGGACGTAACAACTTTAGTCTCTGTCTTCTAATTTCACACATTTACTCCTTGTACTCTCAATTTTGGATCAATAGGTCCATTCTGTTACTCTACGTCAAAAAATTCTGTTAAATCACTTACGTGGCACACTTTTTGCGGTAAAATGTCTATTTACCCTCTTCTTCTTTTTTAATTTAATTAAATTTTTTTATTTTTGTTTATCTTTTTATTTTTTTATATTTTTATCATCTGTCATATCTTGTTCACATTTTCGAAAGATGGAAGTTCAACTTCGGCAACCATTCGACCCTTCTTCGTCACTGTTTTAGAGCATCTCTTGGCATGCCTAATCTCTTCTTCTCTCTCTCCTCCAAAAACATAGAGCATCATTACCCAAAGAAACCAACTCCAAAGAAAAAAAATAATCCACAAAGCAAAAAAATTAGAGAGAAAGAGAAATAAAGATAGGGTTTCTTTCAACCTTTGAGAAAGAGAGAGCTCTGCTTCCTCTGTTTTGATTCCGATCCCTGAAAACACCGTCATTTTCGTTATTGGGCCTTGGGGTATACTCTCCTTCTCATACTGAAAAATCACGCAGATCTGTGCCGACAAAAATTCGGTTTAGATGAGTCTACCTGCTGTGCTAAACATGGAAGATACGAAGCCGGAGGTTTCTGCATTCAACAATTCGAATTCGGGAACTGGAGATTTGGACCATGTTAGAGCTAGATTTACTGATTTGTGAAAAAATGGTTGTCATTGGACAAGAACACGCTGATGCAAGCTATCAAGCTGGAGGCCGAGAGTGAGACTGTGTCACTGTGAGAGAGTGCGGAGGATGAAGGCAGAGGGCGACGAAATCATGGCTCTTCCTACAAAGGTATGCACAAGGTCCGGGACTGATAAAGTTTGGGAATTTGAGGTGAGGTTCTGGGTTTTGAATCGAAAGATGAGTTTGATTGTTTGAGGCTTTGAGTCACCTGAATCCACGAAATCAACTCAACCCCACCAAATTGACTAATCCCAATTCACAATCTCATCTCTGAAATGAATTGGGCTTTCATGCTTTGGTTAATTTTGTGGGAAAATTGAGGTTTAGGGATTGGGATTTCGTAGTCATGTTGGGTTGGCAGAAGGAGAAAGGAAGTTGCTTTTGCCTTTTATGCTAACCAGGAAAAGATAGAGAGAGATTTGAGGAAGGAGGAATCGAATGGATGAAGAGACCCAAAAAAAATATATATATATATATATATATCCATTTTTGAAAAAAAATAAAATAATTAATTAAATTTATAAAAAAAAACTATGATAGAATACACATTTTACCGCAAAAAGTCTGTCACGTCAGTGATTAACGGAATTTTTGGACGGAGAGTAACGGAATGAACCTATTGGTCCAAAATTGAGAGTACAGGGAGTAAACGTGTGAATTAGAAGGATAGGGACTGAAGTGTTTTTTGGGTAAAAGTTCAAGGAGTAAACAGTATTTAATCCTCTATTGAAACAGTTAACGGTTACTATAGTTCCGAATGACTTTCCTTATTATTTATAGAACATCATAGGAGGTGTATAGTACTACACCAATAAGTACTCCTTGTACAATAGAACACTATTATAAAACACTTATAGTTCAACTAGCAAAAACTGAAAGAAAATCTTCAACCACACTTTATAGAGTGTAGAAAAAATCGAGTTACTTGAAAGTAGAATCAACATGTCCGAAGAAGCAACAATCTTCAAATTGGGCAAAATAACACGTAAGACACCTCCTGGATCCCAAATCTAAATTTTTGGGGAGATCAAGTCCAACTGGCCCAGCAACACATCTCGCCTTTCTGCTCAGGGCACCCAAGCACGATTGAC
This sequence comes from Rosa lucieae, assembly GCA_024704745.1. Lineage (NCBI taxonomy): Eukaryota > Viridiplantae > Streptophyta > Magnoliopsida > Rosales > Rosaceae > Rosa > Rosa lucieae. Next base: position 40,558,444 of record CM045493.1, on the reverse strand, counting down.
CACAACTGCCCCTCCGGTGTCGCAATTGACTTCCACCAACCCTGGCCACAATAGCACCTCCACCTCCATCAGCAACGTGGTCGCTGGTAGAAAAGTCGCCCACCAAAAATTTATGTTTGAGTAGCTTACACTCTACCCACCACCAGAATCTCCTATCTATGCCGTCTAGATTCCAGTGAACCCTTACAGCACCATGACCACATCGGCCTCCCAATCCCCCTACGCAACAACCTCGCCTCCTTCCCCCTGGTTCTCAACGCCAGAACCATTCCCAAGGACAAGCGCCGGTGCTCGACTCTCGGCTCAGCGTCAGGACACCACTACTCGTCGATTTTTTTTACTATTATTATTATTATTATTATTACATCAACAAACTCAAATACAACAAGTAGTCTTTCGTGAGTCGAACTCACAACCTCTCACTTATGATTGGGTCCAAATCCCTTTGTTCAATTTCTATTACCCATCCGTTGTTGTGCAAAAAAGAAGGCTTCAACCTTTCATTAAAAAGAAGAAGACATCAATTGGATTAGGGGTGCCATCGGAAACAACCAGAATTTTTTTTTGGCAAAAGACTGTTACAAAACACTAGAGGCTTCTAGAGATGGGATGATCGGAAAACATCGGCAGTAAAATTTGCTTCTCTATGCACAGTCAAAGGAGATGTCTTCAAAAAAAACAAAAAAAACTAGGCTAGTTATAGATTCAGATAAGATGTAGGATAAATTTGTGTATTATTGTTTCAAAAAACTTGACTAGCTATAGATCCAGCTAAAATTTAAGATAAATTTATGTGTTTTTGTTTCAAGATCTGTATTTCTTTGTGTTGAATATCTTTATTCTTTTTTTTTTTTGGCTACAAAAATTTGCATGAGCTACACCAGAAAATAGGAAAGAGGATTGGGATTTAAATGAAACATTTGCACCAGTCGAGAATCGAACACGGGTCTTTTAATCATTTCTTTTTTCCTTTGGTGAAGTAGGGGCCCGAGGATCAAGAACCACGTATATAGGCTTCCATCCCTTTGTCTCTAACAAACTTGAATCACTTCCATCTCTAACAAACCCAATCACCATCAAGAAAATGATCTCTAAAAAATTTTCCGTCTCTAAAGAATTTTCTGGCTCTTTCCTAACTAGCCAACACTCCATAACCGCAGCCCAGTCACCAATCCAGGCTGTCATCTCCACCATGATCGCCGACATGGGAAGCCTCTCTATCTCGCTCGCCGGCCAGTCTTGTAGCTATTGCTCCAGCGTCTGGTACAAACTTTTGTGTTTATGAAAAACTAGAGGAATTTATGGTTCAATTGCTTAAATCTATGCGTATTACCTTTGGAGTTATTGTTTATGGTCTTCTATGAATAACTTGATGAAAAGATTTATGAATCACTGGAGTCGTTCCAATTCAAGATTGTAGGTTTAGCATAATGCTCTCACTATTTTTTTTTTTTTTTTTAAGGTTTGGAACCCAGCCAAGCTGGGAGGCTCAGCCCCATGCCCGGATCCGTTTATTGAAAGAAAAAGGAAAACAAAGATAGGGAATGGGGGACTAGACCAAAACCATTCTCTGGATCAACAAAGAACAGTAACAGAACAAAGAAAACAAGCTGGGAACTTATGAGAGACCCCCATAAGTGACTAGTTTAAGCAAATCTATATGATGGGCGACTAGAGAAATCACCACCTAGAGCCAAATGCAGGAATTGAGGCATCACATCCCACCAGACAAAATCTCCATGCGAAGCACCAAAATTAGCAAGCTTATCAGCCATTGAATTCCCCTCCCTATATATGTGTGAAAAATGAATATTCAACTGTCTAGACATATGCAAACAGTTTCTCCATTGTGTGCGCAGACGCCAAGGGACCTTAAGAGGATCATTAATAAAACTGAACAAAATCAAAGAGTCCACCTCCACCCACAAATTCAACCACCCCTTTAAACAAGCAATTACTGCAATCAACTCCGCATCAAGTGCACAAGGGACGGCTACCCGTTTAGTAAAAGCACCTAAAAAGGAGGCTTCACTGCCTCTAAAAACACCACCACACCCTGCCTGAAGCGGATCATGGTATGATCCGTCTGTATTTACTTTAACCCAAAAAGGAGGAGGAAGGAACCACAGTACCTGGATAATTCTTGAAGCAGTAGGCCGCAGTTGAGACAAACCCAAAACCCTAAAAATTGGAACAGATTGAGGGACAGAGGATGAACTAAAGATCAATATAGCATATTCACTAATTGAAAGGGTCACCTTTTGTTTAAACCTGTGGGGCTCAAAAAACCCCTCCATCATGCTTAAGACTATTTCTCTCAGTCCAAACGCACCAAAAAATATTACAAACTAATAAGAACCATAGCAGCTTAGTAGAGAAAGAGAAATTACAAGTTAAATTCTCTTGAAAAAACTCATTGGTTGCATAGGCTGGATTAAAATGAAGCCTGAATAGTGGGAAGATCCAATCCCATATGCCAGTAGCTGCCGGACAGTTCACAAAAAGGTGGTGTATCGATTCTGTCACCACCGTGCGCAAGTGGCACTGAGAGCAAAGGGCCCTACCACGTTGCTGCATTTGCTCATCAGTTGGAATCTTTCCCAACATAATTTTCCAAGCTACCAAGCTCTTATGTGGCTAAATAGCAGGGTGCCAAATATTTTTTGCCCAAGTTAGTCTAGGCTGTTGGACGGAGAGAAAAACATAAGCTGCCTTGGTGGTGAGAATACCTGAACTTTCCATAGCCCAGACTGGTCTATCACTGCGCTCGTCATACGAGATTGGCAAACCCAAAATGTTGTTAGCTACATCAGGGAAAGACTGCTGAAAACTCCATGGAATTTTCCACTCTCTATTTTCAATAAAAGCACTCACTTTGTCATTAAGAAAATGGTGAAACAATGGATCACAATTGGTAGACTCTAAAAGCACATCACCCAGCCAATTATCCTTCCAAAACTGCACCACTTTACCATCCCCAATTACCCATTGCAGGTTTGCAATTAGTGAGGACCAAAGTTTCTTGAGACCGAGCCAAATTGATGATTTTTTGTAGGAAGTGATGCTTTGAAGGCCTTCTGTAAGGAACCGCTCATGCAATAGCAAAGTAGAAGGCGACCCTCCCTCAACTACCTCCCAACACCGCTTCAGAAGCAAGGATTTATTAAGTGCAAATAAGTTTTTCAATCCCAATCCACCTTCTTCCTTTGGCGTACAACAAGTTTTCCAAGCCACCAAAGCATAACCATCTTTCAAAGGGTCCCCATTCCAGAAAAAATTACGAGTCCAATGTTGCACCTTCAATAAAAGCTCACGTGGCCACTCATAAATTTGGAAAATGTAAATGAGGTGACTATGAATAACCGAAGAAATCAGCTATAGCCTACCTGCCTGCGAGAGTTGCTTACCTTTCCAAGAGATCAACTTACATCTGATTTTGTCCGCGATGGGGAGGAAAAATTCGGATCTCACTGTACCAATAAAAATTGGTACTCCCAGGTAGGTAAAAGGAAGACTGCCAATATTCACCCCCAGAATTCTTTTGATACGGTGTTGTCTTGGAATTGAGGATTTACCCAGTTAGACATTGGACTTTGCCTTGTTCACGACTTGACCCGAATTCATGGCATACTCATCCATAAAGGACATTAAATTTTTTAAATGCCTTGAATGTCCCTGTAGAAAAACCATGACATTGTCTACAAAAAGAACATATGATGGAGGGTTAACTCCCAGAGGGGCTGAGATGCGCTTAATTTTATTGTGCGCAACCAAATTATCGACGCCCCTACTCAAGGCCTCCTTTGCAAGGCAGAAAAGCAAGGGTGAAAGGGGGTCACCCTGACGGACTCCCCATGAACAGTTAAAATAACCACAAGTCTTGCCATTTACACTTACAGAGAGGAAGGTAGAATTTAGAATATTATGAACGTACCCAATAAAGGTAGAGATGAAACCAAAAGATCTAGAACTCTCAATAAGAAGCTCTAGTCTAGAGTGTCAAAGGCCTTGCGAATGTCAAATTTGATTGCCACATTACCATACTTGCAGCTACGGTTAAGCATATTAATACACTCTGAGGTTTGGGAGATTGGATCAACAATAGTCCGCCCTTTGATAAACGCACTTTGGTTTGGAGAGATTATTCGAGCAGCAACATAACCCAAACGATCAGCCAATATTTTTGTGATAATTTTAAACACAAAGTTGGCTAGGGCAATAGGCCTGAAATCTGAAATGCTTTCGGACTCCTCCAGCTTTGGAATGAGGATAGCAACATTTGAATTAAAGTGTGGCATAATGAAACCATTATGAAAGAAAGCTTGAACCACTGAAATCACATCAGGCCCTACCACAGGTCAACAGAAAGTGAAAAACTCCCATTGAACCCATCCGGCCCCGGAGCACTGAACTCATCCATGCCTCTGACAGTATCAAAGATCTCCTTAATAGTAGGAATAGAAAGCAGCGCTGCATTGTCAGCCTCAGTCACAAGACTAGGAATAATCCGCTCCACCATGCCAGTGTTCACTATGTTAGAGTCCCTTGTGAAGGATAAATCAAAATGTTGAACACATGCGCTTCAATGGCTGATGCATCATTGATGACCTCTTGATTCACCAAAAGTGATGTGAACGATTTGTTTAAGCGCCTGATTTTGACCATATTGTGAAGAAAAGAGGTATTCATGTCCCCATCTTTTAACCATTGGATACGAGACTACTCTAGAAGAAAAGTAGCTTGCAAAGAAAGATCGGATCATAACCGTGCATGGGGTCTTCCTGTGAGAATCTATCCTCTGTAGGACCAAGTCTAGAAATCTCCTCTTGAACCGCATCCAAAGTCTGTTTGGAACTTTAACCCTTAAATGAACATCCCCAATGGAGTTTCGGCTCCAGGACTTAAGCATCACCTTCAACGCCCTTAGCTTGGAAGCCAAGACAAACTGAGGGCACCCAAAAAATTGCAGCGTGTCCCAAAAATCTCTAACCAATGACAGAAAGTTTGGTTGTTGAAGCCAGCAACTTTGGAATCGGAATGTAGACTTAATGACATTCATGAATTTCGAACAAGTCAAGAGAATAGGGCAATGGTCAGATGTGGCTCTAGTGAGGGTGCAACACTCCATAACCGCCCAAGAATCAATCCATTCTAAGTTACCAAGGGCTCTATCCAATCGAACCTCAGTGCGACGATTAGTCCACGTAAAGTCCAATCCCTTAGTGGGAATGTCAAGCAAAGCACAAGAATTGCACATTTGTTGGAAGTCCAGGTAGGATCTTGCAGAGGGTGTGTTTCCTCCCCATTTTTCATGAGCACTAAAAACACAATTGAAATCACCAAAAACCAGCCAAGGCCCAAGAACCCAGTTCGCTCTTACATAACGCAAGTCCAACCAGAGGAGTCTACGCCCAGCATAGTGGTTTTGGCATAGACGCATGTATATATGCCATGCACACAGTCGAATGAACAGGATACCGTGATTTGTTTAGCAGTCACATGTAGGACCTGTAGACCGATAGCTTCATGGCAAAAGAACCAAAGGTTGGATCCAATTTCCCCTATTGTTAGTAGTTACAAGGCGGAGACCAAGGGATCTCTAGAAAGCTACCGGAATAGAATCAACTAAAATAAATGGCTCTGAAAGACAAACAAATATGGGTTTATGTGCATGTACCATGTTGGTTAATGCTCGCTGCGTGTCAACACTTGCCATACCCCGAGCATTCCAGAAGAGAACAATCATTAGAAAAGTTTATGTTTGGCACCTTTGTGAACAAGTGCCAACTTTGTACTGTGGTTATTAGCCCCCTGCTTAGGCTTAACTTTAGTTTTAACTAAAGGTTTAGGCAGCTTCATGGAATTCTTGGACCTAACAGGGATGAACTCGCCATCCTCTAGTGTACCACTGACCAAGTTTTCAGTTTCAACGTCCAGGTCAGAGACATCAAAAGCCCCTGTTGAAGTGACCTCAACGTCCACACCTGATGGGACGTTAGTCCTCTAAGCTAGGGCTGGAACATTGCTCAGAATATGTTCGATGGTGGCACTAAAACCCGGGGGTACAGAAGCAGTGGAGGAGGAGGAGGTCTCTCCAACGTCAGCCAAAACTGGCTCCACTGTATGCCGCACAGCAACATCCTGGAAGCTAGTAGGCACTAGTTGTTCTGGTAGATTTTGGACGGTTAGAACAATTACATTTTCATGTGTGATAGCAGTTGGTTGGCCAGCAGAAGGAGGTGGGGGTAAGCTTGCATCCGCCACAAGGTCCTTTTCTGGCAGCACAGTTACCGGCCGGGAGCGTCGACGTGTACGACGGTTCCTCCATGATCGGAAGCGCCCATGCCCAGCTACCACCCGATCACCATCTAGCTGGTATGTGCACTGATTTCTGCTGGATGGCAGTTCAGAAGCTTCACCGCTTTGATCACAGCCTGGTGGCTTCGTCCTGTTCTTACACTTGTTGACAGGATGACCAACAATGCCACAGGCTTGACAAATCACTGGGACTGACTCATAGTCAACCGTGGCAATCACCGATTCTCCATGTGTGCGCACAACCCTAACTTGTTCACAGAGAGATTTTGAAAGATCGACAACAACCAAAACTCTTGCATAGAAACCTAAAGACTTACTGGCAGTCCTCTTATCCAATTTGATTGGAGTACCAATGATAGGAGCAAAAAAAGTGTGACGATATTATTGATTATGTGCCTCATTTTAGCCTTATTTCTCCCTTAGTTTAGTGTTTTGAGTCATTAAGTCATTTTGAGAGTCTTGTTGAGTGTTTGGAGTGAAATAGGCAGAAAAAGTAAAATTCTTGAAAAATCCTAGCTGGATCAGGATTCCTAACTGTCGACTGATTTTGCGGTCTTTACATTTTAATTCCCTTTATTTTCTCTAGAAAATTCTGATATTCTCCTTCTTGTTGTAGGAAACCTTACCTGGTGGAACTCTTGGAAACAGCAATGATGGAGTCATAAAATAAAGTATTTAAGACATTTGACCAAGCAATGAAGAAGGGAAATAAAGGAGAAAGATGTTTTCAGCTAGAGAATAAAGGAGAAAGACGTTTTTCGGTTGGGGAATAAAGGAGAAATATGTTTCAACTGGAAAATAAATAAGAGAAAGACGTTTCAGCTTGTTAAAAGACCCGATTATGAGATGAATTAAGGCCATAAAGGAGACGTTTCTGTTGGGAAATTAAAGGAATTGTGATGCAATCCCATCCGTCCGATGATGAAGGGTATAATCGACAAAAGCCAACCAATGCTCCCCTATAAATAGGCAACGTCCAGAACTGAATTTGCATCACTTCCCAGCCAAGATAATTCATTGCCTATCACTTCCTGGCCAAAAACCATTCCAAGACTGCCCAATTCACTCTTCAAACCTCCAGCTCCTACAAGACCTTAACCATCATCCATCCATCAATCTACGAAGCTCTTAGGCGCTGAGTCAAAGACGCTCCACCACCATAGCAGAGACAAGTTCATCACCTTGTTGTTAAGCCGCTGAGGAAAGCTTCAAAGTGTAACTATGACTCTACTTATAATTTTTGTTTCGGTTTTGTGTGTTTCAATTTGTGAGTTGTGTAATTGGAGACACGGAATTTTTAGAATATTTTTATTAATATTTTTGAGATTTTTAGTTTATTATTGAGTTAATTTCGAGAATTCTTTTATGATGCATGTTACAATATTGTGCCCTTTTACGTGTTTAGGTAATTTTCAGAGTTAGGTTAATAAGTTTGCATGCTAGAATAACGGTGAGAGTTCTTGTGTGTTTGCTTAATTTGCCCAGAGTAATTGTTATTTGTTAAGACGCTGAGTTAAACAAGTAGTAATTAGTTCTAACGAGTGGTAAAAATCATGCTTTAATGGTTAAACGATTCTGGAAATTACGTGTTAAATTCTATGTCTAATGGTTAATTTGCACGTGTGAGTTGATTCGAGGGTTAGATAATACTACTAGTTAAGAGAATTACGCTGAGTGTTTTAGGAAGTTAGTAGTATTAGGCTTGGTAAGGACTTTTCGATCCAAACCTACATTAGAATGAATCAGATAAGTGGATTGATCCGCTGAGGCTTTTCATTTAAGCTCTTATCTAGGCATTAAAGATGGGCACATTTTTGTAGCATGTTGAAATGGATTTTCTGTTTTTACACTTAGTAATTTCCGAGTGGTATTGGTCTAGGTTAGGGAAGTCGATCATTGTATATAGTTTTATTTATTTTGTTTTTATTTTAAGTAGATTAGGAACCAACTTTCAAAACCCCCATTTTATTCTTTTATTTGTTAATTGACCTTTTTGTGTAGGTGTACCCTACAATCCCCGGACTGAACGATCTCTGCTTATCCTATACTGACAACTACATTTTGCAGGGTTAAATTGTGAGGCTATTTCAGCCTCATCAACCAACTCCTCGTGCAATTTCAAAAAGTGTCTGGTGATCCCAGTAGGCAAACCCTAAGTCCCAAAAACAAACCCAAATCTGCGCAAAGGTGTTCTTGTATGTTGCTGGAGAGAACGACGACGACCACTTGATTAACCTAAAGATTCCCAGATTTAAATTAACAGAGCCCGATGACCAAATGCGCTGCATATCATCAAGAGTCTGGAATTGGTGCAAGAAGAAACCCTTGCCTAAGGGGCAACCATCCAATTAGGAACGTTATTCCAGAACAGACGTAGCCTCTTCGCTAACTCAAGTGCCTTAGGCATCACACATTCGGTGGCGAAAGGAGTTTCCCAACGAGGATTGTCTTGCACCGATCCAACCCACGCTGGAAAGAATCTTCTAAAATTTGAACTATAGCAACTCCATGCTCAACTGAAGGCGTTGGGAGATCATCAATTGCAAACCCTAGTGGTTGAACGACTGAGAGGATTGAAGAGAAGGTTGGCGTAGGGTTTGGGAGTGTGTCACCGGCCACGATAGTGGCTGCCGGCTAGGCAGGGGAGGGAGGTGGAGGAGGCATTTACTTTGTCATCATAATGCTCTCTTTATGAAAAACCAGAGAATAGCTTTATTAATCACCAGAGTTATGTGTTGTTTCAATTTTAAATTCTAGGTTTAGGTTTATGCACTTTTCTGTATGAGAAATTATAGGAAAAACTTTATTAATCAATGGAGTTCTGTTGTTCCAATTTCATATTCTAGAGGCAAAAATGATCGTTAGAAATTTCAGTAATATATAAGACTTGTGAGATTACTTTATCTGTATAGTAGTAGTACTGTTTACTATACTGATGTGGTTAAATGTGCTGTATGAAAAAGTTTATTTGGCATAGAGATTATTATTTTATGTGGTTGCTTCCTATGTTTTAGGCCAAGCCCTAGTTTTGATCGATCCTCGAGCCTTTGCCCTGGCTGTCCCTGCTCTGGCTGACATCGAGCCTCCACCCCCTGCACCCAGAGTAGGGGGTAGAGGCCCACTCTCGCTAACATATAGCCTCCACCCCTTGCTGCCATCCGGTCTCCACTCTCTCCCCTCGCTGCCATCCGGCCTCCACCCCCAGCCCCAGCCCCAGCTACCATCCTGCATCAACCCACCTCTGTTGCTGCCATTTGGGCACGTCCCCCTTGGCTGTTATCAGGTCACAAGTCCCACCCCCTGGCTGACATATAGCCTCCACCCCTTGCTGCCATCCGGCCTCCACTCTCTCCCCTCGCTGCCATCCGGCCTCCACCCCCAGCTACCATCCTGCATCAACCCACCTCTCTTGCTGCCATTTGGGCACGTCCCCCCTGGCTGCTATCAGGCCACAAGTCCACCCCCTGGCTGACATATAGCCTCCACCCCTTGCTGCCATCCGGCCTCCACTCTCTCCCCTCGCTGCTATCCGGCCTCCACCCCCAGCCCCAGCTACCATCCTACATCAACCCACCTCTATTGCTGCCATTTGGGCACGTCCCCCCTGGCTGCTATCAGGCCACAAGTCCCACCACTAAACATTCCTCATGCCCCTGCCTTCAACCACCCACCAATGGCCCCAAGCCACTGTTGCGCCTCATATAGTCAAGTAATCTAATTTATTGTTGCTTAATAGTTTGTAGTCTTTATTATCACGGTTCATACATAGTATCTGAAATTCTTATGTAATGCAGGAGGCAAGTGAACAATCAGAATGACAGGAAGTCTTTTGGTGTGAAGATTGGTTGATACGCTCATATTAAGCGCTCAAAATTAACCATGTTGTCAATTATTAGTATAAAGCAAGTATGGATCGTTCTATCCGGGGATTGAGGGTAGTCCTGTCAAGTAAACGTCAAAAAAAGAATTATTATTCACAAATTTGGGGTACTTACAAAAATTACAAAGTAAAAGGGGTTTTGAAAAGATTGTATTCTAATCTAATTAACTAATTACAATGATCAATCAAACCAAGAATCAAGATAGAAGTAGGTGAATGGAGATAGTAGAGATTTAATCAACAACCATTAACATGTTAACAGATTATCGAACACAAATCATGAATCAAAATATGTCAGAGAAAGAAAGCAATCAAGAACAGAGATGAACGCATACAAAGTTCTTATTACTTCCCTTACTTAACTTAGCAAGATGAACGCACCATTACTAAGCCTATTAAACATGCATTGCTAGTCATAGAACGCTAATTACAAAGTAAAAGGGATTTTGAAAAGTTTGTATTCTAATCTAATTAACTAATTACAATGATCAATCAAACCAAGAATCAAGATAGAAGTAGGTGAATGGAGATAATAGAGATTTAATCAACAACCATTAACATGTTAACAGATTATCGAACACAAATCATGAATCAAAATATGTCATACAAAGAAATCAATCAAGAGCAGAGATGAACGCATACAAAGTTCTTATTACTTCCCTTACTTACTTAGCAAGATGAACGCACCATTACTAAGCCTATTAAACATGCACTGCTAGTCATAGAAGGCTACTCACTAACAATAACACATATAACGCATTAAGTAATTGTGGAAGTGTGATCGATTTAAGAAAAACACACAAATTGAAATGCCATACAAGCATGCAAAACTCATCATTGATTTACTTAAGTTCATAAGTTTTCTACTAGTGAATTAAGACCTAGAACGCTAGCATCTTAATCTAGAAACAATTACATGCTTTTAATTCTAAGTTTGCAACCAAAGAACATAAAACAGATAAAGGATAAATTGAAGCACAAAACCAACAATCATTCAGAGGCATACCTTGAAATCGCAATTTGTAATCTAAAACGTTAGCACATGCTTCATGGTTCGAAAATTAAAATTAACTACATAAGCTTTAATCTTACAAAGTTTCGAATCCAACAAAACAAAACAAGAAGATGTTTTGAATTACAAACATAAGAAACCAAAAGCAAAATAAAGATGAACATGGGTACACTTTTGAAGAACTTCAAGAACGCAAGATAAACTTCAAGATGATGGAGGCTACAGAAGGGATGTGATGGAAATCATTTTTTTATGTTTAACTCTCTCCTATTTATATTGCTCAACATAGCCTTGGTGTTATGATATTTCTCTACTTCTAAGCAAGTAGAAATCAAATTGAATTAGGACTTTTCCTTTCTCCAAAATATCTCTTCTAGGTTGTAGAAGCCAAATTGAATTATGACTCATTCTTTTGCCATAATATCTTTTATCTTAGAGATATTTTGGCAAAAATATCTCTTTTAGGTTGTAGAAGTCAAATTGAATTAGAACTCCTTTTTATTGCCAAAATATCTCTTATCTTTGTAAGAGATATTTTGCCAAAATATCTTTTATCTTCTAGAATCATCATGAAGCCACATTGTCTCCTAGTATTTGATCGAGAATTATGTTTGATTGCAGACTTCTATCAGCACATATCCAACTGATGTTTTCAGGTTGAAGTTGATCAAGAGCAATTTGTTATAGGCTGATATACTGCTTTTTGTAAACAAGGCTTCCTTTTGTCCAGCTGAAGTTCCCATTATGTTATGCTTATAGTCTTGCCTTTAAGCAAGGAAGGCTTCTGATGTACTACTATTACTTTTTGTATGGGGTGCTATAAACAAGTAAAGTACATGATTTACCATGTTGATATACTTGTTAGACAAAAAATCCCTGTGCTATACGTATCAGTGTTTGGGGTTTTATAAGCATAGTTACTGTGGAACGATAATTGTCAATTCTCATAATTATAAATTCTTACCGAATATTTCTCTATTTCTTTTTTTGTTTTTGTTTTTTTTTTGGGTTGATTTAGTTTAGAGTCGAGTTAATCTAAAATCCAACCCAAAAATTCTTGTTATGATTCATATTGATATTCTTTTCGGTTTACTAGAAGTGTAACCTATATGCTACATTATAGGGCAAATTTCATTTTACCTCCCTGATCTTTACACCTTAAATCATTTGTGCCCCTGCACTTTTAATTTCATCACACGTGCCCCTGTACGTACCAATTTCAATCAATCTTGTCTAACCCTTAGCTTTTTTGCCAAATATTGTGTGATGTATTTTGAAATTTTAGTCATATACGATATAATTTTGCATGCCACATTATTGAATCGTCATCATACAAGGGAGCCCATTAGAGCCACATTTTCAATTTACAAAATACTTGACAAAAAAATGAATTATTAGACATGATTGATTAAATTGGAAAGCATAGGGATACATGTAATGAAATTAAAAGTGCAGGGCCACAACTGATTTAACATGTAAATGTTAGGGAGGTAAAATGAAATTAGCTCTACATTATATATGCTTACTTGCTTAGCACTATGAAAGTCTTTTTAGTAGATGGTCCATTTGTATGATTTTGCATCAAGCATCTGTTCATTTAGCTTTTTCAGTCAAAATTTGTGAGGTATATACATGCCACCCTTCCATTTTATACTTAAAAGATGATCAACTTTTATTTTTCTCTTTACTCCATGTGCAATTAGGCTTGAGACTAATTTCGATTGATGTATGGAGTCGAACCACTGAAGTTAGCTGAAGCAAGAATATTACTTTTTGGTCGCATCAAAGTAAAATGTTGGTCACCATCATAAATAATCACGAATTTGAGTTCATGTTAATTTGACGATTATTGGTAGCCGATGACCAAAGCTCCAGCATGGTCCCAAAATAGGGAACACATAACATGGTTGCAGTTGCTTTAGGGTGATGCCATGTTGGATGATATATGTGGTTGTTGTGAGTAATCCAGATTGTTTCGTTCTTTGCTTGGGCATTGCAAAGAAGTCACCGACTAATATTTTTTTTTTTAACCATTTTAAGAGATTGATTTTTAGACTAATTTTTCTATCACATTTCAATATGTTTGCTGACCAATCTTTATGTCTATATAACCACATTACTTATGTATATTTTCAGCCAAATTGATCATCATTAAGACATCATAAGTGTGATTTACAATTACAAACATGAATGGTTCAAGTTCGTTGATTGATTTAATCTATTTCAATATCTTAATGGTCATCAATTTGATTGAAAATTTAAAGAGGTAATCTATTCGTGAAGTCCTATGAACTGAAAGATCGAAATATTTTTGTTAAATTTTAAAATATTTTTCTCTATTTTGACTATTTTAAATTAAATATTGGACTTTAAATATTTTTATTTATATACTTTATGATATAAAAATAACATAAAAATTAAAATATTGAAAGCCGCCTACTACACAGGTCGCCGCCCGACCAGTGCCTAGTGTTTTTTAGAACCTTGGTCTGGAGTGATCTAGACTTCGTTGATCTGATGCTCAAGTTAGATGATGGTAAAGCGGAAGCTAACTCAAGAATTAGTGAGAATGAGAAATAATTGTTACCATTGGCACGAAGTTGAGGTTCCTTTATATAGGCGATGGAGGGCGTTGGGATACATGCTAGCTGTTTGGCATCAAAGGATCGCTTCCATCCATGTGTGTGGACGCGCCTCCTCTCGCTAGAGTGTTAAAGGACTAAAATATTCTCAATATCTTTGATATTTCCGTTTTTTACAAACATCGATATTAATTTTTACATCTTTCCGATATTTTGTTTTTAGTCTATTTTTAGTTGATTATACAACTTTTATCCAAAATCTCAATAAAACTTCCATCAATATTCGATATTTCTATCGAAATTTCATTTTTCTGAACTATTGATATTTCCATGACTTTCAATATTTTAGGCATTGAGAGTGTTACAACACGAGCATAGTTACGTGCTTAGTAAGTGGACCCACCAATAGAAAAAAAGGGAAAAAGGTATACATAGGCTAAGTAAACTGTAGGGGGTTAAATTCATTTCATCATTTTGAACTTTACACCTAAAACTATTTGAGCTATTGGAGTTTTAACTTGATCACATATGCCCTTATACTCTTCAATTTGATCAATCATAGCTATCAATAAACTAATTCATCAATTTTTCATCAATTTATGATGTGGCGCATCCACTTTTGCCAACTTTTAGCCTTTACATTGTATATGATGCGTTTTTTGGTGATATCCGGTAAATATGGTGTTAAATTGGCTCCTCACGTCAACAATCTATGAAGAAATTTATGAATTAGGTAAGAGTTGACTATGATTAATTAAATTGAAGAGTAAGAGACACATATAATAAAATTAGAAATTTAGAGATACAAAACATTTTGTGTGAAGTTCAACGAGATAAAATGATTTTCGCTTTAAACGGTTTTTTTAATTTTTTTTATTTGAATAACTCAATAAAGTAACTATAATTTCCTAAACGAAAAATTTGGAGCTTGGGTTGGACCTGCTGGGAGGAAGAGACCCGGAAGAGAAGGTAAAAAATGGTTTCAAAATTCAAAAACCATTTCCCCGCTTATTTCTTGTAGTGTGATACATACAATTCTGGTCGTCTATCCATTCGAAGAGGCCTCCCATCATGGCTGCCGTCTTCCAACACTCGCCGGCCACCGCCACTCCTCTTCACGACCCTCTCTTGCCCTCCCTCTGGTACTCCCTCCCTCTCTGATTTGTTGGATTGTTTGGGCTTTTAAATTCTGAAAAATCAGTTACTGCTCCTCAGGTTGATAAAGCAAGCGCTCGATGACTTCAACTCCGGAAACCATTCCGGGTCGGATCTCACTAAGCTTCTATCCGATTGCATCGCAGCTTTCAAGGACAGCGTTCAGTACCGAGACGACACCAGATTCCTCAAGATTTGGCTCCTCTATGTATTTCCCCCATTTTTCATGGGTTTTGCTAGCATCTCATTGATGGGTCAATTTAGTTTTATCATGCTTGCTTTCAGAGAGTCAGTCAATTAATTGGATTGTGTTTGTGGGTTTTGTAGATGGGGTTTATTGAGGATTTCGAAAGCTTGTTTATGGAAATGTTGGATAGAAAGATATGTATTGGACACTCTTTGCTTTATGTTTGGTATGCCTCCTTTCTAGAGTCCAAGGCCAAGTTATACGATGCGCACATGGTTTATCAGATGGGTTTTTCAAGGTCCCTCTCTTTGTCTTACTAAAATGATTTCGTCTGTGTGTGTGTGTGTGTCTCCAAATGGGGATTTTAGTTGTTCACTATACAATGCTTATCATGTTAATGCGCTAGGAATGCTAAGCCTGCTGAGTGGGTGAAGAAAGCACACGGCTTATTTCTTGAGAGGATGTCTGAATTAGTTTCTTCAACTCACAAGGTAGTGAACTTCTTTTGTTTCATTTATACAACTCTAAATCTTTAGTCTTGATCATCGGATTGTTCATTTCTTCTTCTCACTTCCCTTCTCTTGCTTTATAGACATTTTATATCCCCTTAAACCTTGTTCTATGTGTATTTCGGTGACTTCTGAAATTACAAAGCTTTTTTTTTTTTTCCCTCTATCTTTCAAAATTTGGTTGAAGAGTTATATACTTGCCACTCACAAATATGAAGAAAATTGGCCATTTTGCGTTTCTGTGGTGCAGGTTGACGACGGTGAATCCATTCAGTTTGACAGCCACATCAATCCATGGTCCAGTTCCACAATGAAAGCCCTATTACAGAAAATTACTCCTCAACTTATGAAATACGATGTGAGATATTCATCACTGTAATATAATTTAACACAGTGTAGTCTGCGTAAGAGTTAGCTTCTCAGATTTTCCTTTTCTCTTGTCTTAGGGATATCACTCCACTAATAAAGCTTACCCAGGAAAAGTGGCATTGTCTTCTTTGAAGAACTCATCAAGGAACAAGATTATTGAGATAGGTGAATTACATCATATTGTTTACTTTTAGTTTTTGGCAAGTTTCCAGTCTGTGATGTATAGGCACATTTTCACTTCTAAGGTAAGTGCAGTGGTTTGTTAAGCAGTGATGCAGGGTACGTTAGGAGTCAAAATATTTGCATGCATCTGATTCTGTGCTGGATATGAAGCATTGAAACTCTTAGTGCAAATTTTACAAATAGTAATTTTTATTTTTATTTTCTCTTCTGTGTTAATAAAATTGACATGGGAACTTGATTACTTAATAGGGTAGAGTTTAAGTACTCAACGCAAGTGACTTATTCAAATTCAGATCCATTCATTTAAATATAGAGCTTTTTTTCTCAATCCACAAGAACAAGTGTCAAACCTTGATACTTTTATTATTATTTTTTCTAATACTTGCTGCAAACACAACTTCAACTTTCATTCCAGTGCACCAATCTCCCTTTGACCCGAGAATTGGACCTAGTACGTACTGACTTCAATACTGCACTATCTTTATCACATTAGCTAGGGTCCAGGGAGCCAGAATCTTTCTTATATTTCAACATATACAGTTCCACTAAATAAATTGATAATTTTTCTGCCCACCTAATATTTTTTTTTTACTTTTAATTTTTTAATTTTTGTTATTATTTTTACATTATGGGAGCAGCATGATTTTGCTGGAATGCCAGTTTATTTTTATTGATTCCCCTTATCTTGATACTCACAGGTCGTACAAAATACCAGATTACGGGTTACGCAGGTCAAGGTGGCTTTGCTCAAGTATATAAAGCATATGTCAACTGTAACCCTGATGATGTTGTTGCATTAAAGGTATGTTTTACCTCAGTAGTGCTCTCCCAATGCAGCTTAGCATGGTCTTACTAGATAGTTTCATAGTCTTTTTTATATCTGTGGCAGATACAAAAGCCTGCTTTCCCGTGGGAATTCTATATGTACCGTGAACTTGATCAACGAATCTCAGACAAGGAAGTAAGCATTTACTGATGCTCCAACTTTTGTTAGCAGTTCCTCATTCTGTTTGTTTAACTTTGATATGTCATTGTATCAGAGGTCAAGCTTTGGTTTCGCTCAAAGAATGCATCTCTATTCTGACTGTAGTATACTTGTCTGCAACTATATTGCTAATGGGACACTTCAGGTAGCTTAATCATACCAAATATTAATATATACTATCTGGAACCATCATGCCGTTCATGCTTATAACATAAAAATCTTGTGCAGGATGTAATAAACTCATTTGCAGTCACCGGAAAATCCATGGAAGAAGTGTTAATCATTTATTACACCATAGAAATGCTCTACATGTTAGAAACTCTGCATGACGTTGGCATCATTCATGGAGATTTCAAGCCTGATAATCTGCTTATTCGCTATTCTCGGTAACAAACATTCTCCACAATGTATCTTGAACGTGTTAAATTGACTTGTATAGGTTCTCTTAGAAAACAGCATATTGGAACCTAAAGACACTGAAAACTGGACCTTTCCATCTTATATTTTGCAATCTGAAATATCCTTGCCTTATTTTTCCTTCTTCCTCCCATCCTATTACTACTTACTAGTAATATTGTATCCTCATTCCTTTGTCTTCCCCAGTTGCAACTGAATTCTCCAGTTATGAAACATATTTTTAGCTTATTTTCTATTATAATCATCCTACAATTAGATGGCTGATACTTTCTTAGTTTATACAGTAGGATGTCATCAAGGTAGAGTAGAACTATCTTCTATAATAAGAACTGACACCTTATATTTGAATGAGAAATTGAAAACAGCATGGTTGGAATCAAAGGGGTGGGTGGCAAGGATGTGCTCAGCTGAGATTATTTATCCAGAATTCTTACTATGAAGAAATATAAAAGAATCTGCCGACTTGTCTTCTGCCCTAAATTTCAGTTACATTCTGGAGTTCTTCCATATCTGATAGGATGTGCTGACTAAAACTGTGAATGAATTTCTCATAATACAAGAAGTCTAATGTTATTCTAGAGTCCATCCTATGAATTTTATCATCTTGCGTTGACATCAATTGCTTGAACTTTTGCAGGGACTTCCCCACAAAAAATGGATTTCATGACAGAAATGAGCTTACAAAAGATGGATTTCGAGGACAGAAGTGGCCCTTGGCTTGATCAGGTCATTTGTGGTTCCAGAAATCTAGTACTTGGTTTAGTTAATTTATGATTAATCTTAATATTTTTGCAGGGTCTTTGCCTTGTGGACTGGGGAAGAGGGATAGATCTGCGTCTCTTTCCTGACAATATGGAGTTTAAGGGAGATTGCCGAACTTCTGGATTTCGTTGTGTGGAGATGCAAGAGAATAAGCCTTGGACATTTCAGGCTAGTTCGCATTTCGTTTTGCCTTGTACGTTCAGTTAACATTTTTATATCTTACTTGGCTCTGTCCCTTGTTACCAGGTAGACACATATGGACTCTGTGTTGTTGTCCATATGATGCTGCATAATTCTTACATGGAGATTGACAAGAAACCATCACCTGATGGTGGTTACGCTTATCTACCCAAGGCATCTTTTAAAAGGTACTTTTCTCAGTTATGCATATTTGACATTTGTCTATCATCTTGAGCTCTTTTCTGGGAGGGGAATGTCAACATACATACCCCAGTTAGATAATTAGGGTCATATCATGGACAATAAAAACACGCAGAGGCATATTTTTTCGCTTCCTCTTCCATCTCTTACTTTTACCTTCGCTCTTCACTCTTCACTTGGTACTTTGACGATTTGACTTCTAATCTGGTGATTCAAATGACTTCAGATACTGGAAGGTTGAGCTCTGGAAGAATTTCTTTGTGAAACTGCTTAACAGTAATCCTGGCTGCAATGACAAGAAATTGTTGCAAAATCTGAGGGAGTCCTTTCAGGAATACATGTGCTCGGACCCTCACCTTATAAAGAAACTAAGCGATTTACTGGCAAAGCAAAGGAAATCAATGTGTTCTGCTTAGTGTGCCTTTCATCTCTCCTGATTATCTGTAGTTGCAATATTTTATTGCATTTGCTGTGCAGGCATACGTAAAAATTAATGTATGGCAAAAGGTCTAATCCCCTGCTTCTAGCTTTCTGATGTAAAGATTTGTTGTTAAGCTCATCTCTGGAGCATTTGTAAAACAGCAAGTGCCAAACCTTATCTCAAGTAACATTGGATGCTCACTCACCAAAATGAAAGGAGGATGTAGTATGTAAATTCACTTGTTTTACATGTGCTGTTCAGGCACATGGTATGTATAATTTATGTCAGCATGACTTGTTGGTTGATTTGGTTCAATTGTATGATTTCAGAATACTTCATCTGTCCTTTCTGTTTCAGTTTGATCCAAGGATTTTACACTACAGGAGTACAAATTAATGCATTATTCTCCACTAATAATTAATATTGGTGCATCTCTGCGTACATTGTAATTACGGTTAGCATAGTCTACCATTGCCTGGGTTCCTGTGGAATATATAAAGTACATTCGGAGCAACGATAGAGGGGGTAAGGTATGGTGGCAATGGCCCTTCCTCTTGGCAGCATTACTTTGTTATGAATATTTTGGAATCTTGGACATTATACAAGAACCGCAGTTTGTGTTGAAGGTTTGCACTATTTGTTTTCCATCATGCTTGAGTCTGATGCTAAAAGGGAGTGGAAAATAGTTTGTATTAGGAGCAAGACAGCTTTGCATGATGGTACCTTTAAGAAGAAGAGGTTTTGTTTTCTCAGTTCTATCTAGTTTCTTGTACTTATCTTACACATATAAGATTCACTAAGACGTCCTATGATATTATTCACTGAACTCAGTAAGTGCACATGTAGGATCAAGATCAAGTATTTACAAGATAAAATATCAACTATACACCAATTACTTATTCCTTATTCTTGCAGTGCTCTAGAACTATTAAAATCTTAAATATTGGATTATTCGTATATGAAGTATAGCTGGGAGGCGAAGATGGACAGAGGCCTTGCTACTTGCTGCTGGCAGTGCACCACTTATACAACACAAGGATGTTAAAAGCAGTAAACAGGGTGCTCAAGAGCAGCATTACATTCCTTCTGGGACCTCTGGTATGGCCTCTCAGGCACACAGTTACGGCGATCATCAAATGCAGTCTTGCCTCCTTTGGATGTTGTCAAATTCTGACAAATCCCGTCTTCCTCGCAGAAATAATTATAAGAGATTGTAAAATTTGCCAAATTTGGCAAACTACAAACTCCAGCTGGCACAATCCCAGTCATCATATTGTTGGCCAAATTTAGTTGCTCCAAATGAGCTAGACCTGCAAGGCTGTAAGGTATAGGACCAACCAGGTTGTTATTGCTCACATCCAACACCCTCAATTTGTACAGAAACCCAACTTGTTGTGGAAGACACCCCGACAAGCTTGTGTTGATTAGCAAAAGCTCCTCCAATGTATCTGCAAAGTTTGCTATGCTCGGAGAAAGGCATCCGCCCAATTTATTGTTAGCAAACACCACCACACTGGCTGATGATGATAAATTAGAAGCTGCAATATTTATACTGGTAAAGCGGTTGTTATTTACAAATATTGCATCTAGTTGTACTATGTTGCTGAAGAGTTGTGGAGGTATTGTCCCTTCAAACTCATTGTAGCGAATATCAAGATATTTTAGACTAGGAAGAGAGAGGACTACAGTAGGAAAAGGACCCACAAATCTGTTGTTACTGAGATCAAGCTCATTAAGGAGTGTGAGGTTGGCCAAACTCTGAGGGAGGATGCCGCAAAAGCGGTTGCTGTTCAGATGGATAAGTGCAAGGTCTGACAAGAGGCCTAATTCGTCTGGGAGGAATCCGGCTATGTCACCTTTATTAAGGTCAATGCCAGCAACAACTTGGGTTTTGGGCTCATCAGGAGCAGGTGCACAGTACACACCCTTGTAAGTGCAAACTGAAGGACCTTTCCAATTGGTGGTAAAGTTATTTGGGTCGGAGTAAATCACTCGTTTCCATGCTTGAAGGGCAAGAAAAGCTCGGTCCAATCTTGCATTGGAATGATCATCTGATGCTGCAGCAAAATCAGAATGGTTACTATGGTGGCGGCCACGGTGATGGCCACGGTGATGAGAAGCATGTACACTATTGCGGCTGCTGTGTTTTGCAGCAACAGAAGCCAGATTGAGATGGTTGAACAAACTGGAGACATACACAACAAAGAGAATAAATGAGATGGCATTGGCACATTTAGCAATGGAAGTGAATGAAAACAAAGCCATTTCTCAATCCTCTCCTCTCCTTTCCTCAGTCAGTTAATTGGTTTGATCATGGTAAGAGAGCAGTTAGTTGTTTATATATATGTGTATCCAAGTGAAAGATACACAACATGCGCACTGGTTACTAGTCTCACTTTCAATCATTTTAATCAGACCAGATGATACCGCTGGAAGAAAATATGTTCCGGCTGGCTAGCGACAGTTCACCATTACAATTCTGGCTTTAATATGAATCTTGTACTTTCACATTTGGAAGAAAGAAGAGAAATACGATGGCAGTAAGCCAATAATAGCGTTAATATTACATAGCCTAAATAACGATTATTTGCTTTGATAAGGATTAAAGACCTACCTCGTTCCATTCCATATATGTAGTTTTCAAAGTTGTTTCAAGTGGAGCTGGAGAAAGACATCTTCAAACGCAGACAGTAGGCCACCTTCAGTTTTCTTCGAACTCAAGGAAAGACATCTTCAACCCCCAGACAAGACCAGACCCAGACAGCAGGCCACCATCAGTTTTCTTCAAACTCAAGGAAAGTTTGAGGCGATTGCTTTCAGAAAACCATTAATCCTTTTGGTTTTGAATTTTGCTCCATGTACCTACCTCTTGTTTTTGTTTGTGAGTTATTAATAATAATCTTGCATGAAGGCCAGGGGGAAGAGGAAGTGTCCAGCAGTTTAGTGCCATGGTGCCATTAATGTTTGAGAGGCCAGTTCTTCCTATAACCCAATTGATTCATGGATCAATTATTTAACTCCTTTTTTTCCTTTTTCTTTTTTTCTAAGACAAGGTTAATTTATCTAGCTCTTTAGGACTTGTAATATTGCCGCCAATATGAACTATTGCAATACAACTTAGAAATTCAGCCAAATCAAATACACCAATGACCATCACACATTAGTTGGATATAAATTCTACCTGGCCTGTAAGAGAAGAAGTAAAGAACTGCATTACATTCTTGTACCACAGATAATCGAAAAATAGGCAACTCCATACACACCAACTTAAAGCTCACAAGTGATAACACCCACATTCAAATTTCATTCTTGTACCTACGATTTTCTAGTAACAGTTCCCTAAACGTGTAAACATAACAGTACTATATGTCATCTAAAATTATTCCACCAAGACACTAGACATAAACAAACACTAGGTTTTCGACTTTTCATCAACATAACATCAATTAACCACCACCACCAGATCCATACTTCTTGCCAAAAACAATGACTTGCAGCTTGTCATAGCCAGCAAGCACACCAGCACCCGCAACAGCACGTAATATGTTTGCTCCAGCACCTTTGAATAGAGATTTAGCACCCTCATTTTTGATGATTTGCTTAAAGGCATCCAAAGAGTTTTTATATTTTACTGCTTCTCCTGAGGTCATCATCATTCTTCTGCGCACTGTGTCAATTGGGTATGAAGCCAATCCAGCTCCAATTGTAATTCCCCATCCCAGCAAAAAACTAGCAAAGAAATTATCCTGTAAAATACCAAGAGAAAAAACAGAAATTACCATCAACATGCTTTGGAAGTGTAATCAAGTCCAAAATTAATGGCATTCAAAATATATCATTTTACAACACTTCAAGGTCACAAATTCATATCATTTTCTCATAAAAATAGGTCAAATAGAAACTTCAACACGTTATTAAAAATAGATAATGACAAGGGCTTGGATAAGAGAGATGTTATCATGGTAAGCCAAGTTCCAACAAAGTATCCAGATTAATTGTACAGTCCACGTGGACCTTCACAGCCCGATTTGTAACAAGATGGCAGACAAGTAGTGGGGGAAGAAAAGAAACAAGAAGAAAATAACTTCATGGATGAAAATAATTCAACTGCCTTTGACACCAACACTAAACTTACAATTTTACGACTTTCTCAAGGAATAACCACACAGAAATTTGAGAGAAGACTACAAGTTAGAAATTTTTAACATACCTCCAGCTTACCCACCAGAACCACAGGTTTCAGAGAATCATACATTCCAAAATAGAGCCCACGATACACAATAATTCCAACACATGAGATATTAAATCCGCGATACAGCCCAGCAATACCATCAGACTTTAGGGTTTTCTTGTAAACATCAATCAAACCATTAAACTGTCTCTCCCCACCCTTTTTGGCAGCCTTACCATCATTTGCCAAACGTGTTCTAGCAAAGTCCAAGGAATAAACAAACAGAAGAGATGAAGCACCAGCAGCACCACCTGATGCCAGGTTCCCAGCAAACCACTTCCAGTAGCCATCTCTGTCCTTCTTGAAGTTGAAAAGCCTCTTGAAGTAATCCTTGAAAGCAAAGTTCAAGGCCTGATATGCAAATCTTCACAAGTTTAAAATGACAACTAGGGGGGACAAGTTGCACAGTTCCACATTAGAAAAGCTTATAGTAGAAGACAACAATATCTATTTGGATATAGGAAGTGCTCTCTCACATTATTGGTTAAAAACCAGATACGGAAAATTTACTCCAATTATGGAATATGTTACAAAACACACATACAAAAAGAAAGAAAAAAATGACGAAAAAATGAAACCAAGTGAAAGAAAAATGACCTGGGTAGGAAAGTATCTGATAACATTAGCAGTATTTCCTCTCCACAGAGAAATGAGACCCTCATCCTTAATTGTTCGGGCAAAGCAGTCAGTTATTCCCTTGTATGGTTGAGAAAGCCGACCAGCCTTGATCATCTCATCCTGATTCTGGATTAGTAGTTTAACACGCTCAATTGGAGCAGCAGCTGTTTTAGAAACAGCAGCAGATACACCTCCCATAAGGAAATCAATAGCAAAACCAGCTGCCCCTTTCTCTGCCGGAGCCTGTGCCAAAATGGGAGGACACCAGTGAGAGCTGTGCAAGGGCAGTGCTTTGGCCTGCTGGCAGCAAGGGGCCTTGCAAGCCTCCATTTGCATAAGCACCAGTTAAACCATAGTTTCTGCTCTTCAAGTTGGGAGAAAGCTTAGAAATGAGGCAGGACTGCCCATGTATTTTCTGAAATATAGATGGATGGGACGACCCATCAGCCATGATTATAACTGAAGCCACTGAGCTGCAAAACAATAACATGATTTCAAATATTGGCACGCACCAAAAAGAGACAGGTTACAAGACAATACAATTCAGTCCACATGGCTTCAGAAACAGTAACAGTAACATGCAATGATCCATAAAATATCCATTCTTATAAATGTCTAGAAGTTATTAACTAGTTTCCCACGTCTCCAATGTGTCTGCCACAAGTTCAACAAATTCTCATTAACCAATGGGACTGCCTCCTCTTCTTTATACTCAATCCACCCACTAACAGATCAGCATGGCATCTATGCAATTGCAAACAACAAAAGGCTTTTATTTATTACATTTAATCATTTTTATTAAAAAAAAGCAACGAAGTTAGGTTGCTATAACCTACAGTTTCTGTTTCTCCAAAACAACAGAGAAGTACTGCTTAATCTACTTTGTGCTTTCAACTGTATTTGCTCTTATTGATAGCAGGACCGACCAGTGGAAATGACAAAGACATGGAAAGCTTGTCAGAAAGAGTAACTCTTGTATGCAAATCTCCTTCTCACAAAAATGATTGCATGACTAGAATCTTTTTTTTTCACACAAATCTTTGTAATGCATAGTTGTCCTAGATAGCAATATCATCGAATCTCAATCATAACAGAACAAGAAATGGGCTTCACAAACTCAATACTTAGTAGGGAAAAAAAATGGATCTGTTTTTCAAGTAAAAAATTCAAGCTTTGGCATCTCTGAATGAACATGCAGAAGAAAACAGAACAAGAACATGGGTTACAGAATCTCAATGGGGTACATGTGAAAAAGTACAAACTTGAAGCATTTCAGACAGCAAAGCAAAAGAAACAGAGGTGTTAGCAACAAGAACATCAGTAACAGAATTCAAGAAAATTAATCCTTACTGAACTGTCAGCACCCATAACATAAAAAGCAGAAAATATGGAGTGTTAAAGTGAGATCGCACAAGAGAAGAGAAGAATCAAACCTGAGAAGGTCGCCGAGGGAGACAGAGATGAACAGTGAAAGAAGATGATGGAGAGAGTGAAGAAGGGAGATTTTCCCAGTCACCAGGAAATGAAGGAAAGGATTTATATGAACCGAACCGCAGCCTACAGGGGCATTTTAGGGTTCTTCTTTAATGACGATACTACCCTCGTCCTGCCCTTTTTTTTTTTTTTTTTTTGTGTTACAGCCCTCCTCCTGCCTTTTGAAATAACCTTTTTGCCCGCTTTTTTTTTTTTTTTTTTTTTTTTTGCCAACAAAGAATGTAAATAAAAATATTACGTCTGACTCATCAATTACATTTATTTATTTCAAAATCTCATAGCTGCCCTGTTGAAGACCGAAAGTTTCCTATCCACCCACTTTCCACTCATTTTATTGGTGAGTGAGACATGTCACACGAGAAACTTGGATTGCTTTAATTTGTTGCGCTAGGATTTATAAAATTTTCAACCCGAATACGCCAAATTAGTATAGCATAATCTAAAGGTCAACCAGGGCCGAACCTGAAATTTTCTTTGAGGCGAACTTTAAAAGTTGGATTCTCTAATTGTAGTATGCATTCATTTTTTTTTTTATATATTAACTCAAAGTTCAATAATAAAATTGCAAACAAAATGTAATATCCAAAATATTTATATTCAAATAATATGGCGGAAGATGTTCCAGACCAAAATTTTAAAAATTAAACTAAACATGTTCCAAATTAGAACTTTAAAAAAGAATCTAATTAAGAACATCTCCAACAGAGTAGCTAAAGCAAAGTTAAATATAATTTTTGGTAAAATAGTTAGCTATATTTAGCTAGGAATTTTGTATAATTATATTTCTATCTTCAATTTTTTTCCCTTTATCCAAACGACAATTTACTGTTTGATAAAGCATTTAAAATAATAAGTATTGCTTGAGCAAAATTGTTAAGTCTATTGTTATATTTCACCTTTTTAATTATTTTAACTTGCAAGCCCACCCTCCTTACCAAGATCAATAACAAATTCCAACACGTCCCTAATAATATCGATGTTGTGATACGGATAGTGGTCTCCAAGGAAATCAAACTTAAGATTATTCAAGATAAAATTGCAAAAAAGGTTGGAGTCATCGATGACGAGTGGAAGGATAAAACACAGTCAAGAAATATTATGTGTCCTAAGCATAAAGAAATTTATGTTATTATTGGATGATATATGGGATCGGGTTGACTTGATCAAAGTAGGCATTCCAGTTTCTAACCAAGGGAACAACTCCAAGATAGTGTTCACAACTCACTCGGAGGATGTTTACAACCATATGGGAGTTCAAAAGAAGATTAGAGTGGGGATCTTGGACCGATACAAAGCTTTGGACTTGTTTCAAGAGAAAGTTGGAAAAGAAACACACTATATTCATCCAGATATCCCAAAGCTTGCTGAATTTGTGGCAAGAAAGTGTGGTAGTTTGCCACTTGCATTAATTACACTTGGTCGGGCCATACCTTGCAAGAAGACGCCCTAAGAGTGAAATCATGCAATTCATGTCTTGAAGAAATCTGCGTTAGATTTTTTAGGTATGGAAGATGAGGTGTTAATACACTCAAAATGAATGTCCAAATTAATCCTGCAACAGATTTGTCACGCCCCGAATTTCGAATCCGAAACGCAAAAACCTAACAAGTTAAAAAAGAACACTAAGAAAATTTTTCATTTAAACTATGCAACAAAACTAACCGAGCTCACAATGTCAATAACGACTCTTTTTATTTTTTTGAAGGGATAACGACTCGTTCTTTAGAGTCACATATTGTTGTGCTTTTGGCTCGTTGATACAATCTAGAAAAGTTAGGATGCAGAATTCAAATCCAAGTCTAGAAAGGAAAGAAGTTTGCACGCAGCTTTTCTATAAGTTATAGGAAAGTTAGTCTTTCAAGTTCTATTAGGATTTGTATTATATGTTTAGAAAGACTTAGTCTATTAGGATTAGGAATCCTAATCTCATGTTGTATCAGCAACTTCTATGTCCTTTAAATAGGAGTTGTAGGGGGTTTTCTGAAAAACTAAGACAAAGAGTGCAGAAAACTTAAGAGTCAAGGTAATAGAGAGATAAGAACTAGTCTGAGGGGTTTGAGGGACTTGCAATAAGTACTTGTACACACCTAAATTCTTCATAGTGCTAGTGAATCTCTCAAGAGAGATCACGAAGAAGACATAGGCTAAAGTTTTGACTGAACCACTATAAAATTGCAGTGTTTGTTTCTGTTTTCAGTTAATCTATTATTCTGATTTTGCTTAAGTAGTAAAACACAACGATCCTAAGAGGCCTTACACAATAAGTGGTATCAGAGCTTAGTCTCAAGGTGCTTTGCGGTGGTGAACAGCAAAGTCATTGTCGAAGCAGGAGATGTGAAAGCACCCATTAAGCCCTTTAATGGCAAGGACAACTTCACACTTTGGCAGAGGAAGATGAAGAACGTTCTGGTTCAGCAAGAGGTTGATGAGGCAATTGGAGATAAGCCTACTACAATGACTGAAGCAGAATATACAAAGAAGAATTAGAAAGCAAAGAGCTCCATCGAGTGGCATCTTGCTGATAATGTCCTGCTTTGGTGAGAATATGACTGCAAAGGAAGCATGAGAGAAGCTTGAAAGCATCTACAAGGGTAAAACTATTAGCAGCAAGCTGCTCTTAAAGGAACAGCTCTTTGGCCTCAAGATGGAGGAAGGGGATGATCTTAATGATCACATATGCAATTTTTAGAATTGCATATTGTCACACCCCTAATTTTTAACACAAATAAAAATCAATATATAATCCCATAATTATACATGCGTGATAGTTCATTCATCAATACAAATACCTGAAAACTTTTTCCCTTTTAAACCAAGTACATACTGATGCCTTGAACCCACAAGGTTAATATATACACTCGCTCCACAGAGTTATATATTACACAACGAATTAAATTGTCAACAACAAAATAAAACGTAAATGCTCCTTAGAGCTCACTACAAGCAGAAGTCTTAATAACGGTAAAGTCACAAAATTGGCTTCCTACCATAAAGCTGCTAGCTCACTACCTCAGTTTTCAGCCATGATTACCCTGACTTGCAGGATTAACCCCTATACTGTTTGAATGGTGCACCGGGTTGCCACACAATAAACTCGGTAAGCTTTTGCAAGCCCGTATGAGTAACTCAAATAACTCACGCAAAACACAGAATAAAGGATAAACCCACACGAATCAGGAGATAAACTCACACGTTTCAATCAAGAAAACTCACACAAATCACGTTTAAATCAATAAACAAATCACGTTTCAATCAAGAAACAAAGCACGGCGGACAGACTAGAGCTCTAACTGATCGTATTCACTAACCCGGCCAAAGCCGTGAATTCCCGATTTTTCCACCTACGATCACATTTCGTGATCCATGATCCTCAACTCGTAAGTCTTTGGATCCATGGTATAAATATCGAAACATTAAAGGAGTCGCACTGGACCCAAAATGTTACACGAATCTAAAATAAAAGATTCCCCATAATTGATCCCTATCAATTACTCCCGGTACAAGACCCACATTTAAATAAACCAACCGTGAACTAAAATGTTCCACAATACATAACACTTTCAAAACAATAGAAATCAACCATTTCACAAAATATTGTTTCACAAAAAGTCACACCCAAAACAATAAAATGAACGCACCCATAATTATTGTTTTATCACACAATTCCACCTACACACACACACGTAGCCATTCACTTAGGAATGCTACTAATACCAACTATAGTTTGCAGTTAACTAAATAACTATTAAAACAATCAGGTAAGCCCGTTCGTAAATGAACATTGTGAGACTACTTACCTC
This sequence comes from Rosa lucieae, assembly GCA_024704745.1. Classification (NCBI taxonomy): domain Eukaryota; kingdom Viridiplantae; phylum Streptophyta; class Magnoliopsida; order Rosales; family Rosaceae; genus Rosa; species Rosa lucieae. The sequence goes on along the minus strand of CM045493.1, from coordinate 40,529,140 downwards.
GAAATTCCCGCTGCGTCTTCAATACAGAACAAAGCAGCCAAACCACAAACAACCATCCAAGAATACTTCGTCAAATACCTAATCACATACGGTTTCAACTTAGTACCAACTATAGTTTGCAGTTAACTAAATAACTATTAAAACAATCAGGTAAGCCCGTTCGTAAATGAACATTGTGAGACTACTTACCTCGAAATTCCCGCTGCGTCTTCAATACAGAACAAAGCAGCCAAACCACAAACAACCATCCAAGAATACTTCGTCAAATACCTAATCACATATGGTTTTAACTTAGTAACAATTCACAATCGATTTAAGTCCGAAACCCCCGTTTTGAACAAAAATCCCCAAAGCGGCGCCAATTGAGGTGAAACCACATCCGAGACCTCCCAAAATCTCCGGAATACTTCCACGATCGATATGCCAAGACCACAAGTCGATCGAATGCTCAAATCCTCACGGATCGAATAAATCGACTGGTATGAAACCGTAAAAATCATAACAATTTCATACAAACTCCAAAAATTGCATATTATATATCGAAACGCTCATATCGATGAGTAGAAGATATATAATACCAGAAACAGTCCCTTACATGGCCGGAACACCGCCAGAACGCCACCACAGGTGGTGGCGCACCGCCGCCTGCCAAAACTCAATATTTCACAAAACTCCCAACATCAAAGCTGTTCATTTAAGCATGCTTGTGAATTTTCATAACTAGCTCGAAGTCAGAAAACAAGCATCAAGGGTCGAAAATTACCTCACAAGCTTTGAATTTTTGCTCAATTTGAGTTGAACCAAGTTTCACGTGAATTGATCCAAACAACCACCACAGATCGATCCAGGAGGTTGCTCTGAGCTCCACAAGCCTGGTTTGAAGCTTCACCGACGTCGAAGATTGGAGAACCGATTAGGTTCGATTTCCTCAAACTTCGCCACCTTCTAGCGCTGCCACCACCAAGAATCGCCGCAAGAGGATGCCAAAGGAACGATTGGAGCAAGGTGGCGAACCGATCTGGAGAGTTTCACCGGTAGAGGCCGCTGGAAAATGGAGTTCCGACAGGGTCAGAATACCAGGTTCGGGTCGGGTTAGTCGAGGGTGAAGAGAGAGAACAGAGAGTTTTCTGATTTCCGAAAATGGTAAATGTGAAAATGGAAGTAGTAAGTTTTCGAAAATGGAAACTCCTATTTATAGAAATTTCCCAAAACTTCAAATGCTCATAACTCTTATTTATACGAACTCCGACTTCCACGTTCCACATGTTTACGAACTCGTATCGACGCGCTCTACAACTTTCGTGAAGGAAAATTTCGGAGAATCCCAACGTATTAAAAGTCAACCTTGAGCCCCCTTCTAAAGTCATACTTTCTTAATAGAAATTCGTTCGAGACACTTCCGCTCCATCCACGAGCCACGAAACAGTCCAATAACCATAAATTAGATTCTTGAAAATCCTTTGAAAAATAAATATGAATTTCCGAGGCATCACACATATCAAACTTGGAGAAGGTTGGAACAAAGATGGATGACGAAGACACGGCTGTCATGTTACTACATTCGCTTCCACCTTCATTCAAGCACTTCAAAACCACCATGATACTCAAAGATGGGCTAAATACTGATTACTACCCTATAGTTTGGGTCCAAAATCAATTCAGTCCTTGAACATCTAATTTCATCAAAAACACCCCTGCACTTTCAATTTTGATCTAATAGGTCCAATCTGTTAGTTTTTCGTTAATTGACTCCGTTAACTTACTGACGTAGCTCATATGGGGCCTATGTTTTATGATGTGGTGTTGAGATAGTATGCATAGTCAGTTTAGGAGTGAGTCCCACTATTAGAAAATTATCAAATAAAAAGTTTTTAAACAAATAACCCAATTATAACTGGAACCCACAACTAAAGATTAACAAATTGGACCTATTAGATTAAAATTGAAAGTACGGGGTGGTTTTTGATGAAATTAGAAGTCTAGGGACTGAATTGATTTTGGACCTAAATCACATGGTAGTAATCAATATTTAGCCCTTCAAAGTGTGTGATTACTATCACACTTTCTAAAGTGTGTGAGAACCTAGAATCATATGTCAAAATGGACAAAGAAGAAGAAACTTCTCAAGCACGAGGACTTCATGTCAGAGGCAAGGAGAGAGGAAGGTCCAGGAATAGAGGTGGTGGATTTGAAGAAAGAGGCAAGTCAAAATTCAAGGGAAAAGGAAAAGGAAAAGGAAAAGAAAAGAAGAATGGTTTCTTCGAATGTGGTTCACTCGACCACTGAAAAAGGAATTGCAAACAATGGAAGGAGAAAAATGCGCAGATGTTAGGAGAAAGTTCTAAGTCAGCCAATGTCGTTGCTGGAAATTATAGTGACGATGGAGAACTTCTCGCAGTAACAACCTGCTCTAGCGCGCTTAAATATTGGACCTTGGATATAGCTTGCACATTTCATATGTGTGCACACAGAGATTGGTACGAGACATATGAAGAGAGGAACACCGGGGAAGTAGTGTTGATGGGAGATGATTCACCTTGTAGAATTATGGGAATTGGAATAGTAAAGATCAAAATGCATGATTGAATTGTCCGAATGTTGGGAAACGTCAGACATGTCCCAAAATTGAGCATAAATCCGATTTCATTGAACACTTTGGATATGGCTGGATTTTGGGATAAATCTGAAAAAGGACAGCTCAAGGTAGGAAAGGGACAAATGGTCTACATGAGGAGTGTAATGTGTTGGATCATAATTCATATACATATTTGTGCCCTAAAACATGGAAATTACTCAACCTGACGGCTGAAATTAACCAATATGTGGCTGGTGTCGGCGTGCCGGAGAAAATGCAAGTGATGTCGTCGATTTGGGTTCAGGGAAAGAGAGCGATCGGGTGGCGATGGTGGAGGGGAAGGACAACTAGGATTTGGGTTTTAGGGAGATTTGGTGTGATGAAGAAGAGGTTGCACCAAGAAGAAAATAGAGAAGAAAAAAAAATTAAAGGGAGAAGTCAATGCTATTCTTGACATTTTATCATTCACTGCGCTTACATGGCGCTGAGTTGACGTCTAAATTTGTGCCACGTCAGTCAGTTAACAAAGTGAACCTATTGGAGTGAAATTAAGAGGCTAGAGACTTTATGGATTAAATTGAAATGTCAAGAATTGAAATGATGTTGGGGCCAAAGTACAGGGACATAACAAAATTTAATCCTTTTTTTTCTTAGCGTGTGAAAAAATATTTTTATTTGGTTACAATAATGATCAACTGTAAGACCCCGGAAATTTGTTATTAATTCCTAAATATTTTCTGGAATTAATAAAGTGTTCATTTGTAAGAGTTCGTGATTTGAGGCTGGAGCGGAAGTGTTTTGGACGAATTTTTATTCGGAAAGTATGACTTTAGGGGGGGCGCAAAGGTTGACTATTTATACGTTGAGTTTCTATGAAAACTTCATTCACGAAAGTTGTAGAGCGCGTCTATACGAGTTCGTGGACATGTGGAACGCAAGAATCGGAGTTCGTATGAGAAAGTTATGAGCGATTGAAATTTGGGGAAATTTATATAAATAGAAGAAAATTCCGGATTTTTCATTAAATCCCAAAAGTTTCATTTTTCTCATTTTCCTCCCCAGATTTCTCTCCGTTCTCTCTCCTCAGACCTGACGGGTTGCGCTCGAGTCGACCCGAATCCATCTTCGTTTTCCGGTGATGTATGACGGCGGACCCGGCCGAGATAGACTCGCCCAGCTCTCCTCCGTCGATCTCTGGTGTCAGTTGCGCCGGTGGAGCAACCTAGAAGGAGATCGGAGACGTGAACAGTGATGGCAGACAGACCCGGTTGGATTTCCCAGTTTCCGGCGACTCGTTGGCCGATCCTTCCAGGTTTTGGAATGTGCTCCTCCTCTTGATCATCCTCATACCCGACTTGCATCACGATTTTACCTGTGGAGCAAAAGATCATGGTTTGAATAAATCGACGGTTCTGGTCAAATCTGGAATCTGATCAGAGAGCCGAGATTAATCTAATTTTCAGGCTTGATCTAGGACTATCTAGGCCGATCCAGACTTAGCTCCAGGTATGAAAGTTGCTCATCTCTTCATTTTGAACAAGTTTGTTGTTGGTCACTTTGCCATCGGAGGTGGTTGGCCGGTGTTGACCGCCGTTGACAGGGCGTTGACCGTCCACTGCCGACGGGGCGTGGCGGCGAGTCCAGCTTCCTTTTTGTGTTCTATTTCCAGTTTATTCATCTACGCATCGATACGGTCGTTTTGATATATTATAAGGTTATTTTGGAGAAAGTTGATGCATGCTAGGGTTTTGGTTTTACGCATTATCTTCGGTTTGCAATCCGCTAAGATCTGACCGTTGGATCTTCGAATAATTTTGATAGGATGATCCCAAGGGCAATCCGTGAGAATCTGACCGTTGGATTGTCGTTTAAGTGTGTTATGAATCGATTGCTAAGTTAGGATCGTATTTTGATTAGGTGACTGACGATTTTGGTTGGGCGGACGGTTGTGATTGTGATTTTGGGCTGTATTGAAGACGCAGCTGGATTGAGGTGAGTAAATGTCACGTGGTTCATTTACGAACGTATTTAATTATTACTCGGAATTACTTGTTTAATTGTTGAATCATTTTCGAAATAAATTATTTGTTTTAAAATATATGAACTTGATCGACAACGGTTCAAGGTTTTATTTGTTTTAAAACAAGGTTTTGATATAAAATAATTTTTGAGAAGTAGAATTTATGAACTATAGTTGGTATTAGTGGTCATTCCTGCGTGAATGACTTCGTATATATATATTTACGTGGAATATATATATGGAGCATTTACTCATAAAATGCAGGGATTACCGCTTTTTGAATTGTTTGTTTAATGTAAATTCCTGAACTAAACTCTATGCTGGGATTTATATGATTTCTATTGTTGTTTTTAAAGTGATCTCCTGAACTATGTTTCCATGCAGGGATTATTGCATGTAAGTGCGGTTGTGGTTTGAGACTTGTAGTGAGTTGTGAATGTGTTGTGAGGTCATCGTTTTGACAAATGCTTTATGTTGAGGGGAAGTGAGTGTGATTTGTCATTGAGATGATATGACATGATATGAACTTGATGTTTGGTTGTGTTTTGTGAAATTAAATAATGTTGCTTTAATTCATCTCATGAGTTGAGAAATTATAAGCATGCGTGACGTGAGTCACTTTATTTGAGTTTACTCATACGCGCTTAAAAAACTTACCGGGTTTATTTTGTTCATTCCCGGTGCACTATTCTATGGTGTAGGGGTTTTTGTGCAGGTTAGAATATCGATTAATCGTCGTCGAAGCTGAGGTGTACGTTGGGTAGCGTGGACGTCGAATGGTACTCTTAGTTTTAAGTCTTCCGCTGTGTAGTGAGTTGTGGTGGATGTGTTTACTTATTGAATTGTCATTCAGTTTGATTTGTAAACTATCTGTAATGTAATATGTGACTCTAAAGAACGAGTCGGTATTGACATTGTGAGCTCAGTTGTTTTGTTGCTTAATTTAAATGAAAAATTTTCTATGTGTTTTTCTTGTACTTGTTAAGTTATCGTGTTTTGGATTTGAATTTAATTATTCAAAATTCGGGGCGTGACATCAACTATACTTTTTCATCATAAACAATTTTTTTTTAAATAACATGTAAAAGAAATATTGGGTATGTTAAGGGTTTGACACCCTCTAATATAAGAGAATGAAACATCAAATTTTATTTCTAGGGTAGAAAAAAAAAGTTCAATTCTGATATATTTTCTAGTATAACTACCTAAAAACTTTCATAAAATTATTTGATAAAAAACCAAAATTTCAAAAATTTGTGTTTCAATCGATAGTCTAATATTCATCAATATCTTTGATTTTCCACCCTTAAAACTTTTTCCATGAAAATCACTATACATATATTTTGGGACGACCTATTCGTCACTATCATCATCATACTCACTGTTCTCTCAAAATTTAGCCATTCATAAGACTTAGCCCAAGTGGTATAGACCAAAGAGGTTATAAGTGGATCCAAACTCAGATACATTGTCTTTGTAATCTGAATATCCATTAATCACCCTTAGCTATAACCTTTTCTTTACGTTTTTTGATTTAAAACAACAAAACATGTGCTATCATATGACATAAAATTGTGAAACCTAAAATGTCATTAATCTCGTAATTGACCATTTTTCAATCTAATTCATATCAAAACTGTAAATCGGACAATAATGACCTAATTATTACCAAGTAAAAATCAATGACTCCAAACAAGATCTCAAATACCTATCTTAAATAGTAAAGAAGATAAGAAAAGTTATTTGAACTATTACACTACATGCATTAAGAATATAATAAAATTTATTGTAGAAAAATATATGTTTGTCAGATTAGAAAATAAAATCTAAATTTATGCAGTCATACATAAATTTGAATTGCAAGAATGAGAAATATAATCAAAAGTATCGGAAGCTCATCTTTTCTTTTATTTTGATTGCTAGAATCCAGTAGGAGGTTCGGCTCTCAAGTCTAAGATTAAAATGTTCTTGCATTTAAATGAGAGTGATAGATCTAGGAATGAAAAAGAGAATGGAGATGCATAAGAGTTGGAAAGGTGGGGAGATAAGATTTGTAGCAGGACGGCTGGTACAAGAGTTAGATAGCGAGACAACATTTAAATAGTAGCAGATAGTACATTTAGGGTTTGCCGAGTATACTTGTAATTTATATGAAAATGTGTCAAAAAATCGTGAGAGCATCGCTTCACGATTTTCAATTGCTTTCCACAATAACACATGGTCCTTTATACCCTTGGTTATGATAAGTCCAATTCTCAAACATGTAACTTTTTGGTAATTCTTTAAAGATTAAAATAGTAATATCTATACACCACTAATACAATTGTTCAACCATGTCTCACTTTCACAATTATAGGTACATGTCATTATGACACTTACCTTAATGGTCGGAAATTCAAGGGGCCAATTTATGGATACAAATGGTCCTCGAGGAGCAGATTCTCTTCGAGGCCTTTTGTTAGGTTAGTCAAATCTCAAATATGTTCTTTTTGGTAATTCACGATGGTCAGAATGGTAAATTCTTAGGTTCACCCTTCTCTCAACCTACCAATAATGGATTGCCACCTATATTTTAAATAAAAAATACTCTAACTTTTTGTTTTTGAAACTCTTTAATAAAAGAAATAATTTAAAATAACATATAACGTCGTTTATTAGAGTGATTCTATTCATCCCTCCTCATTTAGTATATAGACCTCAAGGCCTGCTCACCTAAGGGACAGTTTTTAAGGGATTGTGAGGGACAAGTGAATCTGACGGCTGAAAATAAATGAACAGTTTTAAAGTGTTATAATTTATGCTTTTATATTTAATACATGTGGTTGAGATGCATCTGTCCTTCACAGTCCCTTAAAACTGTCCCTTAGGTGAGCAAACCTGTATAGACCTCTACTTCTAAATTCACAATAAACTTCCATTTTTGCCCCTTTTATTTATACGTTGCCTTCTTCCTCCTCAAACCTAGCCTTGCTCTCTCCTCCAACCTGACTAGGTTTCCTCATAAATGTTCAAGGTCATTTGACATTTAATTTGCACTTTTATCAAGAACACCATTCCAAATACAATTGAAGCATAATATTCTACCATTCAAATGAAGCTATATATGACATGTCTTGCAAAAATTATGTCGGTTTAACTAAAAATTCTTGAGAAACGCTATTTCTTTAATTTGGCAAATCTAGAACAATTATTCTTTAGCAGAACAATGTGTCAAACAGCACTAATGCATACTTCTTGAAAATTAATCTAACAATTCTTTCTCTTTTTCAATATCCCACACCCTAGTGCGAAGGGAATCAAATTTATAAGAAAAACAAGTGGGTTTGTGGTTTGCCATGGATCTATACCTATCAAGAGTATGACTACATTCACACCTGCAGATGAACAAACTCTAACAAATAAAAATGGCTGCGGAAAAGGTTAGATTTTTTTTTTGAATTTTTTAATTAAGGGTAAAATTAGATTTTTAAAGTTACAAAAAAGTCAGGAGGTCCAGATATACCAATTTTAGAGGTATGAGTAGAAGATCCCTTTCTCAAATTCCATCCATACCAATCCAGGAAAGAAAAAAAAAGAATATCAAAGCCATATATGGAATCCATTGTCCAGGAAAGAAAAGAAAAAAAAATCAAAGCCACACATATCAAATCAATTGACTAGAAATGAAGAATTGATCAAACGAGAAGAAGAATAAGAATTGAATGAAGAAGAAGAACAAGAATTAAAAACTAAAATCATGTTCCATTCCAACCAATCAAACCATATAGATTAATCAAAGTCATATATATGAAATCAATTGATCAGAAAACAAAAAATAAAAAAAATCCAAAGTTGTATATATGAAACCCATTGACCAGAAAAAGAGAGAGAGAGAGAGAGAAGAATCAAAGCGATAATACATATGAAATTAATTGACCAAAAAAGAGGAATTGATTGAACAAGAAGAAGAACAAAAATTGATCAAACATATGAAAACTAAAACCATGTTCCAACTCTCAGTTCATCGTCCTTCTCAAATGACAAGACCCGCCCCGGATTTCACCTTGAAATCCAAAGTGGTCCTGCGGGGCCCACCTTAGAAGAAATTTTACTAAAAATTTGGCGGAACTCCCTCTAAAAATGGACTACCCAAAACCTGTAGAAAAACATTTACACTTCTAAAATAATCCACCCTTAATCTTCTGGAGCCACCATGCTCCCTAAAATACAACATCTCCCAAATCACAAAACAATTCTAAACTTAAAAAATATTAATCTCATAGGTTATCAGAGCAATCTAATGTACAGGTGTACAAGAGAATAGAATTCAAGATAAAGGACCGAGACTTTTATAATGCGGAAGCTATGACAGCTATGCCTCAACCTCATGTACGCTCGACCTCAAGCTAAACTGGCCTGCAAATTGGGCATTTGAAACCAAAGGGCCCAGGGGAAAATATTTAAAAACCGTTAGAGTGAGTGGACAAAAATAAATAATTTCGAATGTATAAGTAAAACTTAATGCTTTCCCAAGTTATCCTCTAAAAACTCGCATGCAGTAACAATCTTGGAAATACTCTTAATCCTCATCTTTACTGCAATCTTAATCACGTAAAATAGAACATCTTGCAATCTCTTAAAATCTCTAATCCCTCATATAAGTAATCATATTTCAAATATCTTGTTAACAAAACCGACATGCAGCGAAATTTCACAATATTTCTAACTCAATCCTTTTCAAGAAAACTCATTTGATGATTAGAAAGGACTGCCGTCTAATCATCTCATGCCATTTGGAAGGGACTGCCACCCAGATGACGCATCGGAAGGGACTGCCAACTGGAATAGGAGGCGGTGGGTAGAAGGGACTGCCAACTAGCCACAGGTAGTTAGAAGGGACTGCCAACTGACTACCTCATGTCATCTGGAAGGGACTGCCAACCAGGTGACGCATCGGAAGGGACTGCCAACCAGATTTAAGAGGCTGTGGTTAGAAGGGACCGCTGACTAATCACAGGTAGTTAGAAGGGACTGCCGCCCAACTACCTCATGTCACCTGAAAGGAACTGCCGACCAGGTGACTCACCCGAAGGGACTGCCGGCCGGGATATAATCTGGAAGGGACTGCCGACCAGACTATTACCTAAAAGGGACTGCCGACTAGGTAATGCATGCATGCGCTGACTTAGTTGCCTCCTAATAAATTGGAATCAACCTCCTGAAAATAATTGCTTTCGGAAGGAAACCCGTTATTAATCCAATAAGTCATCAATAATTCACCGAAAGCATAACTTAAGAATATCTCGATTACTCAAAACTCAATATCTCAATAAATCATCGAAAGCATAAATCCTAGGTAAATCAATAAATGCTTTCGGAAAGAAATCTCAATAAGTGCAGAGCTCAAAACTCAAGAAATCTCGATAATTCGATCATGCTCAAATATTTGCTAAATCATTCATACTCGTAAATCACCATATAAATCGATATTCGAAATCATTAATTCTCACAATATTTTCTTAATCAATCACTTTCCGAAAATCATTTCTAAACTCAAAACTCATAAATAAATAGCTTGAAAATCTATTGAAAGCCCTCAGGAAGGAAATCCACTAATAATCCCGTAACTCATAGAGCATACTAAATCTCAAGAAATCAAGCTCATAAAATTATAACACTCAATAATTGAAATAATAAATTAAACCTTAATCACAAAATAATAATATACTACATGCACATTTAATTTGAAATAAATGTCAACTCACTTTACTATTTAGGCGACCACGCTAACAGTTTCCTACGTCGAGTAGTAACTCGGCACGTCGCCCTGTATAAAATTATAATTCGTGAATAACAATCCGGAAATTAAATCCGATTCCCACATCAAATCCTCATAAATTAACATTTCTATTTCTTCTCTGATTAAACCAAAACTTTATCATTTGCACCAATTCTTTAATTGAAGGTTTCTAGGGCAAAACTGAGAGAAATCCGAGAGTGGAATTCTCATAAATCAATAGCCAAACTATTGAACTTCGGAAATTCCTATTAATATCCAAACCTCCTCCAATTTCCACCAAACACCTATCCATAAATTCGTAACAATATATACTACTCAATAGACCAAAACAACTCACCATGAACGGCTGGACGCGCCCTCACTCGCCGCCACAAGCCGCTGCTCCTGGGCCCCACACGCCGCCTGTCAACCACCATATCTGGCTACCAAATTTTACCAACATCATCAACTCAACATTCTAAGCATCTTTCTCAACTAGAACAAATCCAGAAAACGACTAGAAGTACCTCAACAATTAAGGAGAAGTTTGAACCCGAATTGTGAATAGTAACCCAGAATTTCAAATCTTTGATTCTTCCTTCTCGCGTCAAATCGTTGTAAAATACTTGGGGAGCATCATCTACGTCCCAAGGTGCTCCCAAGGACTAAGGTTTGTCGTCTGTGGTGGTCGGAATCGGGAGAAACTGGCGTTACCTCTTCTTCTCTTTGCTGCACCTTCCACAGTTCAAATTAAGCTACCAAACGGACCCAGAAATGAAGTGAAGAAAGAGAGCTTTCCAACGACATCTTAAACGTCAAAATCCGTCGCCGGATCAAGGAGTTATGGTCGGAAAATGGTGAAGAGATCGGAGAAGAGAGAGAGAATCGGGGAGAGAGAAGAGAGAGAGCTCGGTAAGTTTCCGGAAATGGAAACTTACTACAGTAACTCGGCTATTTATAGATAAATTACCATAAACAGTAACTTTACCTTTTCGCTTATAACTTTCGCATACGAACTTCGATTTTTACGTACCACATATGCACGCGCTCGGTTTAACGTCCTCTACAACTTTCATGAAGAACATTTTCTCAAATTTTGACCCAAACAAAAAGTCAACTTTTAAGGCCCCCTAAAATATCGAAACGGGGCCAAAAAGTAAATGTAAATGTCGTTTACCCATCGAAAGGCTCGTAAACTGGTAAATTTAGGTTCAGGACGTTACATCAAAGGTACCCATAGGTATAGCCTTTAATAGCCAATAGTCGCCGGGTTTTAGAAGTTGGGACATCTTGTTGTTCCAAAGAGTTTATCAGTATATATGGAAGGGGAAATGATCATTTACCCAATTTCAGCTTAAAAATTTCCCACTTGCCCCACTAACAGTTTTTTAACCTCATTTACCCAAAACACTCTAAGAGATTATTTCCCTAATACCCAATTAATTTTTTTTTATTCTTTTTATTTATTTTTGAGACTTTTTTGCCCTCTCCTTCTTTCTCACTTAGAGAGAGAAGTCATCCTCCACCTTGCTGTGCTCCGGTGACCAGTGGCCGGCCGAGGACTCCGGTGACCGGAGTCCGGTTTCCAGTGACAGGAATCCGACTGTCGGACTAGTGATTGGATTCCGGCGTCTGATTTTTATTGCCTCTAATAATGCCCAGTAATTAGTGAAAAATGAAGATGTTTGTAATTTTGCAAGTTTTAATAGGTTTATCCAAATAAATAATCTTATTATTGTCCCGTAATAATCTTATTATTGCCCAATAAATATTTTATTGCCCCCCAATAATTAGCGTTTGCCTCAATGCCAAAAGCCGTCGGTCCTCTTGGTGACACAGAGACGTCACCATACTTTCCAACAAGAGCCTGAAAGGTGTCCAAATCACCCTATCACATGAACGCCTCTCTCTCTTCCAGACCCGGATTCTAACTCCACCCTATTTTGCAACCAAGTGGGTTTTGCCTCAATCCAGCCACCCCAAACCGCCGAACTGGTCGGGTTTGGCATTCCTCACCTGTTGGCCCTTTGGGTTTGTTTGCTTGTATTCGCGAACTTTCGATCTGGGACGAGGGGATCGGTGGGATGGTAGAGCAGATCAGGGCTGTTGGCGGGTGATGGTTCTTTTCTTGCTGGCTGGGGGTTAGGATCTGTGTGTCGGCGTAGATTCGGAGGTGGACTGGAGTTGATGGGATCGTGGTGACATTGCTTGGCTCGGCGCAATCTGGTCAGATATGGGTTGGATCCGATCAGAATTTTTCGATCTGCGTCTGGGCTTTTGATTCTGGCATGGGGAAGGGAATGTTTGGAGAGGGTGACGTTTTTCCACTGCGTTGCAGGGATGGAATGAGGTTGACGGCGATCCGGCGAGGAGAGAATGAAAGTCTACGGTGAGAGAAGAAATCGGTGAGAGAGAGAGAGAGAAAGAGAGAGAGAGTTTGAGAGGATAGAGTTAAATAATAGGGGGCAAAACTGTCTCTAGATGTTAGATTGGGTAAATAAGGTTAAAAAACTCTTAGTGGAGCAAGTGGGCAATGTTTATGCTGAAATTGAGTAAGTGGTCACGGCCCCTATATGAAATTTTAGGAAACGGGGTTAGTTAACGTCATAGGTTTTATAATTATTGTTAATTCTTTTATTAAAGAGTTAAGTTACAGTTTTGTATTATTTATTTATTTATATATAGGTGGATTGAGACCTAGAAGCTAGTGTTGCTGTGGCATTAACTGTTTCTGCTAGTTTCTCCGGTGTAGCCTAACAGAATGCAGTACCCACTGGCGGATAAGAAGTTTAACTGCAGGACCCTGTCAAAGGAAATACACAGTGTCAGAGTACTGACCGAGCTGGTTGGTCTATCCCTCTCTGATGCTTAAGTAAGGCTATATATGTAATTTGACAGAGTAACAAAAAAGGATTAGAAGTTATTACCCTTATGAAGGTGGTTGAACTTTGTTTATTTATTCTCAGTAAGAAGAGGGTTTTTCCATATCTTTGATGTGGGATGCAGTTCCTCTATTGACAAATTCTAATAGCGGTTCTGATGCACACTTTGGGGAGCTTTGCTGGGTTGAGTGTTGCTCTCAGTCACCTAAGGTGCCGCTCATTGTGGACACCACCCAGCTGGATATCAGTCCGGGCACTGAACTTGGCACTTGGGTGATCCTACAGGGTCTGGTAGTGGTATGAAACCTTGTGACAGTCCGAAGTATGTGCTGGTGTGTACATCAACATCAATAGAGGAGACGACGATTGTAGGACTAGTGGTGCTAGTGCAGCAAGCTAACCTACTTTGTTCACATTGTTAGGCCTCTCAATGATGGATTTGAAGGTAATTATGTTAAACAGCGACAAGCGTGGCCTGTGGCCCACCATTGTACCGATATTGTCCCAACTTTTACCCATTAGGTGTTGGGTTTTAATCACAAAAAGCCTCGGTACAATTGGGTGAGATCCACCCACTTATAAGTTATATTTTATCTGTCACTTTTCCAATGTGGGATCTTTCCTCTCCAACACGCCCCCTCACGTGCAACCTAACTCTAGGTCTACACGTGAAATTAATTAACAATCCAATTCCCACATTGGAAATTGGGACACAAGTCACATATTGGAGACTTGCCCAATATAACAATCCAAACCCCACACCGGACACTTGGTAACAATCCAATCGGAATTTTCTGATGGCAATATAAGGAACCCAAATTCGGGCCCATGACAATTGGAGACGCAATTGGAGAGAGACCTGCTCTGATACCATGTTAAACAGCGACAAGCATGGCCCGTGGCCCACCATTGTACCGATATTGTCCCAACTTAACCACCCGATAGGTGTTGAGTTTTAATCACAAAAGGCCTCGGTACAATTGGGTGAGATCCACCCACTTATAAGTTATATTTTATCTGTCACTTTTCCAATGTGAGATCTTTTCTCTCCAACAAATTAAGCGTTTGAATGCTTGGCTCATGCAAACTATGCATACTCATTCATATCATTCGGTGAGGTGGGGGCCGGGGCATGCAGCTGCTTTAACCAGGGAATAAACTTCGTTTTATAGAGATTGTAGAGCCCCTGTCTCCTTTCACTATGGATAGTGATATTACTCTCCCCAATACCAATGGGATGGTTACCATTTCTCCTTCAAATAAGAATAAGCGTGGACAATCTAAGTATCGTAAAAGAAAGGTAGGCGAAGCAGCCGAAGTCGAAAAGATTGAAATTGCAGAAATTGAGACTCCTTTGATCATTGATAACAGAAACTGTTATCAAATTGATATTTGTTGCCAAAGCTACCCACAATCTTTGTGCCATTATCATTTTCCCATGGGGTTTGTAAGGTAGTCTTTGGCTGTGCTTTATTGCTTCGTTAATGGTGCTTTTGATAGTTTGCTGGCGTGTTTCATTATGTGTACTTTCACTCATCAATAAATGAGTTGTTCTTATTCAATAGAAGACCATAGGATATGTGTTCGTGAGTGTGAGTGTGTGTGTGTGTGAAAAGAGCTTGACATAGTAGAATTTTTTTACAACAATATCTCTTATATATTAAAATAGTTTGAGAACCAAATAATCAACAGGGTAAAAAGTGTCAAATGACAAATAATAGAAATAAAATATACTATAAAATGCTAGCAGAATCAGCTACATGTTTTAGGTAATCACCTCAATTCCCACACTATACGAAAATGTTCACCTGGTCAGTTGCTGACCAAGAAAATAATGCTCAACCACCCTTGGATGTAAATCCAAGGGCAGAGAGAATTATTATTAAGTTGAGGTGTTTTATTTTCCACCCTTGGATGTAAATCTAAGGGTTGTTGAGCATAAATTTTTTGGTCAGCAACTGACCAGGTAAACACCACTGCTCATCGAGTGTGCGGTACTAGTGTGTGTGTATCCGCACCTAAGAAAAAAGGTATGGATTTCCAGTTTTGACCAACTTTTCAATTATATTTTCATATCTTAACCGTTCAGTTTTTAGGTATTAATGAATTTGATATATATATATATATATATTATATAATAATAATAAATTTGATCAATTGTCATTACGTTATCACTTAAATCAATTCAATATATTTGAGGGTGAGGCTTCTCAAAAAAAAAAAAAAAAGGGTGAGGCTATTGCCACCCTGTAATTTTCTTTGTTCATCCTACTTGCTCATTACACCATACATTTTAATTTCAATTATTAGATTTACTTATCCAATCCATTTCTCTTTCCAGGAATATCCTCCATCATATGACATATCAAATTAAAAAAAAAAAAAAATTGTTTTAACGAAAATTTCTCATTTAATTTATATCAATTAAAAAGACGTCCTAAAATATATTAAAGTTTCCTAATAAAATCATAATTTGATTTACTTCCATTTTTTTATTTTTTCCATTCAGTTTCAATTTTCGTTTATTTCAATCCATATTAAAAAATTAGTAAGTGCTACTATGAGCAATGAAAAAAAGATTGATATTTTTTCTTCGTATTTTAATTTTTTTTTACTTTCGGTGTTTATAAAGGTATTATAAAGATTTTGATGAAGTTAACACTAATGGTTTTGTGAATTGAATAACGAATTAACGATGAGGGCGCAGCAAAAAAAGAAGAAAGAAAATTGTAATAAATTGAAATTTGGATGGAGAAGATGAAGATTAATGTTATCAGAAGAGAAATTAAGTAATTTTGTATTTAATTAGTTATGTATTTAGTTTTCCTTAAAGATTTAAATTTTAGAAAATTAGTGTACTTATTAGTCATTTTGCATTTGGGTAATATAGTCTTTCAATAATTTAAATATTTGTAGGGTGAACAAAGAAAATGGTAGGGTGGCAATAGCCGCACCCTATATTTAATAATAATTGATTAAATTTAAATATTAAGTATATTTCAAAAAATCTAATTAATTATCTCTAAGAGAATATTGAAACATAAAGACCTGCTCACCTACGAGACAGTTTTATTCAGTTATTATAGTTTCTCCTTCTATATTTAATACATATGGTTGAGATGCGCAAATGTCTCACAGTCCCATAAAACTGTTCCTTAAATGAGCAAATCTATTGCAACATAAACCTCTTTCTAATGGTGATCAACTACAAAACCTAAACAAACTAAAACTAAATACATACAAACCTAAAACTAGGTCCACTACAATTCTTGAATCCCCACTAAAAAAGTCATCGAAGAACGCTGATGTGATGATGAAGAGGAAAAAAAAACTCTGATGGGGTATGCGATGCATGATTATGACTTATGAGGTTTAAAGGTTGTCGATCGAGATAAGGTTGAAGTAACAAAAAATATATGTAAAGAAAGAGGAAAAGAACAAACTTCTTCACCGGATGAGGAGCCGTTACAGTTGACTAGTTGATGATACCTTTTTTTAAATTAACATTGAGGTTACAGTGGATTAAGAAGACCTCGTCTAGATTGAGGTTGTCAATCCTCCATATAGTGCTCTAAATCCTAATTTAGGTTTACTGCTTACGATCAGCATAAAACAAAAAAAATACAAAAGATCTATAGTGGTTCACTTTGGTGTTTAGGGTTTCATTAAACGAATGTGATGGACTCATTGAAGTTGGCCTTGTCCCAGGCTAACATTAAGCTTCAGATTTTATAACAAACATCACGAGTTCTGGCATGGGCTTCAGTTCATTATCATTTTAACCATTTATGTACTTAACACCGTCTACATTGGCCACTGAGCTTGATGTGATACAGTTCTCACAATCGTACAGTTCAGTCTAATCACAATGGCATTAAGATCTAACAATCAAGACCCATGCCACTTTCTTTTCTTGTTTCTATCAACCAACTTTTTATGGACCTAATGTGTATTGCTAACTAATTATGCAATATACAACAATGCAAAGAATCATTGGCTATAGCTGCAAACTATTGTAGCCCGTTACAGTTCAGAAATTGATTCTGTTGTATCTCAACCTTCTTCTGAAGGTGCACTCAAGCAGAAAATGGATTCAATACCCAACCTGAAATGGAATACAGAGAGGCAAATTCAGGATTATGGAACTTTATAACTAAATGTGGGAAGAAAGCAGATACTCAGTTAACCTAAACATCAAAAAAGTGAGAAAACTAGTGTACAAAATTTCCATAGCAACTAATGTAGAAAGTACTATAAGAATGACAATGATTTGAACACAAATGATTCAAAATAAGCAATTATTTGGAAAAAAAAGCATGTTTTGGTTGTTGAATTATTTTGGCAACTAGCTACAAAATCCTCAAATAACAAGGGGATATCAAAGAGTGGTATGCGGAAAACACCGGTCAAACCCTAAAATTTCAAAATATTTCTATTGGAGTGCTTGGATGCCAAGAAGTTAATGTACCAAAATTAGTGTGTTGGGTGATGTCAGTTGATCCTATACGTGATATAGACAGTTCAGGCAGGGGGCAGTGGACGCCGACAAGTTGGACACTCCATCTTTATATCCATCCACCTTTGTAAACAACCGGAATGAAAGAAATGATCGCATGGTGTCACCTGCAATGAAAGGAGAAAACTACATCAAGCACTAATCAAGCTACTTATTATAAAATAACACATCCCATCAGTGTACCATGCAATCATCTGAACGCTGTGTGAGATCAATTGCAGTCATGCAAATGACACAGTCTGTGGCATGATTTGTATCCTGATCAGACCTTCTGTGGTAGCTATATTTCTCAGGTAGAATCTGCAATACATTAAAGAGAAACAATATGTCACACTGCAATGGCATGCGCAAGTGACGTTATCAAGGTAACTTGCTGTAACAGTTTTTCCCCAAATCTAAAAGTAAGAATAGAATTATAAAGGTTATTATCATATTCATATAGCCATTGTAAACTTCACTTATCCAAAAGAGCAGAAAAGCAAATTAAGTGTACACTCTCAACACGTACTGTCATAAAAAGAATGTCAAGGCGCTCAAAGCTGACAGAGTATAACAATTTCATAATACCATTAACAGAAAATTTTCATTAGCACCATAAACTTGGGTGTTGGTAATGATATTTACAATAGAGTACCAGACCTTCGACATTTCTTTAATCTTCTTTTAAAAACAATCAATAATTTATTAATATTAAAGCTTAATAGAACTTATTTAGTGAAAAAATTTGTATAATCATTAAGGTATTCACAAACGAAAATTAATTAGCTACTTTTCCACTGCAAGAACAAATATGCATCATAGTCCAATTGAATAAACCTGCTCCTTGCTTAGGGAAGTTTGATAAGATATTAACGTGATAAGAATATCATCATCGTTCAAACCAAGACAACAAACAGATAGCTGTCTTGATATGGGATTGCTTGTGTGTGTCATTGTGAAAGCTAAAGGGAGTTGAAAAAGAAAAAGAATTGTAAGGAAGATATAAATGATCAAAGTTGCACCACACCTGACGAGGAATGAACCAACGAGAGCCAAGATAATGCTGGAGAAGAAGAATTGAGGCTTGCAGTCCAATAAATAAACTCAAACAAATACACCAACTCTTGTCAGGCTCAATGCGCATGAAGTTGTTAGGGCAACCAAATATGTATAATGGGATTGATAGCCGAGTAACAGTCATGCCTAAGATGTAATGAGGGTGCAAGGGTTTTCTCGAATCACGGATAACATTGGTGATTATTTGAGGTATCCAAAAGGAGTACATAAGGAGAAGAATAGGTCTCAGGAAGTTGTGGAACTCGTACATGACCAGGATGCCTCCTAAAAGAATTCCATCTGCAAATGGTTATAGATAACAAAAAGCCTGAGATTTGTAACAAAGAATCATACAATATAATCATTTCAAATAACAGAGAAATAAAATGGAAATCTGGGAGCACAGATCTAGACTAAAGTATTCTGGATATCTAAAGGATAATCTCCGTGATGAAATACCCAAAACATATGATACTGGATATCTGAAGGATTACTGTCAACATTGTATGCTAACCAAGATTAAGGATGATAACCAATTATTAGGTAACCCTATAACATGCCGAGACAAGGAAACGGATGGGAGACAGAATTGATAGTGAGGAGGTCAGGTTGCAAACCATGCAGGATATATCACAACAGGGTGTGCTGGTTTTCTACAGTGGTGGTGTAAATTGGTGCTGGGGGAATGAGAATTAGCTGGAGTTTTGGGCAGACTGTTGGATTAGAGAGAAAGTAGCTATATAACTTGTTGAATCATCACAGTTCAACAGTAGCTGATATGGCAGAGGGTTGGACTCCACATGAGGAAATTATCCTCCAGTCTGTTTTGGATGAAAATTTTCTTACTTTAATCTACTGGGTTATCTAGCAGCTTAAAATATATGAAAACATCCATCTTCAGCATTAATTAGCTAAAAACCAAAAGTTCAAAATAATTATGTGTTTTAAAGTCAAAAGTTCAAAACAAGCACTTTATTCTTGTCCAGTAATTATACTTGAGAATAAAGAGAGATATTTAACTTTCATGAGTTGGATAATATTGGATATATAAAATTCCAAGTGTATTTGTGCATGATTCCTAATGAACTCAAAATTCCAGCCATGAGTTGATGAAGTGGCATAAAACTGAAAAAGTACTTAAAAATATAAGTTAATGATAAAGTGGCATAAACTCAAAAGTCCAAAATAGTACTTACAGAAACGGCTATATAAAACTGAAAGCTCACGCCTCATCGTCTCCCAACCTTCTCCACTATTTGTAGGCCTACTTGCTTTCCATATAGCAAGAAGGTATCTCATCTCGAATATTGAGAACACAACAAACTTGAAAAAAGCAGCGGTTGCAAACGCATTAAATAAGGATTCTGTATGCACACGGAATAGGACAAAAATCTATAGTCAATAAGAAATGACAACTGAAGTATTATCAAATAAGTGACAATTTACATGTGAAGAAGTGAAGAACAAAAGATAGAGACTCTGTTATCTTAAACACAATACTTCTTATCAATGATCTGAATGGCAACACATAATTTAGATGGTTACAATAACAGTAACTTCCACTTTTCAAGCATCTGTTATTAAATACCTTGATCAACAGTGTATTACTAATTACTAGTATACCACAACTTCTAAGATTGAAAACATACAAGCAATTTAGAAACCAAGGTGGTAGTGACAAATAACAAACATACCAACAAGTATTCCTGCTGTCAAGTGTAGAAGGCAAAGATAAGCATCCATGATAGCCTGTTGGCCAATCATTAGAATCGAAACTTTGGCAGCCCCCTGAAAAGGCAACCACAATTACTTCTGTCGAATAAAAAGAAAAGGAAACTGAACGATGATTGAAATATTGCTAAAATTCCTTGGTTTCCTAAAAGTAGGTTGGGACAAATTTCTTACCGACTGAGTATTGCTATGTTCCATTTGCCGAATTAAGAGAAGAACTTGTAGGAAGGAGATCTGAGTAAATAAGTTAAGGAATTCCTCTCCAACAGTGGCAAATAACATTGACATTTGAAACTGACATGCAAGACTAATGGAAAAAAAAATAAAGGATACAAAGGTGACCATCAAGGTATAGTTCACTGCTTTGTTATAGTACACCTCCACATTGACAGAAGTAGCATTTAATATCAAGGGTGAGAAGCAATCTCCATCATCATCCACTGCAGGACTCTCCATCAACCCTTCTATTTGGTAACGATCGCGATCTCCATCTAATAGGTGATGACCAATTTGTAATAAGACAAGGCATTTCAAAATAAACAAACAAAGAGATATTTGCAATCAGAATCAAAGGATAGAACTTTTGACCTCAGACCCCATTAAGGCGTGAAGCTTGTTTTATTTATTCATTGATAAAATTAATAAAAAGAGAATAAATAAAACAGTTGATACGATGCCATCTATTTTCTATGGATAACTTCTTTTATTTTTTATTTTATTATAAAAGACAGAAGGTATGTTATAATAGTTAATAGCATACACATTAATGCAAAGATACTAGATGGTAAACAAAAATTTGATATAAGCCAAAGACCTATACATGTAAGCATACAAGCATGGCATTTGCACACAAAGTCTTATTACAAGTGTGGAAATTTCATTCTTATGCCGAAATATATGGTTACTATCCTGAATGTCACTTCTTCATTTTTCTGCATAACCATTCAACTGAGAATACAGCTTTTTATAATTTTGCAACTACTATTTCAAAAAATTTCATTTCACCAGTAATGACCTTTAATAAATAGAAACAGAAAGATGACAAAAGAGAGATATAAAAAGAGGAAGAGCTTTCCGTAAACCTGGATGTGAAATTAGAATTCATGGCGTCCTGTTATCTTTTGGTAAAAATATAGTAAACTGGACTTAATGACACATACAAATTTACAAGGGGCATAAATCCGACAGATATTACAAATTAGTGTCATTCTCCTATCTCGTTGACATTCATCATCTCTCTTCTCATCTTCCTCTTCTTTTCGTTCTTTAATTCAAAAGAGAAATTTCAAAGAATCTAAAACTTTATAAGAATGTTAAGGAAGCAATTAAAAAAAAAGAAAGAATCCATACGCTGAGAGAATTCAAATACCATTATGGGCGGACGATACACGTGAAATTTGGCCTGCAATTTCTATATTACAATGTTTCTCCATTTCATAAATTGGCGCTGCAGTAAGAGAACATAAATAAATTATAACATTACAAAAGCAATATGGAAACTAATAGTGAAGTAGGAGAAATTACAATGCTTTTTCCTCCATAGCTTATCTCGTGGAGATTCTTGGAAAACCTGGGAAGAGAAAGCTCCAAGCTGTTCAAAGAAGAATACATGTACCATGTGAGTACTGAAAACCCTCATCAGTAGACATATTCCATACATCACACACATCAGTAGACACATTACAATCTAGTATGATAAATACAGCCATTTGAGAGAAAAGGATAAGAGTACTTGTTCAAGGAACTATAGCAGCCTTGGGAACATGCGATGAAAACCCAGTGACACATACATAATCTTTTTTGCACGCTTCACTTTTGAAAATGAACATATGAATTAACATTGAAAAAAAGTTTCTAATAAGAAACATAAATTTTATTTAACATGAAAGACTTCTATTATATAAACACACATGTGAACGGAAGAGATGAAAGTAAGATGAATGAGTAGTCCATCAAAATTTGGAAAACAACAAGAAGCAAAACCCCAAAAGATTCTGTCTACTATGTGAACTACAATTTGGACCCACTACCATAATGGGTACTTTATCTCATGAACAACAATAATTGAGTTTACAATAGCTAAAGCATACTGGCATATGCAGAATCTGCAAAATCAGACTTAACAACAATAAGGATACCACCCTAAAGGATAAGACTAGAAGCTGTATCTAGAAGCTAAGAACCACTTTATGTGTAGTTTATTAAAAGTAAATTAATTGTTTGCTTATACTGGATTAAACCTTGTACCATATTTACAGATGATATCTAAACCCAACTCACTTTCTCTTTTTTCCTCCTCCTTGACTTGGATTATTTTTCTTCAAATTAGTAAAAAATGAAAATACGAGGTAGGGGACAAGTTGTCCACTGACAGCACAGATCACTATATTACACTACAGCTCAAGACACAAAAACAAGAGGACAGCAAAATAAGGTACTAGACAGCAACCTCACAATCACATTATAGTATGAAGAGACCAATCCCTAAAATATTACGAAAATCAATGGCCATAAAAGATGAAAACCAAACTCTATAGCATATAGAACCTCCTCTTCCCTCCATGCTAACGAAACCAAGCGTTGCCAGCATGCATACCTCCCTGTCACCAAACCCCTTTCCCACCCTCTAAAACTGTTTAATATTTCGAAAGAACAACATCACAAGTGGCTGGAATGACACAACTCAAACCATTCTGTCTAATCACTTCCTTACAGATAATGTGCAACTCAACAGTAAAGCGAAAGATGGATTGGAAAATTATAGTTACGAATAACTGATATTAGTCATTAGTAGCACCTTTTTGGATAACTAATTTTTCCAACCTTTTTGGGCTCAGTTGTTCAAAAGATTTTAGTACTTCAACTTTAAGTGAGCAAAAAGTTTAGCAATTTCTGTGAACTATTGCATGTTTTCTATCGTGCACCCTGGCCTAAAAATTTATATTTAAATACAAAGTTAAACTGAAGCAAAATGTACTGTCTATTGCCACCCTCTGGCAGTCCACATGAAAATCAAGATATGAAAAACAATTAAGATGTGCAAGATAACTGCACAACAAAGACAACAGATAATCATATAGTTATTAGGCTGCGTAACACATGAGATGAGCAACAAATGATACCATATGATACGGGTTAGACAAAATATAATCTTCCTCTTGGCTTGAGTCTCCCTCTTTTCCACTGCACAATGATAGGGCACATAATTATTAGTCTGCATAGCACATAACTTAAATGGAAACCAGGTGATAATGATGAGATCAACAAAAAGGAGAAAAACTTCAACAGCAAAATGTATGGAAAATTACCTGTTAGCTACCATTCGAAGCTGTTTAAACGGCCATATAAATACACCTTCCACTCTAATTTGGACACCCCCAACATTGTGTTCATTGTCAAACACATCATGGAAGATAATTACACCCTGTTATCAGTAAAATTAAGAAATATAAATTATCCATAGAAGTATGATAATAACTCGGGAAACCAATGGTTAACTAAATATTTCATAGATGACAAATGGTAAAGCAAATATTTAAAAACAAAACATTTTAAGAAAGAGTAGTAGAATTAAACCAAAGAAAAAACAGGAAGAGTGCTAGCATAATATATGAACTAAATGATGTACATTAAGCCTTTCGTCTGTTCATCTTCACCATGTGGCATTTAAAGGTGATAAAAGCTCATCACAAGCATATCATAAAACTGCAAATGTATCCAAAAGTGGTGTATAGAAAATTATTGTCCAACAATCCTAATTGGTTCTGCCCCAGGGCATGTATCTAAATTAAACCTCAAATAATTCATTTACTTATGATCAGGCATTGAAGTCTACAAAAAGCTCGCTAATCAATAGCCATGCATTGCTAAATCAAGCTGCTACTAATACAGGGACGATATTTGACAGCTGAACTCATGGAGTAAATGTTCCATCAGGTGAAAATTTACCAAGGTATAAATCCACAGGAGAAGGCCTCTAGGTTTGTGCCATTAGTATACATGTTCTAAACAGATCCCATTACTATGATTGCCTATGTGCAAGACTAAAATGCCAGGTACATTATTAATTTGCTGACGCTGGTGAGTTTTGGTCTGATGTGTGACTATTTTTAGTTGTGTATAAATGGTGTGCATTCAAGGAATCAAAAGTCAGATATTTTTAACAGATGCAGACTTTAGTCAGGATCATCATAAGGGCTCGAACTGCTCACCTGCACATAATGTACGCCCATTATTTTTGTTTGTGTGCTAACTAATTCGATGATGGAATTGCCACTGGATTTCCTAAATTCTGGAAATCTGGAAGAGCTATTTGCAGAATCAGGAAACTTCCAAGTCCCTGCAACTCACAAAACAGTATATTTATATATCTAATCAGATCAAGTACACACACCTACCCAATGAATCAATTTTAAATTGAAAATTTACTTTAAGATTACTAAATGTAGTCGTCTTAGTGAGTGTTTATATTTGTGCATGAATATATTGTCAACAATGAATAAAGTGTGTACTTGTGTAGGAAGAAAAGGAACAATTGTTTGTTTAAACGAATAGTATTTAGTCTTTTTATGATTTTTCAACCAAAGTGAACTTATTATTAAAACTGCAATCCATTCTTTTACTTCTTCTATCCAAATGGAGCCTTAGTGTATTTAACTATGCAAGTCAGTTGAAGCCATTGTGCTACTATAACCAAATATACAGACACTGTTCTCCTTGTAACATAACAAATAATCCAGAATATAATCATAACTTCATTTCTCCACAAAAACCCTATACTGCGCTAGCAGATCAATTAAAAAATCATAACTCATCGTCTCATCCTAATGCGTAAGACAAGAAGTGTCCTACTTCAGGAATCATGAAAAGCCAACACCCATCCCCCACATCCCCAACCGTCCTCTTCTTTAGAAGCCGCATTGGCAGCATCCTCTTATAGATTCGGTGCAGCAGCCCTCCCCCTACTAATTGCAGAGCCTTTGACTAGCACTGGTAGAGCTTACACAATCCGCTTAATTTTACAACTTTATATTCTTGAGCAACTACTCCAGGTATATCAAAATACACATTTCTATGAAAAGTAATAAGACTATCATATGAACCAGGTACTAATCCACAATTTATGAACAAAAAAAATGGCCATAAGTTACAAACCTCTATAAGTTCCTGTTATGTTCCACGAAGAGAAGGGTCCCAACTCACTTTCATCTTTTCTTACAAATAGCCACTGCAAAGAAGTAAAATCAGGAGTTCAGAAGGTTTATTCAGATTTCATGCAATTCCAACAAACTTATTTTGGTAGTTAACAAACAAGATTGCCCACTTCCTGGCAAACAGTCAACTGAAATACAAAGCTAATTGTCAATATCTGCATGCAGCCATGCACTAAAATTGAAATGATTATTGATGTACACTCAACAGTAAATGAATAAATAAGTGTATAAGCAGCATAATCTTTTTCATTAGTCTTCCTGTGGTTTAATGAAAATTATAATTTTTCCTTACAAAAGAGAACGGTTTTGATTATAACAGCAGAGCTATAGGAGTGGAAAAGTACAGAACGTAGTTCTAAGAAAATATCTACTTTGAGGTTAGCTCACATATTACACAAGAAACAAGCCTCACTTCGCAATAACAACAGATTCATTATAATGTAAGGGAATAATCCATAAAATCATTGGTAACCAATGCCAATAAAGCAGACCAAAATCGCATTCGATCCCAAGCTCTCCACTCCTGCAGTCTTATAACCCCCAAGTTTCTTCTGTTAAGCTCCATTCCTAAACCCAAAAGCTTTGACAAAGACTGAAGTCTTAAACCATACAGATCAAAGTACAAATGCCACAAATTGAGAGAGCCAAAAGTAAGCAGAACCATAATATGTTTCCTCTGGAAACAAAAACTCATGTACTAGACCTTTTGGCAAGACATAGACCCACGTGTATAATCTATATATGGCAGTTTTCTTCTTCAAAGGAGGGGAAAGGAAAGGTGAACATCAAACTATTGCCATCTGCGTGGAGAAAAGTTCTCTGCCATTGGATCTATATGCCCCCACTAACTAGGAAAGAGCTTTAAAAATTCACTAACTAGGCTCAGTATTAACAAGTGAACTAATTTTGAGTAACCTGTACCTTGCTTGGAAAACATTAGAACCAACTTCACAACAAGTGTTCATAACATGACCGCAATTACACAACGCTCCCTTAACCTCACTCTGATCTTTTAAACTTGTCATTATCGTCCTATCTCCATTAAACATCATCCCATCAACACTAGGCACTAAATGCAAATTCCTAACACATAAAATTCACATTTCCACGGTGAAATTCACAATCTTTACCCTAAATTCATAAAATTGAAACCAAAACAAAGCAGAAAAAGTGAAGAGGAACCTCATCGCCCCAGGAGCGAGCCCTTTCCCTTAAGGGTCTGAGACCCGCCACCGGCGGAGAAAGCAGCAAGGCGGCGCAGAACCAGCAGAGAAACCTCAACTTGGTGGTCGGAGACCACAAGAACCCTAATTTTCTGAGAGTGCCCATATCAGAAACCCGAAATTCAACTGCGAATGTCCACCACCAACAAACCACTTGGTCGGAATTGACAGCGGGAATTCGATGAGAACAATGCAAACCCCATTAGAGTAGAGAGAGAGCTTAAGAGAGAGAGAGAGAGAGAGGAGGGTTGCTTCAATTAGAGTCTAGCATAGGAACTACCAGCCGATCAAATGAAGAAAGTGAAAGCTCAGCGACTAATTGACCTCCTAAGCAACACCAGAAGAGGATAGAAATATAGCAACTAATTGATCAAAATCAAAATGGGTCTGGAGGCTAAGAGTTGTGAAGCTATGGTGGTTGACATGTCTACTGGTCTTCTGCTCTGGTTTCTGGTAAATGCAGGTCAGACTGGGAAGCCTTTGTTTGAGGAAGGTAGGCATACGCGCTTTCTCAGGTGCCTGCAACTCACTCTCCAATACAATTCTTTTTTCTTTTTGCTCTTGGGCTCCTTACCATTTACCCAATTTGGGTCCAATAAATGCTCACCAAAAGATTTGTTTGCCCATTTACCCAATTTAAATGTAAAAAAAATAAGTTTACCCTTTAAATAATTAAAAAATCATTGAAGATCTCGCCGGAATCCGGCCACCTGTCGCTAGAATCCAGTCGCGTGACTCTAGTCACTAGTCGCCGGAATTCGATAACCGATAACCGGCCAAAATCCTATCACCAGTTGCCAGAGGTTTCCAAAGAGGTCGCCGGAGACTTTTATTATCCCCCCCCCCCAATAAATTTTTATAAAGTTTATTGAGGGGCAATAAAATAGAACGTCGGACTCCGGTCCGGAGGTTGCCGGAAGTTCGCAAAGAGGTGGTCATAGACTTTTATTAACCCCCAATAAGTAGTGTTAGTTCAGTGGTTAGAGCACCCATTACCTATGTACGAAGTAGAGTCACCATGGGGCTGGAGTGAAACCATTTGATCCTCTTTAAACAATAAAAATGATTATTGGGAGCAATAAAAAGTTTATTAGGGGGCAATAAAGTTTATTGGGGGGCAATAAAACAGGACATCGGTCGCTAGATTCCGGGGGCCGGCGACCCGAGTCAGGTGAAGTCTCTCTCTCTAAGTGGCAAAGGAAAAGACAGCAAAATTGTCCCAAAAATAAATTTAAAAAAAATAAAAAATTAACTTAATTGAATATTCGGGCAAAAAATATGTAATTTATTGGGTAAGTGGGCAGTCTTATAAGATGTTTGGGTAAATGGGGTTAGTGTAGCTCAAATTTGGGTAAATTGACATTTTCCCATGGTTTTAAATATTAAGTTAGGGTGGGTAAATTCTAACCCTAACTTAATGATGTGTGTATTCTTTAAACATAGTTAAACGCAAGGTTCAAAATCTCTGCGATATCTCCGATATATCCCCCGATATCTCCTTTTTTCGACGGACCGATATATTTATGGGGGTAAATATCTTATCTGTCACCGTTTCTGCGAAATTTCTCCGATATCTTCAAATATCCCCGATATATTAGATATTTGCGATATATCCCGATAAAGTGAAGAAATATCTGTAAAATTTGAGGTAAAAAAAAAAAAACTCAGTAATTCTCTACGGTTAAAAATAAAAAATAATGATTATAATATAGACTACGTTATAGTATTCTAAAAAAAATCAAACATAATAAATATATATAAGTATAATATATACAAGTTGATCGATCAAAAACCTATCGGTACTCATTTCCTGAGCCTCCAGTAGCAATGCCATCAAAAGATAGTCGATCAAAACAAGGCACAATTAAATCATTACTAAAAGGTGGTAGAGAACTATTGGCAACAATGGTGTCCAAATACCACATATATGATGCTGTCCCTTTTAACAAAGTTGATTCTCCAATTTCCAAAACATGTTGACTACAGCTGGAAATCTAGGTAAATTATATTGTGTTTACATATTTCTTCATGGACAATTATGTTAAGTAGAATTTATATAATGAACATTCCTATAAAATAAATCATTTTCTTGTTTAGGTCCTGGTGTAAAGCTTCCTACCTCCTATGAAATTCAGACTCGTTACTTAGAGAATGAGTACACAAATGAAAAGGTATGTGGATACTCACAGAGAAACCTGGAAAATATATGGATGCACTATCATGTGTGATGGATGGACTGGCCCAACCAAAATGTCTATTCTAAATTTCATGGTGTATTCAAAAGGTTCAATGTGTTTTTGAAGTTGTAGATGCTTCACATATGAAAAAAAATGCTCAGTACATAGAACTATTGTTAGATGAGATTATCCAAGATGTTGGACCAGAAAATGTTGTCCAGATTGCTTAACAATGCATCAGCATTTAAAAAGGCCGGAAGGGAACTACAGAAAAAATATCCGCTGTTCTGGATCCCGTTGTGCTGCCCACTGCATCGATTTGATATTTGAAGATATCGGGAAGCAAGAGACTTTTTTCCACTGTCGTCAAATGGGCTCAAAGTGTAACTAACTACATCTACAATCATGGTTGGGTACTGGCTGAAATGAGGAGCATCACGAAGGGAGATTTGATTTGACCGGGTAAAACTCGATTTGCGACAAATCACATTGCCATCAACAGCATTTTGAAGAAGAAATCTGATTTGAGAAAATTGTTTACAAGTAGCGCATGGAATGAAAATGCAGCGAGCAGGACTAGAGATGTCAAAATGATAGAAAAAAGAGTCCTCGATGGGACATTTTGGGATTGCATGGAAGCAGTCCATAAAATTTATAAGCCATTGTATGTTCTTCGAATTGTTGACACATAAATTCAGCCAACCATGCCCATATTATATGAAATGTTTGAAAGAGTGAAACAACAAATATCACAGATGAGAGGAAAGAAATGGGTGCTTAAAATCATCAATGATCGATGGGATAACACATTAAGTCAACCATTGCATGTAGCAGGTATTATTTCTCTATCTCGAAATACGGTTGTATCTTGATAATTACTTAGTTAGATCTATATTATATAACTTTTTGGTTTCTTGTTTGTAGAACATTTCTTAAACCCAAATTTTCATTATCGACATGATGTTGGTTATAGCCCACGCTTCACAAACTCTCTGGCAACAGTTGTCGAACAATTTAACATAAATGGAGAAATTGCAGATACATTTGTGGATGAGGTAACTTCTTATTGATGACAACCTTAAAAATATTTGGGATTAGAAATGACTGTCTTTCAAATGGTTAATGCAGATTGTATGCTTTAGAGATGCAAAGGAATCATTTGGGTCAACCATAGCAAGAAAAACAAGAGAAACCAGAAATACAGGTTTGTGGTATATCCGTATATGTATACATTAAAACACACACATATAATTTCTTTAATAGAAAATGTTGATCTATTATAGTAGTAACTCATTGTAGTAGCTTTACAGCTGATTGGTGGACACAATTTGGGTATTCTGCACCAAACATGCAGAAAATTGCAATGCGTATTTTGGCACAAACGGCTTCTTCTTCTGCGTGTGAGAGAAATTGGAGTACATTTGCTATTATTCATACCAAGCAAAGGAACCGTTTGGCATATCAGAAGTTGGAAAAGCTTGTATACTGTTACTACAACATGAAGCTGCGGCTGTGAGATAAACAGGCAAAGAATAATGTGGTCAATGAAAACAACTATATAGATCTACTTCATGTTGCAAGCGAGCTGCTTGATAATGGCATTGATCCACTTCATGATTGGATTATGCCTGCACACCTCGATGATGAAGCTGGAAGACCTCTTCCACAAGTTGTAGAAACTGCAGCTAATGCTGGAATCAACGTAGAGAGAGTCTTATCTGAAGAAGTTGTTAAAAACCCAGAAGATAATTCAGATGGTGATGATGCGTGGGGTGGTACCAACTCCAGATAGTTCTGATGATGGTGGGGAGGGTTGAAGCGGAACAGGTAGTGGAGGTGAAAGATATGAATATGGACAATCTTCTGTGGATGGAGGATTCCAATTTACCTGTGAAGGTAATTTTGATCATGCCACCCAAGATGAAGACCACGGAGTGAGAAGCTGGTCATGGTGCTCAAGAGAAACCCGATATGGGAGGAGGACTAGAGGTGCAACTGATGATCAAAGTACCCCATCTGATGTTTCTTCAATTGCCTTAAGTTTTGACTCTATCAGTTTAGGCACAGAGCGCAGTGGGATCTCAAATGAATCTCATGAAGGCAACGATCAATTTGGTTATGATGCTTATGGATATAATCAATATGGAGAAGTATATGATCATCTAGTTGGGTTCATCCTTATTATCCCCTTATAGGGGAAACAGTCGGCAGCTCTAAAGAGATCTATAACTATCATGTTCATCACTACAATTCGCACTATATGGGTCATATGTCTTGGTCTGATTATTGCATTTTTGTAGACCAGAGAGCGGCTTTTCAACCTCTAGAGTCTCTTTTTGGATGTAGATGAAGTTTACATTCATATGTATTTATATGTAGTTCTAAATTTCTAATAAATTGACTTTTTTCAAAAACGATATTTTCGTACACTGTATCCCCGATATATCCGATATCTCCCTTTTTCAAAGTACCGATAGATATGAAAATACCGATATTTAAAACCTTGGTTAAACGTAAGGAGAGTGAAATTCAATCACTGTATTATGATTTGTATTTCATGGTTTTTTAGTATCTATTATTTTATTTTATTTTATTTTGTAAAAAGTCTTAACTATAAATAGAAAATTACACACAAGTGATCTTTTGAAACTTTAATTAGTCATAAGGCCACGTAATTTTTCTTGTACACATAAGGCCACTTATATTCACAAATTATTTCGTTCTTAACAGTTTTACCCTCCACTTAAGAAACCAAATTCTATTAATCTTACATCGATCCCAAATCTCTCTCTCCCCGATCACAGTCTCTCTCTCCTCGACCACAGATATTCACGTCTTTGGTCTCCGCCTCCGATTCCGGCGACCACCGGCATGGCGCTCTCTCTCTCCTCGATCACAGATCACGTCTTGGTCTCCACTTCCAATTTCATAGATCACAGGCACGGTGCTTTCTCTCTCACACACTCTCTCCTCGATCACAGATCTTCACGCCACCGGCATGATGGTTCACCGAGAAAATGGTGAATGTGATGCTCCGATATGGTGCTCTCCGAACCGCCCTGGGTTGTGGCTCTCGGTCCTCTGCTCCGCCCAAGCGGCCCTTCTCCTCCACTGCCGGCCACAACCATGCTTGTAATTTCCAATCTCTCTCTCTCTCTCCCTCTCCCTTTCTCTAATAGTCATAGCTTCATACGCACATATACATGCTCATTTGAATTTGATATTGGGTGAGTTTGATGTTATTTGTATTTTGGAATTTTGTGAATCTCAGTTAAATTTTCGTCTGGAGCTATGATGCATATTAGGGTTTTCTCTCCAATTTGTTTGATACGCATAGAATGAGAATGTTGGATAATTATAATTAAATTTGGGGATCCTATCGACACATTGATTGGAAGTCTAGACTATGATAGAATTGAAAACTCTTTTCCCTGTTTACTGCATTATTTGAGTTGGTTATGTTCTACTGTAATCATTAGGATAGAGATGCTTTTGATAGTTACTATCTTATTTGCTAATTGTGATGAATGATTTTCTTGTCAAATGACTACTGCAATTGTCATCGAGGATGTGAGAAGGGATTGAAAGCTTTGACTGGGCATAGCAATCTAGTACAATTTTATGATGCATTCGAAGACCATGATAATGTCTAAGCAGTTATGGAGTATTTCAGACTTTCAGTCAGAAAAAGCCTCAAGCCTATTGCAAACCACCGGTTGTTGTTAAGCCGAACTGGAATCCCAGAGGCAAGCCTTGTTCAAGTAAAGTCAAATCAAGTTTTGGGAGAAAATGTGTTTATTTTGTTTTTAAATTAGCAAATTGTGTTGAATTTGTAGATAAGGAGCAGATGAGGATAGTGAAGGAGGCATTGGACTTGTCTACAATTCCCTCTAGTGTTGAGTGCCGCGAAGTGGAGCAAAAGAGGATTCTGGAGTTCTGCAAGTCATGCATAGAGCAAGAGAAGGCTCATGGATACAGTTTTTGTATTACAATTTGGTAATTCCTATGGATTTTACGGCTTACTCTAGTGAATGATGCTCATGGATACAAGTTATGTTGATGGATTATGATACGTGCAATACATGCAAGGTTGAGCATTGCAAGCCTTCGACATTGTAAATTTATAGTTGTTTTAATGTTTCATAGTAGTTTTTGTGTTGGTTGGTAATAGCTTTTTCAGTCATCGATAGTAGCTTTGTTAGTCTCTGGTAGTAGTTTTTTCAATCTTGTGAATAGATTTTGTTTTGCATGGTACTAGTTTTTGGTGTTGCTGTGAGTAGCTTTTAGTGATGGTTAAATTAGCTTTTGGTGTTGGTGAGAGTAGTTTTTTTGATATTGGTGATAGTGTTTTTTGTTGCTGGTGACAGTAGCTTTTGTTTCTGGTGACAGTAGTTTTTGTTGCTGGTGAGAGTAACTTTTGTTTCTGATGTTGGTGACAGTAGTTTTTTGTTGTTGGTGAGAGTAACGTTTAGTGTTGTTGACAGTAACTTTTGTTGCTGGTGACAGTAACTTTTGTTGCTAATGACTGTAGTTTTTGTGAACTCGTTGAAGAACTTATCAGAGTAGCTTTTGTTGCTGGTGACAGTAATATTTGTTGTTGGTGGGAATAGCTTTTAGTGTTAGTGACAGTAGGTTTTGTGACCTCACATAAGATCGTCGGAAATTTCATTAGAGTAGGTTTTGTGACCTCACATAAGATCGCAGGAAATTTCATCATAGTAGCTTTTGTTGCTGGTGACAGTAGCTTTTGTGATCTCCCCAGAGATTGCCAGAAATTTCATCAGAGTAGCTTTTGTTGCTAGCGACAATAGCTTTTGTTGCTTGTGACAGTAGATTTTGTGGTCACCGGAGTTCGCCGGAAGTTGGTCGGAGGTCAGCCGGTCACTTGTCAAAAGTTGGTCGGAGACCCGCCGGAGTTGACTGGAGACCTCGCCGGAGAGGAGAGAGAGAATGAATGTTGATTTTGTACTCTAGTGGCATTTATGTAAATATATTGGTTTTTAATATCTAAAATATAACACATTTTTTAATCTAGTAGCTTATGAAGGAAAAAACAAGTTGGTGGCCTTATGGCTAAAAAAACATTCTAAGATGCACTTTTATATAATTAACATACAGTATAGTAGTATACAATATAAACAAATAATTTATTAATACAAGATAGAAAAGAGTCCGGACATAGACCCCTCCCATCTTTATTTGCAGAGCATTTGGAGAAATTAACGGTCAGATACGATACTCATCTGTTTCGATAAGCATCGGAAGCATAATCAATAGAATCATTGTGTTTGAGGAACTTAGATGAGGAACTAAATAATAACAGATTTCATAGAAAAAACTGGGTTATCACATGTACGGTCTCTTTATTATTATTCACTTGATTATTCATAATTTATATATAAGCTTATCCTCCTAGATTTATCAAAATATAATGAGTAACTCTATTAGAACCTCCATGTTTTTTCAGCTGACTTCACCTCCTACCAAGCATCTTCACATATTGCGCTATTGCACCATATCGACACTATAATGCTCGTCACCCAGGTGATTGCTGTTTTATTTGGCTCTAATAATACAAATATCACTTGGCAAGTTTGGATGAAATAAACCTTCTCCTTGGAAGGCATCCGGATGTTAAGCCTCTTGGTAAGTTTT
This sequence comes from Rosa lucieae, assembly GCA_024704745.1. Classification (NCBI taxonomy): domain Eukaryota; kingdom Viridiplantae; phylum Streptophyta; class Magnoliopsida; order Rosales; family Rosaceae; genus Rosa; species Rosa lucieae. Next base: position 40,494,355 of record CM045493.1, on the reverse strand, counting down.
GATTTTGATTTATTATTTTAATTATGAGAAGAAATTTTAGTAATATAGCTTTCATATAACAATGAATTCTAACTACATTATGCTTCTTTGTAAGTTTAGATGAAATAAACCTTCTCCTTGGAAGGCAGATGCTCTTACCGGTTTTCTTTGTCTGCATTGACTTGGTGGGACGAGCCTACTCACTTCATTCTTGACCAATGTCGACGAGATAAGTTTGGTCTCTCTAACTTTTGTTTTCATTGATTTATTCTTTTTCTTTGTGCTGGTTGTATTGTTTAAATTTAAAGCCACTCGTTTTGTTCTTCATGAGTTGGACTATTGTAGCACTCTATTAGTTTGTACATTATCTTTATTTTAATAATTTCAGAGTGAGAGAGCACTCTGCTCTTCCTAACTCCTATTTCAACCAAAAAAAAAAATGGCTTTGTTAGAATTATATTTTGAAGGGAAAATTTCGCAAACAGTACATCAAGAAAAGACCACTAATAATTTCGATACATAAAGTTTCAAACCGAACATTTTGGTACATGGACTTTTGAGCCCGACCCATTATGTAGACACGACGTCAATGATGTCGTTAACTCTTATGTCATTGTTCATTTATTAAAGGGTAATTTAGTACTCTCATACTCTTATTCATTTTTTTGGTGTTAAAAAAAAAAAGGAAAAACAAATCTCTCTGGCTCTCTCCCCCCACCCAAACCCAGAAAGCTCAATCCCGGCGACCACCGCATGTCCTCCACATTCCAAAGCCCAATCCTCTCTCTCTCGGATTCTCTCACCCCCAATGGCGACACCCACTCCCAGCTCTTCCAGTCCATGAACTCCGCCACCAAAGTCATTGGCGACCACCGCTCTGCCCTGCTCCAAGTCATCGGCATAGTCCCTGCCCTCGCCGACTCCAACGACCTCTAGCCCAACCAAGGCTTCTACGTCCAGCTCTCCGACTCCCTCAACTCCACCTACGTCTCCTTCTCCGAGAAAGACACCGATCTCATCCTCGCCAACCGCCTCCAGCTTGACCAGTTGGTCTACGTCGACTGCTTCGATTTCGACTCTCTGGTGCCGCGCGTCGCCTGAATCAGCCCAATCGCTGGCCGCCACCCCTTCGTCTGTTCGCTGGAGCCTCTGGTGACTGATTTCTGCAGGGAGAAGATTGTCTGTTGGGGGTGTTTGAGCCCAAAAATATTTTTGGTAAGATCTTTTAGTGGATTTAGCCCAGCGGGCAGATACCTGCGGCCCAAAAATAAGCCTACTTGGGTTTGGGGTATAGCTTCGTCCATTCCGTGATCCATAAGGAAAACGAAATCTTATTGGAATCAAGTAGCAGAGATTGAATATGAAACTTCAATAAATAATCCGTCTATAGCAAGGAACGGTCGAAACCTTAGGTGTATAAATACCAGGTTTAAAGGACAAACGAAGGACCTCTCTTGAATCAATCAATCCCAGCGATTACAAAGCCTCCCCAGAGAAAACCTTCAACCTTGTTGAAACCTAGCGACCGTACTTCCAGTCCTAGTCTCTCCAAGAGTCGACTGCCAGTACTACCGCCACCGATACTACCAGCGAAGCAAAGGGTAACGCCCTCGCAACCCAGCGAAGCTAAAGTCACGCTTTAGCAAAACCCGTGCTTTCTCCAAACTTCTCAGTGATTGCTCTGCTCAACCTACAACGTTGAGTATCGATTTGGTGACTCGAAGAGATCACACCCAAAGCCCTTATCCGTAAGACAGAAAGTCCTTTCTCGGAAGGCTAGAGAAGAACCTTTGTGGCGAGGTTGGTGCTCTCCTCGTCCACAACGCTTGAAGAAGAAGTTAGGTCAAGAGACTCCCCCGACGACTGCACCCCACGGTGCTGGCACGCCTGCGCACACGCTCAAAAGAGACAGTTTGCAAGCCAATTGGTTTCGGAGCCAAACAGGGGGAGTGAAGGACTCTGCTGCAAGGAAGAAAATGGCTACAATTGTTGACTGAATTTCGAAGATTTCGGATTCAATCGGGATGTGCCGGAGAGAGAGAGAGAGATAGAGTTGGGCGGCCAGAGTAAGAGAGAGAGAGAGAGAGAGATAGAGATGGGTGGCCAGAGTAAGAGAGAGAGATATAGTTGGGTGGCCAGAGTAAGAAACAGATAGAGACCAATTTGCCCCTAAAAATATGCCAGCTGGCAGAGATCTCACGGCGTCATTGACGTCGTGTACGGAAAGTGGGTCGGTCTTCAAATTCCGTGTACCAAAATGTTTGGTTTGGAACTTTATGTATAGAAATTATTAGTGGTCTTTACTTCGTGTACTGTTTGCAAAATTTTCCCTATTTTGAAATGTAATTTTTTCACAGTCACGCGATACTTACGACATATAACGGGGTGAGAAAAAAAAAAAAAATTTGTCACATGTATGATATTTATCTATAATAAAAATGAATCCAACTCAAACCACTACACCAAGTGACTTACACAACCTCACGACACAAACGACCCCGTATTCTAACTAGACCGAGACTCAATGAAACGATGCGCAAGTCAATCAACAAAACCGACCCGTACGTGCCGATACACAATGCGCAAGTCAAACTTGTACGCTTTACTTTTCACTTATTGTAAAGTCATTTTCTTTGTATGAATAGAAGTATAGAATAACAAACTTAATTTTAGGATTTACGCTTAATTACTCTTGCCCGTAAATTTTGATCCAATTCTGTGAAGTACTTAATTTGAAAACAATGGTCTAAATAAAGCTCAGCAAATACCCCATCGTCACTCATTCTCCATTCCTTATCATTATCATTCATCATCTGATCGAGAAAGAAATCAGGAGAGACTGGGCTTGAAAATGAAGGTCAGAAAGAAATGAGCTTTACATAGGTGCCTTTGCGTTTGTGTGTTTAGGTTAGGCTGGGGTCAAGGTGCCTGTGTTTGGATTGGGCAGCTTGTGTCTACATTGGGCTCGGGTCAAGGTGTGTCTGGGTTCCGAGCAGCTTGGCCATGTCAATTATTTTTTCAATCGCCTATGCAAACCAAAAAATAAGAATAAAAAGACAAATTTGAAGAAAGAATGATATGAAACTTATCTATGTAGATTAGATAAGAGATGCTTCCATTGGTATCATTTTCTCTTTTTCTTCATTTTTGTTGAGATCACAAAGCCCTTTATGCACGCAAGGATGTGAAAACCACAACGGAAGAAGGGGCTTTGGACAAAATCATACAAATTGAAAATGAAAGGAATTAGACCAACAAAGGGTATGTTGATTAACAACATGGGTTATTTGATTGAATAAACCCTTACTTAGACGACACAGAGTGTATGAGTCTAGGAAAATTCTTTGTAGCTTCAATATATCCCCCTACAAAAAGAACTAGTCCACCGCAAAAGTAATATGATGAAAGCCGAAGTTCTGTTGGTTTGCTTCATTTTTCCAGAGGCATAGAATAAGAAGGTTGGCATTACTAAAATTAGGGAAATACCGCTTGGATTGTCCAATGTTACGACCGTTATAGTTTTCTCAACATGGTTTAAAGGCCTCCCTTGCATTTGTAGGTATGACAGATTTTACTGTTTGCTATTGACAGCTTCTGTTACTCCCTTTCTAGGGGTTCCTTCAGTGGAATGTTTAGAGAAACCACACTAGGACTTTGGAATTAAAAGTAATCACCAAAACCAGGCTTCCGATTCTGTGAATAGGCAACTCTTTCAGGATGACGACTCTCAAGCACAACTTTTATCTTCATAATTCAGTACCACCCTGAGACACTGCTTAGCACTTACCAGCAGAAGCATAGAAACCTTTCCATTGCATAAAGTTTGTCTACACAGCATTCACAATTCACAACAATTTTACAAAGAAAACAGATGCTAAGACAACACTCACAAGACTGAAAGAATCATATATCATATCTATAGCAAATGCTAAAGAATAATAAGGTAAAAAAAACAGATGCAACCTAGTCATGAAGTTAGCTTCTGAGATAATATTTATATGCTAACGATGTGCACCCAGCAAGCCCTTAATGCAGAATGAGTGCAGTTTTTATTTTTATAAAATAAGGGCTCTGAATATAGGCAACTCTATTATCGAAGAAGAAACCGGTGACAATTTTCTTGTAACTAAAAGAGGAAGAGAATGAGCATCCGCCTTTAACAGGTTAACAACGCTATAAGAAGTTCAAACCAGTAGTCAGGAAGATAAAAAGCAAAGCAACAATGAAATTAAGCTATCAACATAAATCAACACAAGTTCTCTGTAATGACATGTATAGACATACTACCTACATTGATGGTTTATTGAAGCTAACTCACTGAATAAGATTGGATAATGCTCGCTCCACCAGTCCAGCCACTTTCATCATAGTAGTTATATACCCTATTTCACTCAGTCTCCATACATAACAATCTTTCACTCCTCATCATTATCATTTATAACCTGAGATACCTTCCCAGTCACATCAATAGCACTCACGTAAAATCAAGGCCTTATAACCACGACAGAGTGATAAATATCTCCCACCCTCTTCCTTCTTCAACACATACACAATTGCCTCAAATTGGTGTGAGGTTTTATTTTATCAGAAAAAGGAAAATTTAGGGTCAAATTGCTATATTTATAAGAAAACCCTTCACATATGCTTCAAGGTTTGAATCGGCAAATGTCTCCCAGGATACAAGGATCATTCTTCTTGCTAAAGTATCACACCAATTAGCAAGAAACACTAAATCAGAAAATGTTTGAACTTTTCTCTAAGAGTCTTCTTAATCTCCAAGTATGAAACACAATATCAAACTAGGGAATTAATGAATGCAGTAGATGTATCTGTATCTATAAGAGTGTATATACCTATTAGGAAAAGTTGCAACTCTTTAGAAAAGCCAAGCAATACAACCTTTCGTATGTTAATAACCTGTTCCGACATATATAACCCTTTACTTTTCCATTTACTACAGAAAATTTAATTTCCCGAATATAAGCTATGTTTGGTATGGCTGTTCTTTGGGAAAAAGTTAGCTTATGTTTATTTCTGAGAATAAGTGACTGAAAAACAAAGCAGCTGAGTGTTTGGTAAACTGGCTTTTTATAAGTGCTATAAGTGAAAAAAGCAGTGGTAAAGTATTTGATAAAATCAAAACTAGCTTGTGCTTTTTGTTTGTGGAATGACCAATTTGGACATGAAAGATTATTTTGCCTTAATTGTTTGGTTGATCATCACATTCAGGATCTAGTAAAAACAGACTCATACAGATTTGTTGCTACCAATTGGGGCTACTCAGTAGGAACAATTTCAAGCGCCATTTAACACATAATACACGATAATAGATCATCCCGTCACATACTACACAACAATAATATCTTAATGTTATCATAACATTGCAAACAATGATACAGCAAATGTTACAGTGGACAAATATCACCGTTACAAATAAGACATTGCTATCATGAAAAAGCCTAAATTTTGATGTCTATAGATGGTACTGGGAAAGTGAAGAACCGGATGACATTCAATGACCCTAGAGTGGTGGTTGCTCTTGGCTATGACAATGGGATGAATCCTCCGGCACGGTGCTCCAAAGCTTATGGAAATTGCACAGCTGGGATTTCACAAACTGAGCCTTACATTGCTGCTCATCATTTGATTTTGTCACATGCAGCTGCTGTTCAGAGATACCGTGAAAAGTATCAGAAAACACAAAAAGAGTGGTCTTGCTCATCCATAAATATTGGCTTAATTTCCTTGGTTTTTTTTCCCCTCTCATCTCAGTTTATAAACATATACGTCAACGATTACAGTAACATTTCTGGGACCATCACAACACTAATGAAACAAATAATGATGGCCCTCTGGTCTAAGAAACAAACCGGTAGCTTTATAAGAAATTCCTTGCTGCTGCAACTCGGAAAATAGTTTACGACTCCTATTTGTATCTGAATTAAAATGCATCATTCCACACATGTTGTAAAGCATCAAGTTATATAGAATATGAACATAAACTGATGTCTAACAACTTGCTAGATTAACATTGAAACAACTCTGGATATCAACCCCAAGCATTGAAAAATCAAAATGCAAGACACACCTAATGGCCTCAGAACCAGAAAGTCCCAGCAGAGAGAAGCAAACAGCGTAAAACCAGAAAACTGCATTCGATGCAAATAGATAACTGCAGAAAAAGCACCCTAATGGCCAAAAACTTGGAATAAAGCTGCCTTCCAGTGAAGCAAACACAAACACAAACACAATGTCATATATTCAAGACTGCAGGCCAGATAAACACAAACACAGGACAAAGAGGGTCCTAAATGCTGATAACAAAATAACAAATTACAACTTTTCTCATATAGGTACTCTTAACCTGAAACTCATCGCAGTTACAGATTGCAGACTCAAGAAGGATCTTAATAGAGTACGGTAGCTTATCTGCATCACAAGCATCAATACAACCACAGTCAATACATCATCACAAAAACTCACACTCGATACTCAAAACAGTAAAACACTCCACTAGTCAACTGAGCATAACAGAACAATAAGGCCCGGTTTGGCCAAAATTTCTTCCTTGTCGAAAATAACAACACAGCATGATTGAAATTCTGCTATCACTTTCATTTCATACATTTTCTAAGAAACCAACAAGGATCAGAAACCACCGCTCTGAAGAATCATCAAACACAAACACTAAAGACCCATTGAAACAAAAAGACAAATCAATCAAACAGTCGGTGTGGGATACGAAAAAAGAAGAAATCTTTAAACAAATTCACATCCTTTATCTGATCCCACTTCAAATCATAACAACCTCAACCCACCAAAAACACCAAAACCCAGAAGCCAGAACAACCCAGATCACGATGTCGCTCAGCTTCTCAAGCTACAATAACACAAACAATGAAAATAAGTTGAAAGAAAACCAACAAACAGTTGGGGACAAAAAACAAGACTACTATAATATGGAAGGTACGACATTCTACACATATCATATGAGGTCTGGAACAAAGTCAACAAACCACAACTAGATTCAAATCAATGATATTCTTTTTTAAATGATGTATAGAACAGTAGATAAGAAATCCACTAAACCAAAAACGAAGAAAAAAATTAAAGAAACTAAACTACAACAGCACTTCAATTTGAGAACATGGCAAAAAAAAGACCAGTCCCTGAATTTCCGGAAACCAGACGCTCTTAAGGATCAGTTTCATCAATTAAGAAAGACCAGAGAATAAAATGTTTACTTACATGCACAGTCATCCGCTGCAAGTCTGCTAGTGCTTTTTGTCTGGACTGCAGTGAAGAAAGAAAAAGTAATTTAGGCCTTGCCTTAACTTAAATTATTTCAGAAGTATCAAAACTACTAGGAAGTCGGCACATTCATTGGGGGGGGCAAGGTGGCATACACTGACTATAAATATTAATTAACAAGGGCAAGGACTCAAGGAGTGATGCAAATCACAAATAAATCAGGCCAACAGAAACCAGGTAACTTATGTTTAAGTTAACCAGCTTTAAATAAACTATTAAACTTGTACGTACCGACTAATTGGTTGCCCATCTTTCGTAATAATGGGTGTACCTCTCTAGAGAGTTCTTGGCCATCTCTCTTCGTTTCTCTTGGCCTCTCTAGAGAGTTCTTGCAAATAACCATATCACAACAATCAATCAATAATGCCACTAACTGAAATAATACAAGAGAAAAATCCTCAACTATCAAAATAGAGTTGCAAACTACGTTAACGTACCACTCCCTCCTGCTTCGCTGTCTCATAGCGGTTACAGGCATAAAAGCCACCTGTCCTTTCACTATGTTCTGACCATGCACCAAGACAGAGCCTGAAGGCATGTAAAAATGCATTAGAGTTCACAGAAGATGCATGATAACATGCAATGCAGCTTTGAGATACCAAGATAGTGTATCTAGAAGACAATAAGAGGAGCCTAAGGTGATAAACACCGTTTTATAAAATTAAAGCACACCAGAAATCAAAAGGCAAGCAACCGCATTGCAAAAATGCTTACCAGCAAAACTCAAATTTACAAGGTGGTGTGCAAGTGATATGCATACAGCCTTGGTTTTTCTCAATGGGTCGTTTGCACTTGGGGCAGGGCTTGGAATTAGCCAATATCCTGAAATCCAGCAGCCATACAACTTAGCAATGAGGCCTATACATAAATACAGACAACTACAGGATTTTTGCAGCCACTGTTTATAATGTGTTGGGGAGTTTAGATTTTTATTGAACCAACCAGCCCTCTGATTTCCATGTGCCAATTGATACAATAGAGAGAGAGAGAGAGAGAGAGAGAGAGATAGATAGAGAGAGAGAGAGAGATTTAAGTTCTTGAGGATGATTTCGGATAGACTCTTCAGTAAATATAATAAATCATTTAAAACAGAAGGAATCTTGAAACATATATATCTTTCAATTCATGACTGCTGTAATTAACCCAGACAAATACCTATCTTTCTTGCTATTGTTCCCCGCAAAATACTTATACTAGAAATGAAATATCATGATTTTGTTAAGATATTTCCTCCCTTCAAATTATAGAATCATTAATAACTCAGTGTTTAATATTGACATTTCTGCAATATCTAACAACCTACATTCTTATGCTATAATACAATCAAAGTATACATATCCAGGTGGACAAGGGTAGACAGGCCAGCACATCTTGGGCCACGCAACCGCTTTATATCTGCACATAGGTTATCATCTCAACAATCCTATGGCCCAAGGAAGTCCAGCGTTCACATCTATATAACTTTCTTTGAACTTTATAATTTTACTTTCCTATCAATAACTAAGATATTCCATACCAATTCATATTTTCAGATTCGGCACTGTTCTTCAATATCCATTTGGCCACTGTGCCACAATCAACGGGGCGATGAGCTTCTTCAGTACACTGCAAAGTCAAATTCACAATATGTAAATGCCATAAAGCCCAGATACTACAAATCCATAGGCAGCTAACTTTTTGGCAAGCATTTTTTGAGGAATTGATATCCAAGAATGCATTTTATCTGATATATCCTTAACTTATTTGACATTCTAATTTTTGGAGATTGATACAGAGAAAAAAGTGATACAAATCCAGTGAAGAAGTTTATCTGATATATCCTTATCTTATTTGACATTCTAATTTTTGGAGATTTCTGGCATCCCCTATCCATGGGTAATTGATGAGCACAGACATGCAATTCACTATCTATAATCAGTGAAGAAGTTTATCTTAGAGAAATTCAGACACTCACGTTCCAGCAAAAGCTATATGAACAGCGGCAAGTAACATCATAGCTTCCACTACCAACAATAAAATCTATAGCATAATCACAGCCTGGAGCAGGACACCATGGTGGCCACCAGGGAGAGCAAAGGTGGAGGCGCTGATGGTGCACGAGATGTCGTCCTAGCACCGAGAGAGAGAGAGAGAGAGAGAGAGAGAGAGTTGAGGGAGAAGAACTGGTCGAGGAAGAGGAAGAGGAAGAGAAGAGGCTGGTCGTGTGTAATTCCTTGAAGTTCATGAGGGTACCCAATGGTATTTTGAAAATTTCATTAAACCTTCGCTACAGTAACCACAGCTTCTAAAAGCAGGCCTAGAGTGGCTTCTGCTTTTACGTCCAAAAAGCCGGTGCTTCGTAGAGAAGTTGGCTGTTAAGAACTTTACCAAACACCAAAGTAGGTTGTGCTTATAAGCAGGGGCACTTAAAAGCTCCCCCAAACATAGCCTTAATTTTCAAACTATACATAGGCAAAACATGAAACTGCAGCACCCGGCTGGCTGCTTAGGACTGTAAGGCATCACATTTCGAATCTGAATGTGTAAAGTGATCTCCAAAGATGAACAGTACAGTGAACATAAGAACGGAATAGACTTATTTGTAACAACAGATAGGATCAAGGAATTAGGAGAGGTGTGTCTTATTAACACATTTAAACTCATATTTCCTACCGTATTCAAAGTGATGATCACAACCGCAAAATATAAGTAAGAAGCAAAATATGGATTCTGTGGTAAATTCACCCTCACCACTTGGGCTAACCCCAAGTGATTTATTTTATTATAAAGAAACAGCAGAAACATATAATTGTACGTAGAGTGATTGATGTTCTCTTCTTTAGAGAACAATACATGTAATATACAGGGGTATACACAAAATTTGCATTGATCATATTGTCCTGACCTATCATGCCAAAGACTACTAGATGGTATAATAATGTTTGCTGATGTGATCAAACAGTTGCTTTACCTTCATCCGTTGTGAGCCATGTTTAATAGTTGGAAGCATCCACTGGAGGGAGAAAGCCGAATTCGGCCACATTTATAGGGAACACACAACATGGTTGCTTTAGGTGATGCCATATTGGATGATATATGTGGCTGTGGTGAGTAATCCAGATTGTCTCCTTCTTTTTCTTGCGCATTGCAAAGAAGCCATGCAACTTGGTTGAAATTCAACAAGCAAAAGATCATAACTAAATTCATCCAGTTTGTGCGAGGAAACCAAACAACAAGCAATCAAGTCAGGAGAACCAACGCACAATTGTATAGCAATGGACATCCTAAAGTACATAGCAACAAAGCAGGACTCCACACGATAACAACAGAAGGGAAGAAAACCATGTCAAAACCATAAATCCCAACAAAACCAATACAAACAAATAACTAATTGCAAACAGAAATGTATCTAGTTGAAATTTAAAAAGCAAGCCAATACAAGATAAATAAAAGATTGATATTTATTTCAGTAGCAGATAGCTAATTCGTAATTTGAAAGACAAGTAAGAAGTAGTAAAATCAAGAAAACGAGCAACTAGCTGACTCCACCTCCTCTAACGGCATGGGGTATCGGCACATGGGACATAGATGATTGATGCGCAGCCAGGGACGAATGCAATCCCCATGGAAATAGTGGGAGCAGGGCATCCGAGTAAGCATCAGTTGATCAACATCTTGTTGTACAAAATCCACCCAACAAATTGCACACGACGGCGTGTGTTCCATAACAGCTCTATCAAGTCTCACACTTTCCAAGCCCTCGATTGCTGATCGAGCCGTACGAGTATCTATCCGCAAATCGACTTCGAGTATGACCATCACAATGGGAGGGTCACGGGACACGGCCCCCTCTAACTCTTCGAACAGAATTTCGAAAACACCTGGATGGTAAAATTCCGGGACACCCATGGTCGAAAGATACACCGCGATCTGCTGTTTATAATAAGACTCGTATCGTTTCTGCTTGATGGTACAGAAATCTACGCAAACCGACGCATCAGCTACCATGTCGCCCCCGTCTTCATAAATTACTGGAGCAGCCGGAGAAGAGAGTCTTCCGCGTAACTTGACAAACCTCATGGTGATCGAAACATCGTCTTCCTCCATGCCGGCGGGGGATTTGCCTCTGCGGAACAAATGGGTTTCGTACTCTTTTTCCACCGCAGGCATGATTTGCAGAATCGAATATGGAGAGGGTCCAGGAGGCTAGGCTTTTATGTGTGTGTGTTTTCCATATATTTTTGTCCTAATCCAATTGGGGTTCAAGCTTTCATTCACCCACAAGTATTGCTCATTATGTGTGAAGGTTGCAAGCTTGGTAAGCAAACTCGTTCTTCACATAGGGTCACTAATTATGTGTCTACTTCACAACCCTTAGATTTAATGCATATGGATCTGGTTGGACCTGTTCAAACTAAAAGCTTAGGTGGTAAGAAGTACATGCTTGTTTTAGTCGATGATTTTTCTAGGTTCACTTAGGTGAAATTCTTGTGTGAAAAATCTGATGCTTTTGACAACTTTCAAAACTTGTGCAAAATGATTTCAAATGAGCAATACTCTTCAAATAAATGCATTGTAAGACTTAGAACTGATCATGGAACTGAATTTGAAAATGCTTCATTTGATGAGTTTTGTAATGATATGGGAATTAAGCATGAGTTCTCGGCTCCCATAACTCCGCAACAAAATGGTGTTGTGGAAAGGAAAAACAGGGTTTTAATTGAAATGGGAAGAGTTATGTTAAACTCTGCTGGTCTTGCTCATACTTTTTGGGCAGAAGCGATTAGCAATGCTTGCTATACCATCAATAGGGTCATCTTTAGACCCGGAACTGAAAAAACTCCTTATGAGGTTTTGAAAGGAAAGAAACCAAATGTGAGCCATTTGAGAGTGTTTGGTAGCCCTTGTTACATCTATAGGGATAGAGAATATCTTGCCAAATTTGATGCTAAAAGTGACAAAGGAGTCTTTTGGTTATTCATTGAATAGTAGAGCTTATAGGGTTTATAACAAGAGAACTTGTTCTGTGATGGAAACCATTAATGTCTCTATTGATGACTCAATTGTGCTCTCACATACTCCTTGTATAAGTTTTGATCAGGTACTTTTCGAGAGAGAAAAGGATGATGATGTTGCTGCTGAAGGCCAAGAAGATGAGGAAGCTTCAGAGGGGATGATACCTCTGCAATCCAGCCAGTTTACAGAACTGGACAGCAGCAAGTACATAAGGATCATTCCTCTTCTGACATCATTGGTGATGTGAATGATGGTTTGAAAACAAGGAGACAAGCAAAAAGGGTTGTAAGCAATCTCTCTATTCTTTCATGTTTCATTGCAAAGCATAAGAAGATATTAGCATCATTACATTTTATGGTTTTGTTTCTGTTATAGAACCTAAAAGCTAAAGAGGCTTTGTGTGATGTTAATTGGATAAATGCCATGCAAGATGAATTGAGTCAATTTGCTAGAAATGATGTGTGGTTTTTGGTTCCTAGACCGGACTCTTCAAATGTCATTGGAACAAAATGGATTTTCAAAAACAAATCTGATGAAAAGGGTCAGATTACCCGCACAAAGCAAGGCTTGTTGCTCAAGGGTATTCTCAAGTTGAAGGTCTTGATTTTGATGAAACCTTTGCCCCCGTTGCAAGGCTTGAATCTGTTCGTCTTCTCTTTGCCATTGCATGTCATTTGAGGTTTATTCTTTATCAAATGGATGTGAAAAGTGCGTTTTTAAATGGTGTTCTTCAAGAAGAAGTGTATGTTGAACAACCTGCAGGATTCATAGATCCTATCCATCCCGACCATGTGTATAGACTTAAGAAAGCTCTCTATGGGCTGAAACAAGCCCCTAGAGCTTGGTATGAGAGACTTTCCTCTCATCTTTTGGATAAAGGCTATGTTAGACGTTCAATTGACAAAACTTTGTTTGTAAAAAGAACTTCTCATCATTTAATTCTTGCTCAAGTCTATGTGGATGACATTGTTTTTGGTTCAACTTCAGATTCATTGATTGAAGAATTCACTAATATCATGAAAAATGAGTTTGTGTGGCAAATTAAATTATTTTCTTGGTCTGCAAGTCCAACAAAGGAGTGATGGTCTCTACATCTCTCAAACCAAATATGCCAATGACCTTGTGAAAAAGTTTGGTTTGGATGCTGCTACTGCTGTCCGAAATCCCATGGGAACTAGTTCAAAACTTGATGTGGATTTGACTGGAATTAGTGTTGATCAAACCTTGTATAGAAGCATGATAGGAAGCTTGTTGTACCTTACTGCTAGCAGACCCGATATTTCTTTTAGTGTTGGTGTTTGTGCTAGATATCAAGCTAATCCTAAGGAATCACATCTAAAGGCTGTTAAACGCATCATTAGATATGTTTCTGGAACTTCTAACTATGGGGTGGTGTACACCTTTGATTCCAATGTTGAGATTGCAGGTTATACTGACTCAGATTAGGCGGGAAATGTGGATGATCGAAGAAGCACCTCGGGTGGATGTTTCTTTGTGGGAAACAATCTTGTTTCATGGCATAGCAAGAAACAAAATTGTGTGTCTCTCTCAACTGCCGAAGCCGAGTACATTGCAGCTGGTAGTTGTTGCACCCAAATGTTATGGATGAAACAAATGTTGAACGACTATGGTTTCCCTCAAGGTAAGTTGTCAATCTTTTGTGACAACACTAGTGCCATTAACATATCTAAGAATTCTGTTCAGCACTCACGCACAAAGCATATTGATATTCTATATCATTTCATTTGTGATCTTGTTGATGCAAATATCCTTGAGCTGGAATTTATTCCCACTGAAAATCAATTGGCTGATTTGTTTACAAAACCTTTAGACAACCTTCGTTTTGAGTCTCTTAGGAAGTCTATTGGAGTGTGCTCTACTGTTTGAATATTCTCACTCCTATATGCAGGCTGTTTGTTATATATTATGTGTGATGCATTTAGTGTAGGTTGTGAAAAATAAGTGGTTTATTTCCTTTGGGGTTTGCATGCATTGTTTCAATCCTAGAAAATATTGATCATGTCTTGATCTAAGATCAGAGGGTAGTGTGTTCATAATTTCTTCTTCCTTGGTCACTCAAGGTTCTCAAGACTCTTTGCATCAGCTTTCTTTTGTTCACTGCTCTTTTTTGTTTGAAAACTCTATTATCTTAAACTCTTGCATCTAAATCTCTTGTGGGGTTTTATATTGTGCTAAGTTTTTATGATGGGTTGAGATGAGTAGTTTATGCTTCTTCGTGAAAATATTTAGAGAAGCTTGGCCAGGCTATTCCCAAAGTAAACGGGCCTCGGTCGTGGTGAACGATATGAGGATTGGGAAGAAAAGGGAATGGTTTGGTCACCCCGGTGGTATTTTCTTGTTTGATATCCTCTTTTTGACTCGAGTTGATATGTCCTTAGGAGTGTCCTTGTTACACTTAATGCCTTAAAACCAACTCGTTTGAGAGCCATTGACATAAGACTTGCTACATGGGGCAAAAATATGGTTTACTTCGGAAAGCTCAAGCTTAACAAAGCCAATGATTATGAGCTAAATAAAAAAATAAAAAAAATCTGGAGAGATAAGGAACAATGAAAAAATTGGACTTCATCTCATTCCTTTGTAATCTCTTATGTATCAATTCTTATCCCTTGGATGGTTTAGCTCAAGTTTCTCAAAAAAAAAAAAAAAAATTCAAGAATCATGAAATGCTACAAGTCATCTTTGAGTTGTGTTTACAAAAAGGAATTGTCAAATTGTCTTGAGTTTCTTTGTGGGATCTGGAGGGATTCAAATGTGCTCTGCAATCCTCTGTGGCTCTTTGCCTGACTTGTCAAGATAAATCTAGGATTGACTATGTCCTTCATCCTTGCTTGCTTGTATTTTTAAATTCTCAATAATCCGCTGCATATATTGAGGGGGAGTATTCATTGATACATGTGGTCTTCCTTGTGTTCTTCAAAATTGAAGGTTGTTATTTCAAAAAATGTTATCCAAGTTGGCCATTTGCAGTTTTCTGCAATTTTGTACTCTTGAACGGATGTTTTCTGTTCTTATTGATAGCATTTTCCCTTTGTCATTCCTAGACAAAAAGGGGGAGAAGTATTAGGTAACTTTGTGGCTATTCCTTATTGCTAATGCTTCATGTGATCTTAAAATGCTTTGCTTGGCTGCATTGTTTTTCTTGTGCCTTTATTGCCCATGCTTCACTTGGTATGTCTTGTGCAATTGTTTCAGGTTTGTTTTGGTTGCAAAGTAGTGTTTTGTTTAGGAATGCCAAAGGGGGAGATTGTTAGTATAACTTGTATTGGCATTCCTCACTTTAACAAAACACTCTACCCACTAAGCCCAAGAGTTAGAAGCCCTTGTTTGCAGCCCAAGACCATAATTGCTTTGTTTAATTACCATTGCTGTAATTGTGGTTGTCTTGCTGTCAAAGACCCACGTGAAGACTTGAAGATCAGTTTGCTGCCTTGCTGTCAGCTTCCCTATCTTGGCATAATAGTTTAATTGCAACTTGGTTCTTCTTCTCTTTTGTGTGGAAATGTTGCTGTCGAAAGCCAAGGCCAAGTTTGAAGAATTAGTTCAATTACAACTTGATAACCTCATCATAGTTTGCTGCGTTGCTGCCTTGTTGTCGTGGTTCCCAATCCCATCTCATCTTGCTATCTTGTCCAAGATCAAGCTTCAAACTTGAAGATCAAAAGAAGACCCTCTTCATCATGGCTCAAGTAAGCTCATACATGGCATCTCTTTCAAAAAGTCAATGGTTTTTCATGGGTTCCCTTCCTATGTTAGTTTTGATTATGGAGCTTGAGTGTTTTGGGTTCTTAAATTGGTTTCCAAATTGAAATTAGGAGCATGGGTTTACACGGGCAATCTGAAATTATGGGTATGGGTTTACCTTCTCCAATTGAGGTTAACGGTTCTTTGAGTGAACTGTCCTTTCTCTTCCTCCTATATATATATGGGTTCTCTGTTCCTATTCAGGATTGAAAATACTTTTGTGTTTCAGTCCCTTTGTCTATCAAGAGTTTATCTCTTTGGTTTTCTGTTTTTCAAAATGTCTTGTTCCATGTTGAAAACAATTTGAAAAACACAAAACCATTCATGCATATTCATCTCTTGCATCCCATGAGTTCAGTTGGGAATTGTAAGCTTCAAAGGTGAAATCTCCAAGTCGAACTTGTTGCGTTCATAGCTTGTGTCATAGTTGAGATTTCTGAGTTGTTCACTTGTGTAAACAATTAGCAAGGAGTGATTACAACAGTCTAGTGAGTTAGTCTAGAAGGATTGCCGCGTCAGTGCAATCCAAGTGTTGTAAACTTGTAATCTGTTTCATTAGTGACTTGGTTTTGGTCTTTCAAGAGTAAGGGCCACGTAGATGTTTTCCCTTGATAGGGTTTTACTGCGTCAACAAAACATGTGTTCTTTATTGCTTTAGTTGGTTTGTTGAATTTATAATACAATCTGTTCATTATCAGTTCTCAGGATTGATCACCCTGTTGCAACCCGTGAGAAAGGTTTTTGAACGAAAAAATTGGCTGTGAGCCTATTCACCCCCCTCTCTAGGCTCCTTCTAGGATCTTCAGTAAGGTACGTCTCAATCGGACTCCGAGCTGTTTCCTGTCTACTAGTCACTTTTCGTTTTCCTCTTTTAGCACGATCTAATTGTTCTTCAAATTGGATTGTCATCCGTTCTGCATCAGTTGTGATTGATCAAAAGTGTATAGATTCTTCGGTTTTTGTTAATGTCTAAAAGTCTAGCGGTAGCCAAACCTTAGTTAACGCTGATCCGGTGGGCGGATCGGTACTTGTTATTAATGTTGCGATTCCGTTACCTGTCAAGTAAATACAACGGGCGTCAGAGGAGACCGCGCTGGGCGGTCTTCAACTCTCCGATGCCTAAGTCAGTCAATGTATTTATGTTGACAAAGTAACAGTAGGTAAGTATTGAATGCGTAATTAATGAGGAGAGAGGAGAGAACCTTTTATAGGTGAGGAAGAGACTGATCTGTCTTTGTTTTCGATGTGGGACTGATATGCTTCAGTTCTTAGTTTCAGAAGCTTCTGATGCTAACTTGGCCGCGGCGCGTGGCGCGCGTCGGTGGCGATCTGGAGGCGGTCCGACGCCGAGGCTGTAGCCCGCCTGGCGGTGTGTCCGCATGTCATTCCTTTGGTTGGAATTAGTACCTTTGGCGGTACAGCGAGCATGGCCTATTATAGCTAATTATGCTTGCAAATGTACATGTATGTACAGTTTTGGTAAGGAAAAACTAAGAACCCAAGAAGATATACACTAATCTCTACACAAAGCTAAGAAACTATGAACTAAAGCTAAGAAACTAAGAGAAATGTGTGAAGATATGTGTGAGAGAGTGAGAGGAGAAGATGAAAAAGGTCCACCATGAGGGGAGGGTGTTTTTATAATCCACCATGTTTGTAAATTTTTCCTTATAACCCTTACCTATATTTCCTACCCTTTTTTATCTTCCCTAAACCCCCAAAACCCGCGGCAGTGCGCGGTAGGGTGTTTACACCTTACTTTGTATTCTGTTATTTATTACTCTCGAGTCTCATCCCATCTCTTCCTCCATATCACTCTTCTAGTCTTCTTTCAGTCAATACATCAGATTATCAAGAAGATGGGAGCAGCAAAGCAAACAGATTTAGCATGCATTTCAGAAGGTGAAGGATCTTCATGTGTAGAACAACATGCCATCATTGAAGCCGCACCGATTGTGTCATCCTACAATGAAAAAATCAGTCCTCTGCTTGACGCCGTTGACAAGCTCAGGAGCCTCATGGTTATGGAGGAAGGCATTCAGCTCCCCACCATTGTTGTTGTAGGTGACCAATCATCTGGCAAGTCCAGCGTCCTTGAATCCCTGGCCGGCATCAGCCTGCCACGTGGACAAGGTATCTGCACCAGGGTACCCCTTATAATGAGGCTTCAACACCACTCTAGTCCTGAACCAGAGTTCCAGTTGGAGTACAATGGCAAAGTTGAGCACACTGATGAGTGATGAGGTCAACATTGCTGATGATATTGTCAATGCCACCAATGTTATTGCTGGTGGAGGTAAGGGAATTTCTAACACCCCATTGACTCTGTTGGTGAAAAAGAATGGTGTTCCTGATTTGACTATGGTTGATCTCCCTGGAATCACTAGAGTTCCTGTTCATGGTCAGCCTGAGGGTATCTATGATCAAATCAAAGACATGATCATGCATTATATAAAGCCTGAAGAGAGCATCATTCTCAATGTGTTGTCTGCTACTGTCGATTTTACAACTTGTGAATCCATCATGATGTCACAGAGTGTGGATAAAGCTGGTGATAGGACTCTGGCTGTGGTCACAAAGGTTGATAAGGCGCCCGAAGGACTATTAGAGAAGGTTACAGCAGATGATGTTAGTATTGGTCTTGGTTATGTTTGTGTGAGGAACCGGATTGGAGATGAAACCAATGAGAAGGCAAGGGCTATATCTCAACAACTTTTTCAAACTCATCCTTTGCTGTCCAAGATTGATAAATCTATGGTTGGAATTCCAGTTCTGGCTCAAAAGTTGGTGCAAATTCAAGCTTCTAGCATAGCCAGAAACTTGCCAGACATCGTCAAGAAGATAAATGACAAGCTGAGTTATTGTCTTTTGGAGTTGAACAAGATGCCAAAGAAACTTTCATCTGTTAGTGAAGCCATGACCACGTTTATGCAGATCATCGGATCATCAAAAGAATCGCTTAGGAAAATTCTGGTGAGAGGAGAATTTGATGAATTCCCTGATGACAAGCGCATGCATTGCACCGCTCGGCTTTTTGAGATGCTCATTCAGTACTCAGATCAACTTCAAAAGTGTGAAGAAAGTGACCCGAAAAAGAACTTCTTAGTAGAGGAGATCAAGATTAGGTATTAGTCTTCCAAATTTTGTTCCCCGCAATGCTTTTCTTGTTATCTTGCAGGGAAAAGTGAAGGGAATTTCGAGCATACCTATTGGGTTTGTTGAGAAGGTTTGGAGTTATATTGAAGAAGTGGTTATGTCTGTGTTAATGCATAATACAGAAAACTATTATCAGCTTCAGGTATGCACCAGAAGAGCTGGCCGTAATCTTATAACAAGGATGAAATAAAGGTCAGTTCAGTGGATGATGGAGATAGTGGAAATGGAGAACCTGATTGATTATACATGTAATCCAGAATATGTATCCGAATGTAGTAGGCTTATGGGTCAACAAGGCACATTTATACATTTGGTGTTAAATGAAAACCACTCTACGATCTATGTAGAGGTTATTGGGGAAGTTCAAGTTGGAGTCCTTCGGCAGTATCCTCAAGTTCTCTCTCAGGCTTTCGACTTGAAAATGAGGATGACTGCCTATTGGAAAGTTGTTCTGGGAAGGCTTGTTGATTGTATGGCTTTGCATTTGCAGTTGAGTGTTTCGAAACTTGTGAACCAAGAGATGGAGAGTGAGATTGTGAATGAGTTGATGGGACCAAATTGTGGTGGTGGGATTGAGAAAATGCTGGAGGAATCTCCAGCAGTTGCCATCAAGTGCGAGAAGCTGATTAAGAGCATAAAAAAGCTCAGGGATTCCAAAGAGGTTGTTGCTAAGATCTTGGATGGTGTTGCTACCTAATGGTCTCTTTCTAGCTAGTACTAAAAATAGTGCGGTTTGTTTATCATGTTATGTTTGTATGAACTATCTATTTCTGTCAATCAGTACAGTGAATTTGCTTTAATTTTGATCCAGCTTAAGTTTCTAGCTAGTACTAAAAGTAATGCGGTTTGTTTATCATGTTTGTATGTAACTATGTACCATCTATTTCTGGCAATTAGTAGAGTGGATTTGCTTTAATTTTGATGCAGCTTATGTTTCTTCAAGGAATCTTTCTTCATTTAAGGTTTGATAGTGTTCATGAAATAAGATAATATGTAATGCTCAGTACTCAATTCAGTACTTGTTGATGATTGTTTAGTAGAACCCACCTAGCCGGCCAAAGCCTAACTGAGTGCTAAATTTGCTAATCCAGGTCCAGAAGAGTGTGTTTTTTTTTTTTTTAGGTTTAATCTAAACAAATACCTCCATTAAAAGAGTCTTCGGAGTTGCTTCATTTTTAATTACTGGGTTAGCAATTGATTAGGAAAGGCATGACAATGGTTTTATTTCTAACAATTATTTTGGGGAGGCTGAGAGTTTATCCTCGGTTTTTTTACTAATTTCTATATAGGTGTTTCGGAGCTGTTTTGTACAGGCATAGAGTGTTGGTGTAGTACACCTTCTGGCTTCTGGTCTATTCTACTTTAGCTCTAGGGTCAAGCCTTTCTCGACTTATTTATGCTTCCACTTTTATCTAAAATGCCCTCATGTGCGATTGCTATCACTATATTTCAATGAATTATTGCCTTAAAATAAAAAAATTGTCCGACATCCATGAAATTCTAAGCATGAAGCACACAAATAATACCCTAATTTCATAGTATATGAAATTATGAAGTCATTCCTCATGGTTCGCTCCTACAGGATAACATATGGATCATCAGGTGGAAACAAAAAGTTGTGTTCAATTGATCCTTCCTTGTCCAATATCTGAAAATAAATGAAAGATAATGATGAAATAGGGTCTGCACAAAAAATAATAATGATTTTCACGGATCCGTAGCAAATAGGAGCAAATATCACGATACAGCATCTTTGCATTAGCAGGTCACATCATTTTTCCAACAAAATTAGAAAGCCCTGCGACAGCCGGAAGTTACAACTGTATAATTTCTCTTTTGGCATACGAGCTCAATGTTTCTGTTCCATCCTATTAAAATTGCCTACAACCTCTCTCGACTATGGATTTGTGGACACCATATCATTAAGCCAGTCATATCATCTGCTGGTGAATATCAGCTTCCTGCTGAGCCAGTTCCACCATCATGGCCTCATCGAAAAATTTGCTGATGCTCACATCCTCGCTCATTCCCTGCAAATTCAATATAAAACCCATTATGCCTAGATATGGCATTTCTTCCAGAGTTTGCGAATTATTTATAGTAGCAATGCACGCGGAAGAAACTTAATACGTAAGTTTTGTGGAGGTACAGAAAAAGTCTTATTTGATGCATCTTTTTGACCAGATGTAAAAGAAAACAGTATTGACCAAAAGAAGAGGAAAAAAAAAGGACAGTAGAGACATGAGTCGCAGTGAAGAAACTTAAGACTTAAGTTCTTAAGTTTTGTGGAGGTACAGAGAAATATACAAGTCCATTTGATGCATCTTTTTGACCAGCTGTAAGAGAAAACAGTATTGACCGAAAGAAGAAGGAAAAAAAAAAAAACAGTAGAGACATCAGTCGCTGTGAAGAAACTTAAGACTTGAGTTCTTATGTTTTGTGGAGGTACAGAAAAAGAAACAAGTCCATTTGGTGCATCTTTTCGACCAGATGTAAAAGAAAACAGTATTGACCAGAAGAAGAAGGAAAAAAAACAGTAGAGACTTGAGTCACTGTGAAAGAGAAAGGACAGGGATGCTTATACCTTTCTACGCCTTGTCTTGACCATAAATTCACGAGCCAGGTGCTGAATCGGTGCGGGTTCAAGTGGTCGCAGAACAATACTCTTGTCAAGAGGATCCCCAGGAACTATAGCCCAATGATCAAAGACTGAGAGGCAAAAAGCCTGTCCTTGAGTATGGTACCTCAAGTCCGTCTCAAAACCAAACGATTCTATGACGGGTAAAAATGCCTGAATTACAAGGAAAAGGAAAAAGGGAATGAAAATAAACACACATACATACTAGGAACACAAAGAAAAAATTACAACATGACAATGACAATTAAGTTTCATGAATTTTCCATGAGAGTCAGATTAGGTAGGTACTCTATTACTGACCAAAAAAGATTGGGTGTTGCTTGAAATTATAACTGACAATATATTACAGTCTGATTTTTGAAATCACAATATCTATGACGCAGTATGGAAGCATGGCTATATGTCCGTTTATTGACCAAACTAAAAAAAAATGTTTTGAGGTTCAATCCCTCATTCAGTAAAAACCCAAATCATCCAAATGGACATACTTATCAGCAATAATCACATCACAATAAAACCCAGGACCAGTAAATGTAACTCGAATATTGCACAACAAAGTTCAACCACTGTACCTTAACAATGTAAGCTGGGGTCCCGGGTTGAGGAACATCGGCTGTAACATGTCCACGCCTGCGAGATAAAACAGTGTAGATTGCAGATATACAGTCGATTGGCGTTTGTATCTGAAACAACAGCACCAAATTTATTAGACAACAAAAGTACACTGCTTATCTAAGTGTCTGGATATGCATATGTTAAACAATTTTGGTTCCTCAGGATCTCTATTTAAAAGGAAAATATTCAATGACTGTAGCTTGACACAGAACATATCAAGAAAATATTAATCTAACGTAGAAAGAAATAAAGAGGAAAGCAACAAGATGTACCCTGGTTTAGTTTGACACTATGCTTTGACTTCAAATAGCATAAATGGCTATTGTCTAATAGAATTATTGTTACTAAACTGAGCAGCTTGTTACCACCATTTTGTTCCACATTTACACCAAAAAAGAAACAAGATATGTTAATAATCGATTTCTGCGAACCAAATCTTATCGTCGTATGGACTTGAGGATTATTTACCTCCACATAATATACTGGCTCCATGAGCCGTGGGGTTGCCATTAGGAAAGATGAATAGGCCACACGTCGAGATGTGGGAATGATTTGACCAGATCCACGATGCAACGGCTCAGTTGCAATCCTTGCATCAACTATCTTGAACTTAACATTTCTGATGGGTTCATCACACAGAGGTCCTTCTCGAGCACCCCACTGAAACCTGTCAACAGTAACAACATGGTGAGTAATAATTAAACCACAATATTGGGGCAAAAACAACCAATGATTTATTCATTACCCTTGCACAATGGAGTCTTTCACAGCATTCAGCAAGCTCTTGTCAACTTCGCTTGAAAGTGTGTCATCAAGTAGTATGTTGGGTCCCTAAAACATACAACCCCTTGTCAATAAAACCATATAAAGACATGAAATGTATGACTACTAGGTAAGGAAAGGGGACGAATAAAACAAAAATTTTCATAAAGACATACTTATAATTATAAAATAACTATTACGATTTAGAACCATAAATTTGTTCTATTTATATTATTACCTGCTTATCAGGACCGAATGCCCATATGGACCGTGCAGCAAGAACATCCCACTCATACCTAGTCTGGAAGAAATTACCTATATCTCTCCTAGACCAATCAATGCTTACAACACCTTTCTCAATGTCCTCCGCAAGTCCTCTCTCTAATGGCTCTGCAATCTACAAATCAAAGGTTTTTAGCTGGTCATAATGTGAAATTGATTCACATAATTTCTGAAAATTAGATTGATTCTTACCATAGTAATTTTATTCTTCTTGTTTGGTGTTTCAGCAAAACACTTCATTGATGAAGATTCCACAACTGTTTCGCAGAATGAAACAACAGGATCTGCAACCTACATTGTAAGTGAAGCTTAAAAACTACACTATAAAATATCAACCAAAAAAACTCAGCACTGAAAATAAGTCAACAGGTGAATTTGATATTTTTGCCATGACACATGAGAAAAGTGAAGAAGTGATGCAAGCGTGAGCAGAAAATACCTTGACTTCTACTTCGGAGTAGAGCTCTCTGAGGTCCTTCATGATGGAATCCAAGTACAGTTCTCCTGTACCTAAGATTGTGTGCTCCCCAGACTCCTCAACTTTGGTGATGGCAAGAGGATAACTCTTGCTGATCTTTCTAAGACCCTCCACCATTTTTGGCAACTCACTGGGATTTAGAGGCTCAGTTGCCGTTTTCACCACTGGCAGTGTATTGAACTGAAGAGGGCGGAATATGTATACATCCTCGTCATAACTCTCATTACACAGAGTGGCAGTTTTCATTATGGAAGCATCCACACCTTCGATGAGAACCCAAGTACCAGGAGGAGCTTCAGCTATAGGTATCCTATCTCGCGCTTGGTAAAGCCATAGCTTCGTTACTTCTTTGACTGTCATGTCCTCCTCATCGTCAGGTGAATACCCTTCTCCCAATACTCGTACTGACTGTCCTGTCTGAATCTTACCACTGTATACCCTACCAAATGCATCGAACACGCTACAATCGGACTTGGGATACAGCTTGGTAACATTTACCATCAACGGGCCATTGGGATCACAAGTTTTCATGGCTTTGTAAATCAAAGAGTCTTTCGGTCCAGTATATGTGTGGTCGACTTTCCTTGTTGCAGCATCTTTAGGAGAAGGAATATGTTGCACAAGCATATCAGTGAAGCCCGAGGCAGATCCAAAAACCGAGCTACAAGCCAACCTCAGTAGAGGCCTAACATTCAATTTGTAAGCTGCATTGCTAAGGGTGACACCAAGTTCAGCAAGAGTTGCCTCAACACTCTTTTTATGTTCTCCAATCACCTGGCTATAAATTTTATACAGGGGTTCAAGCACAAACTGGACAAACGACCTTTCTCCTCCACTTGCAGGGGGTTTTCTCCTGAAAGCCCTGTCCTCAGGATGATAGTACATATCTCCCCATAGACGAGAAGCAAACTGATCCGCGTCAAAAGCGATCCCATGAAGCTTAACATATAGCTTCGCAAATGATTGCAACGTGAACGACCATCCTGCAGTAGCGCTTGCAAAGCATACGTTTCCAGCAACAGGATCAATAACTTGTACATGACCAGCAGTTGAAGAGGCAGCCGTTATGTGGTTATTAATCACTTCCAGAGTATGCCTAAGCTTGAAGTAAGCATCCCTTGGGGGCAATTTAAGTTCTGTTATCAACCTGTCAACCTTTGAAATGAAAATGCAGCCCATAAGAATAATAGTATAGTCAATGGAAGTACACCGCTTTATAGAATGATCAAAGAGCAATAGGTTGCCTGTGAATAAAAGAAAATCTACCTTGTTGATTACAACCACAATTGGTAGGCGCTCTTGGATTGCATGGCGTATAGCCCTCTCAGTATTTACCTGTTGATCAAAATCATAAAATTTTATAACCATGCTGAGTATGAATGCCACAAAACCAAGCCACACAACTAATACATAAATAATAATTTCAGAAGTTAAAACTGTAAATGCATTAAAAAGAATAGAAAACTATGTTTCAAATAGGCTACAATGGTGAGAACAAAAGTAAAAAGCTACAATATCTTGGGTATAAGATATTAATGTATGTAGTGAGGAAGCCTCTCGCACTCATGAGCTTGTGTAGAGAGACTGTATTGGAAATCATTGTAAATTTAAGAAATTACAGCAATTGAATTGAATGTTTAAAGTGAATTACAAAATCTACAATAAGGCACTCACAGGAATATGAGAATTAAACAATTAACTTCTTTTAAATCTCAGGAATATATAGGGAAAGAGTTTTGCAACAGCAAGCATGCAGGAAGGCTAGTTCTTCTAAAGCTGAGGCAGTGATATATGGTAGCCATGTTATGTTGAAACATGTTATAAGCTTTTTAAGCAAGTATATCCTGCAACTGGCATTGGATATACCAAACCACTTTCTAAGTTTTACTTACATGAAGGTAGGTTTCTCATTGGATTAGGGTTTCAAACTTCCGCTGACAAGTTGAAATAATCCAGTTCTAATTTAGAAAATGATAGCATGACCGAGGACTCTCGTCCACATAGACAATGAACCATTACGTTTTCACTATCTATGGAATAAATAATAATGGAAAGATAAAGTTAATTACCATCATCCCTTCTGCAGCATCAACAATGAGGACAGCACCATCAGCGAGCCTAAGTGAAGCAGTCATTTCATCAGAGAAATTGACATGACCAGGAGTATCCATGACATTGCACAGGTACGACTTTGAATTGCTATCCTCAAGTACAAGGGACATGGGAACAGCCTTAATAGATATCCTCCTCTCTTGTTCATCAATCCTCGTATCAGTGTACCTCATGTGCTTATCACTATTTGCATCAAAAGTAGACATATGATGAGTCTGTTCCACCAACATATCCATAAACACCGTCTTCCCATGCTGCAAGTGCCCCACCAGCGCCACATTCCGAACCAGAGCAGGGTTCGACATAAGACCAACAAGAAACTGCGTGGACACATACGTCGAGGAGTCCTTGACACCAACCTCAAACTTAATATTCCGAACCGGCTTGATAATCGGCTGTTCTAGGGGCTGTGCATCTTCATCCATGACCAACGTCTCAACATCTTCGCCGTACACCTCCTCCGCTGTAGGATAATACTTCTTATCCTCAGCAAGAACAACCTGGTTGTCCATATCTACATCATTAGAGGCAGTCATCCACCCATTCTGAGCATCCTCACCGTCGGATGCCGCACCTCTATCTTCTAACCTATCCGGAAGCTCCTCATCTTCTTCCTCCCTATCACTCTCCTGGTCCGACTCGATTTCGGGTCCTATATAGTTCCCGAACTCGTCGTATAGACTATCATCCATCTTAGCAACTCAAATCTGCTATTCCACACAGCTAATTAGTTCGATTATCGCCACAAGTATGATATCAAACAATTTAGGGCTCTAAACTCTCGAAATTTAATGCAGAAATCAGATAGGTTTTCGATTTAGGAACTAGAATTTCAATGTGAGCATACAAAAGAATAGATAAACGAAAGTGCGAAGCAAGCAAAGAGATTACGTACCTGGAAATCGGAGGTTTCTAGGGCAAAGAGCGCAGAGTCTTCACCGCCAGTGTTGAGAGAGAGGAAGGGTTTAAAGAGGGGATACACTGGAGCGCTAATTTGAGAGCTACCATGAACGGCGTCGTTTTGTATTTGAGGTAAATGTTATTTTCAATTTTTTTTTTTTTTTTTTTTTTTACACTTAAAAGTCTAAAATCGTAAACCATTTAGACCACACCTTATGACCTTAATAATATGCCAATTGCCAAATTTTTAGGGTATATGTAACTAAAAACGTTAAATGTTAATTTATTAAGTTTTTTTTTTATTCAAACTGATAATTTCATGTAACTAATCATATAACTTACAACATAGTCAGTTACAGCTCATGTCAATGTCCATGTCAATTACGTAGTCAGTTACTTGGCCAGTTACATATGTTGTGTGGCAGGAAACCTAGTCTTCATCACTGCCATGTTTGGGGATGTCATGTAGAAGCTAGGATTTATAATCCAAGCTTGAATAAACTTGACCCCAAAACTGTTAGTTGCTATTTTATAGGTTATCCAGATAAATCTAAATGCTATAAATTATATTCTGCTCATCATTCACCTAGAATTTTTGATACTCACCAAGTAAAGTTTCTAAGTGAAAAAGTTCACAATACAAACCTTGCTGATTTAACCTCAGATTTTGAGGAAATCGTGTCAGATGAGAATATAAGTGTATCTGGTCAAGATGTAACTGATCAAGTCACTGGTCAAGTAACTGTATCTGATCAAGTAACTGACCATGTTATTGTTCAAGTACCTGTAGCTCAACCTAATCCTGAACTACTACTATGATTTTATTGAACCATGCATGGAGGTACACATCCCAACTAGGATTTGGAACATAATCCGATTAGGAATGGAAAACCTAATCAAACTGTTATACACATCAAACCCTGTAATTGCAGAGTTGTCTTTCAGATTGTCATGTACTGTATGTCTGACGTTTGGCAGTAACTTATTCCAAGGTCAAACTCAAAACCTGTATTGACTTAGAAATGGATAAATCACAAAGCCATCAAGATCATTTACTTTTGGGGGCACCAGGCTGAAACAATAAGCACCATATATAAATTGTGCAATCTATAAACATAATTTTTTTTCTTTTTCTTTTTCATAATATCTATTAACACCACATCTTGGAGATACAGAACTGTACAAGGAGTTCAGCTGTTAATTTTTGCACAAATGCACACTTTTGAAGATAATGCTTCAAAAATTAGATTACAACTTTTGAACGTCCTAGGCACCTCAAAGACAATCTAATATCATTCTAGTCTCACCATAAATGATCCCGATCGGAGGATGTCACATTTATGACTCTGCCACAACCTTATAACAAATCAACGCTGTTGAGTTTCTTCTTGTTCCTCTCCTTGTAGTCCTGGATAACCTTTTCCCTCTCTAGAGGAGGAGCAGATACTACCCACTTGCTAAATTCAATCTCTCCCATACCCATGAACTTAGCAAGGAGACTAAATTGAATTCTTTTGCGATCCATGGATACAGATACATTCTCCTTTCCACCAGTACCCTCTCGTCGCTTTCTCCTAGCAACACCAGTGGGGGGCTGTTTTAGGCTATCATTACAAGGAATGACTCTTTCCATCGTCCCTTGCAATCCAGGTCTATTATTCACAATGTCTTCATTACGATGTGCATAGACAATACCTATAGAAAACAAAACATTTCAGTTGCATTCAGAACAATAATAAATATAAATCAGATGGTAGAAAGATAAAATAAAGAACAAAACGATAGTAAGTGCAACAAGTTCTCATCTCAAGAACCTAGCAATATGAAATGGTCTGAAGCACAAAATCCAGCATGTCTAAAGTTGGCAACCCCACACCCCAAATTGTGGACAGACAGATCCACACTTTGTTTGCAACTCCATATAGCCTTTATCACTAACTATTTCTCCCCTCTTTGTTTAAGGAACCCAGCGAAGAGAGAAAGCAATAATAAGCTGTTTCTTTTCTTTCCTTCTTTATTTGTTTGACCGACTTTCCTTTTTCTTTGTTCCAATGACTTTCCAAGTGTATTATTAGGAGTTCAATTTTATTTAATTTTTCTTTCTTTCCTTCCTCTTTTCCTGTTCCCCTTCTCTGGCACAGCTTCGTTGCGTTCTTCACTTCCTCCCCCTCCCCCTGATCTGGCCCCTGCCTAGTAGAACCTTTCCAGCAAAGCTCATAATACACTAGTTTGTTTCTTCCAACTTAATCCAGATCTACAAAGTACTTGACTTGGCTACATTCTCATTCTATATTTTGAAAATGCACTCAAGCAGAAAGAGCAGTCAGCTTATTTTACTTATTTATTTAGTATTATTTTTTTTTTCCAAATAATCTACTTCAAAGCACAAATCTATTTAAACTTAAATGCCTTTATTTTCATAATTTTGGATCAAGTGACGGCCAAAAGATGTCATAGTCCATACTGACCACAAATTCCCTCTTTTCTGCAAAATAACAGTAATTTGTGGTCCACAATGATTACAAAGGACACAGATAAATTGGACATGCAAATGTCAAAATCCTCAAAACAGGAATAAAAGAATCACAGGATGTATGGCAAACTGACAAATGCATATAAAGAGTAGTAGAAGACATGATCATACTTACCCACATCTTTAAGCACAGGTTGACTAGCTAAAGCCTTCTCAGAATCCGTGGTCTCAGACATGGATGAAGATGTCACACCCACTTCTTTTACGCAAGTAATTTTGGTTGATTCTTGTTCCCTACCATGACAATCCCCTTCTCTTTGTCCCTGCTTTTCATGCAACTCAAATATCTCGCTGGTAAAGAGCTTATCTGAAAGATCACGAAATAAATTGCAAATTCCAAAAAGTTCCCCTTGAAAGTCTTTGCAATCCTGAAAAATACGAGAGTTAAGTGCAATGCAAGTATTTAGTAGTTGAATACAAATAAAAAAGTTCCAGCAGAAATGTAACACAGGTTGATTTCTGTACCTGGACACCTTCAAAATATCGTCTCTCCATTTTTCCAGAAACAGCAATGTTTGATAGCTGCTGTTTGTACACCTGACGTGAATAAACAAGTTCATCAAGGGAACCAGCAGAAAGAAGGCGGAAAACCACAACATGCCGTTTCTGCCCAAACCGAAATGACCTGTCTTGGGCCTGTAAGTCTTGGGCAGGATTCCAGCTTGGATCAAATATTACAACACGATTTGCACTGACAAGATTCAGTCCAAGCCCACCGGCTCGAGTTGATATAAGGAACACCTAAAACAATAGATAACTGTCAAACAGAAAATTAAATAAAGATTTTTCTGACATTTGATTAAAATTATACCTGTTTGCTTGGACTTGAATTAAAGTTGTCAACAAGAGACTGGCGCAAGTTGGTTGGTGTGGAACCATCAAGTCTTGAGAAGCAATAACCTTTGCGTATAAGAAATTTTTCCAATATGTCCAGCATCCTGGAAGAAGAGATTCTAGTTAATTCAGTTCAGCAACTAAAATAATCCAAAAGGCAGACCTAAAGAAGAAAAGCATGCACTGGACAATTGATGGACACAGAATACACTCAGTAAAAGTTTTTTTTTTTTCTTTCTCTATTTTCAAACTGATATACCATAAAAAATGCAGCTCAGATTGCCTTCCCCTCTCTTTCTCTCAAAAACAAAACTCAACAAAGTTCTAACTCAACCGGATTGCGGAGTCAACAGATTATCAAGCAGTCCCAAAGACTATAATTCACAAAATGCATTCATGTATCATTTGTAATCAGTTGAAAGCTGCCTAACTTATCAGTCAAAGAAGAAATAAGAAACTGTTTAAGTTATAGCAAATACACAACTATTTTGTGCTTTGTAGACCTCCACAAATGAAAAGCTGTTGAAGCAAGAGTTTTTAAGAATTGCTTCATGTGGTAATCCTTACAGAACACTATTATTATTGAGGAAATTTAAGAATATTCACCTGACAGAGTAACTGAACAGAAGGACTTTATCACCCTGTGCAATCCATGAGAACATAAACTTTTCAAGTGCTCGCATTTTCCCACACTGTTTAACATCACTTAAGCCCATAAAACTCTCATTTTGAGTGTTGCCTCCCACCAAATCAATATCTGGGCCAAACACAGCAGAGGCAAACTCTGCATCTTTCTTTTGCTTTTCTGGGTCATCCTTCGGATTAGGCTTAATAAGCTCCAAGTGGTTACTTATCTAAACATGCACAAATACAATACATAAATTTATAAAACATTGTGACAGAGAATGTATATGAATAATTAGGGATCGATCAATCCACAAATGTAATGCATGCTCTATAAAATGTAAAAATTCATTGCCTCACTCAAACAGTCATCCTAACATATTCCACGTAAGCACTTACTGTAAAGGTTCTTATGATTATATTACATGGCTCGATGCTGAGCTCAGCAAACATATGCAAAAAAATCACCACTGAGCTCATGTATGTATGAAGGAGAGAGGAATTTAACAAGAGTATGCCTCATGTCATAAACTCATAACTAGGAAAGCAACGTACAAGGGTTTTTATTGTTCTTACATCATTTTGAACAGTATATAAAAATATAAAAAAACAAAAGGAAAAAAAAAATGCTAATAGTGCAGACAAAGTTTACAAAATCAACAGTTTAGGAAAACACAACAAGACCCAAAAAAAAAACATATACCCAGGCTACAAACACCAGATTTTTTCAGGTGATTCATTTATTCCCAGATATTTTATTTTCTACCACTTCCTTTTTTTCTTTCACATTTAAAAAATTTGATCAGCACAGACCAAAAGTATCTAGAGTCTTGCCTCTACAACTTAACTCAAGCCCTAACTGATGGGAATACAAAAGCTTTGTTCTCCACCTCTTCCTTCAGGAAACCATAGCTTTAATGGTGCAAATTACAAGGACTAAAACACCTCTACATAACAATGAACTACGTGTTCCTGATAAAAGAGTGAAAAATAGAAGGTTAAACAATGGAGATCTCATTTACCTGTTGGAGCTTGACAAGGCAAGGAAGGACAATACAAAAGGGGCATGAATCACAACCATCAGGGTTATCCCTGTGAAGGTATGGCCAGATTTTTCCATCTGGTACAATCCTTTTGCAGCACTCAACTTGGGTAAGAGGAGATCCACAACTACAGGGAAGGTCCTTATTTATCAGGCATTGGATGTCTGGTAGCTGTAACATTCGCCTATACACCCGCTTTTGCAATTCGCTCATTGAACAAAATATGACATTGTCTTCCTTTCCCATCATAAGATGACCAATGGTTTCCTCTTTTGTCCTTCTCAACATGTATTTATTAAGAACAGCTACTAGATGCTGTTTTCGCTCATCAGCAATGCGGACAAATCTTTCTGGAGCAGTTGATCTTTGGCCATGTTTGAGAGGTTCATCATAAAACTCCCGAAAATGCTCCCGTGTTCCCAAGGATCCAGGTGCAACCCAGTCAAACAGGTTAAACAATTCCATGATTTTGTTCTGCATCATAGTTCCAGTGAGACCAATTCGTTTTAAGGTTTTAAATTCTAGACATGCTATGTAGAGCTTTGATTTTTCATTCTTAAGCCGGTGTGCCTCATCGACAACAACAATCTCCCAATTAACATCTGATAACTGGCTGCCACAAATTCTGTATGTGTCAAAGCTCGTGATAAGTATCTCAACTCCATGAGCTTCCAATTTATCATAAATCAAATCCCGATTTGCACCATGGTAAACAGCAACACTAAAGTTAGACCACTTAGAGAATTCACTCTCCCAGTTGTGGATAACTGAACTGGGGCAAACTATGAGAACAGGGTTTCGTTCTGCTATTTCACTTCTCATCGGAATTGTAGAATCAATGCAATCACCATCTTTCCCAAACACAGCAGCCAAGAATGCAATTGTTTGAATGGTTTTGCCTAGTCCCCTATTGAATGTGTAAGAGAAAATATGAAACTTGCTCACTACAAACTTTCAGGTAAGAATTGTAAATATCTAGAAATTCTACTTTTAAGGCCCAAGAACTTTCATTCCCAGTTTATCTACAAATATATATTGTCAAGGTACACCATATATATTCAGTTCTGAAAGAACAGGTTCTTCATTGATGGTTTTGGATATTGCATAGTAAAATTTGACTAAGCCATGTCTTCAAAACTATTGATTGTTCTTGACTAAAATCTATTCCAGCATTAAAAGGAAGGAAAATGCTCAAATTAAATGCAAAGTGTTTGATATAAAATGCAAAATTAAAAGAATATGAAAAATTTCTGGAGGACACAAGTACAAGTAAGTAATATGAAGATAATCAATCTTGTAAAGCAATATGAAATACAAATTGAGCATGATATGCTTACATGTCATCTCCAAGAACCCCTCCATGGTTGTTCTTGTATATATTGTATAGAAACTTTACTCCCTCCCTCTGATGTGGAAGCAATCTGCAGTTAATGGATGCAGGAACCTGCAAAACAAAAAGAAGTGACACCTATAAAAGTTTCTAAAGACATTCATAACTCACTTACGCAAAGAAATTCACAGACTAACTATGACAAAATCTTGTAAAGACCCAAAACCACAATACATCATTAATGGCACTTCGATTGTGTCTTGAAAATGAATTTGTTCCTATTTGCTTATGTTCAGATCCATCCACAGTTACAAACTAAGAAATTAGGTATATTAATTGGTCAGCCATTAAGTAATAATTTCGTTCACATTTATATTTCGTTTCCATTTCACCTACCTAGAAAACTTGCAAACAATGAGGAAGCTGATGTTTCCATTTCACAAAGAAATGTTGTTTCTTCCAAATTCACACACACCAGACAAATATCCGAAAATCATCGTAGATTGAACATGGACAAGAGTAGGTGTGAGAAGAGGAAAGCCAAGCGTAATTAATACCTGAATGAGAGGAAAATGGGATAAGACCAAGGGTTCATAGGGTCCTGTGTGATCAAACTGAAAGCTACTAACTTTACTAGTCCCAGAGCATCCCTGTGGTTCTGGGTCGTCTTCGTCCTCCTCCACCTGGGTCTTCTCTAGGGGCGGTGGCGGTGGAGGTGGAGGTGGTTGAAGAGACAGAGGGTCTTGGAGCCTCAGGAGCTGCTGAGCCAGAGACGATTTGGGGGGCTTTCTAGGGATTGTGGGTTCTGGGATTTGGGACAGAATTGACGACGACGACGACGACTGTGTTTGGGTCGACGAGGAGTTTTGGGTTTGGCAGGGTTTAAGGCTCTCTTTGAAGGCGCGGAGAGACATTGCCACAACATATTGACTCTCATTTTGAAATCCTCTGTTTCTTTATAAACGGAAGGAGAAAAAACAAATGAAAAAGAAAGAAAGAAGAATTGGGGGGCGAAATGACTAAAGTGACCTCTAGGGTTTCGACCAGTTGGCTATATAAAGGTTTGTATCTGCCTCTCTCTTTTCAGTCTCTCACAGTTGGTTCCTAGTCTGTGTTGCTATAAGTTAGTTTTGTTTGTTTGTTATGAAGATGATGAAAGTATTGTAAAGAGTGATGGATGATTCATGTGATCATAATTCAAATACTCTTCGCTACGTTCTTTCTGATTCATGTAACCATCTTCTTTCTTTTTCAAATCAATCTTTCTTTTGTGTTTTCTTTCAAGCAATTCAATCTGTTTCTACCGGTTAGTCAATCAAGGATTTGAAACTTACTAATAATTGGATTATCTGTTAGGCTGATGAAGAACCCAGAAATACATAGCTGACTCTTAATGGCACAGTTTGTTGGTTTCTGTATTAATGGCACAGTTTTTTGGTTTCTGCAACCAACAAAATGTGACCCTTTGTGGTTGCCTTGGATTTGATTTCAACCAAAAACCCTGAAAGATTTGGAGATTAGGGGATCATTCAGACGGCTGCCTGAGGAAAAATTCTTTCCCTTGCAGTGCTGAGGGGAATTACATGTTTGTGGTGATGCCTGCCTGGTGTTACTTATCGGATTAAACCCGAGTCTTTGGGTGTTGATAACATTGACCGATGTGACTCTTTGCTTATCTGATTTAACTCATGCACTGCTTTTGCTTATGACAATCAGTGTCTGATTTGGAAAGGGGGTCTATGCAATCTTAAGAACTACCACTGCAAGGAAAGTCAACAAAAAGATTGACATCTCCGAGTTCGGTATCTTAGAAGGACCAAATGATAGAGTCTATGCCCAACAATGTAGAGAAAAAGACTCATCAGATTGTTGTTGGGAGTACTTGCAGGGTTTTCTCTATCATAAGCATTGTCATGGTACTTAGTCAGCAGGAGACAGTCAGCAGAAGCATCGAAGACAGTTGAGGATTCTTTGGTGTTGTTCAAGTACAAAGATTTAAAAAGAACAACAAACTTCTCAGAAAAACTTGGGGAAGGAGGTCTTGGTTCTGTTTTCAAGGGGATATTCATAGCTGTGAGAGAACTTAAAAACTCTGAACCAGGTAGAGAAGCAATTCAGTGCTGAAGCGGCAACTATTGGTGCAATCCAATATGTCAATCTTGTTGGCTCCGTGGATTTCGGCCGAGACTTCAAAAAGACTTTTTAGTCTATGATTACATGCCCAATGGTTCTCTGCAATCTCTGTTGCTCCAAAAGAATCCACTAATTTTAGATTGGATAGCTAGATAAAATATTGCAATAGGAACTGCCAGGGGATTAGCTTACTTCCATGAGGAGTGTAGAGACCGTATCATTCACTGTAACATTAAGCCTGATAACATTTTGTTGGATGCAGAATACAGCCTGCTAAACTCATTCACGGAAACGATAGCCAAGTTGTTACTACCATGAGAGCCTCATTGAGAGGAACAATAGGCTATCTTGCACCAGAATGGTTTTCTAGAGAAGCCATCATACCAAAATCTGATGTCTATAGCTATGATATGTTGTTTATTGAAGTTATATCTGGAAGGAGAAACACAGAAGGCTAAGACAAGGATTTAGAAAATTACTTTCTGATTCGACTTGCAAATGCAGTAACTAAAGGAGAAGATGTTGTTGCCTTATTAGTTACAGATTGGAAGGCCTTGCTGCATAGATGGACTCATAACTCATTAGAGCATGCAAAGTAGTGTGTTGGTGTATTCAGGTGATGAGAAGGATAGGCCAACAATGAGGCAGGTTGTTCAAATTCTTGAGGGAGTTTTAGATGTTAGTGTATCCCCAATCCCACAGCTCCTCCAGCGCCTTACAGAAAGTATAGTGGAAGTGACTTCCAGGAGACCTACTTCCTGTTCAGATTTGTGGTCTCATGATGTCTCCAATGTGCATGCACAACAATCAGGTAACTACTAATAGGCTAATAGCAATCAATGTCTCATCCTCATTTTTCTCACGCAATATGATGGGAGTAATGTCTGCGTAAATTGCACCAATAGGTTCTACTTCCTCATATATGGGGTTATTCAATATAATTTGGTTACTTCTTTTTTCTTTCTTCTTAATACTACATATGACAGAAACTGTGGGCCCTGCTGTTTAGCGTTTTTTTTTTTGGTTAAGAAGTTCTAGCCCACCCGAACTTTCATCCTTGGATCCGCCACCGCATGAGTGTAACATAAAATACATGAAGACTTGAAATATAAATTGAACCATCTGCATGCTCTTGTTATTATTTTTAATCTTTAATTATGTCCTTATTAATTTTTGTTAACTTTCAATTTTTATAAATCATGGTAACCGTATGATTAATATTGGACAATTTTAAAAATAACTTATACAGATATATTAGTCATTAATAACAATCGGTTTCTAGTTCGCATTAAGTAATTAACCACAAAAAATATCATAACATATTCAATGTCCATGTTATTACGCACACTCATCAAACTTTGAGTAATGTTATTTCTTATTGTTTCCATTTCTTGTGCACCATGACCATGATATTCTTCTTCTACATCATCATCCATCTCTATCCCACCACTTAACCCATCATCTTCTCTTTCTCTAGATGATGCACAGGTTCGATGCTCATGCTCTATTAGTACCTGGCCGGACTGAGCTCCTGAAATAATTAATCAATAATCCATTATTCTTTTTGAAAGGCTTATAGAAGCCATGTAACAAACCCACCAAACTCAACTATGGAAACTAGTTTCAGCATCCAACAAATATTGACAAGATGACCAACTCCAAGTATAATCAACAAAGACAGCACCCACTGGACACAAAGGGCTTGCTAATTCACAATGCATTCCAATGTCAAACTGGCGACCATTGTTAACGTGACAAAGGCATTTGCATAAAGTCGTACCAAGATCACAATCTTGGTGGGGCTAAGAGAATATTAAATCTGTTCATTACTCAATCTAATGAAATGCCAAAAATAGTGGATTATAGATAAGAGAATACCCTGTGATAGTTCTGTGTCAATTCTTCACAGTCTTCCATTCTGCACCGACCTCATCTAACGTACATCAGCTGTACTACTAGCTAATAATACAGTATAGCTTTTAAATAGGGCATGATGGTATTCAACTATTTCTCTTGTGATTAATCTGATTTTTCTTGCTGAACATCTCACATATTTGTATGCACTGTGATAATTTGGAAAATGAAAACTTAATTATTGCATTACTGTGAAACAAAATAAGAGAAGCTCAAGAAAGTTTGTTGATTCAGTTTCTGCCAGGTCGAAAAAATGCTTACCTTGATACACAATTCTTTCTTCTAATTTGGAGTCTTGGACTTTCACAAGTGATATCTTGTCATGTTTCTAGCTCTGTATTTGGTCCATACTTTCCTCAAAGCTCAGTTATTTTTTCATTATCTGTGCATGGCCTCAATGTAGTTTCCTGATTTCTAATTTTTTGTGCTTTTGGGAAATCTATGCATATACCATATGTTCCCTTCTCATTCGAAGTAATGAAAATCTTATAAATGAATGTGAAGGACTCCATAATTTATGTTCCTTGATCTATGACTGTTGCCTTGTATCTGGGAAGAAATTCCAAACTGGGCATTTCTTCCACAAGTTGAATATTAAAAGTTGATCAATTCGGGGCTCGCTTTCATTTTATTCCTCAGATCGTTGTTAAATAAGTTAATTAAATGTTTTGTATAATCATAAACTTATGATCAGTACTGCAAGGAGAAGATGATGGTTAAAGTTAAATGCATCCCCGTTCTTCATCTGCCCTGTGAAGTTATTGATGCTTGAGTTGGATATTCAGGTCCTGTATTTACTTTTAGGCTTCTTTTTCTTAGTTTTATTTGCTAACAAATTTCCAATACTTTTGCAATGCTTATAAGCCAATTTC
The DNA here is from genome assembly GCA_024704745.1 of Rosa lucieae. NCBI lineage: Eukaryota > Viridiplantae > Streptophyta > Magnoliopsida > Rosales > Rosaceae > Rosa > Rosa lucieae. The sequence continues at coordinate 40,456,079 of CM045493.1, read as the reverse complement.
TTTAGATTTCTTCTAAATATGTACATATAAATTTATGCACAGTACTAGAGGCAGAGGCTTGCATGTTTTTTGACTAGATTATGATGATTCTTTTTCTCTTCTAGTTTCTGGTTGTTAAATGATGTAGTCAACACATTATTAGAATAAATATTTTAGAGAATAAAGAAACAAGACATAGGGGAAGCAACTTGGCATACTTTGACGAGTAACAAGACATATATTGGAACTTACAGTTTGGTAACTTGAAGAGCACGGCAGAAGTAGTTCTCCGACAAAAAGAAGGAACATACGAAGTTACCTTGCACGGTTACGCACCTGAGTGGTTTAACTTTCAGGTGAAGCTAGCAATCATGCATGCCAAAATCTGATGTCTTATGCTATGGCTGCGGCTGGCTAGAGGTTATATCTGGAAGGGACACATAGAGAAGGCTTAGACAATGGCATTTCAAAGTCGCACCCCTCATCTGTATTGATACTCTCTATTCTTGGTTGATTTTCCTCTCAGGAAACTAATTTGTACATTAACGATTAAATATTTTTGCGTTGTGTATATTTTTCTGTATGCCCATCGCCAGGTTCTCTAGCCAGTGTCAATCGAGGTCTCCATCACGCATTTCACTTCCAGCCGTTTGGTAGTGTTGTTGGTTCTGGTGGGTAGATTCATGCTCTTAATTACGCACATCTGTCCCTTCAACTGATATGGCGATATCATGAGAACATACTGACCATTTGGTTTTCTAGAATGAAGTGGATATCTTTGGTCTCCTAGAAAATAAGGATGATTATCTTTTTCAATCCTCACACCATTTGTTTTTCATTAAAAATCAAACATAAATAAACTAACAGGACCTGGCAAGCTAGTGATGACTTTCAAGTTCTGAGAAATTTTGACTTGGCCTGTTGTTATATTTTATTCTATAAATGGGAAAAATAGATACACACAGCAAGCACCTGGAAGTTTCCCATACTAATTAAACAATTAGATACATACTTATATAGTAATGACATATTTGGATCCATAACACAACAAGTTAGGACTTATCAAAGTCCTTGCAATTACATGAACACATGAAAACTAGTATCAGAAACCACTTGATTTCCCAGTCTCTGCTACTCTTGTTATCTTACACTACTTGTACTCCCAAAGCTATTGAGATTCTGTTACCAGGCCAATCTCTCAATGGGGACCAGCGGATCACCTCTCCTGGTGGCATTTTTGAACTTGGTTTTTTCACACCAGGTAACTCTCAAAACCATTACATAGGCATCTGGTACAAAAATCTACCCAATCAAACAGTTGTTTGGGTGGCAAACAGAGACCAACCTGTTTCTGATCCTATTTCTTCAACATTTCTACTCCATAAAAATGGAAACTTGACCTTAAACAGCCCCTCAACAGTGGCGATATGGTCAACAAATTCAACGTCGCAGGTTAGAAATTCTACTATAGCCATGCTTCTTGACGATGGCAACTTTGTCATAAGAAATGCATCCGCAGTACTATGGCAGAGTTTCGATCATCCAACCAATACTTGGCTGCCAGGTGCAAGGCTTGGATATAACAAGCTTACCAAGCAAATCCTAAGTATTACCCCCTGGAGAAATCCGCAATATCCAGCACCTGGTCCCTTTTCTTTTGAGCTAGAACAAACAAGTCTTCGGCTATTATGGAATAGTTCGGAAACTTACTGGACCAGCGGTAATTGGACAGGTAAAACTTTCAGCCATCTTCAAGACATCGAAGAGAAGCATGTTCCCTCAATTTTCTCATTTGTTTTAAATGAGACTGGAAGCTACCTTAGTTATGCAGTTCGTGCTTCTGCCTACCCTGATCCCTTTATTAGGAATCATACCTTTATTAGGTACATGATAGAAACCACTGGTCAAATGAAGTTCTTTGTCATGGAGAACGGCTCCCTGCAATGGAATTTGCTATGGATGGATCCAATGGAACGATGTGATGTTTATGCTTCCTGTGGTGCATTTAGTATATGCAACCCACGTAATCTTCCTCGGTGTGGCTGTCTAAAAGGATTCGAACCCAAATTCCATAAAGACTGGGAATTAGAAGATCACTCAAATGGCTGTGGGAGGAAAACTTCTTTTCATTGCAGTGGTGAGGGGAATTCTGCATTCCTGGTGATGGAGAATGTTACTTACCCGAAGAGTCCTGACTCCTTGGTAGTTGATAACATTGACAAATGTAGATTAACTTGCTTGAGAAATTGCTCATGCACTGCTTTTGCTTATGATAATCAGTGTCTGATTTGGGGGGGGGGTGAACTGTTTAATGTAAAGCAACTATCATCTGATGGAATGATTGGAAAAGTTTGGTATCTACGAGTAGCAGCGTCTGAGAAGGAAATAATAGATTCTACAGCTGGGAATACAAAGAGAAAGACTACTTGGATTGTGATTGGAGTACTAGCAGGAATCTTTACTCTCTTTAGCATTGTGTTGGTAGTTGTCAGACGGAGACAGTCTGTTCGAGCATTGAAGTCTTTTGAACATTCTCTAGTGCTATTCAACTACAGAGATTTTAAAAAAAGCAACAGAAAACTTCTCAGAGAAACTTGGAGAAGGAGCTTTTGGTTCTGTTTTCAAGGGGATATTGCCTAATTCAACTCCCATAGCAGTGAAACAACTAAAGAGTCTGTTCCAGGGTGAAAAGCAATTCCAGGCTGAAGTGAGAACTCTTGGTGCAATCCAACACATTAATCTTCTTCGCCTCCGTGGGTTTTGTGCAGATTCTACAAGAAGACTTTAGTTTATGACTACATGCCAAATGGCTCTCTACAATCTGTTCTAGTTCAAAACCATCCACTAATCTTAGATTGGAATGCAAGATATCATATTGCCATAGGCATTGCAAGAGGATTGGCTTACCTCCATGAGGACTGTAGAGATTGTATAATACACTGTGACATTAAGCCAGAGAACATTTTGTTGGATGAAGAATATAATCCAAAAGTTGGAGATTTTGGTCTTGCAAAACTCATTGGCAGACACCATAGTCGAGTTCTGACAAGCATGAGAGGAACTGTTGGATATCTAGCACCAGAATGGTTTACAGGTGAAGCCATCACACCAAAAGCGGATGTCTTCAGCTATGGAAAGTTGCTGTTTGAGGTTATATCTGGAAGGAGAAACAGTGAAGGGTTAGATGATGGATTAGAAAACTACACTCCTAACCAGGTTGCAAATGCAGTAACTAAAGGACAAGATGTTCTTACCTTGGTTGATTACAGGTTGGGAGGTAATGCTGACAAGGATGAGCTCATTAGAGCATGCAAAGTTGCGTGTTGGTGTATTCAAGATGTGGAGAAGGATAGGCCAACAATGAGGCAGGTTGTTCAAATTCTCGAAGGAGCTTTAGATGTTGGTATACCCCCGATCCCACAGTTTCTCCAGTACCTTTCCGGAAGTTTAACGGAAGCAATCAATTACCGAGAACCTACTTCAAGTTCAGAAATCATTTTCCTAAGCTGATGTGTGGCTTTGAAGCTTAGCAACTGGTCAATGGAAAACTAAAAAGCATACACAATTCCTGAACAAAAATCAGTAACCTTTTCTTGTTGTTTGCATTAGGAGTGCATTCCCTTTGCATTGTCAGTAGTTGGACAAGATTTGTATTCAGTTACAAATATTCATACCTGTTGTAAAACAGAAAAATTTCTGAGAGAGAGAGAGAGTTTGGACACAGAGAATCAGATTGTGTGCGTTATTCATCTCACCATGAGGAGCCTTATATAGGACTACATGGTGTACACAAAAGAGTAATGCTTAATTACAATCCAATCACTCCTACAATTACATCCTATCAATCACCAATCTATAGGGATAGGCACCTATTACTCAACATCTATTTACATGATTATCCACAAAATATTTACAACACTCCCCCTTGGATATTCCAGGTCAATAGTGTTGCATAGGCTGAGCGCTTCTAAGTTGCCTCGTCAAAAACCTTGCCAAGTAATAAAAACCCTGTGGGAAAAAAACAATCTTGGTCGAAGGAGAAAAAGGGCACAACGCGCTTGAGTGTGGAGTGGCAGTATCACAGCTTTAGAGATAGGTGAAGTCTTCTTATCAGCACCATAAGTAGGTAGTATGTCTACGAGAGGGATGCATTAGAGTTGCTACACCAAAACCTTGCCCGGTAAACCCAGTGGGAGAAACCCGTGGTCGAAGGGAAAAGATGAGCAAATGCATATATGTCAAATCAAAGCATCTTCAGGATGTACTATAATTGGGGTGACCATGCTAAAGATGTGCCTCGTTAAAACCTTGCCAGGTAACAAAACCCAGTGGGACAAAATAACCCTGGACGAAGGACAAAAAGAGTACACGATGGTCAAGTGGGTATGCTTCAGGATACTCCCCCTGATTTCGACTCCCCCTGAAAATTACATGTTAGGTAATTCAGATAGTTTACGTAGACCAATACCTTGAACATGCTTCTGGAATGTAGACTTTGGTAGTGACTTGGTAAAGAGGTCTGCATGACTGTCTTCAGATCAAATCTGCTTAACTTCAATCTTCTGATGCTCTTGTTGTTGCTGATTGAAGGAGAACTTCGGTACAATATGTTTGGTGTTGTCTCCTTTGATGAAACTCATCTTTATCTGCTCTATGTAAGCAGCATTATCCTCGTAGATAATGGTTGGTTCATCAGTGGTGGAATACAGTCCACATGTGCTTCGAACATGCTTTGTAACGGCTTTCAGCCATGTACATTCACATACTGCTTCGTGAGTGAAGAGCTAGTATCTCAGCATGATTCGAAGAGGTAGCAACAAGTGTCTATTTCGTAGACCTCCAAGAAATTGCAGTATTCCCAATGGTAAAGACATAACCAATCTGGGGACATGCCTTGTGCGGGTCTGATAGATAGTCTATATCAGCATATCCAACAAGGCGAGCATCATTCTGAGGATCAAGGGGGTTTGATCCATTCCTTGATGCATAGGGATAGAATAAGCCCATATCCGCTGTACCTCTAAGGTAGCGAAAAATGTCTTTTATGCCATTCCGGTGGCTGTTGTGGCGCAGAGCTATATCTAGCTAACAAGTTCACATCGAATGAGATGTCTTGTCTAGGGAATTAAGCCAAGTACAATAATGTGCCTATTGCACTTAGATATGGGACTTCTGGCACCAATATCTCTTCGTTATCATTGCAGACGATACGGTTCTCTCTAGACTTTAGACGACCATGGGTGTGCTTGCTTTTATCCTCATTAAAGCATCTTAACATCTTCTGGATGTAATTTGGTTGATGGACCAAAATTTCATCTGCACTGTGCTCGGGCTCCAGGTCGAGACAATAATTTGTTCTCCCAAGGCCTTTCATCTCAAATTCCAACTTCAGGTGCTTTGCGGTTTCCTTGATCTCTTCAGGAGTATCGATCAAATTCATGTCATTGACATAGACCGCCACAATTCCAAACTAGAACTTGTTTCCTTAATAAACACGCATGGGCATAGTTTATTATTCACATATCCATCCCGATTAAATATTACTTAGACGGTTATACCACCTCCGTCTGGATTGTTTCAATCCATAAAGTGAACGCCTCAAAACTAATGAAGAGCGTGTTCCGTGTGTCTAGAACTATTTGCATCGGGTATATTAAGTCCTTCTGGAACTTTTATGTATATCTCTGTGTCGTGATCCCCATAGAGATAAGCTGTGACCACATTCATAAGCTGCATATTCAGTTTTTCGGAAACTACCAAACTGAAAAGGTAGTGGAACGTTATGACGTCCATTATGGGAGAATACGTCTCCTCGTAATCAACCACAGGGCGTTGAGAAAATTATTGCGCCACTAGAAGAGTCTTGTGTATCACAATCTCGTTTTTCTCATTACGCTTCCTTACAAATACCCATTTAAATTCTACGGGTTTAACATGGGGAGGTGTAGGAACAACAGGTCCATTCTCTTTGTCAAGGAATCTATTTTGACCTGTATTGCTTATTTCCTTGTTAGCCAGTCGTCTTTTCATTGATATTGATCAACAAAGCAAGGTTCGAGGTCATCGCTTATTATATTTTCGGTGGCCACCGCAAATACTAATATATCATCGATGATGATCTCATTCCAATTCCAAATCTCACTAAATTTACCGAGATTTCTCTATTCTCGGGAGTGGGTTCAAATGTTGGAGCGTCCCCCAACATAGTCTCTTCTAGGACATACCCATAATCCGGATTTATCTCGTGAGATGAATCGGTTTGAGATTGCGATGTCAAGAGGATTCGTTTGTGCCAAGTTTACCCTCTTCTGGGGATAAGAATCCTTCGAACCTAATGGTCTACCTCACTTCTGGGCAGGAACATATGACTGGTTAGTCGCCATGTTCGTACCTCGTCCATCTGGGACGACACATCCTACAGGGACATCTATCCTTGCAGGCACATTTGCAGCAGGTATATATGATCTCGTCACTTTAGCTAGATCAGAGAAAACGTCTGGCATATTTTGGGCTACACTCTATAGATCTAGAATTCTCCACACTTCATTATCACATTGTGCGGTTCGGGGATCAAGATGAGACATAGTGGGGACATTCCACGTCAATTCACGTCGTTCATCAGGAACGGTAACGTTCTTATCTCCCCCTAACGGCGGGAAGACTGTCTCATCAAAGTGACAATCCGCAAATCTAGCGGTAAAGAGATCGCCTGTCAAGGGCTCGAAAGAGCACATAATGGATGGGATTCATAATCGACATGTATGCCCATCCTTTGTTGAGGACCCAATTTTGTACGTTGTGACGGCACAATTGGCACGAGGACTGCATACCAAAAGCGCGTAAGTGCGAAACATCAGGTTCGTACCCAGTCACCAACTGTAACGCGGAGTAAGGTTGGGTAGCAGTGGGCCTCAACGGGACCAATGTGCATGCAAGATTGCATAGCCCCACAAAAAATAGAAGCTTGGTGCGCATTACCAAGATTCTATTGCGAGACCATCTTGGGTGTGAACATAGGGAAATATGTTCAGCATCAATCCCAAGGGTATGCAATAATCATCGAAAGACTTCGATGTAAACTCTCCGGTATTATCAAGTCTTATAGACTTTATGGGATAATCCGAGTCGTGAACCCTCAATTTCATGATCTGGAGTTTAGCAAAAGCAGCGTTTTCTTGTGGACAATAGTGTAACATGTGATCACTTTGTCGATACATCAACCAAAACCATTAATATTTAACTGGTCCACATGGTGGTTGGATATGTCCACAAATTTCCCTTGCATTTTGTGCAGAAAAATGGTGGTGTACGTATGTACTAGTCTTTGCATATGATGGTCTAGTATGGCATAGCGTGTCATTATATACAAGACCCTTATTCAGAAGGGGGTGCACCTGCGATGAATTGAGGATACAGTGCATCATACTTTGACTTGGGTGTCCCAAAAGGTCATGCCATAGCAAGTAGTTGCTTGAATTAGTTAGCTTCTAGCTAACAGATTTCAATTTCTCCAATGTACGCTTCTGGCTGCACACTCGGAGGTTATACAAAGATATTCCACGCATTTTTCTCAGTGGTTTCAGCGTGATAACCGTTGGTTCGAATATCCTTAATACTCAATAACGTTCTTCTGGAACGTGGAGAATAAGGCCTCATTAATGGTAAGTTCAGTACCATTGGACAACATAAAGTAGGCTTTGCCATAGCCCTCTATCAGGTTGGATTGCCCTGATACGGCTGTCACAGAGGTATGAATAGACAATAAGTTTGAAAAATATCTCCGATCTGGGAGTATGGTGTGCGTAATAGCACTTTTAACCAGACAACAAACTTCCCCACAGAATATGCCTATTCATTTATTTAATTCAATGGATCACATGTATGAATAAGTTTATTGAATTAAATATATTCGAACATAACCACATTTCTATAATCCAAAATAATTGAAAACATAAATCACCAAAATCCGAAGATGTTTCATTCATTAAGATGAAATAGATATGACACAAGGGGCCAATTTTACCCATGTCTTCGAGTTCTAATCCTCGGTATGTTCAGTAACTGGCTGAAAATCCATGATCTCTAGTGTGGAATAGATAGAAAAATGACCCTTTAATAAAGTTGGTATTTCGAGTTCCGCGACCGGCGTAATACTCATCTATTGCTTCGGCTATCGCACAACAGATGCGGGACCAGCAGTCAATTCCACCACATCGATAACAAAGATCATGCTGATTCTGGTGGCGACAGGCCTGACCAGTGTTCCTTTCAACTCAGGCTTGTTGAGTTATGGCATCATGGTTCCTGCCACGTGGGCCTTGGCCTCGTGGAGCCTAATTACATGGCCTCTTGGGCTTTGGTCAAGTGGCAGACGGTTATATGAGTTAATTTCGTTCTGCCAATCATGTCTTGCTTCAAGCAAGAAATGGTCATCTGATGGTGATAGTGCTCTTCTAGAGCGACCCAAAGAGTCTGTGTATCCTCTTCATCGAATACTCAACTTGGAGTGTTTTCTCCATATGTTTCATTTGAACATTATGGCACTCGCCTTAAAAACCTTAGTGACGACATTGTCATGAGTATAGATTGTTAATGTCATCTTCTTTGTAGTCAGATGAATTTTCACATCTTGAGTCCACTTTAGATAGTTTCTTCCGGAAACCTCCAAAGCAACAAAGTCAAACATGTTGAGCTTTGGCATTTCTTATAGGAAAGGAACAAATAATATTAGTGCTTTGGGTAATATCGTCCATAAGCAAGTAATGAGAACTTCAGGTTCTATAACATGGTATGAAAAATCGGATTAGACATGTAAAATCTACTGGTTTTATCATGTGTGGTGAACTTATGAAGAAAACTTCAAGTTTCTTAAATGGCATTATAGTTCGATTTATGTATGAACTACTGGTTCATCAGATACCTGCATTTTCTACACATATATTCTAATGCGAAAATTTGGCAAGTAACAAAATGATACTGAATAGAGCAAATTGTAATAATATCTCACAAATTGGCTAAATGAAAATCACAAATCAAATGAGATATTAATTGCATGCTAGTAATATAACAGATTAATTATCACACAATTATGTGAATAAATGCTTCTGGCAATTAATTACACATATTAAATATGGTGAATCTATTTACAATATGAAATCATTTTTATTTTGATTCTGCTGGACCAAAGAAGGAGTGGGCTTGATAGTGAAGCCTATTGGGCTTAGTCTGCAGGCTTGTGACCCGGGCTTTCATGCGTAAGTCAAATGGTGTGTGAGGCATGCTGGGCTGCTTGGTCCCACGGAGGGAGAGTGGGTCTGCTGGGCTCAGGCTGGTCTGCCAAGGAATGAAAAATTATTACTCAACCCTTTCGGTAACTCCGATTGAATACGACTAGGTAAGGAAGGATGAGGTTTAGGTGGAGCGAGGCTCACTTAAGTACACAACCTCATTTGAACCTTACCTAGACATCGCATCCAACTGGATGAGCCTACTTTGAGAAGATTCATAACTTTTGTCATGGTAACATGTAGTGAGCTGCTATTCTAGCCTTGCAACTTGGGCCTGAGCTTCTGGCTTGAATTTGTTGTTATGACTTTGGGCTTGATTTGAGCTTCTGACTCAGCCTCTATTAATATTCACAATTATAACATAACCAAATTCAATATATGTTATTAAATCGTAACATAAATAAATTAATGCAGCGGTTATATACCTAAGGAAATGGGTTCAAATCCCATTAATGTTTCTGGCATTACGTACAGGTAATAAATTTTGCAAATGCTTCTGGCATAATGTTTATGTAATAATCACGTAATAATTTAGCCAATAATGCTTCTAGCATAAGGAATTATAATGGCATAATTCAAATTAGTGTAACAAAAAATTAAGCCCATAATTCTTCTATCATAATTCACGCAATAATTCAGAATTGTCTCAATGTGATAATGAAGTGATTGTGGTAATGAGCATAAATTACTATGGTAATTGCTTTGGATAAAATCAATCAAAATCAAATCACAGGTTGAATCAATTGATCTATCACCAATTATATGGAGTTGAATCTGCTTATGGCAGTATTAATATTAAATGGTGTTGATAAATTCCAGCTAGCCATAGTGGCATAGTGGACAATGTGCTAGGCTAATGCATGATGTGGCTGGGTTCGAATCCCAGGAGCAGCAAAATCCCTTTTCTTTTTGCTTGTTTTTTAATTGGTATGCACTATATGATACTAGTGGACCAAATGCTTCAAATCCAAGAATCCTAACCTTTTTTTTTCTTTTCCAACCAAACAATCCAAAGCCAAATAAACCAAGACACATAAACGAATATATAAATATGTATATACCAAATATTAGGGTTCATGCATCATGGTGATTGTTCATATTCAATCATTAGGCTCAATAACATGAATATGAAATTAGATTTTGGAAAACATTACTTGATGAAAACGGATGAATCTTCAGCTTATGTGTGCAGAACTGAGAAGGTTGTCTTCTCAGCCAATCCAAGAACTATTCACCTCTTCTGGTAGGAAATCCCGAATCTCAAAGCTATTCGATCCAAATCTTAGAGCTAGTCGTGAACACGGAGCAGATTCTCTTCTGAACAGCTGCCACTTCAAATGGTGTACAGGTCCCAAAATGACTCCAATATGGCTGAAATTTGGAGGTCAAAGAGAAGAGGCAGAGAAGAACAACTTTGATGAAGGAAAGTTTTTGATCTGAAGTCCCGATCAAGAGGTTTCGGGGCTTGCAAACAGGCTGCAGCAGGGGGGTTTTTTTTTTTCTTGGCTAGAGCTTTGGTTAGAGCTTCGTGCTGATAACGTGTTGTAAAACAGAAAAATTTCTGAGAGAGAGAGAGAGTTTGGACACAGAGAATCAGATTGTGTGTGTTATTCATCTCACCATGAGGAGCCTTATATAGGACTACATGGTGTACACAAAAGAGTAATGCTTAATTACAATCCAATCACTCCTACAATTACATCCTATCAATCACCAATCTAGAGGGATAGGCACCTATTACTCAACATCTATTTACATGATTATCCACAAATATTTACAACAATACCCTGCATTTTGTTAAATTCTTGAACCATATTACATTTTTTTTTAGAAGAATAGATGATTTTATTACTTATCCATTGCCAGAAGGTACGTTCATTAGATGATGTCTTATACCAAAATCATAAATGGCACAAGCTGTCAAGCAGAAGACAGGTGACCCTCACTATTAACACTTACGCTCCATTATTGAGCCTAAAACAAATAAAAATAAAGGATTAATTTCAGTTTAGTACCCTGTGGTTTCGGGGTAACATTATGTCAGTCTCTGCTTTTTCAATTTGATCAGCAACACCCCAGTGCTTTCAATTTCAATCAGCCGTGCCCAAATTTTACTGTTCTGTCCAAATTTTACTTTGTCAATCTAGTCAAAGTTAACATTCAAATTGGACGGAACAGTAAAATTAGGGCACGGCTAATTGAAATTGAAAGCACAGGGGTGTTGCTGATCAAATTGAAAGAGTAGGGACTGACATGACACTACACCAATTTTTCAATCAGACGACAGTTTTTCACTGTCGTCTGATTATAGACTTTGCTGTTGTCTATCTCAATGCCGTCTGATACATGGATCAGACAATACCAAAAAACTGTCGTCTGATAAAGTTTACTACAACAGCGACTAGTATGCTGTCTGTTGTCTGAACACTAAGAAAAACAACAGCGGCTTATATACTTACTGTTGTCTGAATGCTGTGCCACACAACAGGGGCTTATATGCTTGCTGTTGTCTGAAGGCTATGCCAGACAACAGGGGCTTATATGCTTGCTGTTGTCTGAAGGCTTAGTCAGACAATATATACTTGCAAATCCCATTGTCCATCCATTACTGATACTATAGATTTCTCCAAAAAACTGTTGTTTGTTGTTTTGCTGGACAATGACTTTCTCGTTATTTTAGTCCTTATAGTATTATAGTTAGATGGCTCATACAACAGTTTTTGTTAGGCATTTTGTGATGATCAACTATTGGACAATAGTTTTTAGCTAGATTGAACGGTATGATAGACATTCAAAATGACATCACATCCAAAACACATTCATTCATGTTAAAATCTAATACATTCATCCATATATCCAACAAAGTCATTACATCAACAGAACTAGTTTTCTAACAAAATTTAGTAAAATGTTGAAACCAACCAAGTCTTGAAGAACACACTTTATGATGACAATGAAGATGCCAGCAGAAGTTGCATCAACAACAACCTTTACTTTCGCATCAACAACAGCCTTTACTTTCGCTGTTGAGTGAGCTTAGCAGAGAATCCACTGGCAGCCGTCTTGTAACTGCTAATATGAACACCAAAGTATGCAAGAATAAAACTATTAATGAAGTTCACTGGTAAATTGCTACTAAACTGCTAATGATTAACCATGCATTCTTATAATTAATAGTCACAAAAAGATAGCAAATTTACCTTCTGAAGTTTCTCAAGAGCAGGAATAACATCAGTTTCAATAGTCTTAGCAGCATCACGTTCTCCTGCAACTTTGCTTGATGAGAGTTCATCCTGTCATTACACCAAGGAATAGTTAATGATGGACTTCAGTACTGGAATAAATAAAAAATTTGACTTACCATAACTTTCTGAAATTCCTCGAGATTGGTTGCTAGTGTTTCCCACTGGAAACTGATATTTGGTAGGTTCAAACACCCTTTTCCCCTAACTTTTGTCTTCGACTCAGTGACAGTTACTTCCTTGTATAATCTATGACCTATTATTGTATTTCCATCATACCTGACATAAATATAGAAAGTGATATAAAAACCAAATTTGCTATTAAACACATGAAATTCATCGTAACATATCAAAACATTACCAATAAGAAGTCCTCTTTTCGTCTCCTCCTATCTTATCTTTGCGGAATGAAGAAATTTCAGTTCCTTGTTTCAGAGCATCATTAATATAAGCCACTGCATCATCTTGCTGGATACAAAAAGAATGAGTTAATTATTTCACACAACCAGAAACTAAAGGGAAAAACATAACAGACACCTGAATATACTTGGAACATGTATTGACATGTTCAGGCAACAACAATTGGTAACATAAAGCTAGGATATCCGGTATGTACACCACTTGACATTAAGAAACAGAAAAAATAATGACAAAGGAGTAAATACATCGGCTCGGAGTTCACAGAGTGCTTTTAACATTAGTAAACGCTCCGTCGGATCAAGTCCTTTATAACGTGAGGAAAATTTGCAGTGAGGAAAATTTGCCTCACACTCCTTATACCACATCAAACGATGGACATCGATATCATTCCAAATTCCAAGCAATGATGTCAAAATTGGTATTTGAATTAAATGAATGACTAGCTAGAAAATTACACGCACAAATTCAGCAAATCCAACCCACCCAAGAACTGGGATTTATCAGAATTAACAATTTCATTAGTTATGATAGTTTCAATTTGGGTTTTATCAATTTGGGTTTTATCAATTTGGGCACCATTACTTCTAAATAAAAACCCATACAAAAAGTATGCTCAAAATAGAATCTAGTTTACATTGTTTATAATTAGGAGTTGTAACTTAATTGGAAGCCACAATGCTTTTCAAAAAAAAAAAACTTGGAAGCCACAATGTAGATCTGCAAGCAGAAAAACAATGGTACGTGCTGCAAGTGTCAAGGATATGCAATGAATATGCACTTGGTTACTAGGCAGTAACACACATGTAATGAATCGCCAATTATGGCCAAGTTCATAAGCCATATTTGCAGTTAATCCAATAATAAAAAAATGTTGCTTCACCGTTTTGCTTATAATTATTCTTTACCAATATACAGGGAGGGTGATTCGAGCTCAGGTCTATGGGAGAGTAATTTGAACTCATGAGTTATTTTTTCAACCTCAAGTGTATCGAAATTCTCCGGCATTTGATCATCTAAAGTACACTATTGCTTCTTCTTATTTGTATTTCAGTTTCTGATCGATGGAGAACAGAATCGATATACCATAAACCTCCTTACATTGGTCATGTAACTTCTGATACATATGGAGCAAGTTTAAAATGCATAACGTACAGACACATCTGTACTTGTCATTCTGGCAAATTTAGTTCTTGACATTTCAAGTTATCTCGGCAACATCAGCAAGGTATGCACTAATACTTCTAGATAAGACAGTACTTAAAAAAAAAAACAGTAATTGTACCTTGTACAGTAGTGCTTGTTTAGTGATTGAGATATGCTTGGTTTCGTTTGATAGACGATGACAATGATGCATGTAAGACTCTGAGCATCCTGCATGAAGTAAATTATATGTCACAAATTAATGAATCAAATCCTAACTTCCACACCATAATTGTATGTGATACATATACAGTAGATGGTTATGTGTCACTGATATCTACATCAGCAAAAATCTTTGATATATGAGAAGATATTAGAGTGGAACCCTTCCTCTACTTGTCCTTTCGACTACCGAACTCAGCCTAAACCTCAACATGTCTCATTTTGTTTTGATTTTCTACATATCAGCAAAATCAAGAAGAAAATACCAGCAAAACATGTATTAGATTAAATAAACTCTTCATTTATTCATCACAAGAGCTAGCCATGTATAGTCTTATTTCATTGAAAGAACTTCATATTAATAGAAGCCTTTACGAATCTCTCTCAAAATTTATAGTAAAGATGATACGAGGACATCTTTGTATCACATTGGAATTTGGTGAATGCTCTAACTTCTGGCAATCTCAAATTCTTAAGGGTTAAAATGCTTCAACTCGGTACGGCCAAATAACACTGCCACATTGATTGCGACTCTGATTTAGGGATTAAAAACAGCCTTAAAACTAGAAACTCTATACTTCTCAAGATCTTCCAGTAAACAGACTGCATATAACAATACAAATCAACCCAACAAGTAGGAACCCATTAGTCTAAAGCTTCTAACCAAGCAAGATTAAGAATCAGAAAACGAAAAATGAACACTGATGGCTGTGGCAATGAATAAGACTCAAAATTCAGGACAGCTAGGTTCAAGGAATATAAACATCAAAACAGGCACAAGAATGCGCATTACAAATAGGCCTACTAGAGCTCGCATCATTTGGGAGGAAACCATACACCAATATTTACCCATAGCACAAAAGAAAGAAACCCATCAAAATGAATAACCCAAATACACATATAGCAATAATTAACACACAGAAACAAAGCATTTCAGCAAATTCAATCAACTTTCTTACAGGGCAATCACAGTCAGAGGAATTATATAACAAAAATAAAAAATTGAGAGTGAAGAATGAAATGTACCGCTGATGAATAGCTTAGGGGATGTGAGGGTTGTATTGTGACGAATGGCAGCGAATTGGGATGGAAGAGCAGATGCCGATCCACCAAGAACGCGACGGAAGCTAGACATGAACGCCATCTGATTAGGGACTTAGACTTCCAAGACTGAGGCAGAGGCCGTAGAGTGGGTGAAAGACATGGGTAAAAGGAGCTGATACCAGCATTGCACGAGGTAGGAGGATCCTTTTGCAAATCCTTGAGCTAGTTCAAGATGGGTTTCGATGCCATAGAAATAATGTAATCACAAACCCTGAAAGTTCAAAAAGAAAACCGAATAAAAAATTAGATCTTGAGCCTTAGAAAGACCAAAACGAAATCCACCAAGGGTAGAGATGAGCTTCCCTATCACGAACCCAACCTGAATTGCAGAACTCCGATTCCATTTACAGTCTTCGAGCAGAGGAGCTGATCCAAGGGTGGTGTTATGAATTGGTGGCCAAAAATGGTGGTCTCTAATGATGGCAGAGAGAAGTGGAAGGGAAAGAGAATAGAAGGTAAGAGGAGAAGGGAGAGAGAGGCGTGTGCGGCCCGAGAGAGGAAGAAGGAGAAAAGGAAGAAATGTTAGGGTTCCCTTTCCTTTATAACATTTCACCAAAATTTGGTCGAACGGAAGGAGGAAGTGAATTTTGAAAATTTAACCAAGCCTTAAAGCAATTCTAGGGCGCTAGCATATTGAAATTGAACCCTAAAATTCAGACAACATCAACTCAAGTACATTGTCTGAAAGAGAGTGGCACAATAGAAACATAAAAATTGTTGTGTGAATAAGAAGAATCAAACAACATCTTTCAGCAGGCATTGACTTAAAAGATATCAGACAACAGAAACCTAAAACAAAATAAAACAGTTGTGTGACTGAAAGTAATCAGACAACAGCAAAAATAAACCATTGTATAAATGAACATTGGACAACATCACATAATAACTGTTGTCTGAATTGACTCACTCAGACAACATCAAAAAAATCAACCATTGTCTGAAATGCTTTTGCACAAGAGCCAGGAAAAAACTATTGTTGGATTCAAAAACTCAGACGACAGAATATTTTTTGCTGTCGTCTGATTATTTCAGACGACAGTTAAAATGTTTGCTGTGGTCTGATATGTGTTGTCTGATTCCGAAATTGGTGTAGTGTGATGTTACCCCCAAACCACAGGGTACTAAAATGAAATTTATCCAAAAATAAATCCTCACTACTAATCTCCCTCTAAACAGTAACCTAGCGCCTAGAGACCTTAATTGGTGTACAACTAGAGGAACTAAGATGAAAGTAGTAAAAGACCATACTTCTAGTGTTAAGCAAGAAAAATTCTTGTTCTTAAACTCACTTTACATTATCTTATTGCATTTTGTTTCTATTTCACCATAGCATCAGAGCTTGATTCCATTCAGTCATTAATTGAGTGGGAAGGAAGTTTGCTGATTCAGTTTCTGCGAAAAAAATGCTTACCTTTTGTACACAGTCATATGTCCCTGCCCAGAAGCGAGGTAGACCATCAGGTTCGAAGGATTCTTATCCCCAGAAGAGGGTAAACTTGGCACAAACGAATCCTCTTAACATCGCAATCTCAAACCGATCCATCTCATGAGATAAATCCGGATTATGGGTCTGTCCTAGAAGAGACAATGTTGGAGGACTCTCCAACATTTGAACCCATTCCCAAGAATAGAAAAATCTCAGTAAATTTAGTGAGATTTGGAATCGGATTGAGATTATCATCAATGATATATTAGTATTTGCGGTGGCCACCGAAATTATAATAAGCGATGACCTCAAACCTTGCTTTGTTGATCAATATCAACCAAGAGACGACTGGCTAAAAAGGAAATAAGCAATCCAGGTCGAATTAGATTTCTTGACAAAGAGAAAGGTGTTTGGACCTGTTGTTCCTACACCTCCCCATGTTAAACCTGTAGAATTTAAATGGGTATTTGTAAGGAAGCGTAATGAGAAAAATGAGATTGTGATACACAAGACTCGTCTAGTGACGCAAGAATTTTCTCAATGCCCTGTGATTGATTACGAGGAGGCATATTCTCCCATAATGGACATCATAACGTTCCGTTACCTTATCAGTTTGGTAGTTTCCGACAAATTGAATATGCAGCTTATGAATGTGGTCACAGCTTATCTCTATGGGGATCACAATACAAAGATATATATGAAAGTTGCTGAAGGACTTATCATACCCGATGCAAATAGTTCTAGACCACGGAACACGCTTCCATTAGTTTTGAGGCGTTTACTTTACAAGATTGAAAACATCTAGACGGAGGTGGTATAACTGTCTAAGTGAATATTTAATCGAGATGGGATATGTGAATAATAAACTATGCCCTTGCGTGTTTACTAAGGAAACAAGTTCCGGGTTTGCAATTGTGCGGTCTATGTCAAAGACATGAATTTGATTGATATTCTTGAAGAAATCAAGGAAACTGTAAAGCACCTGAAGTCGGAATTTGAGATGAAAGGCCTTGGGAAAACAAATTATTGTCTCGATCTGAAGCCCGAGGACAAGTGCATATGAAATTTTGGTCCATCAACCAAATTATATCTAGAAGATGTTAAGACACTTTAATGAGGATAAAAGCAAGCACACCCATGGTCGTCCGAAGTCTAGAAAGAACCGTATTGTCCTGCAGATGATAACGAAGAGATATTGGCACCAGAAGTCCCATATTTAAGTGCAATAAGCGCATTATTGTACTTAGCCCAATGCCCTAGATAGGACATCCCATTTGATGTGAACTTGTTAGCTAGATATAGCTCTGCGCCAACACACCGCCACCGGAATGGCATAAAAGACATTTTTCGCTACCTTAGAGGTACAGCGGATATGGGCTTATTCTATCCCTATGCATCAAGGAATGGATCAAACCCCCTTAATCCTCGGAATGATGCTCGCCTTGTTGGATAAGCTGATATAGACTATCTATCAGACCCGCACAAGGCACGTTCCCAAACTGGTTATGTCTTTAGCATTGGGAATACTGCAATTTCTTGGAGTTCTACGAAATAGACACTTGTTGCTACATCTTCGAATCATGCTGAGATACTAGCTCTTTATGAAGTAGTATGTGAATGTACATGTCTAAGAGCCGTTACAAAGCATGTTCGAAGCACATGTGGACTGCATTCCACCACTGATGAACCAACCATTATCTACGAGGATAATGCTGTTTACATAGAGCAGATAAAGACGAGTTTCATCAAAGGAGACAACACCAAACATATTGCACCGAAGTTCTCCTTCAATTAGCAACAACAGGAGCATCAGAAGATTGAAGTTAAGCAGATTTGATCTGAAGACAATCATGTAGACCTCTTCATCAAGTCACTACCAAAGTATACATTCCAGAAGTATGTTCAAGATATTGGTCTACATAAACTATCTGAATTACCTAACATGTAATTTTCAGGAGGAGTTGAAATCAGGGGGAGTATCCTGAAGCATACCCACTTGACCATCGTGTACTCTTTTTGTCCTTCGTCTAGGGTTATTTTGTCCCACTGGGTTTTGTTACCTAACAAGGTTTTAACGAGGCACATCGTTAGCATGGTCACCCCACTTACTGCATCCAGAAGATGCTTTGATTTGACATATATGCATTTGCTCATCTTTTCCCTTCAACCACGGGTTTCTCCCACTGGGTTCACCGGGCTAGGTTTGGGTGTAGCAACTCTAATGCATCCCTCTCGTAGACATACTATCTACTTATGATGCTGATAAGAAGACTTCACCTATCTCTATTGTGATACGACTACTCCACATTCACGAGCGTTGTGCTCTTTTTCTCCTTCGACCAAGGTTGTTTTTCTCCCACAGGGTTTTTATTACTTGGCAAAGTTTTTGACTAGGCAACTTAGAAGCGCTCAGCCTAGGCAACACTATTGACATGAAATATCCAAGGGGGAGTGTTGTAAATAGTTATGGCTAATATCATGTAAATAGATGGAGAGTCATATATGCCTTTCACTATAGATTAGTGATTGATAGGATTGTGAATAGGAGTAATTGACGTTGCTATTAAACGTTGCCTATTTGTATACATCATGTAGTCCTATATAAACCCCCTCATGGTGAGATGAATAGACACACTCTATCTCCATGAGCCCAAACTCTCTCTTTTTCTGAAACACTTTTGATTTCATTTTACAACATATGCTACAATTTACTCATTTGTTTCAAATGAGAATGGAAGCAATCTTAGTTATGCAGCAAATCCTTTTGCCTATCCTGATACCTTTATTAGGTTCATGATAGAAACCACTGGTCAAATGAAGTTCTTTGTCTTGGAGAAGGGCTCCCTGCAATGGAATTTGCAATGGATGGATCCAATAGAACGATGTGATATCTATGCTTCCTGTGGTGCTTTTAGTATATGCAACCCACCTAATCTTTCTCGGTGTGGCTGTCTAAAAGGATTTGAACCCAAATTCCATAAAGACTGGGAATTAGAAGATCACTCAAATGGCTGAGGAAGGAAAACTTCTTTTCATTGCAGTGGTGAGGAGAATTCTGAATTCTTGTTGATGGAGAATGTTACTTACCCGAAGAGTCCCAACTCCTTGGTAGTTGATAACATTGACAAATGTAGATTAGCTTGCTTGAGAAATTGCTCATGCACTGCTTTTGCTTATGATAATCAGTGTCTGATTTTGGGAGGTGATCTATTTAATGTAAAGCAACTATCATCTGATGGAATGATAGGAAAAGTTTGGTATCTACGAGTAGCAGCATCTAAGAAGGATCAAATAATAGATTCTGGGAGTAGAAAGAGGAAGACTACTTGGATTGTGGTTGGAGTACTTGCAGGCATCGTTACTCTCTTTAGCATTGTGCTGGTAGTTGTCAGATAAAGACAGTTTATTGGAGCATTGGTGTCTTTTGAGGATTCTCTAGTGCTGTTCAACTACAAAAATTTAAGAAAAGCAACAGAAAACTTCTCAGAGAAACCTGGAGAAGGAGCTTTCGGTTAAGTTTTCAAGGGCATATTGCTTGATTCAACTCCCATAGTAGTGAAACAACTAAAGAGTCTGTTGCAGGATGAAAAGCAATTTCAGGCTGAAGTGAGAACTCTTGGGGCGATCCAACACATTAATCTTGTTCACCTACGTGGGTTTTGTGCAGATTCTACAAGGCTCTTAGTTTATGACTACGTGCCAAATGGCTCTTTACAATCTGTTCTAGTTCAAAACCATCCACTAATCTTAGATTGGAAAGCAAGATATCATATTGCCATAGACATTGCGAGAGGATTGGCTTACTTCCATGAGGACTGTAGAGATTGTGTAATACACTGTGACATTAAGCCAAAGAACATTTTATTGGATGAAGAATATAGTCCAAAAGTTGCAGATTTTGGTCTTGTTGCAAAACTCATTGGCAGACACCATAGTCTAGTTCTGACAACTGGGAGAGGGACTGTTGGATATCTAGCACCAGAATGGCTTACAGGTGAAGCCATCACTCCAAAACCTGATGTCTTCAGCTACCATTAATTTCAGGCATATATATTAATATATATGTTTGTTGAAGGAAGTCGACATGTCATGTGTGCCTTTTCAAATTAAGGTTTAGTCCTAGAGTTGTAATAGGAGAAGGTTCTAGATTTTTTATTTATGTTCGAATTCTATTACCTTTTGTGTACTCTGTAAATCGCTATATATAGGGCTTCTATTATCAATAATACTACTACAATTCTCTCTGCAATTCCCATTTACTTCAACACGTTATCAACACGAGCCCCAACCCTAAGACAAATAACCAAAACCCTAAAACAAGTCGAAACCCTCAAACCCTAATTGCCTGCACCTCCCAACTAGTAGCCCCAGACCCAAGGAGTCCGAAACCGGCATAAACACAACCAAAACCGGCCTGAAACTTACCGAACTGGCCGTCGAAAGCCCCAAACCATCCGCTGCGATCTCTCCACCGGTTCACCACCTTCCGGACACCCAATTACCACCAAATTTTGTCAGTAGCACCGTCTCTGTCTTAAGATTCAGGAACCATAAGAGATACTCCAAGAACCGGTCCAGAAGCCCCTGAACCGGCCGTCAGAAAAACTGGTCCTCCTGCAGAAAAACCAGCAGAAACGACTTTTTGCCCAATTTTTCCTGTTTTGGCCAACACCATCTGCCGCAAGCTCCTAGCCCTAGCTAGCCATACCGTGTGCTATCCTTGCACTCCTTAAGCACTCGTGTGTCACCTACTGCCCCTGCAGCATCGTCGCACGCCTGCTGCCCCTGCAGCACACTCGTTCCTGTGAAGATCAGCCTATTTTCACACCTCGAAACGTCTTGATCAAGACCTTAGATCAAAATCCTTCCTTCATCAAAGTTGTTGGTCTCTATCTCTTCTATCTGACCTCCAAATTTCAGCCCTATTGGAGTCATTTTGAGATGTGTACACCATTCGAAGTGGGAGCTGTTTAGAAGCGAATCTGCTCCGAATTTCAACAAGTAAGTCTTTATAGTTCCTGCTTTCTTGTCTTTTAAATTTCATTATTTTCTACAGGATTTACAATATACAAACGTGAGTTCGATTATTTAATAAGAGAAATTTTGGGGATTCACGCTAAACGAACTAAGAGTGTTCATAATATTCGGACTAAGAGCGTTCGTAATCAATGAAATAAGAGTGTTCATAATATTCGGACTAAGAGCGTCCGCAAGCACCAAATTGTGACCATATTAAAACATCATTGTTTCGGTCTAATCCAAATATTCTTGGAAATTGATTTCTTGGTAGCATCGCTCGGAAATCTTATTATTTTAGTTTTCGTGGTAGTTTAGCTCCGAAATTAATTCATTCTTGTTTCACCCTTTTTCAGAATATCAAACACAAACAAACTCGATTTCGTTACATTGGATTATGCAGGCAAAGGGTATTTAGATTGGGCCATTGACATTGAGATCCATCTTACTACCTGAGATTGCATACAATCCAAGAGCTTTGTCCTATAGAAACAGCTCCAGATCCTCAAACTGGGAAAGATAATTCCAGGGCACTTGCCTTCATGAAATGTCACATGGATAGTGACCTCCAGTTTGAGTTCATAAATGAGGATATCACCATAAAGCTTTGGCAAGCGCTTTATGAACGTTATGGCAATGTTCGTGACTCCATCCTTCCGAATATAGAAGCAGAATGGAATGATCTTCGCTTCTCTGAATTTGACACGGTCATGCAATTTTATTCGGAAGCTCTTCGCATCAGATCAATGATGTGTCTATGTGGAAAGACAATCACAGAAGACCAATTGATTGACAAAACCCTGATACGCTCAAAGTAAGCGTATAATTTAACACTGAAAATGTCATCGTTAGTATATGGTAAATAGGGATCGTTCTAACCGGGGATTGAGGGTACATCTGTAATTGCAAAAACAACTAAAGAATTAAAATAAGTATAAAGTATTATTTACAAAAATAAAACAAACAAAAGGGGGTTTTAGGATTATTAAATCAAAAATTAAATAAATTAAATAAAGAAAATGTAAAAACATATATACACGGGTGGAACGCATGGAACAAAGATCAAAATCACAACCAATCACAATTCCTATAGTTGATTTTCTATCATCAAGAAAGAAGTTGACCATGTGAAACATTAGAAAGCAAACGATTTCCCATTTTTTACTTTCCTTGAATAATTAATCTAAGTGAAAGCACCTATATCAATCCTATTGAACATGCAATCATAGTCTAGAAAGCTATTCAACGCATTAAGAACAAAGAAAGGATGCCAACCAAAGTGCACAATCTAGTTATGAATAAGTTCACCTATTTGCAATTCTCCTTAATTGATTTTGACTTTTGTCCAAAGCCTTTACTACTTAAATCTAGCCCCAATTACATGCATATATCCTAAGTTGGCCACCAAAGAACACAAACATGCAAAAGTTTTCTGTAATCCAAAATCAATCAAGCAATCTCACATAAGCAACATATAAATCAACATATAAAAATCACAATTTTATTTCAAAACATATAAACGGGCTTTAAACTTTTCCCTTAAAGTCATGTTAACTAGAATTCATAACTCTGTGAATCAAACAAAGGAAAACAAAAGAAAGTATGAAATACACCGTGAAAGATGGATGACATGGCCTTGAGACGAAGAACTCAAAGATCCTTGAAAGCAAGCAATCTTCTAGGGACGACACAAGGGTGGATGGCGGATATGATCTTGATGTATTGCATGACTTCTTCTTCTCCTTGGTTGAGACGCAGAGCTTCTGAAGACTAGAGAATGTAGAGAATTTTTCTGATGTTTATTTACTGAGGGAGGGAGGTGTTGTGTTGTGGTGGCATGATGGTGTATGTAGCAAAGAGGGGTATATATAGAGGAAGGCAAGGCTTCATGAATTTAATTTCTAAGGAATTTTCTGGTTGCACCACACAGCTCCAACCAATGAATTAATGTCACGTCAGCTCTGCCATATCACTCAACCAATCAAAAAGCTCCAAAATAATTCCATAATCTTTCCAAATATATTATTGCTGATTTCCCAAGATTTTATCTTATTTTTCTCTTAATTTTCGGCCAAAATAATCTTGAGTGAAAATAGGAATGAATCTGGACTTGTTTTGGACCTTTTCTCCCTTAAATCTCTCCATGGCATTATCCTTGATCCTCCCTTGATTTTTGACATTAACTCCATAATTTCCCATGGCAAAATCAGATTTAATTCCCCAATAATATCTCCAACGTCATCTTCAAGCCATGTGTTTTCCTAGGGCCATCAGGACTCCTCTCTTTTCGCCATGTGTTTTCATTTCAGCTTATTTCTTCTCTATTTATTCCAATGTACCTAGAAAATAAAAAATAAATTAAAATTTATTTATTTAAGGAAATAACTAAGTAAAATATGAGGAAATAACTATTAAAATATCGCATTAAAATCCTCCTATCAAACCCTCAATACCTTCCCTGTCTATGCTATGAGGTCCTCAGAATTCCAGACTCATGTAAATGCAAGACGGATCACAAGTTTTCAACAGCTTATTGAAGCTATGAACAGAGAAATTGATAGGCCTCAAGATGGTTATCAAGAGCATCTTCCCATGGCTAGAGAAAGTCATCATCGACATCATGATCCATATGATCGAAATGCTCGAGAAGGTAATCGCCCAAGGCGATAATCACGCGACCGTAGGAGCCGTGATTTTGAGGGAAGAAGGGTTGGAAACCATGAAGCCAACGTTGGCCATGGTCATCACTTTCCAACGCCACCGGTCCTAGGAACCATGCAAATTGCGCCAATGCGCCTTAATCAAGGGAGAATCCTCTTTATGGTGTCCATTTCTGATATGGAATGTCTGATCAATGGACCCGAATTTGCAATGTACCTAAGAAGGTAGCCGCATCATGGTGATCAAGACATTGAGTTCAAAAAGATTTTAAATCTGGCGATGAAGACAAAATGCCGCAAATTTTTATTTCTAGTAGTTTTTTATTTTTCCAAGAATTATGTAATGGCAATTATGCCTTAATCAATAAATGACAATTTTGTATTAACTCTTTCTCAAGTGGCGCATCCAATGAAGTATGATGTCTAGGAAAGTGATTGAGATTAGTGGTACGTAAGAGAGCCTCGCTCCGCCGACATCTCTCTCTACTTCCCTGGTCATATTTGATTGGAGTTACCAAACGGATTGAGTGACTACGATTTGTCTAAGTTTGATTTTTATTTTGGATTAGACTTTGGTTAAGAAACTTTGATGTAATCATTGGCTATTAATAAAGTGTCGATTATTTTACTTAATGTCTTGGACATACCTTAATTTGAACTTTATTTGAAAGATATACAAGCCAATGGTTTTCATGTGGAAACACATTGTGATATGGACAAGAGTTCCTTTGCATCACCTCTAATGAATACGAACATAAAAGAGTATTAGAGAAACTTATGTGTCGCTCTAGTGGGTTGTATGCACCCACTATTCGAGTCATTGAATCCAACCATGTCATAAGAGATGACTTATGAGATTCTGACACATATAGGCTTTGGCACGACCGTTTGGGACACCCAGGTCATGATATGATAATCCGTGATACTAGAGACTTCACACAGACATCTCTTCTTCAGAACGAAGAGAAGTGAGAATCAAAAGTCAATTCAAAGAGAGCATTGCACCGCCGCCGTGCCTTGGGGGGCCGCCACCATGCAGCACCGGTCGGCCAACTCCGGCGCTGTGATCCCCCTGCGGTAAAATCATGGCTTTGACGCCATGTATGGAGACTTGGCTCCTCTCTCTACTTCTCAAAGTAAATTGTGACATTGTGGCTCAACCAAAACCTTCATTGGTTGATTATAAGGCCAATCTTTCGTTCTGCAAAGCCTATTTTTTTTTTTTAGGATCAAGACCATCCTATGCAAAGGACACTAAAGAAATAATTCAATTCTTACATAGAATCCAAGGGGATTTTGTGGATCGATTCAACTAACTTGTGGACTGCTTAGATGTTTTATGGTGTTGGTTAATGTGCGGGCACGCTGGTCACGTGTCGAGCTATCATCCACTCGTAATGATGCTTATGATGAACTCCTAGCCCAGAACATATGGCTATAGTCTCACTACCCAGATAATCTCATTCAGTCAATTTGACTTGATAATGCTAGAGAGTTTATATCGAAAATTTTCGATGACTATTGCATATCATTGGGTATTGATATCAAGTATCATATTCCCATGTACACATCCAATTGGTCTCGCGAAAAAGCTACCATTAAAAGACTATGATGGTAGCCCGAACTTTGGTAATGCGCACCAATATTTCCATTTGGGTTATGCAATAGCAGCCACTTAGCTTTTATTTGCATTACAGCTAGTGACTGGGTTTGAGTAGATATCTCGTACTTATGCATATTTGAGTGTGCGGTTTATGTGCCAATTGCGCCGCCACAGCGCGTCAACATGAGTCATTGCAATGAATGCATATATATATATATATATATATTTGTGTTGAACATAAGTCTCCAACTATAAGTCCGCTATGTAGAACCTTGACAGGCGATCTCTTTTTCGCTGGATTTGCGAATTGTCACTTTGATGAGACAGTCTTTCCGTCATTAGGTGGAGATTAGAATGTCAATGTTCAACAGGAACTACAGGAATTGTCGTGGTCTGTCCCCACTATGTCTCATCTTGATCCCCTAAAAGTGATGAGATCACATATACCTGCTGCAAACATGTCTGCAAGGATTGATGTCCCCACAAGAGGACATGGTGCCACCCAGAGGAGATGGGTACGGCACCACTACCATGGATGGTGGTATGGTGATGCCACAAAGGTGGCATAATGGCGCCATAGGCCATGGGTTCCGCTAAAGAGCGTAGGAGATCCATAGGTTCGATGGATACTGGCCCTAGGAAGAGAGCGAGTTTGGCACAACTTGATTCATTGATCATTGATACTCAAAATGCATCTCATGAGAATATTCTGGATTGTGGTTATGTCCAAGAGACATCGTTGGGGGACGCCTCATTGTTAGAACCAATTCCTAAGAATATAGAGATCTCTATGAATTACACTAGTGTACATGAAGACATGGAATTATTGAGACCAATGACATCGAACCTTACTCCTTTGAAGAATGCCAACGTAGAGAAAATTGGCCTAAATGGAAGGGAAAAATTCACCAACGGTGTCTAGACATTTTGGTGACTTTCAGAATGATACCTGAACTCTGAATGTTATCAATGTGATACCTAGACTTTACTTTTCGTATTATCGTCGTACCTCTGGCGAATTTCCGTCACGTCTCCGTCAGCTGTGAGCACGTGTGACTCACGTGAGCCTAAAAATGAGGGCAAAAAAGACATTCTACCCTCAGTTTGTTTTAGGAAAAAATTCACCAACGGTGTCTGGACACTGAAGGGACTTTCAGAATGATACCGGAACTTACAAAGCTGTCAATGTGATACCTTGACTCATTTTTTCGTATCAACATCGTACTTACGACCAATTTCCGTCACGGAGCCGTTAAATTTTGCATGTGAGTAACTTAATGAAGACAAAAAGACTGATTTACCCTCAAATTTTTTTTTTCCTTTTATTTATTTATTTCTTTCTTCTTCTTCTTCTTTTTTGGTTTCTTCTTCCCCTGATTCGAATCATCAAGATTCAAATCATCTTGCTCGTCCGATTCCCACCGCCGATTGCCGATCAAACACCGCCGCTATGTTTCAATCCACCTTCATGCACCTCAGATGTTTATGGTTCCCCCCACTTCAAATCCTACAGCAAATTGAAATTGCACTGAGGCTTCGCTGCTCACTCCGAGTTCATCCCCGCCGCTGACGACTTAGCCACCACCACTCTCGTTCTCTCCTCTGACGCCCTTTTATACACCATTGATCAGAAACTCAGACCCTGCCAGCCTTCCACTCTCAAATCACAACTCCAATCCCACCCTGCCATCCTCTCCGTCGTTCCCGACATGCAACACCACCTCCACACCATCCTCACTGCAACTTCATCGGTCTAGCAGACAACTTCGACCTTTAGCCAAACTTCGATCAGAAGCAATTGTAGGCAGCCAAAGATTAATAACTTCGGCCTCCACACCATCCTCACCTGCAGAAAATTTGAGCTGTTCTGATTCACCAGCTCCGCCACTCCGCTGCTACCCACCATTGCGCCTCGCCGATTAGCAGACAAAGAACTTGGAGCCTCCACCATCGAGAAATGGAGGCTCGTGTTCTGCGTGTCCTACGCGGCGGATATCGGCACCGTCGGAGAAGATGTTGTCTGAACAGAAATTGAGTTTGGGTTCCAAGGCGGCAGCTCGTCGATTGCGGCCTTGGCTTTCTTGATGACCCAATCGATGGCCTTGCTGGGCCGGTCGTATCTGAGCCGGTCTTGCACGTCGTAGAATTGAATGGTGGTGTGGGTGGCGAGCCGGACGCGGTGGTCCCTGGCCCCTTTGGCTGTGTAGACCTTGCTGTGGCGGTCCTTCCGGTCGGTGGGCCTTAGAATGTGGCCTGGAGCCTCCACGATTTCGCTGGCGGTGGAGGAAGAAGCAGTCCTTATACCCAAACCCAATCGAGAAGCAGCAGAGGACGACGTCATTGCGCGGTGGTGGAGGCTGTTGTGGCTCTCCCCCATTTTTCTTCCTGCATATTCCATGGTGGGTTCTCCGAAAGAGGTGGTGTTGGCAAGGAGAGAAGGAGAGAATAAAGAAACTGAAAAAGAAGAAGAAGAAAAGAAAGAAAGAAAAGAAAAAAAAAAACTTTTGAGCGTAAATCAGTCTTTTTGTCTTTATTAAGTGATTCACTTGCATCGCACGTGTAAAATTTAACGGCTCCGTGACAGAAATTGGTCGTAGGTACAACGTTGATATGAAAAAATGAGTCCAGGTATCACATTGATAACTTTGTAAGTTCAGGTATCATTCTGAATGTCCCCTAAGTGTCAAGACACCATTGGTGAATTTTTCTCGAGGGTAAATCGGTCCTTTTGTCTTCATTAAGTGACTCACGTGCATTGCACGTGCAAAATTGAACGGCTCCGTGACGGAAATTGGTCGTAGGTACGACGTTGATATGAAAAAATGAGTCCAGTATCACATTGATAACTTTGTAAGTTCAAGTATCATTGTGAAAGTCCCCTAAGTGTCCAGACACTGTTGGTGAATTTTTCTCTAAATGGAAAGATGCGATCTAGGTTGAATTGGATTCACTAACGAATAGAAATGATTTCGGGTTGAGATGCCAACACCTCCTAACATAAAACCTGTTGACATTAATAGGTCTTCATTAGATAGCATGATGAGAAAAAGAGATGATAATCTCGCCTTATGGCCCAAGGCTTCTCACAAAACGCTCTGGAATCGACTACGAGAAGACATATTCTCTCATAATGGATGTCATTGCACTCCACTACCTTGTCAGTTTGGTAGTTTTCGAGTAACTGAACATGCAGCTTACGAATGTGGTCACTAAGTATCTCTTTGGGGATCTAGATACGGAATATAATGAAGGGTCTTGTGTAATTCATTTACCCAAATCAAGTGGCTCTTGACCACGAGCGTGTTTCCAATGAGGGTGAAACGCTCACTAAATTGACTACTTGATTGGGAAGGGATATGATGAACTATGCCCCTGCGTTTTCATGAAAAGTTCTAGATTTTCAATTGTCACGGTTTATGTTGATAAACATACTTGGAACCCTTGAGAGTTAAGGGAAATCGCTGAACACCTGAAATACGAGTTTGAGATGAAGGACCTTGGGAGAACACGGTTTTTCTAGATTTAGAACTTGTATACCTTGTCAATAAATGTTTTGCATTTTGATAAAGTCAAAGATGTACTCCCATGGTTGCCAGTAGTCTTGACCCTAAGAGGGATACGTTTCTTTCCCAGGGATGATGGCGAAGATGTGTTAATTGGCAGAAGTGTCTTACCTAAGTGCAATAGGCGCATTATTATACTTAACACAATACAAGACCGGACACCTCATTTGTTATGAACTTGTTGGCTAGATGTAGCCCTGCACCAACACCACGCCATTGGATTGGTATAAAGACAATCTTTCGATACTTAAGGGGTACGATTGATATGGGCTTTTTTTATCCTACAGAGAGAAAAGAAATGACGGAAGTATGGGATCGGACCCCACAAGGCAAAATGCCACCTTCTGTGATGTAGACGCCGGCGCCGCCGTCCATGGTGGCCGACGTTCTCCTCCTCCCCTCCATCAAAATGACAACGATGTCTTGATGGCTTTTGCTAATGTAGGGTATCTCTCTTACCCTCACAAATGTCGTTTCCAGACCGGTTATGTCTTTACCATGGGAAGCATTGCGATATCTTGGATGTCTACAAAGCAGACCCTTGTTGCTACTTCCTCAAATCATGCAGAGATTATCGCTCTACATGAAGCCATGCGTGAATGCATATGGCTAAGGTCTGTAATTAGACACATTCGAGGAACTTGTGGTTTAAAGTCTACCACAGATGAACATACATTCATTTTGAAGATAATGCAGCTTGTTGATACGCTAAAAGTAAGCGCGCAATTTAACCCTGAAAATGTCATCGTTAGTATATGGTAAATAGGGATCGTTCTAACCGGGGATTGACGGTACACCTGTAATTGCAAAAACATGTAAATAATTAAAATAAATACAAAGTATAATATTTACAAAAATAATATATACAAATAACTAAATAAAAGGGGATTTAAGAATTAGGGTGGTTTCGAAAATTAAAATAAATAAAAGAAAGAAAATATAAAAACACATATACAAGGGTGGAACACAAGGAATAAAGATCAAAACCACAATCATATATATGCAATAAATCCAATCACAATTCTTATAGTTGATTTTCTATGTCATGAGAAAGAAGTTGACCATGTGAAACGTTATAAAGCAAATGATTTCCCATTTTTTACTTTCCTTGAATAAATAATCTAAGTGAAAGCACCTAAATCAATCCTATTGAACATGCAATCATAGTCTAGAAAGCTAGCTAATCAAGAACACATTCAACGCATTAAGAACAAAGAAAGGATGTCAACCTAAGTGCACAACCTAGTTATGAATAAGTTCACCTATTTGCAATCCTCCTTAATTGATTTCGACTTTTGTCCAAAGCCTTCACTACTTAAATCTAGCTCCAATTACATGCATATATCCTAAGTTGGCCACCAAAGAACATAAACACGCAAAAGTTTTCTATAATCCAAAATCAATCAAGCAATCTCACATGAGCAACATATCAATCAATATAAAGAAATCGTAACTTTATTTCAAAACAAATAAACGGGCTTTAAATTTTTCCCTTAACGTCATGTTAACTAGAATTCATAACTCTACGAAATCAAACAAATGAAAACAAAAGAAAGTATGAAATACACCGTGAAAGATGGATGACATGGCCTTGAGACGAAGAACTCGAAGATCCTTGAAAGCAAGCAATCTTCTAGGGACGACACAAGGGTGGAAGGCGGATAGGATCTTCATGTATTACATAACTTCTTCTCCTCCTTGGTTGAGACGCAGAACTTCTGAAGACTAGAGAATGGAGAGAATTTTTCTGATGTTTATTTACTGTGGGAGAGAGGTGTTGTGTTGTGGTGTGGTGATGTTGGTGTTGGCTAAAACGTCTAGAGAGGATGCTATATATAGGGGAAGGTAAGGCTTCATGAATTTAATTTCCAAAGAATTTTCTGGTTGCACTACACAGCTCCAACCAATGAATTAATGCCACGTCAGCTCTGTTGTGTCATCCAACCAATCAAAAAGCTCCAAAATCAATCCCTAATATATTGTTGCCAAATTTCCCATGATTTAATATGATTTTATTCACAATTTTCGGCCAAATATCTAGGCATGAACCTAGACAATGTATCCGGACTCATTTTCGACCTTTTATCCCTTAAATCTTTCCATGGCTTTATCCTTAACATCCTCCCCTTGATTTTCTCTTGATTTTCACATTAAAATTGCAGATTTTATTCTCTAATTTCAGCCAACATATTTTGAGGGAATTGAGGAATGAATATGGACTTGTTTTGAGCTTTTTCTTGTTGCACAATCCCTCGAAACTCTCCCTTGATATTCTCCTTGTAATCTCCTTGATAATTCACATTATCTCCATCATTTCCCATGGCAAAAATCAGATTTAATCTCCCATAATATCTCCAACGTCATCTTCAAGCCATGTGGTCTCCTAATGCCTTCAGGTTTCCTAGCCTCATCAGGATTCCTGCGTTGATTGGGATTCCTAGTCGGACCAGGAAAACTCCATTTCTTCATTTCAGCTCATTTCCTTGTCATTTATTTCAATGTACCTAGAAAATAAAAATTAAATTAAATTTTATTTATTTAAGAAAATAACTAAGTAAAATATGAGGAAATAACTATTAAAACATCGCATTAAAATGCTCCTATCACTTGTATTGAGCAAATGAAATTAGGTTTCATCAAGGGCAACAACACCAAGCATATATCACCTAAGTTCTTTTACAATCAACAACAACAAGAACTTTTAAATATTGAAGTGAATCAAATCCAATTAATTCCAACCCGAATCATGTTTCTTAGGGATTAGCATTATTGGTTCATCCTTCCTTCTTTTTTTAGTAGAAAGCTCTAAGCCACGTTTGGTTCGTGGAAAGGAAGTATCAGGAAAGGAAATTTGTTCATTTCTTGCGTTTGGAATGCAAAAGGAAAAGGAAATCATTTCCTGAAGAAAGGGAAAATAAAAGGGAAAGTGGTTTCTTCCGAATCTCAAAGTAATCACTTTCCCCTCTTCTTGAGTTCTTTCCTTGCATTTATTACTCACAACATATTATTTTATTACATTATTGACAAACTTGTAACAACTTTCCTGATAACTTTTCTTACGTTACCAAACATCGAAATGAAAAGTTGTTGGAAAATTTCATTTCTCTTCCCATAGGAAAGACAAATAGAGAGTGTCAAGTGTTGGAGTACGTAAGCCTCAGTTTTAATTAACTTAAATCACAAATAGTGCTCAATTTTAGAGGCTTGAAGTCATTAGTGAGTCGCTAGCATCTTTAACGCATTGTTTGTTTTATGGATTAGAGATCTGAAAATGAAAAAATGATTTCATTCTAGTATGCGGTAAACTGCCACATTGGACAATGATTCCTCATCATAGTTGTAGAAGTCAGGCGCAGGAGAACAATATATTTTTTTATTTTTTATTTGAGAAGAATAAACTTTATTAATGTAAAAGATTACGACTGTGAGGATAATTCTATAGAGTATTAATTACTCCGGATATAGTAGATGACCGATTCATACCCATAATGTAGTACCAATCAATGGCGGAACTTCAAGGGGGCCAGAGTGGGTTGCATGGTAATGTAGTAAAGTCATTTGTGTGTTCTAGTCCATAATAAATAAATAAAATAAAAATAAAAATAGTCATTTGAGTGGATTGCATGGTCAAAAGGATCAAAAATAAAAGAAGGGAAATATTATCTGGAATGGAAAATAAATGGTTTGAAATGGACATTGCATTTCAATTACATAGAAAAATGAAGGGAACTGGAATTCCTCATCATACATTCAAAGGCTCAAAGTCTTTGACTATGATAGGTATAGTGACTTGTTAGTTTATTTCTAACAGAGCAGTCACACTGCTGCAATGGAGAATTTCTGTATATTTTGTTAATCAATTGTAAATCTGAGATTTACTACATTGAAAAGTAGAGCACATATTGAGACAGTGTATAATGCCAAATCTGGACTTTGCTGAAAACAAATCACCACTTTGCTGAAATTAAATGAAGAGATGGATATCAATAAAAGGAATAGATTCATTTCTAGTTATTTTCTGCTTCAGCTATGTATTGCCCTGAGAGCTTATATCACAATGGGGTCTGGCAGTCTGTCACCAGGCCAATTTCTTCTTGTACACCAGAAAATTACTTCTCCAAGAGGCATATTTGAGCTAGGTTTCTTCACACCAGGTAACTCTCAAAACTATTACATAGGCATCTGGTACAAAAATGTACCCAATCAAATAGTTGTTTGGGTGGCAAACAGAAACCAACCGATTATTGATCCAACTTCCTCATCATTTGTACTCCTTGAAAATGGAAACTTGGCCTTAAATAGCCCCTCAATGGTGGCAATATGGTCAACTAATTCAACATCAAAGGGTAAAAATTCTACCATAGCCATGCTTCTTGACAATGGAAACTTTGTCATAAGAGATGCATTTGATTCGTCTGATGTTATATGGCAGAGTTTCGACCACCCAACAGATACTTGGCTGCCAGGTGCAAAGCTTGGTTATAATATGCTTACCAAGGAAAGCCTAATTCTTACTCCCTGGAGAAACCCAGAAAATCCAGTGCCTAGTCTGTTTTCATTTGAACTGGAAAAAAATGGGACAAGTTTTTGGTTGTTTTGGAATAAAAGTAAAACCCGCCAATAGGGTCAAAACTTTTCTTCACCGGACAAAATGATACCCAACTTTCAAAAGTGATCAAAATGATACCTAAATTTTTAAAAACAAATCAACTTGATACCCAACTTTCAAAAGTGATCAAAATGATACCTTAAGTTTTAAAAACAAATCAATTTGATACCTCGGTATAATTTTTTGTAACTTTTTGTTAAATTGATCACGTGTGGTGCAGTATTTTATGGGGTTATAATAATATTTTACACAAAAAAACTATGTTTCAATTATTTTTTATTTTACTTTGTTAATTCTCTTCTTCTTCTTCTATCTCTGCCTCTCTCTCTCTCTCTTCCCACTTTTCTTTGTTTCTTTAGAAGTTGGGAAACATCCGAACTTTATTTGTTTCTACGATTGATGGTAGAATTGAAATTGAATGGAAGATTTTTTTTTTTTTTTAATTCTATAGAAGAAGAAGATTGGGTTATAGATGATTGATGGCCCTCTGACCACGAATCACTTCAATTTTTGTGCTTGATTTTGCATTTGATTTAACAAAGAAGTTAAAAAAAAGGGGGCTACATATTGACTACTACGTAGTTTGGGTCCAAAATCAATTCAATCTCTAAATTTCTAATTTCATCAAGAACACCCCTGCACTTTCAATTTTGATCTAGGGTTTTTTGCACCAACAGTATCTGGAGACTTGGGTGACTGACAATATGATACCTGAACTTACAAAGTTATCAATATGATACCTAGACTCACTTTTTATCATCAACATCGTATCTCCGTCACTTTTCCGTAACGCAGCCGTTGGTTTGAGCATGTGAGTCTCACGTGAGTCATTAAATGAGGACAAAATGACTTATTTACCCTCAAAAGCTTTTTTTTCCCCTTTTCTTTCCTCTTCTTTTTCGGCTTCTTCTTCCTCCTAATCTAAATCATCAAGAAGTCACCCTAGTTCTGGTGATAATCTGGTCATCAAACCCAAGAAGCCCAAGTTTGATCTCCAGCTGATCTAAGGGAACCCAACTGATTTAATTGGAGATCAAAACCTCTAGTAGAACAATTGAATGTACCTGCAATTCCAATGTGCTATAAGTCTCCGTCTTCTACCATATATCTACTTCATCCTTTTCATACCCATTTTGTTAAATTCAATACCCATTTTATTTCCAACAAAAAACAATTGAGTTTCCTCAGAAAATTTCATAAGGAGTGGTGGATTGTTTGATCTTGAAAACCATGTATGGATTGGATTGATAATTTCAAGAGTGGTGAGTTTTGAGGAGTTGGAGATGGCGAATCAGGTGTGAAAGTGAAGAGGGAGACGATTACAGCATCCATGACATGGAATTGGAGTCTTTTGCTGTGATTTTCTTTGGTTTTTGATGTTTTCAGAAATCTGCTGGGTTCTTGTATTTTGATTCTTTCTCATCTGGGTTTGGCTTGGTTTGTCCAGTCTTGCTGGTTTCGGGATATGGGTGCTTTTCAATATTCATGCTTTGAACTCAGAACACTTGTGTTTGGTGGGTTAGCCAGGCGAATGTCAACAAGCTTCATTTCTTGTTACATTGATATACATGGTGTTAATTTTAGTTGTTCCTGCTCTGAAGAGCACTCACCGCTTTCCTCTTGCTGCTCTAGATCTCAACCTACACCACTCTGGCCAGCAATAAATTCAAAGAAACGACGCCGTCGAGCGAGCTATGCTCAGACAACTCAAACGAGATGGAGTCTCCAACAGTGTCCGTCCGTCAGAGAATTGGATTCAATTTTGCTTTTAGTTTTGCATTGATTGAAAAAAGTTATCGTATGGTTGATTGTCTTGCTAGAAAATGTCATCATCTCATCTGTTTGCAATTTGCAGATGAAAAAGGAAATAGAAATAGTTTGGCCTAGAAATCTGGGTTGGCCATTTGGTGTTCATATCCACCTGGTTTTGGTGTTGATGATGAGATTGTGAAGCATATTCTCCGGTCGATATGCCAAGCATATCATCTCCTTCTCACCTCGGTCTTGAATCGAAGGCACCCCATTATTTTTGAGGCATTTTCTGAATTAAGTTTGGGAATGAGTTTGGTCATTTTTTTGTCCGAGTGTTGTTATTTTGGAAGAATTTGGGGATTTGATCGAGTTTAGGACTGATATTAGTTGAAAAAGTCTTTTTTGCTCTCCGTCAATGAGTCACGTGCATTGCACGTGATCAAATTTGACGGCTCTGTGACTGAAAATGACTGTGGGTATGCCGGAGATACGAAAAATTGAGTTTGGGTATCATATTGATAACTTTGTAAGTTCGGGTATCATATTGTCAGTCACCTAAGTCTCCAGACACTGTTAGTGCAAAAAACCCTTTGATCTAATAGGTCCAATTTGTTAGTCTTCCGACAATTGAGTCATTTTACTTATTGACGTGGCTCATATATGGCCTATGTTTTATGATGTGGTGTTGAGGTGGTCTGCATAGTCAATTTTGGAGTGAGTCCCACTATTAGAAATCTATCAAATAAATAGTTTTTCAACAAATAATCCAACTATATATAACTTGAACCCATAACAGAATATTAATGAATTGGACCTATGAGATCAAAATTGAAATTACATGGGTGTTTTTAATGAAATTAGAAGTTCAGGGACTGAATTGATTTTGGACCTAAACCACAAAGTAGTAACTAGTATTTAGTCTTAAAAAAAATAAACTGAGGTATCAAATTGATTTGTTTTTAAAACTTTAGGTATCATTTTGATCACTTTTGAAAGTTGAGCATCAAGTTGATTTGTTTTTAAAATTGTAGGTATCATTTTGATCACTTTTAAAAATTTAGGTATCATTTTAATCACTTTTAAAAATTAAGTATCATTTGTCCGGTGGATAAAAGTTTTAACCCTAGTGGTGGGTTTTACTCTTGGAATAATTCTGAAACTTACTGGGCTGGTGGATATGGGATAGGGAAAGTTTTCAGTTTCGTTCCTGAAGCAGCAAATAAAGATTATATTTCAAGTTTCACTTTTGATTCAAATGAGAATCGAAGCTATTTCACATATGCTGCTGCCTATCCTGACACCTTCATTAGGTTCATACTAGATTCCAGTGGCCAATTCAAGTTGTATGCTAGAAAGGGATTCACCCAGTGGTCTTTGATATGGATGCAACCAAATGAACAATGTGATGTTTATGCTTCATGTGGTGCTTTTAGTACCTGAAGCAACACACAGAATTTGTATCTTTGCGGTTGCTTGAAAGGATTTGAACCGAAAGTAGCTGAAGATTGGAAACTAGAAGACCACTCAGAAGGCTGTGTGAGAAATGCTCCTTTTAACTGCAGTGATGAAAGCAATAACACATTTATCATCATGCCTCATGTTCTTTATCCAGTAAATTTCGAGTCTTTCGCAGTTGCAAACCTAGACGAATGTAAATCAGCATGCTTAAGAAATTGCTCATGCACTGCTTTTGCTTATGATAGCCAGTGTCTGGTTTGGAAAGGAGATCTGTTCAATCTAAGGCAACTAACATCTGATGGAAAATTGAGCAAAGCTTTACATCTTCGAGTTGCAGCATTTGAGAAAAATCAAATGATAGACTCTACAGATAAGAAAAGGAGAGAAACTACGTGGATTGTTATTGTAGTACTTTCTAGCTTCTTTGGTTTGTTAAGCTTTATGATGGTATTCATCAGAAAGAAACAGTCATCAGAAGAGATGGAAACAGACGAGGATTCTTTGCTGCTATTCAAGTACAAAGATTTGAGAAGAGCAACACACAACTTCTCACAAAAAATTGGGGAAGGAGCTTTTGGTTCCGTTTTCAAGGGCATGTTGTCTAATTCAACAACCATAGCAGTGAAAGAGCTTAAAAGTCTGGAGCAGGGAGACAAGCAATTTCATGCAGAAGTCAGAACTATTGGTGCAATCCAACACATCAATCTTGTTCGCTTGAGGGGGTTTTGTGCAGAATCTTCAAAAAGACTTTTAGTTTATGACTACATGCCAAATGGTTCTCTACAATCTATTTTAGTTGATAAGAAATCACTCATATTAGATTGGAAAGCCTGATATCAAATTGCAATAGGGACTGCCAAAGGATTGGCTTACCTTCATGATGAGTGTAGAGACTGCATCATACACTGTGACATTAAGCACCTAAATTGAGTCAGCTTCTTTGAGAAGGCAACGAGGCTCCTGAGGCAGCGAGCAAGGCACAAAAGGCGTAAAAAACTACGCGTGAGGCGTCGTAGGCGTACGCGCAGCGTGGTTTTTTTTTTGGTCTTTTCTGAAACGATGTCGTTTTGGGTACTGAGCAGCCTACATCAGTCGCCTCCCCTTCTCCGTTTCGCACTTCCAAAGCCTCCCCTTCTCTATTTCTCATAGAACCCAATCAACCCATTATCTTTCTCAATGATTTGGCTGTCAAGGAGACCAAGGAGTTCAATTTGGCTTTAAAGGAGACCAAGGAGTTCGAGTTGCAGACTTGGGAGTTCGATTATTGGAGTTTGATTTGTAGCCTTCGGGTTCGATTTGGATTTTGGAGTTCGATTTGCAGACTTGAAGAGGAACAATAAGAACAACAACAACACCCACATCAACTGTAGCAAACCAATTCCAGGGTAAATTCTTTTTCAAAACTCTGTTTGATTTTGAATTATGGGTCATTGAGATAAACTCTGTTTTGTAGATGATCAATTCTGGGTTTTCATTTCATATTGTCTTTTCGGTTTACCTTTGTGGCACACTGCTGTTATAGGTTTGTGTATGAATGCAAATCAACAACTTTGAAAATGAAATTTAAAATTCATCTTGAACAACAGAAGCATTTGTATTTGAGAAACTGTTAGACATTACCACTGTTAGAATGTGAGATGGGTGAGAGGAGTATGTTTATGGATGTGCAGGACAATAGATTGAGATAGAAGAGATGGAGTTGGAATAGAATGAATAGAAAACTTCTAATCATAACACAGGCGGAGAAACGTAGGTTTGAGCTTGTTACTTTTGTAGTTTTACTTTGGTTTTTAAGCTAGTACTTACATGACACAGGCCATACTTATTCATATGTGAATTATTTTCAACAAAAACCATAAATTTGAATCCAACATCTTTAACTATTTGGGGTGTTGAAGGTTTTGAATTAGAAAACACAAACATAGTAAAGCATATGCTTCTAGTACTTCATTTATTGTGAGTGAATTCATGTTCTTTTGGTTGAATCATAATGTGGTATGTATAAGAGTACAAATTACATGAATATAGGTGATTAATACGTAAGGCTTACGCCTTATGCGCCTTATGCCTCAAGGCTGCAATGCTCTCCCGAAAACGCCTCGGGTACGCCTTCAGCGTTTTAAAACATTGATAGGGACTGCCAAAGGATTGGCTTACCTTCATGATGAGTGTAGAGACTGCATCATACACTGTGACATTAAGCCTGAGAACATTTTGCTTGATGCAGAATACACTCCAAAAGTTGCAGATTTTGGTCTTGCAAAACTCATGGGTAGACACCATAGCCATGTTCTGACAACAATGAGAGGAACCGCTGGCTATCTTGCTCCAGAATGGTTTACAGGTGAAGCCATCACGCCAAAGGCCGATGTCTTCAGCTATGGAAAGTTGCTATTTGAGGTTATATCTGGAAGGAGAAACAGTGAATCGTTAGATGATGGAGTAGAAAACTACATTCCTACCCGGGTTGCATATGTGTAGTTACTCAAGGACAAGATGTTCTTCCCTTGGTTGATTACAGGTTGGGAGGTAATGTTGACAAACAGGAACTCAATAGAGCATGCAAAGTCGCGTGTTGGTGCATTCAAGATGATGAGAAGGATAGACCAAGTATGTGGCAGGTTGTTCAAATTCTTGAGGGAGTTTTAGATGTTGGTATACCCCCTATTCCACAGTTCCTCCAGCGCTTTATTATAAAGCCAGTGGAAACAAAAGAATATCAGGAAACTACTTCAAGTTCAGAACTCATGTTCCTTAGCTAAACTGTCTCAAGTATATTTCAAGCTAAAATTAGCAACTGTTCAATGGAAAGCCAACAAGGGGGCATCTTAAATGGAACTGAAATCGGTAACCTCCTTTTCTTATTTTCATTGATACCGTTACTGTATTTCCTTTGCATTGTCATAGTTGCACAAGATTTGTACAATAACAAAATTTCACAAGTTTTCACAACCACTATGGTTAATAAATTTCGCGTTAATAGCCTGGGGTTATTGGGTCACTGCAAGAAGACCTTAGATAATTCTATACATATTCTACATTCCAATAAGATCAAGCAAAAGATAGTTAATGTTTAAGAGTGGCAGTTTTTGAATATATGAATATTTATGAAGAAGTTTTGAGTTTACGAGCCAAAAAAAAAGCCTTAAACTCGCTCTGATGGCTTTGACATGTTCAAATGGATGCATTATTCTCTAATCAGCTTCGATCTCACAATATTGAGTCTGACATTTAAGAAAAATAAATAAATATATAACTACATAAATATATATATATATATGTGGTGTGTGTGTGTGTGTGTGTGTACATATATACAGGCCTTCTATGCTAAGAAGGTCCTTAACTTAGCCTAAGAAACAGATTTTCCTATTTTGATCACTTTTCGATCGCATATTCACATCTTAACTGTTCTGTTTTTAGGTATATATGAGTAGATCACTTCTAAAAAATTTCAGCCAAATTGATGATTATTAAGGTATCCAAAACTGCAATTTACACGAACGGTTTAGGTTGGACAGATTCAGTTCGTTCGTGTAAATTGCAGTTTTGGATGCCTTAACGATCATCAATTTGACTGAAAATTTGCAAACATGATCTACTCATATATACCTAAAAACTGAAAGGTTAAGATGTGAATATGTGACGTATTCGGAAAGATCACCTAAGGTTTACAAGCAATAAACCTATAACAAAGGTTCTGGAGTCCACCAGAGATAAAAGAGATAAATCTCAATTTGATTGATAATATGATAAAAGATAGGTTCTGCAGCCATTTAAGGCTTCATATATATGAGAAAAGAAACCCTAGGGCGACTAACAATGAAACCCTAAAGCCCACGAGTAAAAATAAAATAAATCCAAAACAAACTAAAAAACTGAAAATTCTGAAAAACAATAAATTGCAGTTTTGAGGCCCTAAACAACCCCGAAAAAGCCCACACTTTGTGGCATAGCAATGAATTTTGTTCAAGGTATGATTCCCTTTCAGGAAAGCTATGGCACGATCGAATCAGACACCAAATGCGAAAATTGCAATAGTAACTTGGGTTTTCCTCCTTTTGCACGATCGAATTGTTCTTCAATTTGGACTGCCATTCGTTCTACATCAATATGTGATCGAAAAGTGGTCAAAATATGGAAATCTGTTCCTTAAGATAAGTTAAAGATCTCATTATCAGAGTAAGATTCTATATATATACGGAGCCGTTCAGAAGAGAATGTCCGCACTGCCCCAAAAGTGCAGACATCCAGGATTTTTCT
The DNA here is from genome assembly GCA_024704745.1 of Rosa lucieae. Taxonomy (NCBI): domain Eukaryota; kingdom Viridiplantae; phylum Streptophyta; class Magnoliopsida; order Rosales; family Rosaceae; genus Rosa; species Rosa lucieae. The sequence continues at coordinate 40,414,338 of CM045493.1, read as the reverse complement.
GCGATTAGGAGTCGATGACAGTGCGCCTCTTGCCAGACGGAGGCCAGGGGCATCCTGGACCAGTTTGCAGTGAAGACAAACGCCAAGGAGATCGAGGTCGAAGGTCTGGGCAGCGACCTCACCCAAAACTTCAAGCTCGATTAAGGTTGAATGCAAAGTGGTAGCCGACGAGTCCACCCGACTGCAAACTAACCCGGGATGCCCCCGGACTCCGTCCTGCAAGAGGTGCACCGCCGTTGGGCCTAATCGAGGAGAAATCTCGGACGTCCTCTTTAGAACTAGCCTAAATATATGTGTGTATGTGTGTGTGTGTGTGTGTGTGTGTGTGTGTGTGTGTGTGAGTAAATTAAAGTGCGATGTTAGAATTTAGGGTCGCTTTTCGGTCTCATATCCACATCTCAACCGTTCAATTTTTAGGTACTAATGTATAGATCATCTCTGCAAATTTTCAGTCATATATATTGATAATCGTTAAGGTATCTAACTCACTTAAACCAATGCACGAACTGAATCTGTCCAACTTGAACCATACTAGCTTTAAGGCAGTTGTCAATGCCTTAACGACCATCAATTTGGCTTAAATTTTGCAGAGATGATCTATCAATTTTGCATATATATCAACTTAATTTGGAAAAAGAAAACTGAATATAGTTACTTTGATTCACTTTTCTATTCACCTGTTTCTTTTGAAACACCACACTGTTAAGTTCTACGAGAATGGTTTGTGATATGTTTCTGGACACAATATTACAGCAATGAATTTTTGAATGCATTCCAATTTCAGCGACAACATGTTCTAAAATGAACCAATGAAACTGAATTTTTCTATAGAAAACATTTGATAAAAAGAAAAATGGACGGAAACATATTAAAGTACTAGACGCTTTAGACAGTAACCTCAGCTTGGTTCCTTATGATATTGTACATAAACATTCTAAAACTTTGTTTCTTTTAGGTGATGCAGTCCTTAATCAAAAGTATAACACTTTTCTCAAACAAAAAGGACTTATCAGTTTGATTAAACCAGCATGATTTTTTCTTAAGTCCACCAAAGAATATATAAATAAAAACTTGCAAACAAGAAATCCAAATCTAACGAATTACTAATAAGATGCCACACCACACACACCTTGGTAATTATAGGGGCAGATACCATTCTTCCTTGGGTAAGTGAAAGCTTTGGTTAGTCCAAAGCCAGGGAGCAACTTCCAATTCATGGCCTTGTATGTCTAAGCTTATATAAGGTGTATGGTCAGATTATTATTAATAGAGTTAATGCAGAAACTCAAGATAAATGCTTGAAATGTAGATAGCTGAGTACTCCAGCCTCCAGGAGTTTAGAGGTAGGTAATTAGCACCCAAACAAGTAAATAACGAACTATTGCAAAAACCAAGGATACTCAGTTCTCAGCAAGTCAGTATTACTTTTAACTGTAATTAAAAAATAAAAATTACCCTTTAAAGGAGTGAGTTTGAGTTAAATCCCAATTGACCTTGTATGATCGATCAGCTGTAGTTATGTTCGCATATGGATTCCGTTGGAGGTGGAAGAGGTCAAAGAATTGGACGGGTGGGAAGAGAGATTGGAAGCCGTAGGGGAATGGAATTTAAACTAGAACTAACATTCGTGCCAGGCCCCTATTGCTCCATATGCTATAATGGGAACCATTTTCATTTTTTTGTAACAATATCATAACCATTTTCATAATAGGTTTTTTTTAAGGGGTTTGGAACCCATTAACCCAACCTAATTGAGAGGCTCAGCCCCGCACACGGTTTCATTTATTGAATTATAAATATGTAACAGGAGAACATAAAATCTAAATCTCGTGCTACAGAAAAACAATTACAATAATACTCGTAGAGAACATCCTGAATAATAGTAGAAGTCTCATATAACCAAAAATCATTAATAGAAAAAAATAAACTAGCAAACGTGTAAGTCTATTTGCAACCCCATTTGCTTCATAGTAAATATTCCAAATTTTAACTAATTGAAAAGCAGTCATATAATCTTTGCATTCATCTGAAATCTGACTTACCTCCGAGAATTTTTCTCCCCACTTTGAAGAGCGGCAATCAGAATGGTAAAGTCGCTTCAATATCTATCTTCGTCCAACCTTGGCTCTACAAGCCTCCGCTTCCAGAGCCGAGTGTGCATGTACAAAAGGTCGAGCAATAGTCGCAATACTCATACCCCTATCATCTCTAACAACTACACCAATACCCCCACAACCACTATCAGCTCTAAAAACCCCCCATCAACACCGATTGATGGAAGAAAGAATATTGGAAATTTCACAATTATCGAGCTGAGTTGGCGTGGAAGGGATTGCCACTTCAGCAACTTACCGAAGCATTTAAACGGAGAGTTAACGGAAGAATATACCTATTGGAGGGAAATTAAGAGGTCAAAGAGTTTTTGGATGAATATTGGAATGTCAGATACTAAAATAATGTAGGAGGCAAAGTACAAGGATTAAACATATTTTAACCCTATTATTATTGTTTATATTTTGTATATATGGCATCCTCAATAATGAAGTCTACACTCCACGATCTATATTTTGGTGACATTCAATCTACATTCTCCTTCAAATTGAGGTCTACATCAAAATGGGTATGAGAATTGACCACCAATTTGGGATTTTGGAAACCCTAGAAATTGAAATTTGGGAATTGAAAGGTTTTTGGATGGTGAACTTGGTGGTGGAGAGATCGGGGTTGGTTATGGCGGTAGATTTTGGGTGTGAAGAAAAGAAAGTCAAGAAAAAAAAAAGGAAGGGAGAAAGAACACAAGGCTATATTGGACACTTCACAATGCATCAATGTTACATGTATTTGGGAAACATTACTTTATGTTTTCCTTTGTGCTGGTTGAAGACTGCAGTTCCAAATCACATGAAATAAGTAATCGATCTGTATTTGTAGGGGTGTAAAATTTTGAAATAAGAAATAATGGGTTCCTAATCAAGAAATGGGCCGGATGGGAAGTAGCCCGACCTGTTTGAGAGATTCCTTGAGGCAAAATCCCTTCAAGGAAGATCATAAGAAATAATGGGTTCCTAATCAAGAAATGGACCGGATGGGAAGTAGCCCGACCTGTTTGAGAGATTCCTTGAGGCAAAATCCCTTCAAGAAAGATCTAGGTGAGGTGAAATCACCCCCCCCCCCTCTTAAGGTGGATGTAGGAAAGATGAAATCATGTTCTATTCAAGGGATGAGTCGAAAGAGACGGCACAATCTATATGGGGAACTTTGAGAAGATCGATGGAATTAGTTAGCTCAGCGAAATCCGTAGTGAGCAGGAAGCACTCTGCTCACGTTGTCTTGAGAGTGGCATAATGGATGCACCAACGCATGATGAATTGCGTACTTTGCACGCCACTATACGCACTAGTCGAGATATCCACTCAAGCTCATCTATAAATACTTCGTAAGGTGAACATTAGAGGTGAATAATGAATCCCGTTTATTCTTACTACAATTTAAACACTCACTGACTTAAACATCAAAGCAAATTTTGTTTATACCCCTTTCTTCTAACTTGACATGTCTAAACCGATTCAAATTTGAAGGCATGAAGACATTGATCGCTAAGTTTTCACTCTCACTCCAATTAGATAAATAGATGGAGGAGAACGTTTACCGAATTTTTCTGCACTAACAATATTGGAATAGATATGTGTTTAGGACAATACATGTGGTCAGCCAAATGGTCAGCTATTCCTAACCATACCTACGTGTCTCTCCTTAATCTCAACACCTGTCCCTTTTTCTTTTTACTTCAAAGTCCTTCTTCTATTTTCTCCTTCTAAGAACTCTTTGACCCACATGGTTATGGATCTTTCCAGTCTCCATACCACATAGAGAGTGATGGTAGAGTGCAGGGTTACCAAAAATGCTATACCTGCTAGTGACTCGTGTTTTGGATTGTACGAAACGATCCCATGAAGAAGAAGCTCACCCAGATTAGAAAGGCCGCCCAAGTTCTCTGCGAACCGGGGCCCGCTTCTTCTTAGCGCTCGCCTCTGACTTCCTCTAGATCTGCTATAGAGGTTCGTTCTACTTGGCAGACACTAAGTTATCCTTAACGGCGATGACGAGCCAGTAGTTTTTGCCGGCGACAACCTGAGTCTCTCCATTCACCATGCTTTGAAACTCCAGCTTCTTCCAAGATTTCTTGTACTCCAACACTGTGAACTCCGTGATCTCCTTCACGTGTGGGTCGTTGATGTCCTTAATCGGCTTCCATCCGCCGGCCATTCCTCCGCATGCTCTGGCAGCCGAAAAAGGGAGGAGGACGGCGAGGATTGCGAGGAGGCAGAAGAATGGACCCAAATTTCTTAGCACTTTCTCTAATAAAAGATTAGAGGATAATGACTTGATTATGCCGTGAACATCTCATTCTGATCCAAGATTATCTACAATACAAATTAAAAATAAAAGCAACTTTCTTTATTATTTATTATATGTTATTTGTTCATTTACTTGTTTATCTTCCATAAGTAATGTGGCTGTCATAGTATATTAACAAGGGGTATTGATGTCGCTTTTAGCAAGCGCACAATTTAACCCTGAAATGTCATTAGTAGTATATAGTAAGTATGGATCGTTCTATTCCGGGGATTTAGGGTACACCTGTCATTGTCAAACAATTAAACAATTAAAATTAAAACAAAGTATAATATTTACAAAGATATAACAAAATATATACATATTTACGAAAAAGGGGGGATTTTGTTTTTGGTTTTTCGAAAATAAAACTAAGTTAACAAAATAATTAAAATGCAAAAACATAAAAACACAAATGGGATGTGAGAACAAAGATCAAAACTGAAAATTATATGATTAAAATCGTTCCAAGTTCATCATTGTTCATCATAGTCATGCAAGAGGAGTTGATCATGTGAAACGTTAAAAGCAAACAATTTCCCATATTTTACTTTCAATGCTAATTCACTACTAGAATTCTGTTCATTTACATCACAACATTTAAATCGGTCAGACTTGCCCACGATGTAAAAAAGTAGTCTAACATCGCTTTCAAAAAATACCGATTTAAATGTGTATTATTAACATCAGTTCTTAAAATGACTGATATCTATATTTTTGTTTCAAAATTTGCGGGAACCAAATTTTGGTGGAAGCGCTAAGTGTTTAAGTGATTTTGGGGAAGCGGGTTCTAAAACTTAAAATTTTAACACTTAGAAAAAAAACCCGGCCAACCCCAAAACAGAAACCCTAACACTTGACTCTAGCTCGACCTCCATTCTCCCAAACGCGAGCTCCTCACAAACTCGAGGTTCTCCTCCTCAGTCGAAGTCGCCGCCATTGTTACCGTCCTCGGCTTATTCGTCATCGACTTGGTCCAGTGAGAAGCTCACGGCCCTCCCACTAGGACGACGACGCCGCTGCTTCAAGGAGGATGAGGACATCATCCAAGCCGTTCAAAACAGCGGCGTTCAGTCTTAGTGCTTCGAATCGAAGCTCGGCGACTGGAAGAGAGCGGCGACGATTCGGTGCTAGTGGCTTCAGAGAACGACTGGGAGGTCACTGCAGGGTTTGTAGGATTCGATTACGACTCCATTGTTGGACAGTGCTGCGAGTCGCCCGTCGGAGACGAAGTAATCTTTATAGGTATGATTGTTTTTGTGGGCTATTGTTTTCATTGGGCGAAATTATTGTATATAAGACTTCGACATTGTTGGGAGCCGAATCGCCTTGTCGTCGATGAGGCCATCAACGATGACAACTCTGTCGTCCCGCTCCACCCTGAGACCATGGAGAAGCTCCAGCTCTTTAGGGGCGACACAATCCTCATCAAGGTGCGATTTTGATGTAGGTTTTGTTGGTTTATTCATAATATTGTTGAAGAAAATTGATGGAATTTTGCTTAATTAGGTTTTTGGTAATGAGTGAAGGATGGATTTGTAGTTGGGTTGATGGGTTTTGTGTGTTTTGTTTGAGATCTGGTGACTGGGTGTGTTTTGGTGTCTACTAGTTGAGGTTTTGATGTAAAGTTTTATGCTTTTCTGCTGGCTCTGAACCCTTATACTCTTTTTTAGTTGTCTTAATCACCTTGTTTAAGTTGCATTCGTGTGATTCCTAATTCTGACATTACAATGTTGTTTTGAATTGGTTCGACCCCGAAACCGATTGTGGTTTCTCCAACGACCGAGCTTCTTCGACGACGACCGAACTCGGAATCGAGGATGGGGCACAACTGAAGCGCTATTTGATCCCCAAATCTAGAGTGAAATCTGAGAGAAGCAAAACAAAAAGCGAAATCAAAACCAGAGCAAGGTAAAGGTCTTTTGAGCTTCTTAGTTTAAGCAATTGAGAGTTATCTTTTTGCGTTTATAGGTCTCTGAAACCATTTGGCCTCTGGTCTAAGTTATCTTTCGTTTTAAATTTTTTTCATGTATCTTGCTATTTTGAATGTTTCTGGATTTGCCTTCTGTGACTGAAATTTTCGGGTCAAAATATTCAACTACTCTTCTCTGCACTCGATTAAGATGTCAGGTATAGTTTCTGGTTCAACAGATGTATCTTTTTTTTGGAGAAAAGTTGATGGTATTCGGGGCTATATCTGTTAGAAACCCAGAAACATTGAATCAGTTTAAATAGAGAATTGATGGCAGCAAGTGTCACAAAGTTGATTCCTTTCTTTGTTTTTGTGCTCTTGGCAGATCAACAGACCGGCCTCCGATCACTTCATCTATTCTTTGTTGGTTCTTCTTGCTTGGTCTACTTGGGTCAGTTGATATTTTTGTTTGTGATGAAATCCCATGTTGGACATTCAATCAAAGATTGTAGCTTTGGGGTTGGTGGTGGATTGTGTTTGGTGGGTTTGATTTGAAATGTGTTTTTACAGGTGTATAGCTCAGTTGATTGGGTATGCTGGGATTAATTACAGCTCTCCTACTCTTGGCACGGCTATGCTCAACCTTATTCCATCTTTCACTTTTGGCACGGCATTACAATAATCACCAACAATCAACGACCCAAGAATGTAGGAACCTTAATTTGCACAAATCCCCAGTTGGGCATCTCAAAATGATCGTCGTGGTCTTTTTGTCTTGCAACTGGTAGTTTTCCATCTGGGTTTTTTTCTCAAGTTGCTGAAATTGGAGTATGGAGGAAGATAAGTACGCTAAGGAGTTGGACGTGGCCGTTAGAGTGGTGCACATGGCTTGTGCTCTGTGTCAGAGAGTTCAAGAGGGTTTGGTTTCAGCTAGCACTGACCAGGTGAAGTCCAAAGACGATGATTCCCCTGTAACAATTGCAGGTTGGTACTTTGAAAGTTTTGAATTTAATCTTTGTTCTTGATTATGTTTATGGAATTTTGCTTTTACATATTGGGGTGTGTGTTGTAAATGTAGTTTTTGGTTTTTGAAATTGAAAGAAATTGATTTGGAAGTGCTCTGAAAAAGTGTGTTTTTGTTCAGTGTTTTGGTGGTGACTAAGTGAAGGATACAAAGAATACTATGTAGTGAATGTATTGTGAACTTGAGTGAAGGAAAGCTGAACTTGTTTATGAGTTATGATTCTTATGACTAAAGTAGTGATGCAGCTTTCTAGCTTTGTTGGTTTTCGATTGAATATTTCTGTTTGGATTTTCATTATTTTTGTCACACTTATGCAATGTACTGCCTATTTAAGGTTAGATGTAATATGATTAATGGATCAGTCAATGCTCTTTGTGGCGATTCAGGGTTGTGATGCTCATATCTGTCGTTTGGTGCCATATTGTTAGGTCAATGAAACCATGGGATGTGAACAATACAAACCTCTAAGTGCATTTTAATTGTAGGTTTTCCTCTAACAGTATGGAGTAGTTTTCTCTTAGGCTGCAAGTAGAATCTTTTTATTCATGTTCTGTGTATAAGAGGAACTGAGTAGTAGGTGAACACTGTTGAGAAAGAGTTTGATGGTATCTGATCCTTATGAAATGATTTTGGGGGCTAATACTTAATACATTGAGCTTGAATCTGCTCATTATGCATGAAAAAGTTCATTGAGATTCGTATTTAAAAGAAATATGCAGCCACTATTTGTAAGAGCGTTATGTAAAAACCCAAATTTTGTCACTTGGTAGAAATGCAGAGACATACTATCTTGTGGCTTTGTGTTTTGTGTTAAATTTGAATAGTGTTGTTTCATTGTTAGAGGAAGGGGTGAATTCCTTTTCTTTTTTACTTTGAATTCTTCAAGTATGAAATCATGCAGCAATAGCTAAATATCACATCAGTTCTAGAAGGCCTGCATGATAGTCCTAACTTTCGCCCAAACTAAGAGAAGAAATAAGTTTGCAGATGCTTAAAGGATAGACTCTTGGCACAGCTATGCTCAACCTTATTCCAATTTTCAGACTAGGTCAACCCTATATATATAACAAAATAATTTCACCTTGGCAGATATTGACATGCTGTTGATATCCAGGGGATATATGGCTGAGGGTTTGAGCAATATATCAAGGAGCTCTAGGGCGTGGAGAGCAAACTTGAGAAAGCAATTAGCAGAATTAGATCCAAGAAGGTATCTCTTCCATCTGAGTATTTGATATTCTTTGTGGTATCTCTCTCTCTCTCTGATTTTTTTCTTTGATTTGTTGTAACTTTGTTTCGTCTTCTCTTTTCTCAGGATTGGAAGATATGTTCTCTTAAAGAAAAGCAGGTAAACTGCTTGTTTTTGCAATAAATAGAGAAGCCATAACTAATTGATAAGAAGCTGTATGATTTATATTTTATGATGCTTTTGTTTAAAATTTAGTTTTGTCCACTCTGCATGATTAAAATTGACTGCTTTGTACGTAAAATTCATCTTTACTTTGTAAGTAAAATTGAAATTCATCGTTTCAGTTACTCAAAGCTTAGTTGTGCATAAAAATAGAAGGGCAAAGGAGGCATGGTGAAAAAGAAAAGGAGAGGAGAGAGGGCAAAGAAAGACGGGACGACAGGGATTTTAACCATGATGGTAGTAGGGACTTCAACATGCAGCGTTTTCCACACAAACAGAAATCCACTCATAGGAGTGAAGACTTAGCTGCTGACCAATTGCATCAAGGTGGGGAAGACGATGAAAGCCTGGGAGAACATCTCATTTCATCTTCTCATGACGATAAAAATTCTGCAAAAAGTGAGAATTGTGATGTTTTTGTGCAAAGGAGCAATTTTATGAAAACTTAATTTGTTTTCTGGATTTGTTAGTGTGCACAACCAAGTAGCTAAAACTTTAAACTTGCAGCTTCATGATCTCAGTAAAAAGTTTCTTGTCATTAATTTATGTGTGTTTACATTTGGTATAGTCTAGTTATATTAGTATTGGATGTGACTTGTAGTTGTGCAGATCCATCATTTAGTTTAGGTGTTGCACTTTTTGTGTTTGATTTTTTTGTTTTGTTTTTGGGTTAATTAAATATTAACTTGTTTACCCAATGATTGTGACTTATATGTTGGTTTATACAGTTCTAGCCTGCAGTAAAGACTCGGAAATCATATAGGCAACAGCGATGAGGTGCGCATTGAAGTGGTTGATTATATACAGACTTTGGTATAGAATTTTGACTACTAAAATTAATAATTTTCAGCAAGGCTAGTTTTTTGCTTTGAGGGAAAGTTTGTTGATAAAACTGATTGTAGCTTGTTATTCATATGTTTATAGGTTAGCCTTTGTAGGCTTGGAGTTTTATGTTGCATCATGAATTTGGAAAGAAAATTAATGGAATGTCCCATTTTTGGATGTGCTTGAGTTAAGATGTTAAGATATGTCAATTTTTTTCCAAGCAGCAGCTACATTAATTAAACTATCGATGTCAAAGAAAACGATGTTAATTCAGAGATTAGAAATCAGTATCAAAATAAAAATCGATGTCTCATGATTATCAACATATTGAAATGTGACCCCAAAATCGATGTACATAAAATCAATGCACATCGATATCTAAACACCATACTATTATTTACTGTCAACGTACAAATTAGCTGTTATAAAGTAAACCGATTTACTATGAAATACAGGACATCGGTTTTGAAAAATAGAAATGATGTCTACAAAACTACTAGACATCGTTTCAACCAACGAAAAGCGATGTTCCTAGTAACATAAAACATCATTCTTAATAGATTAACCGATGTTGCCTAAAGGCACATACATCGTTCTCAGGAGAATAAGGCGGCAAGATGCACGCAAAAATGGACACGAACAAACAAAAAATTTTGGAGACTGATGTCTACGAGTGTATTAGACATCATTTCTGAAATTGTAATCGATTTAAATGTTCACTTAGGTATTGTTCGAGATATACTTTATTAAGCATAAAATGTGAAAATATGAAGAATTAAATATAGTTAACATATAAGATTATGATGATTATAATGATTATACATCGATTTGTTTTTAAGAACCGATGTTGATTGTTGTCTGGGACATCGGTTAAAAACGCGCTTATACTGATGTCTATATCTTTTACATCAGCCACAAAGAAATCGGTCAGAATTTAGTTTTACATCGGTTCTGGACTGATGTAAATGAACAGATTTCTAGTAGTGATTAATCTAAGTGAAAGCACATAGACTAATTCTATCAAACATGCAATCAAGCCCTAGAAAGCTAGTCAATCATGTCATGTTCAACGCATTACACATAGAGAAAGGCTATCAACTCAAGTGTACAACTTAGTATGGAAAAGTCCACCTAATTGCAATTCTCTTTAATTAAATTCGATCTTTGTACAAAACCTTTACTACTTTGATTCAAGTTTACACAAAACGAAAAGTCGATTTCATGTTCTTAAACCTAGCACCAATTATATCGAAACCCTAAGTGTTTGCAACCACATAAGATTAAAATACAAAAGTTATCTATAACGCAAATTTAATTAAATAAACCCACATAAGCAACTCTCGAAGAACAATAATATGAATCTGAAAATTCTCAATTAATCATAAAAATTCCAGAAATTAATATTTGTTCAAACACATATGTCAACTAGTTCATAACCAACGAAATCAAAGCAAAGGTTACAAAGGAGAATCGGATTACACCGTGAGATGGAGATGGTGATGAACGATTGATGTGGTGGCCTCTTGAATTTCGAAAGCAATCTTGAAGGATGGTGATGGATGATGGATGCGGCTTGTCCTCTTCTTCCTTGGCCTTGCTTGAACTTCGTGGTTGCCCTAGAGGATGGTAGAATTCACGGCTATTCTAGAGAGAGTTTTCTGATTTTTTTCTAAAGTGTAAATTGTATGGGAGAGGACCTCTTGACGTTGAGAAAAGGGGAGAATATATAGGGGCACGGCTAGGGTTACGGCTAGGGTTCTCCAAGCAATCAGAAATTTCCACCCACTTCAACCAATGGTATGATGCCAAGTAAGCCTTGTGATGTGGTCCAACCAATCGTAGATGCCAAGTAAGCCTTGGTGTGTCATCTAACCAATCAAAACTCTCCAAATTAATTCCCTAAATTCCTTTAATATATATCCTTGCCGAAATTATATAAGGATTTTCTGATTTTCTTCATTAATTTCGGCCAAGAATATCTTAGGAGAGAGTAATTGCCGAAATTCCATAAATAAATTCTGATTTGCTTCAATTTCGGCCACAAATATCCTTGGGAAAGTAATTGCCGAAATTCCATAAAAATGCTGATTTGCTTCACCATTTTCGGCCAAAATCACATTTAAATCTTCCAAGAATATCTCTTTGCCCTTAAAAATCTCCCTTGAATTACTCCAATCAAATCTTCAATTATATTTTCAGATTTTCATGTTGCCTCCTCCTTTTCCTCTTTGTATTTTACGGCAAACACATATATATTCTCCAAAAATATCTCGCATGTGTCACAAACCCTAATTTCCATGGGCCTTTATCCATTTGCCGAAATCCATAACCTCTTGAGAGTTCTTGGGCCTTTGTGCGTCACCTTCAAGCTATGTCATCTTCTAATGTCTTCAAGAAGCTTCTTTCAATGCCATGACACTTCATTTTTCTGCTTTCCTTCTTGGTTGACTCAAGAGTCTTGTTTTGGCAGGGTTTCCTCTTCTGGACAAGGTTTCCTGGTTGAAACAGGATTTCCTGGTTGAACCAGGAAAACTTCATTTCTTCTTTTCAGCTTATTTATGCAGCCCTTTGTATCTCATTTTGTCTCCTTCCAACATTGGCGAGCTACTCTTTCCATTTGTGAGTTCATTTCCACTTTTTAGCTCCGAGGTCCTGAAAATAGAGAAACGTAAGAAAAATAGAAACTTTCCTAAAATGAAAAATGGCAACTTTCCTAAACTGAAAATGGAAACTTTCCAAAAATGAAAAATAGAAACTACAAAATAGAAACTTTCTACAAATAGGAACTTTCCCAATCGAAGAATGGAAACTTTCCTAAACAGAGTTTTATTAAGGAAATAACGCAGAAAATGTAGGGAAAAGCAGTTAAAACGTCGCATTAAAATGCTCCTATCAGGTATTTAGGTAAAATAAAAGTTCTTTAGGATTAGGAATCCTGATTTCCAAGGATTTTGTTGATTGATAAGGAATCCTAATTCCAAAATTGTTAAGAGTTCAAATGCATGCAATTCATAACATTACGTACAAAGCATAAAATCATAAGGTCATAAAGTCATAAAACAAAGCTCTATTATTTAAGCCCAACTAAACAATGGCGTTTGGAAAAGGAAAACCATCACGTTAAGAACCAATTTCAGAAGAAAATTACGAAGGTGATGTCGGTGAGTATGAAGAGAATAATTCTATTGAAGAAACTCAAGAGAGTAATACAGACCAATCATCGAGTAGAAACAGCCATGAACAAGCTCAAGAATCTCAAGAAATTCCAATGAATTCTGACATAAAGCCATTACTCAATGAAGAAGTTGTTGTAAAACAGAAAAACTTTTGAGAGAGAGAGAGAGAGTTTGGACACAGAGAATCAGATTGTCTTTATTCATCTCACCATGAGGGGGTTTATATAGGAGTACATGATGTATACAAATAGGCAATGTTTAATAGCAACGTCAATTACTCCTATTCACAATCCTATCCATCACTAATCTATAGTGAAAGGCATATATGACTCTCCATCTATTTACATGATATTAGCCATAATTATTTACAACACTCCCCCTTGGATATTTCATGTCAATAGTGTTGCCTAGGCTGAGCGCTTCTATGTTGCCTAGTCAAAAAACCTTGCCAAATAATAAAAACCTTGTGGGAGAAAAACAACCTTGGTCGAAGGAGAAAAAGAGCACAACGCACGTGAATGTGGAGTAGTCTTATCACAATAGAGATAGGTGAAGTCTTCTTATCAGCATCATAAGTAGATAGTATGTCTACGAGAGGGATGCATTAGAGTTGCTACACCAAAACCTTGCCCGGTAGTGGGAGAAACCCGTGGTCAAAGGGAAAACATGAGCAAATGCATATATGTCAAATCAAAGCATCTTCAGGATGTACTATAATTGGGGTGACCATGTTAAAGATGTGCCTCGTTAAAACCTTGCCAGGTAACAAAACCCAGTGGGACAAAATAACCCTGGACGAAGGACAAAAAGAGTACACGATGGTCAAGTGGGTATGCTTCAAGATACTCCCCCTGATTTCGACTCCCCTTGAAAATTACAAGTTCGGTAATTCAAATAGTTTACGTAGACCAATATCTTGAACATGCTTCTGGAATGTATACTTTGGTAGTGAATTAGTGAAGAGGTCTGCATGATTGTCTTCAGATCAAATCTGCTTAACTTCAATCTTTTGATGCTCTTGTTGTTGCTGATTGAAGGAGAACTTCAATACAATATGTTTGGTGTTGTCTCCTTTGTTGAAACTTGTCTTTATCTGCTCTATGTTAGCAGCATTATCCTCATAGATAATGGTTGGTTCATCAGTGGTGGAATGCAGTCCACATGTGCTTCGAACATGCTTTGTAACGGCTCTTAGCCCTATACATTCACATATTGCTTCTTGAAGAGCTAGTAGTATCTTAGCATGATTCGAAGAGGTAGAAACAAGTGTCTATTTCATAGACCTCCAAGAAATTACAGTATTCCCAATGGTAAAGACATAACCAGTTTGGGAACGTGCCTTGTGCGGGTCTGATAGATAGTCTATATCAGCATATCCAACAAGGCGAGCATCATTCTGAGGATCAAGGGGATTTGATTCATTCCTTGATACATAGGGATAGAATAAGCCCATATTTGTCGTACCTCTAAGGTAGCGAAAAATTTCTTTTATGCCATTCCAGTGGCAGCGTGTTGGCGCAGAGCTATATCTAGCTAACAAGTTCACATCGAATGAGATGTCATGTCTAGGGCATTAATCCAAGTACAATAATGTGCCTATTGCACTTAGATATGGGACTTCTGGCACCAATATCTCTTCGTTATCATCTGTAAGATGATACAGTTCTTTCTAGACTTCAAACGACCATAGGTGTGCTTGCTTTTATCCTCATTAAAGCGTCTTAACATCTTCTGGATTGTAATTTGGTTGATGGACCAAATTTTTCATCTGCACTGTGCTCGAGCTCCAGGTCGAGACAATAAATTGTTCTCCCAAGGCCTTTCATCTCAAATTCCTACTTCAGGTGCTTTGCGGTTTCGTTGATCTCTTCAGGAATATCAATCAAATTCATGTCTTTGACATAGACCGCTATAATTGCAAACCCGGAACTTGTTTCCTTAATAAACACGCATGGGCACAATTTATTATTCACATATCCTATCCCGATCAAATATTCACTTAGACAGTTATACCACCTCCGTCTAGATTGTTTCAATCCATCAAGTGAATGCCTCAAAACTAATGGAGAGCGTGTTTTGTGGTCTAGAACTATTTGCATCGGGTATCATAAGTCCTTCAGGAACTTTCATGTATAGCTCTGTATTGTGATCCCCATAGAGATAAGCTGTGACCACATTCATAAGCTGCATATTCAGTTTTTCGGAAACTACTAAACTGATAAGGTAGCGGAACGTTATGACGTCCATTACAGGAGAATACACCTCCTCGTAATCAATCACAGGGCGTTGAGAAAATTCTTGCGCCACTAGACGAGCCTTGTATATCACAATCTCGTTTTTCTCATTACGCTTCCTTACAAATACCCATTTAAATTCTACGGGTTTAACATGGGGAGGTGTAGGAACAACAGGTCCAAACACCTTTCTCTTTGTCAAGGAATCTATTTTTACCTGGATTGCTTATTTCCTTGTTAGCCAATCGTCTTTTTATTGATATTGATCAACAAAGCAAGGTTCGAGGTCATCGCATATTATAGATTTGGTGGCCACCGCAAATACTAATATATCATCGATGATAAGCTTAACCCGATTCCAAATCTCACTAAATTTACCGAGTTTCTCTATTCTCGGGAGTGGGTTCAAATGTTGGAGCGTCCCCCAACATCGTCTCTTTTAGGACAGACCCATAATCCTGATTTATATCATTAGATGGATCGGTTTGAGATTGCGATGTTAAGAGGATTCATTTGTGCCAAGTTTATCCTCTTTTGGGGATAAGAATCTTACTAACCTAATTGTCTACCTCGCTTCTGGGCAAGGCATATGACTGGCTAGTCGCCATGGTCGTACCTCGTCCATCAGGGATGACACATCCTACAGGGACGTCTATCCTTGCAGGCACATTTGCAGCAGGTATATATGATCTTGTCACTTTAGCTAGATCAGAGAAAGCATCTGGCATATTTTGGGTTACACTCCGTAGATCTAGAATTCTCCGCACTTCATTATCACATTGTGCGGTTCAGGGATCAAGATGAGACATAGTGGGGACATTACACGTCAATTCACGTCATTCATCAGGAACGGTAATGTTCTTATCTCCCCCTAACGGCGGAAAGACTGTCTCATCAAAGTGACAATCCGCAAATCTAGCGGTAAAGAGATCGCCTGTCAAGGGCTCGAAAGAGCACATAATGGATGGGATTCATAATCGACATGTATGCCCATCCTTTGTTGAGGACCCAATTTTGTATGTTGTGACGACACAATTGGCACGAGGACTACATACCCAAATGCGCGTAAATGCGAAACATCAGGTTTGTACCCAGTCACCAGCTGTAATGCGGAGTATGGTTGGTAGCAGTGGGCCTTAACAGGACAAACATAGTTGCATGCAAATTGCATAGCTCCATGCAGAAATTAAAAGCTTGGTGCGCATTACTAAGATTCTATCTGCGAGACCATCTTGGGTGTGAACATAGGGAACTAAATGTTCAGCATCAATCCCAAGGGATATGCAATAATCATCGAAAGACTTCGATGTAAACTCTCCAGTATTATCAAGTCTTATGGACTTTATGGGATAATCCGAGTGGTGATCCCTCAATTTCATGATTTGGGCGAGAGTTTAGCAAAAACAATATTTTCTTATGGACAGTAGTGTAACATGTGATCACTTTGTCGATACATAAACCAAAACCATTAATATTTAACTGGTCCACATGGTGGTTGGATATGTCCACAAATTTCCCTTGCATTTTGTGCAGAAAAATGGTGGTGTACGTATGTACTAGTCTTTGCATATGATGGTCTAGTATGGCATAGCGTGTCATTATATACAAGACCCTTATTCAGAAGGGGGTGCACCTGCGATGAATTGAGGATACAGTGCATCATACTTTGACCTGGGTGTCCCAAAAGGTCATGCCATAGCCAGTAGTTGCTTGAATTAGTTAGCTTCGAGCTAACAGATTTCAATTTCTCCAATGTACGCTTCTGGCCACACACTTTGGAGGTTATGAAAAGATATTACACTCATTTTTCTCAGTGGTTTCAACGTGGTAACTGTTGGTTCGAATATCCTTAATACTTAATAACGTTCTTCTGGAACGTGGAGAATATAAGGCCTCATTAATGGTAAGTTCAGTACCATTGGACAACATAAAGTAGGCTTTACCGTAGCCCTCAATCAGGTTGGATTGGCCTGATACAGTTGTCACAGAGGTATTCAGTTTAAAAAATATCTCCGATCTGGGAGTATGGTGTGCGTAATAGCACTTTTAACCAGACAACAAACTTCCCCACATAATATGCATATTCATTTATTTAATTCAATGGATCACATGTATGAATAAGTTTATTGAATTAAATATATTCGAACATAACCACATTTTCATAATCCAAAATGATTGAAAACATAAATCACCAAAAATAATCCGAAGATGTTTCATTCATTAAGATGAAATAGATATGACACAAGGGACCAATTATACCCATGTCTTCGAGTTCTAATCCTCGGTATGTTCAGTAATTGCCTGAAAATCCATGATCTCTAGTGTGGAATCGATAGAAAAATGACCCTTTAATAAAGTTGGTATTTCGAGTTCCGTGATCGGCGTAATACTCATCTACTGCTTCAGCTATCGCACAACAGGTGCGGGACCAGCAGTCAATTCCTCTACATCGATAACAAAGATCATGCTGATTCTGGTGGCAGCGGACCAGACCAGTATTCCCTTCAACTCGGGCTTGCTGAGTTATGGCATCATGATTCCTACCACGTGGGCCTTGGCCATGTGGAGCCTGATTACATGGTCTCTTGGGCTTTGGCCAAGTGGCAGACGGTCATATGGGCTAATTTCGTTCTACCAATCATGTCTTGCTTCAAGCAAGAAAATGGTCATTTGATGGTGAAAGTGTTCTTCTAGAGCGACCTAAAGAGTCTGTGTATCCTCTTCATCAAATACTCAACTTGGAGTGCTTTCTCCATATGTTTCTTTATGAACATTATGGCACTCGCCTTAAAAGCCTCAGTGACGACATTGTCATGAGTATCGATTGTTGATCTCATCTTCTTTGTAGTTAGATGAATTTTCACATCTTGAGTCCACTTTAGATAGTTTCTTCTGGAGACCTCCAAAGCAACAAAGTCAAACATGTTGAGATTTGACATTTCTTACAGGAAATGAACAAATAATATTAGTGCTTTGCGTAATATCATCCATAAGCAAGTAATGAGAACTTCAAGTTCTATAACATGGTATGAAAAATCGGATTAGACATGTAAAATCTACTGGTTTTATCATGTGTGGTGAATTTATGAAGGAAACTTCAAGTTTCTTAAATGGCATTATCGAAACTACAAGTTCGATTTATGTATGAACTACTGGTTCATCAGATACCTGCATTTTCTACACATATATTCTAATGCGAAAATTTGGCAAGTAACAAAATGATATTGAATAGAGCAAATTGTAATAATATCTCACAAATTGGCTAAATGGAAATCACAAATCAATTGAGATATTAATTGCATGAATATAACAGATTAATTATCACACAATTATGTGAATAAATGCTTCTGGTAATTAATTACACATATTAAATATGGTGAATCTATTTACAATATCAAGTCATTTTTCCTTTTATTTGATTCTGATGGACCAAAGGAGTGGGCTTGATAGTGAAGCCTACTGGGCTTAGTCTGCAAGCTCGTGACCTAGGTTTTCATGCACTAGTCAAAGAGTATGTGAGGCCTGCTGGGCTGCTAGGTCCTGCGCAGGGAGAGTGGGCCTGCTGGGCTCAAACTGGTCTGCCAAGGAAAAAGTTATTACTCAACCCTTTTGGTAATTCCAATTAAATACGACCAGGTAAGAGTATGAGGTTTGGGTGGAGCGAGACTCACTTAAGTACACAGCCTCATTGTATCTTGCCTAGACATCGCATTGAATTGGGTACGCCTACTTGGAAAGATTCATAACCTTTCAATGTTATCAAAACTATGGGTTCGATGCGTGTGAACTTCTGGTTCAATATTTATGTGTGAACTTCTGGATCATTAAGTACCTGCATATTCATATATATTCTAGTGCAAGGAATTTTTTAAGCCACTAAAATATTCATATATTTAATATGAGCAAATAGATAAGCAAGTAACACCACAAAATCATTATAGTAATAAACGTAAAATACGTTATTAAAATGAAATAATAAAGAATAAATTATTAAATGGTTGTGGTAATGAGCATAAATTACTATGGTAATTGCTTTGGATAAAGATCAATCAAAATCAAAACATGAATTTAATCAATTGATCAATCACCAATTAAATGGAGTTGAATCTGCTTCTAGCAGTATTAATATTAAATGGTGGTGATAATTACCAATTGGCCATAATGGCATAGTGGACAACATGCTGGGCTGGTACACACTGCGGTTGGGTTCAAATCCTAAAAATAGCTAAATTTATTTTTGCATGATTGATTGATATTCACAACTAGTTGGTGCTACTGGACCAAGTGCTAGAAATAGCTACAGCCAAAGTATCCTAATTTTTTTTTCTTTTCCAATCAAACAATCCAAAACATGAACATGTATATATATTCCAAATAAAACAATCAGAATTTAGGGTTCATGCATCATGGAGGATTTTTCATGTTCAATCAATAGGCTCAATAAACATGAATATAAAATTAGATTTTGGAAAACAATACTTGATGAAGAGGGGATGAATCTTTAGTTTATATGTGCAGAACTGAGAAAGTTGTCTTCTCAGCCAATCCAAGAACTATTCGCCTCTTCTGTACAGCTCCCACTTCGAATGGTATACAGGTCTCAAAACAACTCCAATAGGGCTGAAATTTGGAGGCCAAATAGAAGAGGCAGAGACAAACAACTTTGATGAAGGAAAGATTTTGATCTGAGGTCCCGATCAAGAGGTTTCGGGGCGTATAAACAGGCTGCAGCAGGGGGTGGTTTTTTTTCTTGGCTAGGGCTTGGGTTAGAGCTTCGTGCTGATAACGTGTTGTAAAACAGAAAAAATTTTGAGAGAGAGAGAGAGAGAGTTTGGACACAGAGAATCAGATTGTCTTTATTCATCTCACCATGAGGGGGTTTATATAGGAGTCATGATGTTTACAAATAGGCAATGTTTAATAACAACGTCAATTACTCATATTCACAATCCTATCAATCACTAATCTATAGTGAAACGCATATATGACTCTCCATCTATTTACATGATATTAGCCATAATTATTTACAACAATTGTTATCATAGGTGGAGCGTAAGGAAAAAATTCGGGTGGAGCAAAGACATGGACCTGCAAACATTGTAATGGTCAGTTTAAGAGTTCATATACTCGCATTCACTACCACTTTTTTGGTAATCCACTAGAAAAAATCAGAGATCCGTCGATGACAACCATTTATTAATAATCAGGAGGAATATGAGAGGGTTCGCAGAATGGTTATGGAAGCTTGCAAAAAAAAAAAAAAAAAGAGTTTCTTCATCTTTGAAAAGCTCAACAATCTTGAGGCAACAACCACAAAAATCCACCGCGGGTGCTCTTGATGATATGTACAAGATTATGGACAAAAATAGTGTTGATATGAAGGTGATGAGAGAATTGTGAGCTAATAAAATCCTGTTTGATGTGTTACAAAATCTCCATTTTCATGAGATGATTTCAGCTATAAATAATAGACCCAAGAGTTATAAGGCTCCATCTTCTGAAAAAGCAAGAACTACTTTGTTTGATGAGTGTAAACGAAGTCAAGAAAAAGAATTAGCTTCTGTTAAAGATACATGGTTTACTCACGGTGTTTCAATTGTATCAGATGGACGGTTTAACGTGAAGCGTGAATCACTTAACAACATTATTGCTGCAAACAATAGAGGAGCTATGTTTCTTTATACTCAATATTTTTTTGGGATATTAAAACCAGTGAAGTGATTGCTGAATTTTTGCTTACTGCAATTGAAGAGGTGAGATCGTCAAATGTCCTCCAAATAGTCACTGATAATGCAGCAAACTGTAACTATGCTGGGAGAGAGATTGAAAAGGTACATGAACATATCTTTTGGTCTCCTTGTGTTGCGCATACCTTAAATCTTATGTTTAAAGATTTGGCAAAAGAGCTTGAGTGGTTTGAGGAAATTTACAATAATGGAAAAACTATTGTTAAGTTCTTTTTGAACCACTCACATGCTTTGACCATGTTCATAAGTCAATCAAAATTAGAGTTATTGAAAGTAGCAAAAACTATATTTGCATCGCATTATATCTTGTTGAAGTGACTTATTGATTGCAAAGAAGCACTAGCAAGTACGGTAATTCTTCAAAAATGGAAAGATTGGGTGAAGACTTTAGATGCCGAGAAAACAAAACTTAGGGAGGATATAGCACAAGCTATGTTGGCAGACAACATTTGGGACAATGTGCTGGCTACAGTGAAAATCACAAAGCCAATATATTTTTTAATTAAATATTGTGATGATGATGGTCAAAAGATGGACAATATGCTTGGAGAAATAAGAGAAAATGAGTTCTGGGCCATACTCTAATTATTTTTCACAAGTTGAAAAGATTGTGCTCCAAAGGTGGAAAAAAATGAATTACCCTATCCATTGTGTTGGATATGCCCTGACGCAAAGATTTTATGATAAAGAATATCTCAATAAACCAGTACCAGGAGGATTCACTCAAAGGAGCCCTAATTAAGATATAGAAGTGATTACAAGCCTCATGAAAGCATTTGATAAGATATCAGAAGATAGAGAAGAAGCAGAGTTATTACGTCAAGAATATGCCTTTTTCATCAACGAAAATATATTTTTGCTACACAAGCTGCCCAGACAGATGCTGTGACTATGGATGTCATTGATTGGTGGTCAACATATGGTTCACAAGTTTCAGAATTAGCAGAAGTTGCACAAAAGGTAATTTTTTGTTATTATTAATCTTTTAATCTCTGTTCATTTATAATTATACTTTATTATTGTTATAATTTTTTTTATTTGTTAAACTTTGCTGCAGGTTGAATGATTGAGCCCCAATGCTTCTATAATAATTGCCGCAATAATTGTCTTATTATTAACATATGTTCCATCTTATGCACTCAATGTCATAATTGCATTCATGTTTGTTACACAGCTCATTACAACCTTTATCGATATTCTCTAGCATATTTATTCTCTGAGTTATCAATTTATTTTTTATATAGCAATATCTTGTAACTTGCCGTCTTTTTCTTTTGCCAAGTATATTAATTAGTTTACTAACTTGATATATGTATGTTTTGTTTCACACGATATCAGAAATAAACAGGTACTAGCTCAACCAATATCATGTTCATCTGCCGAAAGGAATAGGAGTATGTATTCATATATTCACAATGTCAACAGAAATAGGCTAAATGCTGAAAGATCTAATACATTGGTTTTTTATTCATTTCAATAATCGTCATCTTTCACATTTCGCCGAAGACTACAATAATGGAACTTATAAGAGATGGGACATTAATCCAGAATCAACGGAAGTAGATGAGTTGCCAGTGAGATTGGAGGACTTGCGATGGAGAATGTTACACTGAAACTATGTTGATGAGGAAGATTCATCACGTAGCAAGAGTACTTCAAGTAGACCTATTCCACCCATTCTCAATGCAAAACTGATTCGCCCAGGAACACATCAAACTTATATATCCAGATTTGCAAGAGCAAGAGACTCAAGCGACACTTTGAAATAAGGACTTAGACAGCCGTGATGGCCAATTCTCCCATTGGGTTCCAGCCATCGAAAATATATATATATATATATATATATATTTCTAAGCATTATTTTTCTTTGTTGGATTAAAAAACTCAATTAATTTTTAAGCAATAATGACAATTTATTTTAATTTTATAATTCTTGTTGAGATTTTTATTTATGGCATGGTATGGTTATCTATTTATTATTTTTTTCAAAATTTTATTTATTATAAGTAATTTATTTTAATTAAAATTAGCTAATATATCTTAGTGTGTACCGCGTACCATAAAGATTGGCTTACCACGTATCCCCACGTTTCAAGTAGAGTGATTGTGGTGAAGGAAGAAGCAACCTCAAATCTGCAACCTCTCTGCTGTTAGTGGCTCAAACTAGTTTGATCTCTTCTCTTTTCTTGTTTCTTTGCCCAAAGATCTTTCATGATCCTCTGAAACCCACAACCCAAAAACCAAAAGATTTCAAACTTTGAACTCATAAAAAAGGAAAGGGTAATCAAGAAAAGGACTTGAGTTGTGATGAGTCTGTAAAATTGGCTAAGAACAAGAGTATCAATTAGCCTGAGTAGCCTGATGCATGTGATTCGAATTCAACCAATAGTAGAAATGTAGAAGTAGTCTTCTTATTGGTCATATCAAAATTCTTGTGATTATGATCGATCATCACCATTATATGATCAGGACCATTGGTTTTTGGATTTGGGATTTGCTGAGGGAGAGAGGAAGAATGGATCTGAATGATCTGATAGCTGAGGAAGAAGAGAAGGAATTCAGAGGATTCAAATTTCCTCATCATTTTTATTTTGTGGTGATATCACTATCTTATTAAAACATACCACGTCATGTAGAATTCATTTAATACTTAATTTTTTATTTTTTATTTATAAAACATCATGATTAACTATAATTATGTTTTATAACACATGACAGTTTTATATTAAGTGGTTGTATCACCGTAAGCAAATTTGAATATGTGGAACACGTGTTGATCTGTGGAACAGACACGTTGTGATTGGTTAGGACATATGTCCATTTATTTAGCCTGGCTAACTAAATCAATCCGAAATTCTGAATAGAATAGTTTAGATGGTTGTAAAGAGCGTGAGACCCAAGATGGAGGAAATGCTCAATCTGGCCGGGTGGTATGGCTGGCTAGTGAGAGTGACTAATTTTTGCTGAGCTTGTAGTATAATATGATGTATCATGGTCCGTTATTGATGTTAATACAATTTGTCTTTGGTAGCATTTGTCCTTGATGGTATTCGCATCTTTCCACTGACTGTTCATGACCATGGTCACATATAATATAATTAATTCATCTAGAAACAGAGGTGGTGCGGTGGGCAGACCCAGAAGAGGACAAGTTTGAAAACATATAGTAAATGTACATTTTTGTTTTTGCCTCCATTTTTCTTACTTTGCCAGCCAATGAAATTGTGCTATTTCTCTTTCTTCAACTGCTCCCTAAAATTTGGATTAGTTTTGTGATCGTAGATCTTAATCTAAATTTTTTTGTATTGACCATTTTAACAATAGATGCTAATCTACTTAGGAATGTGTTTCTTTGACCAATTTAATTGCTTATATAATAAGTCATCCTTTGTACCTATACAAAGGTTGATTTAAGTGGCTAAGTAGATGTCGTTTTTAACAACTAGACGAATTTTTTGTGAAATTCTTAAAATTTACAGAAAAGACCAGATTAATGGTGACAATCAATACCCTTTTATTTATAAAATAATATCAAATAATAAATTAACAAGGGTGTTCAGTACCATTTGGTCTAGTGGCATAGTCTCCCATTTGAAAGTGGGAGGTTGTGAGTTTAGTTGGACTCACTAAAGACTGATTGTAGCATTTGAGTTGTTTATCTAATTAAAAAAAAAAACGGTGTGGATTTAAATAGACATTGGTCTATATCGTCAAATTGATCTATGTTGTCACATTGAGAAAGGTCTATGGCTGATGTTTGACACAATAATTTCAAATATATCATTCCACGGGTTGACCAAACCATGAAAGAATCCCCTAAATGCAATCATACATATGTTCATGAAAATGACATGGATCCTCACATAATCTGGGATCTACCTGACATTAACTAGATCCAACCCGACCAAATCCATACACCGGCGGCCTTTTCCGTTTTAAATATGCGAAATAAGTGAGGAATCCCATTTCCGATCATATGGTGCTTGTGCTGAAATTTCTGAAATGGGTTCCACGACGAAACTGCAAACTTTTTTAACAGTCACAACCAAGCATATATAGCATAGTGTTGTGTCGCGTGAGAGTAGGTAACTAGATGGGTCCAAACACGTTGGCTGGCTTTGAACATAGGTTGACCACAAAGGTACCAGTCCATAATTGAACACAGCACGTGCGCTATTTCAGGTCTTTGTTTTTCTTCTTCTTCCTTTCGATTTGATGCATAAATATACATTTATGAGCTAAGCTAGCTGGTAGCATATATAAAGCGTAAAGAGAAAGGTGGCAGGGATTGAGAATTTGTGTCGAGTGAAAGAGAGAACATACCAAACCACAAAACAGAGAGAGGCAAAAAGTGAGGAAGAAGAAGAGAGAATGATTCATTTTGGTTCAGAGTGTGTGCTTGTTGTGTTGTGTTTCATCATCAGCTTTGGAGCTCATTTCTCAACGGCGTCTGATAATCTCATCCCAGGCCAGTCACTTTCCGACAACCAGACATTAACCTCTCTGGCCTGACCTGTTTGGGCGAAATCCCCTTAAGATAGATATAAGTGAGAGAGTAAATTAATTTGCCAACGGTTTCAACTTAGCTCAACAAATAAATTTCTGGGGCTCACAATATGACTCGTCTGCAATAGGCAAGTTGTGGCGGTTTGATGACCAGGGTCCAAGTTACAACTCGTTCGAGTTGAACGGTAGAGCTGGTAGTAACTTCTACAAGCTCTGCTACTACTTTAGAGGAGTAGCAGTAACAGAACTGGAGGAGTACGAGTGCAGTAGCAGAACTAACCTTCAACATTGTCTTAATCTTCAAGCAATAGCAAAAATGGAGGAGTACAAGTGAAGTAGCAGAACTAACCTTCAATATTGTCTTAATCTTCAATCAGTAGCAGAATTGGAGGAGTACGAGTGCACGAGTACTAATGCAATTGTAGAACTGGACGAGTATGAATTCTTAGGATAACAAGATCATTACGAGTGCAATAACAAAACTAGACGAGTATAAGTGTAGCAAGTGCAGTAGTAGGATTAGACGATGACGAGTGCAATAGCAGAACACGAGTACAAGTGTAGTAGCAGAACTGGACGAGTATGAGTGCAGCTAGTGCAGTAGCATGATTGGACGAGTGCATTAACTGAACATGAGTACAAGTGTGGTAGCAGAACTAGACGAGTATAAGTGCAATGAGTGCAGTAGTAGGATTGGACGAGTGTAGAAAGATGATTAGACGATGACGAGTGCAGTAGCAGAACACTAATACAAGTGTAGTAGCATGATTGGATGAGTATGAGTGCAACAAGTGCAGTAGCAAGATTTGAACAAAAAAAAGTTTGAATTAAAGAAAATAATTAATATTTAGTTATCCATGAATGAAGGTTAGAATTATAAATGTTTTATTGACACATGACAACAAAATAACAAGTTATCCTTATGTGTAAAATTTTGTCTGTATAAACTCTAAATCAACTTGTAATGATGTATTTATGAATTCATCTTTCTTCGAGAGCGCTTATGTGTAATTTACTTTTTTTTTTTTTCCAATAAGGATAATATATCATGGCCCTTGTTGTTATTTGTTAATACCATTTGTTTTTGGTATCTTTTGTCTTCTATGGCTTACACATCTTTCCACGGACTATTCATGACTATGGTCACATATATAATACAATTAATTCATCTAGAAACAGAGGTTACAGAGCTAGTGCTAGACTGCTAGTGCAGTGGCAGACCCAGAAGAGGACAAGTTAGAAAACATATAGTAAATGCACATTTTTGTTTTTGGCTCGTCCTCCTCCATTTCTCCTACTTTGCCAGCCAACGAAATTGTTTTTTAATGCGATTATTCTTTCTTCAACTGCTCCTTACTTTTTTTTTTTTTTGAGTAAATTAAGATTTCATTAATAATTGCAGGTCAGAACAACATTAATAAATTTCTCAGAAACGAGAATCATGCATCATTTGCCTAAGACTCAAAGCTCACAAAATCAATGAGCCTAACAAACTAAAACATTACCTTACAAAGAGATAATTTTGTATGAAAACTTATTTTGCTAATGCGCTCAATTTCAGTGTGCTAGAAGTTTCCATTATCAAAATGTAAAAAGAAACATCATAATCTGTAGGCTAAAAAACCAACTAAAACTGCACCCGTCAGCACTCATTAAGGAACTAACAAGCATAGCTCCCTAAAGAAATAAGGAATTATTAGAATTAAACAGCAAAAACTATTTAAAACCCTAGTAGCCCAAAATAGCCCCAAAAGCCCAACAAAAACTGGTCTAGCATGGCCCAGCTTCCGTCGCCCTCACCCAGCAGTAGCATAATAACTGGAAATCGGATCTACGCCACCCTACCACGCAGCACACGACCGGCGCCACTCCGATCAGCGTCAACCCAAGCCGCCACCTCAACCCTCAGCATCCCGATCTCGCTCCACCATGAATCCATGCTGCCACAGATCTCGTCCCACCACGATCTTGCTTCGCCACAATCCGACATCCCACTCACGTAACCAATGCGCTCAGGGACTTTGCACCGGAGACCACTGCCAAGACCACCGTGTCAAGACTAGGAGCACGAAACCTTCCGGAGAACCTTTCGAGCAATATCATCAACACACCCGTCCAGCAGCTAACCGCAAAACATCAGAGAGGCCCAAGGCCATCGCTAATGTTCGGGCGCTGTCGGACGAGATCGATCTTAAGAGAACGAGAAAGCCGACTTCAGGGTTTATTTGAGAGAGAGAGAGAGAGCCACTATATTGTTTTTAAAATTTTGATCCACTATATTGTTTTTAAAATTTTGATTAGTTTTGTGATAGTAGATCTTAATTTATTTGTTTGTATTGATCATTTTAACAATGACAATTCTTAGGTTCACTCATGGAGTGAATGAGCATATTCACCCTCTATTGTGATTAATGCATTTTAACTTTATAATTTTTTATTCCCACCATTTATGCATAACATTATATAAAAATTAGCTCTGTAAAAAATCAATCAGATTAAAAACCTTTTAGTTATTCATTTCTAGAAAATACATAGACGGTTTATCATAATAATAATAAGTGTTGTTAGAACCATCCATTTGTTTGATTCAATTAGATAATTAAATAATTTCTGATTTAATTGATTTTTTAAAGAGATGATTTTTAAAGACTAATTTAAAATATCGACAGTTGGATGATAAATTTATTTAGTAAAAGTATGTTATTCGACAATAGAGATGAATATGCTCGTTCACCCAATGTGTTTCTTGCTAATTTGGTTGCTTAAATAATAAGTCGTCCTTTTTACTTGTACAAAGGTTGGTTTAAAGGGTTAAGTGGCTGTAGCTTTCAGGCAATGCAAATTTTTTGTGAAACTCATAAAGTTTGCAGAAAAATTAGATTAATGGTGACAACTAAAACTCTTTTATCCATAAAATAACCTCAAATCATTGATCTATATTTTCAAATTGAGAAGTCTACGGACTACGGCTGATGTTTGACACAATAATTTCAATTATATCATTCTGCGGGTTGACCAAACCATGGAAGAAGCTCTTGAATGTAATCATACATATGTTCATTAAAATGACGTGGATCCTCACATAATCTAGGATCTAGTTGACATTAACTACATCCAAACCATCAAATTCATACAACAGTACAAATCACCGGCGGCCTTTAATTTTTCCGGTTTAAATGTGAGAAACAAGCGAGCAATCCCGTTTCCGATCATATGGTGAAATAGAAAACTGGAAGCTTTTTTACAGTCACAACTAAGCATAGCATAGTGCTGTGTCACGTGTGAGAGTAGGTAACTAGTTGGGGTCCAAACACGTTGGCTGGCTTTGAACATTGGTTGACCACAAAGGAGTACACAGCACGTGCGCTATTTCAGGTCTTTCTTCTTCTTCTCCTTCTTTTGGATTTGATACATGAATATTAATTTATGAGCTAAGAAGCTAGGTGGTAGCATGTATAATAAAGCGTAAGGAGAAAGGTGGCAGACATTGAGAATTTGTGTCTAGTGAAAGAGAGATCTAAACGAACCACAAAACAGAGAGAGGCAGGGAGAAGTAGAAGAAGAAGAAGAAGAAGAAGAATGATTCATTTTGGTTCGGAGTGTGTGCTTGTTGTGTTATGTTGTTTCATCATCATCAGCTTCGGAGCTCATCTCTCAACGGCGTCTGACAAGCTCATCCCAGGCCGGTCACTTTCCGGCAACCAGACATTAACCTCTCCGGCAGGCAAATTTGAACTGGGTTTCTTCACTCGAGGTAACTCTAACAATCACTACATAGGCATTTGGTACGCAAATCTGCCCGATCATACAGTTGTCTGGGTGGCTAATAGAAACCACCCTGTTTCTGATCCAGTTTCTTCAGAGTTTAGATTCCTTGAAAATGGAAACTTTACCTTGCTGGACCAGTCCAAATCTTCAATTTGGTCAACCCAGAATTCTATGTCTTCAGTGTCCAAATCCGCCACATATACAGCAAGGCTTCTTGACAATGGCAACTTTGTTATTCAAGATGCATCTGGTGTAATATGGCAGAGTTTTGATCACCCAACTGATACTTGGCTCCCAGGTGGTGCCAGGCTTGGTTACAACAAGCTTACCAATCAGAAACTAGCTCTCACTCCCTGGAAAAACCCACAAGACCCAGCCCCTGGAATTTTTTCCCTTGAGATTGATCCAAATGGGACAAGTTTTTGGTTGCTCTATAATGGCTCTCAACAGTATTGGAATAGTGGGCCTTGGAATGGCAAATCTTTTGCCCAAGTCCCTGAAATAGAGCGGAACTATCATATAACAAATGTTACTTTTGTTCCAGATGACAAGGGGAGCTATTTTTCTTATGATTCTGCAGACCCTGACACTTATATTAGGTACATGATTGACAACACTGGGCAGTTCAAGGTCTCTATGTGGGGGAAGGACTTCATCCAGTGGAATTCATTTTGGTTGAGGCCAACCCAATTCTGTGAGGTTTATGGATTTTGTGGTGCTTCTAGCATCTGCCAGCAAAACGCTAGTCTGTGTGTTTGTATGGAGGGATATGAACCTAAAGTCCCAAAAGAGTGGGGATTAGGGGATCACACAGATGGGTGTGTCAGGAAAGCACCTTTAAAATGCATTGCTGGAGTAGATGATACTTTTAAGGTGGTATCTGATGTCCGCCTTCCTGTGAATCCAGAGACTTTAGCAGTTGATAACAGTGATGATTGCAGATTAGCGTGCTTAAGAAATTGCTCATGTACAGCTTTTGCTTATGATAATAGGTGTCTTGTTTGGGGAGGGGATCTATTCAACGTCAAACAATTTACACCAGACGAGAAGGAAGGCAAGGACTTGCATCTGAAAATTTCAGCTTCTGAGAGAATAGAGGGGAAGAAAGAGAACAGGACTCTTTGGATCATCATCGGAGTACTTGGAGGTTTATTTATTGTTATTTCCATTGTTGTGGTACTATTTGTGAAGCATCGATGTTTTGGGGAAAAGTTAGATACACTTGATGGTTCCTTGGTGATGTTCAGGTGTAGGGCTTTAAGAAAGGCAACAAACAACTTTTCGGAGAAACTTGGGGAAGGAGGCTTTGGTTCTGTTTTCAAAGGGACACTGCAGGGATCAATTGCCATTGCGGTGAAGAGACTCAACTGTCCCAAGCAAGAGGATAAGCAATTCCTTACAGAAGTGAGAACTATTGGAAAAGTCCAACACATTAATCTTATTCGTCTTTGTGGATTTTGTGCAGAAGACTCAAAAAGATTCTTGGTTTATGAATACATGCCAAATGGGTCTCTAGAATCTGTTCTATTTAAAAACAGTTCCATTGTCTTAGATTGGAAAGCTAGGTACCAAATTGCAATTGGGACTGCTAGAGGATTGGCTTACCTTCATGAGGAATGTAGAGAATGCATAATACACTGCGATATCAAACCTGAAAACATTCTCTTGGATGCAGAATATGTCCCAAAAGTAGCAGATTTTGGTCTAGCAAAGCTCATAGACAGAGACATTAGCCGGATAATAACAACCATGAAAGGAACCAGAGGCTATATTGCTCCAGAGTGGATTTCAGGAGAAGCTATAACATCGAAAGCTGATACCTTTAGCTATGGAATGCTGTTATTTGAACTGATCTCGGGAAGGAGAAACAGAGATCTATTAGATGATGCTTTAGAAAATTACTTCCCAACCCGTGTTGCCAATGTGTTGAATAAAGAAGAAGATGTTGATGCCTTGTTGGATTACAGGTTAGAAGGTAATGCTGACAAAGACCAACTGAGTAGAGCATGCAAAGTCGCTTGTTGGTGCATTCAAGACGACGAGAAGGGTAGGCCAACTATGGGGCAGGTTGTTCAACTTCTGGAGGGAGTTATAGATGCTGGAATTCCACCAATGCCAAAGTTCCTTGACCGCTTTTCTAAGAGTCTAGTTGAATCCATCAATTATCGGTACATCACTTCCAGCAGTTCTGATTCATGTCGTCATGAGTACTCAGATAGTATATATCAAGCTTAAAGCACTGACCGCAGTTACCGACTTGCCATTCATTTCTTTGCATTACCATTGCATATGGTTTCATCCATTTTCAGCTGATTGTGAGTTCCCAACTCAATCTCCCTTGTGGTTGTACAGTGTGTGTGTATATATCAATGAAATGGATTCTAGACCTCAGCTTTTTATTGTTCTTGAGTAACTTTCTTTCTTAAACATCACATTACGTCAGTTGCAATTTTGCAATGAAGACGCACACGATTGTACAAAATGATTCAAATTACTGTGCAGACTTCTCTCTTAGAAATTACTGCTGAATTTTTGTTTACTTTTTCTCTTATTTTATTAGGTATAATATTCTGCTCAAACCACTAGTTGGGACTTGGGAGGTTACTGGGTCTTCATTGTAGTCTAACAGTGCCTGTCTCTCCATTGTGGTCTTTCTTCGTTCACAACATGGCTGCTTTGATGTTCTTTTAATGGGAATTGTGATTGTTTATCATGGTAGATAAGATATTAGAAGCCTAAATTCAGTAAATATCGACCACTGCTTTTTTTTCTTATCTTTCTTTTGGGAATAATGTGAAAGAATCATTCACAGATATAAAAGAAAGTACAACAGTTCCAAATAAGAAAAATAAGAAAATACACCAAACAGTTCCCAATAAAGTCCATTGAAGCTATGAATTCTATTTCCCAACTTTGTATAAACTCTTGGTTTCACGGCCTTTATTGTGTTGCGTTACTGGTGATGTCTCTTACTCTCTTTGTATGGCTTTAAAACTGGGAGACATCGGGCATGATATTTGTCGGTTGATATGGTTATAATTTTGAGAAAATTAGCTGTAAACCCAATTTTACAATGATTTATTAGGTTAAATTGAATCAATTTTTCTATTCAATTTACACCCAATCCACATTATGAAACATTCCTTAGTGAGTAGATTGTTCAATTAATACAATCTTCATCCACTTTTGTGTTCCCATTGTACCCTTTAGTAGTTTGTAGGAAGTCATTTGGAAAGAGTCAATCATATGGCTTAATTCGTGCATGCTTTGATTTCAATTTTTTTTTTCTTTTTAAACTTTTATATATAGCACCATGATTTCAAACTATAGAGATAGTAGTTCATGTTACTTAAGACCAGAAGAAAGAAGTAAGAAAAAATTTCAAATATCATACCCTTCCTTTTGTATCTTGTTCTAAGTTTGAACTTCTAATTTTGGTTTTCAAAAGTTTGGTATCTACTAATAAGGTATGTTATTCATTAGATTTAGTTTTTTCAAATCTATTCTTTTTTCATCATTCTGCCCTGAATCTTGCGGTAAAGTATCTTGTTCTAAGTTTGAACTTTTCCTTTTGTATATTGTCATATTAATTTGATGGTTGTTCATTCTCAATTGGTAACTAACAGATAGGTGTATGCATATATAGAATACCTAAGAATGAGGTTGATGTGAAAAATGAATCATAGGTTGATATGAAAATTCCTTTAAGTAAGATTAGTTAAACATACACGTCTAATCTTTAGGTTGTAATTAGGAAAAAAAATTCTATTAGCGAGGTTAAATTTACCTTTAAGTCAAGTTGCAAGTAAATGCATGGATGAAAAATATAAATCTAGAGTTGAGTTGCAAAACACAATAGATAAGAACAACTAATACTAATTAGTTGAGTTTCAGAACACAAAATCTACCTTTGAAATAGAAAGATTAAATTGCCAAAAAGGAAATTATAAATTCATTTAAATCTATAAAACATTTGAATTAAAAAATGTGCAAAGAAAAACTCCATAATTCTAGCCATAATGATGAGTAGAAGGAAAATTGTTGGAATAATGGGACTAATAAAAAAATCTACAATGAAGGTATTTAAAGAGGATGTTAATCTTGCTAGTTGACTTATGTTTATCAGATTTAAATATTGGCAATATGTGTAATTTTCAGAAAAAAAAAAAGACAATATTTTATCCTAGTTGGCATAATTGGGTGTAGATTGAAAAAAAAATAATTGATGGTTTTTTTCCACTGAATTTTATAGAAATTGGGTCTATAATGAATTTCCCTTATAATTTTCCTATTTTTTGTTAACAAAGAAAAAATAAAGGGAAATGATGAAAAATGTCACATTAGAGTTTGAAATGATAAAAATGTCACGTAGTTTTTCACTAGATAAAAAAGTTCATTATGAAGTGTTAATAATATTAATTTAGTCTTTATGAATAATAAGGTAATGTTAAAAAAGATCAGTTTTCAATTTTGTTGATTCCGATTAGGCCCTTAAAGCCAATTCTCTCTCTAGCTTCTCCTCTTCCACCACACAGACATAGACCTCCTCGAGAGTGTGAATGGCGAAGAACAATGCGTCATTGACTCATTGGGATCGGTGGACGAGTTCTTGAAGCGGTGCCAACAGTTCGACGATGCCGCCTACTATACTCTGAGATCAGTGTTGGAGCGTCTCGAGGATCCGAAAACCTGAACTCAGTCTCTGATCTTCCTCTCCGACCTCCAGAAGCGCTTCCCTATTGGAGGACCTCGCCCGCCTCGGAGCTTACTCCGATCTCTTCGTTTTCATCACCGACGGCAAAACCGATATCTTCTTCTGCAGTATCGCCACCATGAATTTAGTTTATTTGAGTAGAATTGTCATATTTTGAAATCGTATTTTGTAAGGGCGGATTAAAACCGCACCATACATTCAAATACTGCTGAAAAGAAACTTCTGAAATGAGAGTACATGGCCATGAAGATCACATTGGTGCGTTGCCCCTAGTAAAGTTTCCTTCTGATTTTTTGAAATTCCATTTTGACTTTGGTAAAGTTTCCTTCTGATTCTTTGAAATTCCATTTTGCCTTTGGTAAAGTTTCCTTCTGATTCTTTGAAATTCCATTTAGCTCAGCAAAACCTGGTAGTCCAGAAAAAGCTAAATAAAAGATCTTTGATGCGTAAATTATGTCCTTTTTATAGTTAATAGAACTAAAACTTGTTTTGAATATTATTGTCCTAGGTTTCATCTTTGTAGTTGATACATTTTTTTGTTCTAAACAGGTGATCCCAGCTTTGGATCCCAGTGCACCAATATTTGCATCATCCTTCACCATGGAGTTACTTGAGTAACTTTAATTTGTGTGGTTATCAGGAGCTTCCTATTCCACCCATTCTTTTTCAATATGTAATAATGAATAGTGTTAAGTAATGTTGACCTCTCATAGAGTGTCAATACTTGCCTACCAGCTATCAAACCTTTATTCTTACACTCATTTTTCTGTACCTCATACTGTCAATCTATATGAGTATTTTCTCATGAAGATGCCTATCCTCTTAGCATGAAGCTGGCGCCTTTTAGGGGATATATCCAGTTGAATGTTAAATTGGTCCAAATGTATGGGAGGTGTGGGAGTATGAGAGATGCATGCAAGGTGTTCAATAGAATGCCTAAGAGAAATTTGAGCTTGTTGCAAGTGACCTCATTTTGCTTCATTGTGCTTTGTTAAATGAAACAATTAAGATTCTCAATACTAAATGTTTACAGCACGTAAAGGCTGGTATATTTAGCTTCCATCTTGGTCCTTGTTTAAGGAACATATTTGGTTCTTTCTTCTTTGTTCATTTTTTTTTTTGGGTTTGTGGTATTGTTTTGTTTAGCATAGAATAATTATGAGTCCTCATGTGCAGGAGCATTTCTCGTAAAAACTGGTAGCAATCGATTGTTAGACTATTGTTTTGTGAACTTTGTTTTTACTGCCTTCAATTATACTTTTTGCACCATGCCTTTAGTTTATGAGATCAATTACTTGAGGTATAAAAAGAGAAGCAAGTAAAACATGTTGATGTCATTAGCGGAGCTGCTAGATATGCAAATTAGCTTTCTAGAAATAGTACAGTGCTTGTATAACATTTCATGTCACTGGCCAGGTCACATTTCATGTCATTGACCATGTCACTATTATACAAATATCACCGACCATTGTATTTGAGATACTAATTTTTTGACATATTGCTTTTCGTAACTTGTCTTTGTTGTGCAGTCTCACATGCTCAAACCATCAAGTCACTTGCTATGTTAGTGGCCAAGTTTCATGAACATATCAATGTCAATCCCTGGTCAGTTAAATCATTGTCCAGACCAAATCCCTAGTTAGTGAGGTCACTGGCCAAGTCATTGTTAACCTCAAGTCACTGTTAATCACATGTCACTAACTAAGCAACTGACCATGTCACTAACCAAGTAACTGTCAGTAGCCAAGTCACTGTTAACCTCAAGTCACTGTTAATCACATGTCACTAACTAAGTAACTGATTATGTCACTAACCAAGTAACTGTCAGTAACCAAGTCACAAGTTAATAGCCAAGTCACTATTAATCACATGTCACTAACTAAGTAACTGACCATGTCACTAACCAAGTAACTGACCATGTCACTAACCAAGTAACTGTCAGTAGTCAAGTCACTGTTAATCACATGTCACTAACTAAGTAACTGACCAGGTCATTAACTAAGTAATTGTCAGTAGCCAAGTCATAAGTTAATAGCCAAGTCATTGTTAATCACATGTCACTAACTAAGTAACTGACCATGTCACTAACCAAGTAATTGTCAGTAGCCAAGTCATTGTTAATCACATGTCACTAACTAAGTAACTGACCATGTCACATTATATGTCACTAACCAAGTAACTGTTAGTAGCCAAGTCACTGTTAATCACATGTCACTAACTAAGTAACTGACCATGTCACTAACCAAGTAACTGTCAATAGCCAAGTCCCAAGTTAATAGCCAAGTCACTGTTAATCACATGTCACTAATTAAGTAACTGACCATGTCACCACCAAGTAACTGTTAATAGCCAAATCACTGTTAATAGCCAAGTCACTGTTAATCGTATATCACTAACTAAGTAACTGACCATGTCACTAACCAAGTAACTGTCAGTAGCCAAGTTACTGTTAATCACATGTGACTAACTAAGTAACTGACCATGTCACATTACATGTCACTAAGCAACTAACTGTCAGTAGCCAAGTCTCAAGTTAATAGCCAAGTCACTGTTAATCACATGTCACTAACTAAGTAACTGACCATGTCACTAATCAAGTAACTGTCAGTAGCCAAGTCACTGTTAATCACATGTTAATAACTAAGTAACTGACA
Source organism: Rosa lucieae (assembly GCA_024704745.1). Taxonomy (NCBI): domain Eukaryota; kingdom Viridiplantae; phylum Streptophyta; class Magnoliopsida; order Rosales; family Rosaceae; genus Rosa; species Rosa lucieae. Next base: position 40,377,972 of record CM045493.1, on the reverse strand, counting down.
ATGTCACTGACCATGTCAGTGACCATGCCTTGAACAAGTTTCCCCTTGATTGAATCCCTCCTTGAACTCATTTCTCATTGAAAGATCCCACAGTAATCTAATCTCTCCTTGAACTAATCCTTCCTTGAGGGAATCTGCTGCAACCTAATCTCTCCTTGAGCTAATTCTTCCTTGAGGGAATTTTCCCTAACCTAATCTCTCCTTGAGCTAATCCTTCCTTGAGGGAATCCGCCCTAGCCGAATCTCTCCTTAAGCTAATTCCTCCGTTAGGGATTCCGTCGTAATTGAATCCCTCCTTAATTGAATCCCTCCTCGAGCTAATTCCTTCTTGAGGGATTCCTCCAAAACCGAATTCCTCCTTGAGAGGTTTTCGCCATAACCAAATCTCTCTCAGCGGGATATTTCTTCCTTAGCTAGATATTTCTTCTCTTGATGAGATACTCGTCCTTGCTCCTTCCCATATCTTATTCTCGAAATTTTCAAAACCAACTACAACATATTTAATCTCACAATTTGAAGAAAACTACCCCGTACTGGTTTCCAAATGTCCTACTTTTCATAGATTGTGGGATGAAAACAAGCAAACAGACACATTGCAATGAACACACACCAAGTTGAAATGGTTTGAGTTTAATTTATTCTATAATAGCATAACTATCAGGTAAAGAGACAAAACTACGTATATTCGAGCAACCCTTTAAGTAATAGTAATTATAGTGCAAAATAAGCTCAGCAACAGAATTATAGCAAGGTAAGTAGTTTCCTACTTTCCTTGCATCTCTAAGGACAAAGACAAAAGTTTGTGATAGACGAAGGCCTACAAGCATAATCATGCAAAAAAATTTCACTTCATTAACATTTTGACTTTAAATTCCTATGTGCATGTTTTGGACAACTCTAGAAACCAGCCTATCCAACTTGAATTTTGAAGACGACCATACAATTGCCATTTACAGAGCTGTCCTTGGTTTTTCTATCAACTGGACAGGGCATGCTTGCCTTCTCTCCATCCGATAGGGGTTTCACCGTTGCTGTGTTCTCTTCTTCCGATGCGATTTCGATCGGTGATATATTCTCTTCTTCCGATTCAGATCCGACTGCGTTCTCTTCTCCGGATTTGGGTCGGGTCGTGGCCGCGTCATCTTCTTCAGCCACTGGTCAATGACCCAGTCACACTCGTGTAAAGGTCCAAGTTTTTGGTGGAGGAGCGGAAAGCGACGACGTCGGAGGCGCAGTTGTCGCAGATCAGAGGCGTATTTGATAAGAGTTCATACGGGCTTGAAGAAGGGAGAGAGCTGCCAGTGGCAGTTTTCGTAATTGTTATTATTATTAGTGTTAGATTGTTAAATGATGACCTTAATTATCATGAAGACATTTGTGGTACCTAGATTATAATAAGACACTTTAAAATGATCTCTTTTATCATTGTCCCAAAAAATAAAGATATAAAAATAAAAATTAAGGATTTGGATCAGCTGAAAGGGGGAGTTAGTAGAGAGTTTATTTTTTAATTTCTTGTACTTTTTTCTGTTATAAAAAAAAACCTTAAACCCTTCTTAGCCTTTTCCCCTTCTTTTTTTTTTTTTTTTTTTTTTTTTGGAAAAATCATCTGCACATTATTTCACCTTCGTCCTTTATAACTTTTGGTAGCTCAAGTTTCAAAAATATCAAAATGGTACTGATCTGACCATAATAGCACTTGGAGCTGTTAGCTCTATTACAGAGACGGTCCAGTGTCCACTTACATATTATGATAGGTATTTTCGTCATTTCATGTCTTAATTCAATTTTCTTTTCTCTAGACATCTTTTTCCTCTCTCTGCAAAAAAAAATAAAAATAAATAAATTACATATAAGTTATTAACAAAATATGACTTAACTAATACATCATTTAAAGATTAAATTAAACATATAAGGACTAAATCTTACATTTAAAGACAATTTGCTCTCCACTTGCCACATATCATGAGTTAATTTACATTTTTACCAATAACTACTTCTTTTGACTTCTAATCCATTTATAAGGATTAAATTACAAATAAGGACAATATACTCTCCACTTGCCACATGTCATGAATTAATTTACAATTTTACTCTTAACTACTTCTTTTGACTTCTAATATCTTTATATTACTTTTTTTTTTTAGAATAATCTATTTATGTTACTTTGTTGCCATGGATCAATAAGATATTTACAATTCTAACCTTCATGCATGGATAACTAAATCTTAATTATTTTCTTTAATCCAAACTTTTTTTTGTTCAAATCCTGCTGCTTGCTACTGCACTTGTACTCGTGTTCTGCTACTGCACTAGTTCAATCCTACTACTGCACTCGTTGCACTCATACTCATTAAGTTCTGCTACTGCATTTGTCATCGCCTAATCCTGCTGCTGCACTCGTTCAATCATGCTACTGCACTCGCTGCACTCATACTCGTCTAGTTTTGCTACTGCACTTGTACTCGTGTTCTGCTACTGCACTCGTCATCTCCTAATCCTGCTACTGCACTCGGCCAATCCTACTACTACACTCGCTGCACTCATACTCGTCCAGTTCTGCTACTACATTCGTCATCGTCTAATCCTGCTACTACACTCGTCAATCCTGCTACTACATTCATACTTGTCCAGTTTTGCTACTGCACTCGTCATCGATGCATTAATGTATCGTATTTATGAGTAAAAACATATGTTAGATACCCAAAAAAAAAAAAAAGGGTAAATATACGTTGAAATAGTATTTGTCGGGAACTGTGACACACATCACAAACACCATGTCACTCTGAAAGAAGAAGTGTTGAAATCTCGAAGCAATCCGAATCCAATCTGAGAAGAAGGAAAGCGATGAGTAGCACTGGCCAAGTTGGACCCCACTCACTGGCCTTCAGGGTGATGCGTCTCGTCTCTGCCAGCCCTCATTCCAGGTGGACTCTATTTTGCTCTTGCTCGACCCCGCCGATCTCCTCGTCGGCGAGGACATCTTTGACAACCCGGTCGCCTCCGTACAGGTCCCTCGCCTCCTCGACAGCGCCATGTGACCTCCGCTGACTCCTCCAATCCCAGCTACCGCACCAGATTGCTCCTCCACCACCCCTTTGACTCCATCGGAGTCTCCGGCCTCCTCGTCCTCCCCCAATCCTTCGGGTCAGTCCCTCTCTCTAGAACCTTCTTCTTCTTCGTCTTCTTCATCATCAGCTTTAGTGAAATTGTTGATCTTTGAAAATTTTGCAGAGCAATTTACTTAGGGGAGACGTTTTGTAGCTACATTTGCATCAATAACAGCTCCAATTTCGAAGTCAGGGACATTATCATCAAGGTTCGATTTCGAAATTTCTGGATTGAATTTTGCCTTCATTATTTTGGTTTTGGGGAAACTTTGAGATGAATATTAATCGGTTGGAAATTATAGGTGGAGATGCAAACAGAGAGGCAGAGGCTTGTGTTGTTGGAGACGTCAAAATCGCCGGTTGAGTCCATTCGTGTTGGAGGGCGTTATGACTTCATTGTTGAGCAAGTTGAGACCAGCAGTAGATCGGCGCTGAGGAGACGAACCAGACATTGATGGTCCGTCGTCATTTGGTCGCCGGAAACGGAAATTTCGGTCGGGTCTTCTTCCGGGTCGCTGGGTCGATCTGTCTTGATGCTTCTCTATTTTTGGGGTTAACGTATTGGGTCAGTGGCATACGCGTAAATATTTCATCAAACTGAGTATTTTGGTCATTTTTCATTAAAATTAGGAGTCCGGCCGGGTTCTCTGTATTTATATCTTTGGTCATGTGCTACTATGTAATTTTCTATAAAAAAAAGATTTGTATTTTGTTCTCTTCTTCATCTTCCTTTAGGACCTTCAACCGAAACCAGAAATTTTTTTTGAAGTTGGGATTGGGGTTGAGTTTTGCATATAGGTCATCAATTCCATAAACACCGAAATCTTAAACTACCAAAAACTGAACCAAGTCAATTCCAAGGCCCCAAAAAACTCCATCTCCTTCCAATTCCAACACCACCACTCCGGTAGTGGCAACCCTCCCTGCTTCCGACCCGAAAGCTCATTAACTTGTTCATGTTCGAGAGGCTCTCTCTCTCTTGGACCCACCAAAATTGCTAAACAGGACTCCCATCACCGGCCCAAGCCCGAGACCAAGACCCGAAACAGCCCAATAAAAGAGAAAATATTTTAATATCATATCTGGAACTTAGGAATAGAGAGAATCCCATTCCCTAATTGCCACCATCACGAGATCGTTGCCATTACTGTAGAGCTTCAGGACTCAGGTAAGAAACATTTCTCATTTTTGTTCACTTCACTCGAGCAAAGTCGACAGACACCTCCGAACGTAACATGTAAAATGTATTTGTTTTGGGTCTCATTGCTTTGCTTGTATTCTCTAAATTCTGTGACTGATTCCTCGGGTAATACTAATAGTGGGTTTGATGGATAATTAATTTCTTTGATACAACTCAGATTATACACCAAAACGCGTAGTATTTTCTCACTGCATTTGGGGATTTTCCTTAGTTTTGAATCGTCAATTTCACTACCTCTTTGAATCATCTTTTGCTTGTCTTGAATTGTTCGTGTTGATGCACTGCACTATTTTCTATTTCTTTTTATAGTATCTAGCCTCTCAAGATTCCCATTCTTTATGCTGATACACACCCACATCACTTCTGCGCTAAAATTTGGTTCAGAAACGAGCGAGGAGTCTAATCTTTTTATGTCTTTTGCATTTCAACCAAGGGCGAGGCCTCAGTTTTGCTTCTGGGCATAACAAAAGGTGCTAGTGCTGAAAAAACTTCAAGACTAAAATGTTACTTCTTGAAGAGTGCATATTCACAAAGAAACATGTTTAAAGATTTTTTTTTTTTTTTTGTCCCTCAGGTCAATATGTCTGAAAAGCAGATTCACAAATTTGTTAAATTTCACTACATATAGTCTGATGTAATATCTCTATAAACAAGACAAATTTTCAATTTCAGGAGACGCTTTTGGAATGATAAAGACTTTGGTGTTGCCGATCAAGGTGTGCATACAATCCTTTCGAGAGATTCTTTTGCTGCATGTCAATAAATTTTAGAATTGGTTAAAGGAATAGCAACAAAAAAGCAAGAACATGGTGACAGTATCTTTTTCTATTTTCTAATTGTCAAGTTTAACTGACTATGACCCTTGTCAATATTTCTGTGCTTGACTTAGGCAGTGAAGTTTCCCACTACAAAGTTTGAAGGGTCTAACCAGTTACAATACAAAGAAAGAAAGATGGAGCTCAATATAACACGCCCTGATGATTGGCATCTTCACCTTCGTGACGGTGAACTTCTTGAAGCTGTCGTCCCCCACAGGTTGCTCTTCTTTGATAGTGGAAATTATGCACACATATTGTCTTGTAGAGTAGGGGTAGAGTTGCATTCTGATGTCAAATTGTCAATTTTTTAAGCAGTGCAACTCATTTTGGACGAGGAATAGTGATGCCAAATCTAAAGCCCCCTGTCACCACCACTGCTGCAGCTGTGGCTTACCAAGAATCTATCTTAAAAGCACTGCCTTCTGGTAGTGACTTCACTCCTCTTATGACACTTTATTTGACAGATACCACTAGTCCTAAAGAGATCAAGCTTGCAAGTAAGTCCAATATGTGATTATGTACTGCTTTTTATGTCTGCTTCCAGATTTTAACATGCTTCAATAATAATGAACCCATTTGCAACTTACAAGTCTTCATCTTAATGTTCTATTTGTTCACAACTATAAAATGATTCTAGCATAACTGATATTTTTGGGATTATTACTGGTGCTTGTGTATAAATTTTAGTGGTTCTTTACTTCCCTCTTACTACTAGTATTATAAATCTGTAGATGAAGCTTCAACTACTAGAGCATCTTGTTATTATAACTGACTATGTTGTGACCATAAACTTTTTGCATTTAAATGCCTGATCAAACTTTTGCATTTGTGTTTTCTACTATTTTCACCCTTTTTGTTTGCAATAATTTTTGTATTGTCTTCTGGGTTTGTTGAATTTATCAGAGGTCGAACTTCTATGGGTATGTAATGTCAATTTCTCCTCCAACGCCCATTGACACGGACTTGGCGCCTGCCAGTAGTTTGTGTTATGTGTCTGTTAATGTTTTTAGTTCTGCTGAGTTATTGTTTTACTATCTTTCTGTCGTTATACAAAATTGTAGTCTTTAAGCCTTTCAATCAATGAAGGATATAGGTTGGATTTCTGAAATTTAACGAAAATCCTCTTGTGACTTAATTAGCATAGATTCATCTGTCTAGTTAGATGCACTTTAGGACTTCCATTATTTTTTTTTTGCTCCTCTGTCTCTAGATCATAGTGATCCACTGATATTCTAACTATTGATAGGAAAAAGTGGGGTTGTATATGCTGTAAAGCTTTACCCTGCTGGTGCCACAACAAATTCTCAAGATGGAGTTACAGATCTTTTTGGAAAATGCATACCTGTCCTTGAGGAGATGGTTGAACAGAATATGCCTCTGCTGGTAGTCCCACAACCTTAACTCATCTGTTTTTTTTTTTCCTTCTTCTTCTTCTTCTTCTTGTCTACCTGTTTAACTGTGGCCTTGCAGTTTTGTTAGTATGTCCTCTAACTCTGTAAAATACAAATAAAAAATAAAAAAATTCTCTAAAATAGATAATTGTTACAGTCATATTGAAGAGATGAGTGGAAAAATTTTCGTCTATTTTTCTAAATTTAGTTCATCTTATTTCATAACATATGACTTTAGGAATTTTGACGCCAATAGCTGTTGAAGTCCTGACAATTTACAGCATCTTGAGAATCACACGGACAGAAGGAAGTTCAGAAATTGATTGCATTTGTTTTACTACAATCAGAAATGAAGAATAAATTACTTTTTTCTATAATCAGTTTGGGATATAATAACGTAAATATTTTTATTGTTGTATGTTTCCTTTGTGATTACAGGATTGCCTATATATAAGCCTTATTGCATATTGATTGGATAATAAAGAATTCAGATTATCTTACAGTTCTTACTTGAGTACTAATTTTGTCCTTTGTCTCTATTCTCCTGCTTTCCTTTTTCAAACCTCTACTCTATCTTCAACTCTTCTCCATACTTTTTGTTCTATCTCCTCTCTATATCGGTAACAAATTGTTCTGGGAGCTATCTTTGTCCTTACTTGGTTTTTAAATGGGGATTAGACAAAAGGTTGTTACCGTGTCTGATGTCGTAGCTTTACAATAGGCAAGGTTTAAGGTTAATTGATACTGATGATTGATTTACGTCATCCTAGTCCCTAAATTATTACTTATATATGGATTTGCTATTTTATTTCAGGTTCATGGGGAGGTTACAGATCCTGATGTTGATGTATTTGATCGTGAAAAGGTATTCATTGACTCTGTTTTACGACCTTTAATCAAAAGGCTTCCACAGCTGAAGGTCGTCATGGAGCATATAACTACTATGGATGCTGTTAAGTTTGTTGAGTCTTGCGAAGAAGGTGTGCCTGATCACCAAATATAAGATTTATGGCATTCATATTTTCCTCCTCTTTTTGGACAACAGATATAATCCTGATTATCTTTCCTTACTAGCCAGTCTTTAAGTTGTACATCCTCATTTCATGTGGCTTTTATTTGTTAGGTTCTGTAGCAGCAACAGTTACTCCACAGCATCTTCTTCTGAATAGAAATGCTCTATTTCAAGGAGGATTACAGCCTCACAACTACTGTCTGCCTGTACTCAAAAGGGAGATCCACAGTAAGTTCCATTCAAAAATATGATAAAGTTGTGAACTTGTGATTGCGCTGTCAAATAAATCTTACTTCCAGTTATCTTTGTGCAACTGATGTAGCTGGATCTTCCTCGTGGTATAATCTGAAATTATTGAATGATTTCATTTTCTCATCTAGGACAGGCTATTGTATCAGCTGTTACTGGTGGAAGTAAAAGATTTTTTCTTGGAACTGATAGTGCTCCTCATGAAAAGCGAAGAAAAGAATGTTCTTGTGGTTGTGCTGGTATATACAGTGCCCCCGTTGCTCTGTCATTGTATGCAAAGGTCTTTGAAGAGGTAAGGATTCTGGTATCTGCTCATGTTGGTTGGGATTCTTGTTTGCAGTCATATACACACAATATATAATATATATATATATATATGTATATGACAGTTATGTTTTGGTTTTAATTATTCCCCTGTTCTGACTAAAGCAGCCCTAATTAAATCAAATCAGGCCATCCTTCTCCTAACTTGGCTACTTGGATCATTTATCTGTATTGGCTCAATGTGCCAGTGTATAAAAAGCAGCTGGCTTATGTGAAACAGGATAAGAATGTGTTTCTCTGGCTGTTCCCAGCGCTTCCTTATGAAACTCTGTCCACTCTAGCAGACATTTCTTTTATTCTTTGTGTCAATTAATTTTTGATATGAAATAAACAGTTTAGTAGGGCTTATAGGATTTAGTACGTGGTTCAGGTTTCTTGCTTCATAAGTGGGAGATACTAAAACCCTGAATCCTATTGCACCATGTTACGAATAACAGAGTTCCCTTAATTTTTGAATGCTAGGTGGGGTCTATTAGAACAGAGCGTGAGGATATTCTTGTCTAAAGACAGGGAGGTCTATTATGGTGGTAATAAGAGGAAATTCGGGTTAAGAAGAAGGTGTTGTAAGCTGCATGTAGCCTGATGCAGGACAAGTAGCAAAAGAACTGTAGAACTAGGGTTTATTTGCAGCAATCTCGATTGTTAGAAAGAAAAGGGATTTAGAATAAGAAACTTAAGAAGAAAAGGGATAGAACTACTAGCATCACACCAGTAGGGTTTCTAGGCATCACACCTAAAGTTAGGTTGCATCACACAAACCTGGAGAGAAGCAAAAGCTTTCAATTTTTATTAACTCAATTCTCAAAATAAAAGACTACATAGGCCTCTATATATAGGGAGGCTCAGACAATTCTAGAATAACTAGGAATATCCTTATGCTTAAAAGAATCCTAAAGAAATAGTCCTAATAATAAAAGCCTAGGTTTATTTGAACTACTTTCCAAATCCTGACTTAAAATATTCTGCTCATATTCTTCATCATAGCCTCAATATAAGTTAGTTGAATGCAAATGCCATGTTCAACTTACAGGTTCAAAGCACCTTGCCAAAGAGTGAGGTGATCCATGTTGGAGAATCAAAGACTAGGGAGGGTGTTATAAGGTAAAAGGGAGATCTTTTATGGTGGTAAATTTCATAATAAGATGAAAGATGAGGTAAGAAGTGAGGGGGTTCTAAGTTGGATGTACCCTCAATATAAGTTAGGATGAGCAGGGATCATGTTCAACTTACAGGTACAGAAACCTTGCAAAAGAGTGAGAGGGACAAAGTAGGGAAATCAAAGAGGACTAGAGAAGTGAAGGGAGGTTAATAGTGACATGAATAGACGGAATGATACAGTTATTAAGAGAAGGATACATTCATTAAGAGTGATTAGGAATATGATACATTCATGAGATGAGGATAAAAATTGATTAAATTCATGTAGTCCAAATAAGGTTGTATGTAGCTGCTACATTTCAAATTCAGTTTGAGTAAATAGATTTTCTTAAATTGCTCTGTCTTGCAGCTTAAACAGACTCTACATATTGTAACTGAAACACATAGCTTCAAGGGTTTAGGCTCTGTAATAATCTGTACTAATATTTAAGAATACCTACAAAATACCCACGAGCCCTTTAATAATTGGGGTTGTTAATTTGATTGAACTTTCCAAACACCCTTTTTCTCTCTCCCAAGCCCTACTTTTTCTTTTTTGCGTTAACTTCCATCACTTGCATCAGGTGTTGAAGTTTATTTTAAATAATATACTAAGTTATCTGTAAGGCTTATAGAAAATGGTTATGTGAAATATGGAATTAGTTACACAGAAACCTCCTTACATTTCAACTAGACAATCAAATTGCTTATTTGATATTGCAAAAGAAAGACTTTAAGATCACTAAATGTTTCAATGAGTGTATTTGGGAATTGAAAGGTTATAACATCCCTTGGCTACACAGAGTTCATTTATTTGTGCTGCATCTATAGTCTCCACTTCCATGGCAGCCTATTAACTTCAAGTCCAAAACTACTGTGTTTTGGGGCCCATAAATCATAGGTTTTGTTTTGTGCATATGGTCCGAATTGGTTACATTTTGTCAATGACATGCATATTTTACTCCCCATGGCACCAATGCATGAATCACGAGTCTTGTCTCATTGAGATCTGATCACACTAAAAAAAATACATGGTTGCTCTCCAACAGCTTCCTCAGAGCATTCATTAAGAAAGGATATAGGTTGTATATGAATGTTGAAGGAAGCTGAACCCATTCAAGGCCAAAAGCCTTTCACTTATGGTTCTGTTTCCACCAACATCAATTTCACTCTTTAACAGCTGCTTGTCAGAATTGGAGAGGAATAATCAAATTAGCCTCTTTATAGGAATTCCTAATCTGTTAAGTCCAGTATCTCATCTACTGGAGGGGTCTAAATTGAAATTCCTAGTTATTTTCATTTGAAAGTTGTGTGTAGAATTGGAGGGGTCTAAACAGAGTAAAATCTCAAAGAGTGATTCCTTACTTGTTTAATTTCCTCCCCATCTACAGTGAAATTCCTAGTATACTTGAAATGCAACTGATCAAACACTGAAGAAAACCTTTTTATTTTTCTCTGTGATGATTTATGCCACTGCTAGTAGTTCGGTGCATCAGGGAAAGCTTGTTATCATAAAATTTGCTTATTTCAGGCAGGTGCTCTTGACAAGCTAGAGGCATTTACAAGCTTTAATGGGCCGGACTTTTATGGCCTTCCTCGGAATACGTCAAAAACAAAGCTGAGCCGAACTTCATGGAAGGTACCAGAGTGCTTCTCATTTCCATTTGGAGACATCATACCAATGTTTGCAGGAGAAACACTTGAGTGGCAGTCGACCTTCAACTGATTCCAATTTCACAATGAAAGACCTTATTAGTGATCCTTTAACTGATTCATCTCTCTAGGTAGCGTCTTTTTTTATGTTTAAATTTGCTAACCAATTTTCATAGTGTTTTTAAGAATGTGAAGTTTAATGTAAAATTGACAGCATGTTTCCAACCTTTGATGATCCATCTCTGGCACAATGAAGGAAGGTTAACTTAAGGCTGTTTGAATACTTCTTGCATGTGACTGATTCAAAGAGTACTGTATGAATTTTGCTGGAGACATAACTCTTGTGCCAGGAGCCTTGGAGGGTATGGGACATGCCACATTCATTTACAATTGCAAGCGTTCAATTTACCGAATTTCTTTCTTCAATGAGAATGGAAAGAAGGCTGTCGACCTACAGTGATGAAACTTTTAATAAGAGCATTGATTTATCAAATGGGAATATAGTACATGAACAATCAGTACAACCCTCAGTAGCTACTACAATCGACCAACCACAAGGGAAAATCACCATTCCAAGTGTGAATCACTTGGTGCTTCACCTCATGCTTAGCAAGTGCGTGTGCTACTTAGTTGCATGCTCTAGGTGCATACGAACATGTCAACGAAGCAAAATGCTGCCCAAATGATCTCATCCGATATGTACCTACAGGGTTCTAAACTTCCTCCACCTTCTAAGATTGCATCCATTGCTACCCAATGCAAGTTGTAACCCGTAAAGAGATCTCTAAGATCTTAACATGTCTAGCAGTAACACTGGAAGGGGAATGGTTCTAGCAGCTGCAGTTTCCCCTTTGTCATTGACCCTCCCACTCATGTATCAGCAGGGCTGGTATACCAAAATGGGACGAACTGAAACGAGCGTAACCGGAACCGATGTATACCGAACCTTTTGCTAGAGGGTTGACCGTATTACCGAAATGGGCCTAACTGGACCGAGCATAACCGTACCTTCATCCCACTAACGGTAGGGAATAGAGAAGGGAAGTACTCAAAAGAACGCCTCATATGGACTCTAAACCTTCCCTATCGAGCTCCATTTCATTATTAAAAATAACAAAAAGCAACAAAACAAAAATAAAAAAGAACAAAACAAAGCCAACAAAAGGACAATCTTCAAGGCCCTCTTCAAAAAATCTCTATTACACAAAGCTATTGCCATTGAACCGAAAAGTTACTTTCATTTTTTGACAATAGCTTTTAGGAAGATACCAATAACTTTTCAAAAGTATATAATGAATGACCGTAGTTTTTTTTTTTTCCAAAAAATAACATTAACTTTTCTAATTAGTTGACAATAGCTTTTCAAAAGATGGTAGTGACCTTTCTGACAAATGACAATTAGTTTTCTGAAAAATGACAGTAATTTTTTATTTCGTTTATAGTAGCTGTTTTGTTCATCGACAATAGTTTCCAATTAATAATGGGTGGTGCTATTCGCACACCCATTTTTTCTATTCACACACCCCATCTATTTATCTATTACTTTAATTTAATTTTTTTTTACAAATTACCCTAACTACCCTCCCTTGCAATTATGTTTCTTTTTATTAATTTTTTTTTCTTTCTATTTGGCAAGTCAATCATTCCAAAATCCTAAACCCTTATTTTCCTGCAGACACAGTGAACTTCAAAACTCTTTATGATTTTCTCTTTTCTTTTCCATAAAAAACTTATTTAGCATAGTCATTCTATCTATCTAACGTGATGTTTTGAAGTTTAATTATGGCAGAACAAGCAACTTTAGACCCATCTTTGGAAGAAAAAAAAATTTACATCTGATTTGCTATTGATGGAAGAAAAATATAAATTTAGTGATCATTCGAGCCCATTTGAATCTATTATTCAAACTGAAATTATTTGGTGTATTTCAATCCATCACTGTCCGCTAAAAATATAAATTCCTCAGCGATTTGGTGGACTATGAGCTTTAAATTTGTGCATCCTGTTCATCTTAGTTTGATTTTGGTATGGCTTGCTTACTAATCATAGTTTTGACTTGAGTTTATTGATAATTTTGAAATTATTGATTTCATTTTGACTTTAGTCATATCATCACTCTACAAAATGCTTTATGTCACTGGAAATGGTCTCTTGAATCAACGTTGCTTTATCAGATGTGAGAGGTTTTAGATCTCCTTTCGTTTAGGTGATATGCTTCTTCTTTTTTTGAAACGAGGTTTGGAACCTAGCCTAACTGGGAGGCTCAGCCCCACACCCAAAAATATTATTAATAATAGATGGATAATTGTACAGCGAGGGGGACATATTACCTAAACCTCGAGTACTAGTACAAGCATCCTTATAGAGAACATCCTAGATAATCACAGGTGTCTTATCTAACCGATAATCATCCAAGTAATCCACACTAGCAAGATTGGCTAATCTATGTGCCACACCATTTGCTTCACGATAAATAGAGCAGAGTCATGAAGAAAGAATTGAATGCAAATAAGCTTTACAATCCTCTACAATACATCCTACCTCAGACAAATCTTTTGAGTCTCTATCAAGTGCATCAAAGGTGATATGCTTATATCTTTCTTCAGTTTTGTATAGCAGTCATGATGACATACCTAAATCCCCAAACTCAATTACATCGTGAATTTTATCTAAGCCTTAAACTTTGCCACACTAATTGCAGAACTTTTGATAGATTGCACTTCGTCCTGCCCATCATTTTATTTTTCTAATCAGCAATGACATTCACAAGAAAAAATTGGTTTATTATATAATGATGTTTAATTCATGATTGACTTGCCAAATAGAAAAAAGAAAAAAGAAAAAAGAAAAAGAAACATAATTACAAGAGAGGGTAATTAGGGTAATTTATAAAAAAATTATATTAAAGTAATATAAAAATAGAGGGAGTGTGTGAATAGAGAATATGGGTGTGCGAATAACACCACCCTTAATAATAGCAACTGTTTTTTAGCAAAGTCATTTTCATAAATAATGAAAATTAAAATTACAGTGGCAGTTTTGTAAATATTTACATTTCTTTTATATTTTGGTGGCTTTATATGAAAAAAAAAATCTCCTACAGAGTAAATACTTTTTTTTTTTTTAACTAACAAAGATCAGGCGATATTTGCTCGTCTACAGTAGTCTGAGAGGAGTGATGAGCCCCCACATAACCACAACGGAAAGTCTTCAGTACACGGTCGTGGATGTACACGGCCCATGTACTGGACACGTGATACTAAAGTTAATGGACGGTGTTATTGAATTGGGGTTACTGAACAAGAAAAATGCGGAAGAAAAAAAACTGAGAACATAGTAAAAGAAAGTTTTACCATTACCCTAAATTCGATTTAGACCCTCTCTCCCCAAGAACAGCAGTCACGCGCCTTCGACCCTCTCCCACTCCTGCTTCCTCGGCATCTTCCTCAAGCGCTCTTATCAGCACACTTCGCCTCTCCACTTCTCACACATCTCGACTCTCTCTTCCCCAACTTCATCATCATCGGTGGAGTTCTCGACTACGATTAGTGGCAGCTCGGTCCTCCTCTCCCTCTCTCTAACCCCGACAACCCTGACAACCCCAATATCCATAGACAGATTCCAAGTTCCTGGCGTTTATTTTGTATTCAATTTTACAATTTAATTCGAAATTGGGTGTTTCAATCATTTATGTGTTTTCAAATTTGCAGTTGGAAGTGTTCCGGAGACTTTGAGATGTCTCGGAAGTGGTTTCGCCTAAATTTGGCGTTACCTTGAGATTTTGGTTCGATTGGGGATTCGAATTTTATTGAATTGTGATTCGTTGACTGAATCAGAGCTGTAATTTCTTAGGTACGTGACGAAGTTTCATTGGACAACTATTTTGGGTGGTTGGACTGCCTTGTTCTGTATTGAAGACGCAGCGGGAGTTCAATGTGAGTAATCTCACAAGGTTCTTTAATGAACGAAATACCTTATCGTTTTGAGATTTATTTATTAACTGTAAACTATTGTTGGTATTAGTAGGCATTCCTGAGCGGATGACTACGTATATATATATTTACGTGAAATATATATGTTTTGGTGGTTTGTGGATTTATGAAAACAATATGCATGAATGATGCTTTTTTGTGTTTTGGGTTGTGGATTTTTGGAAAACAAATGATTGTGGAATTGTTGATTCGATTTGTTTTGAAAAGCGTTGAGATTTGGGTATGAAAACAATATGCATGAATTGATGCTCTTTATTGTTGTGTTATGGCTTTCCGAAAACAATAATTATGGAAATGTTGATTTCGATTGTTTTGAAAAGCGTTGCGATTTGTGTAACATTTTGGGTCCAGTGTGACTCCTTTAATGTTTTACTCCAAGGGACTGTGCGACCCGAGGAACGAAGGTCTATGACTTTGGGCAGAATATCAGGTAATCACGTATTTGGCCGGACGAGTGGTTACGTTTCAGTTAGAGCTCTAATCTGTCTGCCATATAGGTGATTCATGGGGTAATGATTACACGCATTTTTATACGTGTAATTATATCTAAAATACTAGAATTAAGCTAATCCTCAAGTTAATTATTATGTAATTAATCTATTTTTATTTATTTTGTAGGAAATAAGCGTAATTACGGAAATCGAGAGAATGACCTCAAAATGGAGCAATTTGAAATTTCTGACAAAAGGATGAAATTGTTGATTTCTTAATTAATCAATTAAGCATTGGTTAATTAACCAGCTTAATTGATTATACAATGCACGTTTGGTATACTTAATTGGTTCGACCAATTAGGCGGTGACATGTGGCATTGATTTGTTTGTTTTGATCCAAATTATGCTGCAGCCATTACATGTCTCCTTGCCTAAATAACCAAACCGCACCGCATCACATGAATGGGTCCAAACCCTTGTCTTTTCTCCTTCACACGAATTGGCAGCCACCCATATATTTATTCTCCTCTCTCTCGGCAAGAAGGCAACAACCCTACATAAGAGAGCTACAACGCCGCACTACACCAAAACAGGGCAGCCCTTTGGGCTGCTCTCTTCTCCCATCTTCATCCTCCATTTTTTCCTCTTTTCTTTATAATTTCTTTTGAGATTTGAAGAACTACTCACACAAAGCTTCAAGGATCCATCAAGGAGCTCAATCTCTACAAAATTCAAGATTTGGATATTTTGCGGGGTTGTAATTCAAGGCTAGTCATGCTAGCTTCATAGCTATTTGTGACTGTCCTTGTTTTCTCCTACACTTCTCTACTCTTTGCTATTTGAATTTTGTAATCTTGATGTTCATTAATATGGATTGTGACTTTTGGGGGCTAGGGTTTCTAACTCTTGCTCAATTTTGATGTAATGAACATATTGTCAAGTGATAAATAATGTATTTTCATATGGGTGCACTCTAATTACTATGTTAATTGATTCTTGATGCATAAATTTTAGGGAATTGACCACTCTCTTTGTTATGTTTTGAGATTTGTGTTGTGTGATACAATTGGTGGTTCTTTTGTTCACTAGCTTCATGTAATTAGTGTGGTGTGTCAAGTAATTACTGGTGGAATGGGTTTTAAGTATATGTTTGTTGCTTGTGTAATTGTGATTGTCGGAATTATCAGCTGCTTCAGTCGTTGACTTAAAATTGCAAAGGGAAAAACTTAAACCAAAGAAGATTTGATTTTCGTTATGCACTATTCAAGGTGTAGTTCGTTCAGGTTGCTTCTAACATAATGCTTTGACGATGTTCTCCCTCAGTTGTTAAAGACTGTCAGTAATGAGTAAAAGTAAATCTATCTGCTAAGACACTGAATTTAATAAGAACACTGTGGGAATTATTCAGATCGCAATGATTGGCTAGATTTCAGCTAGAGGATTGTTTCTTATAAGGGTTGATCTCCCTGTTCTAATTGGTCAAGTCTTGGATCAGTTTTGAAGGTAATTTCTACATGATTTGAGCAGACTTGCACATCTTTTCTGTGCCTTATCATCGCCACTGCTGTAGGATTGATGTGCTATTCATCTTCGTGAATGTTTACTACGGATTGGCGTGTGCACCCGTCTCTACTTCAACAGTATGGAATTTCGAGGATGAAATTTTTATAAGGAGGGGAGATTGTAACGTCCCGAACCTAAATTTACCAGTTTACGAGTCTTTCGATGGGTAAACGACATTAACATTTACTTTTTGGCTCCGTTTTGATATTTTAGGGGGCCCTAAAAGTTGGCTTTTTGTTTGGGTCAAATTTTGAGAAAATGTTCTTCATGAAAGTTGTAGAGGACGCTAAACCAAGCGCGTGCATATGTGATACGTAAAAATCGGAGTTCGTACGCGAAAGTTATTAGCTAAAAGGTAAAGTTACTGTTCATGGTAATTTCCTATATATATGGGAAGTTACTGTGGTAGATCAGATTGGTAATTCTCTCTCTCTTCTCCGTTTCTCTCTCCCCGACCCCGTCAGCTTCGGCCTGCAGTTTCTCCCTCATCCGGCAACTAATTTGGACAAGGCCAGCGGCTATGGAACCCTCTCTTCCTCCTCTTGAAGTCTGTGGTATTTTGGTGGTGCGATTTGGGCCGTAGAAGGTGCAGCAAGGTGGTGTTTGGGTTGGCCATTTCGGGTCTCCTGCGATTTTTCTTTTGCTGGCCATTTTCGGCCGCACCACCACCCATTGCTTGGAGTTCCCTTCATACTAGGACGAACCATGGCAAGGGGTATCAACGATTTGGCCGGATTAAGGCGAATCGACAATGAGAAACACCGTATGGATTTGAGGTAATTCGACCCTTTAGACTTGAAATTGAACTTGGCCACAGTTATGAAAGTTGCTTAGAATGTTGAGTTGATGATGTTGGTAAAATTTGGTAGCCAGATATGGTGGTTGACCTACAGCGCGTGGGGCCCAATCGTAGCCACATGTGGCGGCGCGTGAGGGAGCGTCCGGCCGTTCCTGGTAAGTTGTTTTGGTCTATTGACTAGTATATATGTTACGAATTTATGGATAGGTGTTTGGTGGAAATTGGAGAAGGTTTGGATATTAATCGGAATTTCTAAAGTTCAATAGTTTGGCTATTGATTTATGAGAATTCCACTATCGGATTTCTCTCAGTTTTGACCTAGAAACCTTCAATTAAAGAATTATTTCAAATGATGAAGTCTTGGTTTAATCAGAGAAGAAATAGAAATGTTAATTTATGAGGATTTGATGTGGGAATCATATTTAATTTCCGGATTGTTATTCACGAGTTATAATTGTATACAGGGCGACGTTCCGAGCTACTGCTCGACGTAGGAAACTGATAAGAGCATAAAGTGTGACATTTTAATTATGTATTTTCCCTCATTTGGTTAAGTTATTCTCTTAAAATTAATAATTATAACACAGTTTATGTTTTTAGGTACTTCAAGGACAGAAATGGAGAAAACAGGCGAAAAAGAGCAGAAATGAGCGTAAATTAAGAACAAGTCGTTTTAGAAACTTTCCTCTTTCATTTTAGGAAATATTTCCTATTTTGTTTTAGGAAACTTTCTTCATTTGAACTTTTCTATTTCTGATTTTTATATTTTAATGAGAGTCCATCACATTAAGAACTCTTGACTGATGAAATCAAGAAAAATTGAAGCATTAATCAGGAAGAATTCGAGGAGATAAAATGTATTGTTTTTAATCAATATTTATTCTTGATTATCTTATTTACTATTGATTATAACACTAATTAAATTCTGATTTTTCTTGATTGTAGGAGTTCATTATGTGCACAATTGGGATAAGATATTAGTGAAATTCAAAGGAGAGGAATAAGGGATGTATCTGGTCACTATTCAAGGAATATACAATGAGTCATTAAGGGGAAAAGAGATCAGAACAATCAAGACTTTGTCATGAGAAAATCAAGCAAATTTGGAGGAGAAATCACCTTAAGATGATTGGCCATGATTGCATCACAAGAGATGAGAATTCCACTATAAATAGCAGTCATTCTCTACTCCAAAATCATCACTTCTTCATACAAAATTCAGTTCATTAGCTTAGCTCTCTTCTCTCCAAAACCCTCTCCAAATATTCAGAAAAAGCCTCTTGTCGTGAAGAGCTTTAGGACTTCTCCAAGGCTGTTCGTGTTCTTGAAGGCCAAGCCTTGTGTTCTATTGACGTTCTCCAAGCTTCCTTGAAGATCAAAAAGTGTAATCCATGGCCCTTATTTCTGTTTTCGTACTCTTTAGTATTGAATTTCAGATTTCGTTTATGAGCTTTATTATTGGAATTGGATTTTTGTTGAGAATGAGTTTATGTTAGTAATTTTCAGATTTGTTTCTTTATGTTCTTGAGTTGTTTATGATATCTTTACAATATGATTTTGTGTCATCCTTTATATCTTTAAGCATATGATTTTGGTTGAATAACTATGTTAATCTGCAGGTTAATAAAGCCAAATTTGTGTTCTGATTCACCTAATAGTTTTGGGGCATAAATTGAAGTGGTAAAGGCTATGTACAATGGTCGAAATTATATGCTACATGTTTGTGCGTTTGTAACTTCTTATGGATGCTTACATGTTTGGATTCAGAATTCTAATTGCACTTAATGATTCATATTTAATGTTGACGGATGCTCTTCAGTATTAACGTGATGTTTTATATGAAATATTTTAAGTTATGGACTTTTCCTAACTTAGGAGATTAAAGAAGAATTAAAGTGGTACTCGATCTCTTCAGACTTGTACTTCGAATTCATTTCTGATATTTAGTGTTGGCACAATTTTAGGTTGTTTAGATTGAAATAATTCATTGCATGTTGATATGGTTTGGAAATTCTGATTTGAGTGTGAAGAAGTCGATCACATGTATATATTTATCTTTTTGTTTTATTTCGTAGGAACTTAGAAACCAAAAGTTGAATCCCCCCTTTTTATGGTTGTTTCTTGTGTAAATTTGTAGATAAATACTTGTTAATATTTGTTTTATTAATTACTAATTTAAATTGACCTTTTTGTTTAGGTGTACCCTACAATCCCTGGACTGAACGATCCCTGCTTATCCTATACTAACAACTACATTTTGCAGGGTTAAATTGTGAGGCTATTTTAGCCGCATCAGAAACTGGTAGCGTGGTCGCCTAAATAGTACTATGAGTGGACATTTATTTTAAATTAAATGTGCATGCAGTATATTATTATTTTCTAATTGAGGTTTAATTTATTATTTGGTGTTATGATTTTATGAGCTTGATTTCTTGAGATTTACTATGGTCTATGAGTTACGGGATTATTAGTGGATTTCCTTCCCAGGGCTTTCAATAGATTTTCAAGCTATTTATATATGAATTTTTGAGTTGGGAAATGATTTTCGGAAAGTGATTGATTAAGAAAATATTGTGAGAATTAATGATTTCGAATAGCGGTTTATATGGTGATTTACGAGTATGAATGATTTAGCAAATATTTGAGCATGATCGAATTATCGAGATTTCTTGAGTTTTGATCTCCCCACTTATCAGCTTTGAAGTTTTATTGAGATTTCTTTCCAAAAGCATTTATTGATTTACCGAGGATTTATGCTTTTGAGGATTTATTGAGATATTGAGTTTTGAGTTATCGAGATATTCTTAAGTTATGCTTTCGGTGAATTATTGATGACTTATTGGATTAATAATGGATTTCCTTCCGAAAGCAATTATTTTAAGGAGGTTGATTCCAGTTTATTGAGGAGGCAACTAAGTCAGCGCATGCATGCATTACCTAGTCAGCAGTCCCTTCTAGGTAATAGTCTAGCCGGCAGTCCCTTCCAGATTACATCCCGGTTGGCAGTCCCTTTCGATGCGTCACCTGGTTGGCAGTCCCTTCCAGATGACATGAGGTAGTCAGTTGGCAGTCCCTTCTAACTACTTGTGGCTAGTTGGCAATCTCTTCTACCCACCGCCTCCTAAATCCTGTTGGCAGTCCCTTCCGATGAGTCATTTGGGTGGCAGTCCCTCCCAGATGGCATGAGATGATTAGACAGCAGTCATTTATAATCATCAAATGAGTTTTCTTGAAAAGGATTGAGTTGTAAATATTGTGAAAACTCGCTGCATGTCGGTTTTGTTAACAAGATATTTGAAATATGATTACTTATATGAGGGATTGGAGATTTAAAGAGATTGCAAGATGTTATATTTTACGTGATTAAGATTTCAGTAAAGATGATGATTAAGAGTATTTCCAAGATTGTTACTGCATGCGAGTTTTTAGAGAATAACTTGGGAAAGCATTAAGTTTTACTTATACATTCGAAATTACTTATTTTCGTCCACTCACTCTAACGGTTTTTAAATGTTTTTCCCCTGAGCCCTTCAGTTTCAAATGTTCAGTTTGCAAGCCAGTTTAGCTTGAGGTCGAGCGTACATGGTGTTGAGGCATAGCTGTCATAGCTTCTGCATTATAAAAGTATCGGTCCTTTATCTTGTATTCTATTCTCTTGTACGCCTGTTCATTAGATTGCTCTGATAACCTATGAAATTAAATTTTTTTTTAAGTTCAGAATTGTTTTGTGATATGGGAGATGTTGTGTTTTAGGGAGCATAGTGGCTCCAGAAGATTAAGGTTGGATTATTTTAGAAGTGTAAGTGTCTTTCTACAGGTTTTGGGTAGTCCACTTTCAGAGGAAGTTACGCCAAATTTTCGGTAGAATTTCTTCTAAGGTGGGCCCCGCAGGGCCACTTTGGTTTTCAAGGTGAAATCTGGGGCGGGTCCTGTCAGTAGGCCAATTGAAAGTTCTCCAAACAGCCATGGCTTTCGGACAATCCCTGAAAAGATGAAGAAAAGTCTAGGGCATGAGGGCAAAAGTATGACATTTATCATCACCAGAAAAGTTTCTTTTAACCCTTTGGACATTTCTGAGAATTTTCCCATGAACAACAGACCATAGAAAAGTTTTCAGTTTGGGGGAGATATTAAGATACCAAATGAAGTTCCACTTGAAAAGATTGGTCTCAGACATATCAAAAAGGCTATTGTAGGCCGATTTAACAGTAAAGCGACCATTAGAAGTATATCCCCATATTTGAATATCAGGGCCACACCCCTTAAACTCAGGAGGAATGCTCAAGATCTGTTGAATAAATGTCTCAGGCAAACAGATTTGTAATTCATCAATGTCCCATCCATTGTTGTTCCAAAAGATACTTACAGTATCATCAATGTTAGCCAAATAACTAGGCAAAGCAACTTCAATGAGAGGAAAGTACCCAGCCAATGATCAGTCCAAAACTTTACAGTCATGCCATCCCCAATTCTCCATATAAGACTTGTCTTAGAAGAGAGGCTCCATGAGCAATGTTCCTCCACGTGCTTGAGCTCCCAGAGGGAGGAGAATAGTTGATACCAGTAATATTGACATTCGCTAGGTATTTATACTTATAAATGGAGCTCCAGAGACCATTGTCACCTTGAAAAATCCTCTAACTAGCCTTAGCCAACATGGCCTGGTTCATGTCTTCAGTTTTTTTTAATGCCAAGTCCACCCAAACATTTAGGTAGGCAAACAACATCCCAATTTACAAGATGAACTCTCTTTCTGTTTTCAATATCACCCCATAAAAAATCTCTGTTTAATTTGTCAATGTTATGGCAAAGCTGCACAGGGAGTTTGGTTGTTTGCATTGCATAAACAGGTATAGAGGAACAGACAGAATTAATTAAGGTTAACCTACCTGCCATGCTAAGAACATTGCTCTTCCAGCTAGCTAAGCACCCTTGAACTTTATCAAATATACTTGTATAGGTGTGCTTGTTTACCATGCAGTGAACAAGAGGCATACCAAGATATTTTCCAAGATCATTTGTTAATGGAGAGCCACAAATAGAGCTAATACTATTAGCCAAATCATGATCAATGTTAGGAGAACAGTAAATAAGGGATTTCTCAAAGCTGACAGTTTGACCAGATAAGGAGCAAAATAAGTCCAAGCATCTCTTTAGAGTAGTAGCTTGTAGAGTAGAAGCTTCAGCAAAAAGAAGCAAATCATCAGCGAAAAATAAATGAGAGATCTTAGGGCCAGATTGAGAAGCTCTAATAGGCTTCCACATATTCGCATCCATGGCAGAATAAATAAGATGGGACCGCTTTTCCATACACAAGACAAAAATATAAGGGGATAACGGGTCACCCTGCCTGATTCCTCTCGAAGCACAGAAAGTCTGAGACAATTCACCATTAAAATTAACCTGAAAGCTTGTAGAAGTTACAGAATTATTCAGCTATTTCGTGATAGCAATGGAAGGACATAATACTGACGGATGACTGTTTTAGGGTTTTCGTTGTTGCTATATGAGTAACACCAAATTACGCTTCACCGTAAGGGATAAGGAAATTTTTATGCGTTATGGATTTCCATATCTGTTTCTAGTTTCTATTTTAGCATGATTTTCCTCTACATTTGATTCAATATATTGCAGTCTACTGCCCCAACGAAGGCATCCTCTTCTCCTCTTAAGTGGTAAAAAACCTGTGATTATAACATGGTGGCCAATGAAATATTGGCTACACTGGGTCGTAGCCCGGTTGGATTTTGATTAAAGAAACCTATTTAGACAATGAATCATAACACAATCACTAGCTATTATGATAATGTAACCAAAAGGCTCTCATCACCCACTTACATGAATTTGTTCTTCTTCTTTTAATCTTCTCCACAAAGATGTAGAAAGGGACAACTAGGTTACTGTACTTTTATCTCAGATCATTAATTTCACTTAATTAGAAATGCAATATAGACGTAAAACATTCTTTAGTTGTCTCCTTTAATTTATTACACCACCACCTCTCTGTAATGGACAAATTATGTGTGGAGCATCATCTCTTGAATCCATGAAACATAGTAAACAATTTGTAAAGAAAGAAAGGAATGTGGAGGTGAAAAATGATGAGACTAATTTTAGTAACTTAATAAGAAGATCTCTTGTGTAGGACTGGATATCATGTTAAGGCGGAGATATCTAATCAAGGTCGGAATATCTAGTCGAGGTGGAAATATCCAGTTGAGGCAAAAATATCTGGTCAAGGCGGGAATATCTAGTCAAAGATCGAGGAAATTACTTATCGAGGAGGATCTAGGTATGATAGAACCCTTCAAGGAGGATCTGAGTGAGGAAGGATTTGGTCAAGAAAAAATCCGAGTGAGGTTCAATCCCTTTGAGACACAATCTATACAATTCGAGCGACATCTTATAGAAACTACCTCTCACATAAGTTTAGTGAGGCATGAAATGGGCGAATTAACTTAATTACAATAGAAAGAGTATATTTTAATTATTTTATTTTCAATTTTTTAATATCTTAGAAAAGAGATGCCAAAGTGAGTTTATTAATAAAATGTCTTTGAATGAGCTTGTATGAAAATCAAATTTTAGTAAATTCCTTTGACACCATTGTCGCTATTTAAGATAGTGGAGAAGTAGAGATAAACCATTTGATGAAATGGTTAGATTACATCGAAACATACACTAACTGAAAATACTTATTGCCATATTTAAGTGTTTCTGCAACATTTGAATGTAAATAATGGTATAATAGATAATAATAATAGTGAGACTTTGTCCACGGGAAACATATCCCATGTAAACACCATATATTCCTTCATCCATGCAACGTCAAGAGCCTTCGAATCATGAATGGAATGTCTTAAAACTAAATAAAGCGGATATGCCCTTTGAACTTCATGTAAATATAGTTGTATCAGCAATCATTATTAGCGCACATTGCACAGAGGTAAGTGTGATGCTTTATGCAAGTAAAGTGATCATATGATGGAATTTTAGGAGTTAATGAATTTGGCCATATCTTGACTTTCCAACACCACAGCAATTTGGAAAGTCGGTAAGTGTTAGAGAATAAGGATTTAGAGAATAAGGGAAGTAAGTCATGTTTGAATTTGAACTATTTCTAACTGACTCACCAACCCATTCACTGATTTTTCTAGAATATGCGAACACATAACACCAACGATTGTAAGCCATTCCTTCCCTGTCGTGCATTGGGAACCATTGTGGAATCACATTAAACTCACATCTATGAACCACTCTCAACTGTTTCTTGATGTCCTCTTCACCAAACCAATTGCCTCCTCCCCAACAATATGTCGGACGACAGTACTCAATTTTGTAAATGGAAGAAACTGCATAGGGAGCATATGCATAGAAGAAGAGGGTTACATTCAAGAGAACTATGCGGTATGTTGTTTTGAACTGTTTATGGAGGTTGCATTATATTATTTTCCAATGTCAATCTATTTATGTAGCCATTGTTGCAACTAGGGTCTGAAGTCCAAATATTTCACGACAAATTGATCATGCATCGTTTGGTAAAACAATAAAATTAGATTTGTTGTGGTCTCAGATTGAGGGTGTCACCCATTTCACACAGTCATGCTAGCTAGTTTGATTTGACATCATGATAGAATAAAACGATATTAGGCAGCATCATATCACGCATCATGCAGACTTTATGTCCACAAAAGAGTGACTTGACAATGGAAGCATGTACTACCTTTGTACGATCCATGAGCCATAATTGAAGTTAGCATTTTCCTTTACGAATCACATGTAACAAACGGTCTATTGAAATTAGAAGATTCCAAGCATATTCTCTCTAGGAAACTTCCTGCATAAGGGATTTAGTGATTTCATTATTATTTTTTTCCTTTAGAAATTATTTAGGATTTCACTATACGGTGCCTTCACTACAAACTCTCAAATATCTTTGGAATATTTCAAGTGTGAAACAACCTCCCGCCCAAGAGGCCTAGGATTATAAACAACATGGCCCGGGAAAGTGTGACTAATTTAAAAAAAAAAAAATCTATAACGTTAGTAAAAAAAAAATCTATAATGTTATGAACAGTGTCAGACAACGTGGTTGATTAGGAACCGCTTATGTCAAAAGGTCTACAGAAAGAATGGTTTAACCAAAAGCACTAACTACCAACACAATCTCTCTAGTATGTGGATAGGATGGGGTTTGTAGATAGGAAATGGATGAGATGGAGCTCTGAAAGCGGTACTAGAATGTAAGCAGTTGGAGACGCGGAGGTGTATTTTGGAGGTGAAGAGGAATCTCTGTCTACTACAAATCAGGTAAAGACACATCTTTAAAAATCTTTATGGAGGACCACTATCTAATGTCGTTTATCTTCCACTATTAGCTTTATGGAATTATATATATATGTGTGTGTGTGTGTGTGTTGTGTGGGTGACTAAACCAGAAAGTATTTATGGCGGCCTATTCAGTCGATTGTAGTATTAATTAAGTAATAACTGAGGATCCATATCTAGGGATGACAATGGGGCGGGTTGGGGATGGGGATCACAATACCATCCTCATCTTCAGGGTCATTCTCTACCCCCATCCTCGCCCTAATCCCCAATAAAAATATATTGGGGATTTCCCGTCCCCATCCACATTGGGGACTAAGTCTCCAAACCCGCCCCAAATCTCCAATAAGAATTTAATAAATAAAATAATTTTTTTTCTTTCTCATATTGCCTTTTTTTAAATCAAATGATTAAATACTTGTTACTCCTCATAGTTTTGCATGAAAAACAGTTTAGTCCAAATTTTTTAAATTAAATAGTTTATTCCTTATTCTTTCTAATTCTCACACAACAGGTCCTAAAATGACTATTTACCCCTCACTCTCTTCTCTCTCTCTCTCCTCTCTCTCTCTCCTCTCTCCTCTATATATTATATCTATATAAATCTATATATATAGTGGTGTACATATATTACGCACACACTATATATATACATATATTATGTATGTATATATATATATATATATATATATAGAGAGAGAGAGAGAGGCAGAAAAAATAAAAAATAAAAAGAGAAAAAAATAAAAAAAAAAATAAGTGAGGGGTATAATAGTCATTTTAGGACCTGTTGTGTGAGAATTAGAAAGAATAAGGACTAAACTGTTTAATTTTAAAATTTTGGACTAAATTGTTTTTCATGCAAAAGTATGAGGAGTAACGAGTATTTAGTCCAAAATCAAAATCTACAACAAATAAATTTAAAACATGATTAAATTCATAAATCATAATTCAGTGAGTACAAAAGTCAAAAACGCCATTAAAGTAAAAGTGTAGACATTGAAGTAGTAAATGTATATATTTGTGATTTTATATAAAAAATAAATTAATATATATAAGTTAAATATATGTATATATTATTGGGGCGGGTTTGGGGATGGGGATCACAATACCGTCCCCGCCCCAACCCCAATTTTAGATAACGGGGATTGGGGATCCCCATCCCCATCCCCATTCCCAATTTGTCCCCGAATTCTCCCTCCATTAGGGGAGAGTATCCAATGGAGCTTCGCCATCCCTATTTAGGGATGGCAAAAATCCCCATCGGGTAGGGTACCCATCGGGTATTCGACCCTAACGGGGAGAAATTCGGGGGAAATCGGGTAACGGGGATGTGGATCCCCAATATTCGAATTCTGAAATTGGGTACGGGGTGGGGATGGTATTTTGATCCCCATCCCCATCACCCACCCAATAAAAATTATCTGAAAACATATATATATATATATATTATATTTTGATATTATTTATAATAAATATTTATGTAAAACTTCATCTTTTTGTCAATATTTAAATTCTATTAATAAATATGTCAAAAAAGGAAGATTCTTTTAATAAGAGATCTTTATCAACATGTTAATTTTCCTTAATTGAAATAAGAAATTTATTTTATTTTGATGTTTAATTTTAACTTCATATTTTATAATCCATAATTATTTATATAAATTTTTATATAATAAATTAGTAATATTGTTAACGGGGATTTGGGAGGGTACGGGGACCTAATCCCCAATGGGGATGGGGACGGGGAATCCCCAATATCTTATTACGGGGATTGGGGAGGGTACGGGGATGGAAAATGAAGTCGGGTATGAGGATGGTAATTTAATCCCCTTACCCTACCCTCCCCATTGCCATCCCTATCCCTATTCATATCTGACTATTGTGCATATGAAAGGTTAGTTAAGGTCATAAATAAGGGAAGAAAAATGAGGTTGCAGAGGTTGGGATGGGTTGACATATAAATTTAAAAATCAATCGAGGAATGCTAGCAACTTTCCCCATCTACCTTTCCCTTCTAAACTTTCCCACTTATTGTCTGCCAAATGTCTTTTAACTTCACTCAATCATCCTATACATTTAATGCTGTGAAAATTAATTTTTCTTTCTTCCCAATTTACCCATAATTAATGCAGTAACTTCTTTTTTACTCTCTCTCTCTCTGCTCCCTCATTAGTCTCTTTCTAATGTTTTTACCTTTAAACCAAAAAAAAAAAAAAAAAAACTAATATCATCATATCAATCTAAAAAATAAAACCAACCCAAAAATTCATTAGGAAAAATTTAGCTTATTAAACCCAAAAATTCCTATTTAACCTATTAGCTGAAAATTTTTCATTAACTCTTGCATCCACCGTCATCTATCTTCCCTTCTAATTCACTCCCTGTGCTCAATCCCTTCCCCGATCATCATACCCTATAGCCTCCACCGTCAATTACTTCTCCCTCTCTCTCTCTCTCTCTCTCTCTATATATATATATATATATATATATATATATCTTATCCAGAGCGAGGCCTCGCTCTGAAATTTCAGAGCAAGGTTAGGGTTTAAGGTCACTTTTCGGTCGTGTATCTACATCTCAACCGTTCAGTTTTTAGGTACTAATGTATAGATCATCTCTGCAAAATTTCAGCCAAATTGATGGTCTTTAAGGTCTCTAACTCGCTTAAACCAATGGACGAACTGAATATGTCCAACCTGAACCGTACTAGCTTAAGACAGTTATGCCTTAACGACCATCAATTTGGCTGAAATTTTGTAGAGATTATCTATACATTAGTACCTAAAAACTGAACGGTTGAGATGTGGATATGCGACCGAAAAGTGACCATAAACCCTAACCTCTCTCTAGATAGGATCTGTATATATATATATATATATATATATTCGATTTAGCTGCTGGGTTTTGGTGATTTTTTGTATGAATTGTTTGGGAAGGAGCAACAGCTAAGGTTTACAAAAGGTCTCTGTTATCTAATGGAGAAGTGGCGGACAAAAGGTTTGAGAGGGTTGATCGTTTCCCGTAGTCCTTACTACTGAGTTTGCAATAATGGGGTAGATGTTAAAACTCGTAACATAATGCTAGATGCAGATTTGAATGCGAAGTTTGGGGATTTTGGGTTTTGATCAAATTAGATAATAATCAGGTTTTGAAACATTATTCATCAATCATTTTCTTTAATTGTAGTTTGATATGATGATATTAGTATTTCTGGGTCTCATCATCATCATTTCTGGGTTTGTATTGAACCAAAAAGAAAGGCAAAAAATAAAAATAAAAACAATGAAAAGGGCCGAAGGAGTGTGCAGCGAGAGAAAAGAAAGGAAATAAAGAACAATAAGTTATTGCATTAATTATGGGTAAATTGAGAAGAAATAAAAATTAATTTCCACAACATTAAATGTATAGGATTGAGTGAAGCTAGAAGACACTTGGCAAATAATAAGTGGGAAAGGTTGAAAGGGAAGGTAGATGGGAAAGGTTGCTAGCATTCCTCAAATTAATCATAGTGAGCCAAGTCTAGCTGCAAGGTGTTGATGCTATATGTAGTGAAATATATTTGTACTGAAGATAGCTTACAAGTTATTTTTGAAACATTTATGTATATACTACTTCAATTACTTGTTTAGATTAAAGTTGAAGGAATTTCAAGTAACCTGACTTTATTATTCAAATTGGATATGTTGATTCCCATGTGGAAAAAAAAAAAATTAATGTTAGAACCCTAAATAAATTTTCCATGAATCCAAATTTATTAACTCACAATTAAATGTTTCAGGAACTATAAGCAATGTTAAGTCAATACCAGACACTGTCAGCTGCATCGTCCATGGAGATTAGTACCAAGGTCAGTAAATATGAGTCCCGATATAATGTGAAAATTGGTTGCACAAACTAACTGTGGAACAGGTTTAATAAAACAAAACAAAAATGAAAAAAAAAAAGGTAATTATTTGATTATAGTCATATTAACCAAAAGTTGTCTCTATTGAGATGATTGTAGTCATATTAACGAAACCCTAGGCGGCCTCCTCTGTGCCGCACCAAAACCCAAACCAAAAGTTGGCCTTCTTTGCCGACGCTCTCTACCACTCTTGAATCCTTGCAGCACTACATCCAGCTCTCTCAATGGCTAGTATTGATTCTGTCACCAAAAGCTTTGCAACCTCACTAGCTATCATTACCAATGAGATTGTAGACATCTCCTCCATGGAGAATGGGGAGGGGGTGACATTTCCTCCATGGAGAATGGGGGGGCGCAGCGGAATGCCCAGTCTTACCTCTTGGCAAGGCCTCTGTCCTCAAAACCAACAACTGCTTCTGATCTGCGTCGACATTTTCATCGAATATGGGTGCTAAATAAAAGCTTCAGTGTTCAGCCGAAAGCGCCGGATAGATTCCTCTTCTCCTTTGATCTTCGGGGAGATAGAAATAAAGTTTTGATGGGTGGACTGTGGAGTTTCAATCGTGCTTGGGTTTGCATCACTAACATGCCGCCAGCATATGAGCAAAGGAACACTATTGCCAATGTTGCCTCTATTGCGGGTAAATTTCTTCATTTGGATCAAAAGCTATTTGATGCAACTCGGGAAATTAGGGTTAGGGTTTCTCATGCAATTTTGAAACCCTTCTTCATGCACAAAACCCTAAAATTTGGCAAAGGGATAGAGCAAGAGGTTCACTTCTTTTTTGAGAATCTTGTGGGCAAATGCAGTATCTGCCTTTGTGTGTATCACAAGGGGGAAACTTGTCAGGCTGAAACTGTTAGAACAATGCACAATAAGCAATGGATCGTGTACCACAATGAATTGTATATAGATATTGATATAATTATGAAATCAATTTACCAAAGTAAATCAATCCTAATACACGAACAGTTCTAATATATATATACACACACACACACAAGGAATAAGTTTTGTTGAATTTAAACAAAGAGAGAATAGAATCACTGACTTGATAATAGATAGAGGCTTGCTTGCAGCAATCTCCTAAGACAGAAATTCGTCCCTACTCTTGTGCTTGTAGTTCCTTGGACGTCTATCTTGCAGGATACAACTATCTGATTCAAGTCGAAGCACTTCGACTTGAATCCTGTCAAACTTTACTATGTGTTTCTCTTTTCAGAAGAAGGAGGGGAGAGGAGAAGCGTGCGTTCTTCTTGCGTTCCATATATACCCAGACGAACAGTTGTAACTGTTTGTTCCAATTTCAAACTCAATGAACAGTTGTAACTTTTGATAACTGTTGATATTTATCCGAAAATCAAACAAGAACCAGAACAAAACGCAAAAAGGAACTTATTTTCCTCGTTTGGCCCAAGTCCCCAAGTGCCCCAAGGCCCAAGGCCCATAATATTTATAATATATATATATATACAACAGGGCATAGGTCTACTTCCTCCCAATTTTGGGCATTGCCTCTCTTTGTCCATTTAATAAGTGTTTTAAGAACCCTTATTAAAGGAAATATTCCTTAAACCATTTCTTAGATGTGGGAGTCCCTCCCACATTCTCCAAACAATACCACATTTTCTATTCAAACTCGACAATACCCCACATTTGAATAGAAAATAAGCTACGAAAATAGTTTTGTAACATATTGTCATCGTAGAGAACTTAGAATCAATATGCATCGGAAAATGTGTCTTTTGGACTTGAACCTTTCCTAATGATAACTTATCGGAATTACTTAGTGAGGCATGTAAATGAAATATCTTGAACCTGACTATTGTGTAGTAATACTAGACAATAAGTATCACACATATATTATCTTGACACATTTCAAGTTTATACGGTTGTGTTCATTTTGGTCCTGAACAAATCCCTGTTTCATGAGAGCTCTAGAGAATTTGCCTTATCAGTTCTCATGAATGCGACCCCACATTACTCTCATATAGGTAACACTCATTAAGAGTATCCTGTATTACTCCTCTTAGTTATAAGATATTAGCGTCATTAAGAAAATTAATTCATCCTATTCAGCTTACAAGAACACACATTTCTTTGTCATAGCAATGAGTGTAATTGTGTGTATTTTACTTTGAGTCTTCCTCAACTAGTTTGCCTATTGAACCTAGACCATGGGATCTCCAATTATTTAGGTTAGGTTGCCGCCAAGTTTGACTCATTGATTGGCTTTAGACCCATTCCCCTCGACGTAAATACAACTTGCTCTTTTGGTAGGCCTTTGGTCAAAGGATCGGCTATATTTTCCTTTGATTTGATATAATCCAATGATATAATTCCATTGGAGAGCAATTGTCGTATTGTAAGATGACGTCGCCTTATATGCCTTGATTTGCCGTTGTATATCTTGTTGTTGGCTCTATTTATTGCAGCCACACTATCACAATGAATACAGAGGGCAGATAAAGGCTTAGGCCACAATGGAATATCTTCCACGAAATTTCTAAGCCATTCGGCTTCTTCGACAGCTTTGTCCAAAGCTATAAATTCAGATTCCATTGTAGAACGTGCTATACATGTTTGTTTAGATGACTTCCATGACACGGATGCTCCACCAAGTGTAAACACATAACCACTAGTGGACTTACTTTCGGTGCTCCCTGAAATCCAATTTGCATCACTATATCCTTCCAAAACAGGAGGATATTTTGTGTAGTGTAGTCCATAATTAATTGTATGCTTTGGGTACCTTAGTACTCTAATTAGAGCATGCCAATGGTCTCTACTAGGATTGCTTGAATACCTACTTAATTGACTTAGTGAGTAAGCCAAATCTGGTCTTGTACAATTCATAATGTACATGAAGCTTCCTATGACTTGTGTGTATTGTAATTGAGATACACTTTCCCCATTGTTCTTTGAAAGTTTACATGTTGGATCAAATGGAGTCACCACTGATTTATCATCATAATGTCCAAATTTCTTGAGGACCTTCTCCACATAATGAGATTGAGTAAGGATATATCCATCAGGATTTCGTAGAACCCTTACTCCAAGAATTATATCGGCTAATCCCATATCTTTCATATCAAAGCTTGAGTTTAGCATTTTCTTAGTAGAGTTAATGATGTCTTTGTTTGTTCCTATTATTAGCATGTCATCCACATATAGACACACAATCACATAAGCATTTTTGGTTTGCTTAAGGTAGACACATTTGTCACATTCATTTATGGAAAAACCATAAGACATCATTGTACTATCGAATTTCTCATGCCATTGTTTCGGGGCTTGCTTGAGTCCATATAAGGACTTAATAATTTGCAGACTTTCTTTTCTTGACCTTTGACTATGAACCCTTCGGGTTGCTCCATATAAATTTCTTCCTCAACTCACCATTTAAGAATGCCGTTTTGACATCCATTTGGTGTATTTCCAGATTGTATATAGCAGCAATTGCTACTAACATTCGGATGGAAGTAATTCTAGTGACAGGAGAGTAAGTGTCAAAGAAATCTAGACCTTCTTTTTTACGATACCCTTTTGCTACTAACCGAGCCTTGTATTTGTCAATGGTACCATCTGGTCTCAGTTTCTTTTTGAATATCCATTTGTAGCCAATTGGTTTATTTCGAGGTGGTAAGTCAACCAATTCCCATGTATTGTTATTTATAATGGCTTCCACTTCACTTTAAATTGCTTCCTTCCAATAAGGTGCTTCCGATGATTCAATTGCAGCCTTATAAGATTGAGGTTCTTCTTCTATTATAAAGGTCATAAAGTCTGGTCCAAAATCCTTTGCAACCTTTGCTCTTTAACTTATTCTTGGTTCCAAATCTTGATCATGAACCTTAGAAGTAGAAGCTTCATTTTCATTATTTTCAGTAAGAATTTTTGCATCTCTATGTACTCGTTTTCTACTAGTACATGATTCATCTTTGAATGGAAATATATCCTCAAAGAATTCTGCCTCAGCAGACTCAATGATAGTATTTGTTTGTATTTCTGCATTTTCAGATTTGTGAACCAAAAACCGATATGCAGCACTTTTATTTGCATGACCAATAAACACGCAATCTATTGTTTTTGGTCCAAGCTTTTGCCTCTTTGGAAGAGGAATCTGAACCTTTGCAAGACAACCCCACACTTTTAAGGTTTTATATGTAGGTAATCTTCCTCTCCAGATTTCATAAGGTGATTGATCAATTTTTTTATGAGGAATTCTATTAAGAATTGTGTTTGCAGCAAGGATTGCTTCACCCTACAAATTGTGTGGTGCACCTGAACTGTTCAACATGGAATTAATCATATCCTTTAAAGTTCTATTTTTACGTTCAGCAACCCCATTTTGCATTGGGGTATATGGTGTTGTCGTTTGATGTATAATTCCATTTGTAGAACAAAATTCAGAAAATTCATTCGACTCATATTCACCACCACGGTCCGATCTTAGAATTTTTATTCTCTTGTCTAATTGATTTTCAACTTCTGCTTTATATATCTTGAACATATTCAAAGCTTCATCCTTGCTGCAGTCATAACAAAACTGCAGCAAATAAACTCTTGGTCAAATGCTGCAGTCATCAATAAATGATATATAATAGTGCTTTCCTCCACGAGTTGGAGTTGATTTAAAATCACAAAGATCACTATGAATCAATCCAAGTATTTCATTGGATTTTTCAACAGATTTGTAAGAGTGCCTTGCATACTTTGATTCTAT
The DNA here is from genome assembly GCA_024704745.1 of Rosa lucieae. Taxonomy (NCBI): domain Eukaryota; kingdom Viridiplantae; phylum Streptophyta; class Magnoliopsida; order Rosales; family Rosaceae; genus Rosa; species Rosa lucieae. Next base: position 40,343,330 of record CM045493.1, on the reverse strand, counting down.
GCAGATTTCACATTTATGTTTATCACTATCATTAACATTTCATTTAGGCAGTAGTCTCAAGTTCACCATTCTTTTTAATAAACGATGATTAACATGGCCTAGTCTTGCATCCCATAAATCAAAGGAGTCAAGTAAGTAGATAGAAGCAGCGCTGTTGCCTGCATTATTATTATTAATAATAGGTAGTACATTAAGCTTGACGAGCCCTTCCATAAGGTAGCCCTTCCCTACATACATCCCACCCTTGGTGACAGGACCCGCCCCGGATTTCACCCTGAAATCCGAAGAGGCCCTGCGGGGCCCACTTTAGAAGAAATTCTACCAAAAATTTGACAGAACTTCCCCTAAAAATGGACAACCCAAAACCTGTAGAAAAACATCCACACTTCTAAATCATCCATCCTTATTCTCCTGGAGCCACCCTGCTCCCTATAACACAACATCTCACATCTCTCATTTCTAAACAATTCTGAATTTAAGAATATTAATCTCATAGGTTATCAGAGCAATCTAATGTACGGCGTACAAGAGAAAAGAAAACAAGATGAACGACCAATACTTTTATAATGCGGAAGCTATGACAGCTATGCCTCAACCCCAAGTACGCTCGACCTCAAGCTAAACTGGCCTGCAAACTGGCATTTAAAACCGAAGGGCCCAGGGGAAAAACATTTAAAATCCGTTAGAGTGAGTGGACGAAAAATAAGTAATTTCAAATGAATAAGTAAAACTTAATGCTTTCCCAAGTTATTCTCTAAAACCTCGATGCCAGTAACAATCTTGAAAACACTCTTAATCATCCTCTTTACTGAAATCTCAATCACGTAACAAGAACATCTTGAAACCTCTTAAAATCTCATCTTCAATCCTTATAAAAACATCCTTTTCATGAGGCTCGTTTGATGACTAGAAAGGACTGCTGTCTAGTCATCTCATGCCATCTAGGAGGGACTGCCACCCAGATGACGCATCGGAAGGGACTGCCAACCGGGATAGGAAGCGGTTGGATAGATGGGACTGCCAACTAGCCACATGTAGTAGACGGGACTGCCGACTAACCACAGGTAGTAGACGGGACTGCCAACTAGCTACCTCATGTCATCTGGAAGGGACTGCCAACCAGGTGGATGAAGCATCGGATGGGACTGCCAACCGAAGTCTGGAAGGGACTGCCAACCAGACTATTACCTAGAAGGGACTGCCAACTAGGTAAGATACGCATGCGCCAAAACTGGCCTCCTTAATAAACTGAATAGCCTCCTCAAGAACTGAACATAACCTCTTTCAACACTTGCTTTCGGAAAGAAACTCGATATTACCTCAATAAATCAATAATAATTCACCGAAAGCATAACTCAGTAATACTCACTAACTCGATCCTCGATATCTCAATAAATCCTCGAAAGCATAATCACATACTCTATAATTCAATAATTGCTTTCGGAAAGAAAGCTCCATCTAACCCAAGTCTGATAAGTGCGGAATTCAAAACCCAATAAATCTCGATAAATCAATCATGCTCAAATATTTGCTAAATCCTCGCACTCGTATATCTTCATAAAAACTGATATTCGAAAACAATAATTCTCATAATATTTTTCCGAATCAGTCACTTCCCGAAAATCATTTCCCAACTCAATAACTCATGAATGACTATCTCAAAAATCTACTAAAAGCTCTCGGGAAGGAATTTCAATACTAATCTCGTAATCCATAAATAAATCTCGATAAACTAAATCTCAAATATTCAAAACATAATTAAATCTCAATTGGAAAAAATAATAATAATACTGCATGCGGAATTAATTTAAAAACAAATGTCCACTCACAGTACTATTTAGGCGACCATGTATACGAGTTCCTTCGTCGAGCAATAGCTCGGTACATCGCCCTGTACACAATTATATTTCGTGAATAGTTATTCGACAAATTAATACGATTCCTAAAATCAATTCCTCATAATTACATCTCCACTTCTCCTCGGAAGCAACCCAAATTATACCACTAATACCATTTCGTTAATTTAAAGGTTCCAAGGCAGAACCGAGAGATATCCGACGGCCGGATTCTCGTAATTCGATAATCGAAACCCTAAACTTCAAAAATTCATAATTAAATCCAAGCTTCTCCAAAATTCACCAAATTTCATATACAAGCTCTATGATAATTATAGAATTTAACTAGCTAAAAAAATTGAAATTTATAAACTACCCTAGCCACCGCTACCGCCGCCGCCACCATCTCCGATGGCCACCAAAATTTGGCAGTAGCACCTTCTCAACACACTGATTCAACTTCTCAACTACAACATTCCCAAATAACAATTAAAAATGGCCGAAATCGATCAATGAACAAAAACCCAGAAATCCTCAAGAACCCTAGAATTTCAATTCGTCAATTCGGCATCTACACACTAAATCGTGATACAAGGCCATAGGGGAAATGATCAGTGATGAAAACCGAACCTTCGATGGCGAAATGGGGACCGGAGGTGGCCGGAATCGCCGGAAATCGATGAAACCTCCGTTCGGCTACAGTGACAGTCCTCTTCTTCTCATTGCTGCACCTTCCACAGTTCATATTAGGCTACCAAACGAACCAGAAATCAAGAGAATGAAGAGAGCTTTCCAACGACACCTTACACGTCAAAATCCGTCGCCGGATGGAGGAGATATGGCCGGAAGAAGGTGACGAGGTCGGAGAGGAAGAGAGAATCGGGGAGAGAGAAAGGAGAGGGCTCGGTAAGTTTCCGAAAATGGAAACTTACCACAGTAACTCGTCCTATTTATAGAAACTTACCATGAACAGTAACTTTACCATTTCGCTTATAACTTTTGCATACGAACTCCGATTTTTACGTACCACATATGCACGCGCTCGGTTTAACGTCCTCTACAACTTTCATGAAGGAAATTTTCTCAAATTTTGACCCGAACAAAAAGTCAACTTTTAGGGCCCCCTAAAAGCATTGAAACGACAGTAAAAGTGAAAGTAAAAGTTGTTTACCGTCCAAATGACTAGTAAACCGGTGAATTCGGGTTCGGGACGTCACACTTGGTGAGTACAAACTTATCAGATTCAAATACTAACTTGAAGCCTTTGTTGCTAAGAAGGGAACCAGAAATCAGATTCTTTCGGATCTCAGGAACATGCAGCACATTAGTGAGCGTGAGCTCTTTTCCGGAAGTGAGTTTGAGAACCACTTTTCCCTTTCCTTCAACAGCAGCAGTACTAGCATTCCCCATGTACAGTTGTTCATATGCAGCAAACATGTCCTTTTCAGCACACACATGTCTAGTCGCACCTGTGTCAACCCACCATTCATTGGCATTAGTCATTAGGTTGACCTCAGATACAACAGCAACAAACTGATCTTCTGCCATATTTGCTTGGTTAGAAGTTCCACAATTCCCTTCCTTCTTGTGGCGACAGTCCTTAGCTCTATGACCAGGCTTCCCACACACCCAGCAGCCACCTTGAATTTTCTTCTTGAAAGTATTAGCCTTTGGGGCAGTGAATGCTTTCTTGACAGCAACTTTTCCTTTCTTCTTTTGATTGAGGGAAAACTTAGGCTTCAATGTACTGCCTTCAATTATGTTGGCTTTTGCCTCCATAGAAGTCACATCAGATTTCTCATTCTTTCGGTGATCCTCTTCCACACGAAGTTTGAGAATTAGTTCATCAAGGGTCATATCTTCAGTTAGGTGTTTGAGATAGATTTTGAAATCTTTCCAAGAAGGGGGTAATTTTTCAATGATTGAACCAACAAGAAAAGTCTCTTTTAGTCCCATACCTTCATCATCTAACTCGTGAACAATAATCTGGAGTTCCTCCACTTGTTTCACAACAGAGTTGATGTCGTTCATCTTGAAGTTCAGGAACCTTCCAATGACGAACTTTTTGGCACTTGCAACCTCGGATTTGTACTTCTTCTCGAGGGATTCCCACAACTCCTTAGCAGTTTTGAATGACAAATAGACATCATATAATGAATCGTCTAAGGCATTCAAAATGTAGTTTTTACACAGGAACTCGCTTTGATTCCATGCTTCAACAGCCTTACGAGTTGCAGCAGGGATGTCTCCCTCGTTTGGTACTTGAGGAGCCTCAGAAGTTATGACTTGCGCCAGGTTCAACGTTGTTAAGTAGAACAACATCTTTTGCTGCCATCGTTTGAAATCCACACCTTTGAATTTCTCAGGCTTCTCAATGTGGGACTTAACACCAGCAGGATCCATTGCGTGATAAACGATAGTAAATTTCTGTTTTAGATTGTTAGAACAATGCACAATAAGCAATGGATCGTTGTCACGCCCCTGATTTTACACGCATGAAAATCGATATATATAACCCCATAATTATATATGCGTGAACGTTCAGTCATCAATACAAAATACCTGAAATCTTTTTCCCTTAAACTTACACACATATTGATGCCCTGAACCCTCAAAGTTAATATACACTCGCTCCAAAGAGTTATATATCACACAAGCTTACGAATTAAATTGTCAACAACAAGATAAACGTAATGCTGCTCAGAGTTAACTATACAACGGAAGTCCTTATCAATAGAAAAGTCATAAAAGAAATGGCTTCCTACCGTAAAGCTGCAAATGCGCTACCTCAGCTTCGGCACGATTAACCTAACCTGCAGGATTAACCCCTACACCGTTGGAATGGTGCACCGGGTTGCCACACAACAAACCCGGTAAGCTTTTGCAAGCCCGTATGAGTAACTCAAAACCACACATGTACAACTCGCCTAACGAGGAAACCCATCAACTCGTAAAAGAAACACACTCCCTGTTTTCCCAAAACAGCACAATAAAGGTCACACCGTGACCAAATCATATAAATTGAAACTCTGACAATTAAATATGATAAACAAGTCCTCCCAGGACAATTAAAAGAAAGAATCCCCGAAACTCCCTTTTAAAAACGCATTTCCCAATCAACACAATCACCCCGTGACAAAATCATGATAATTGAAACTCTGACAATTAAATATGATAAACAAGTCCTCCCAGGACATTTAAAAGAAAGAATCCCCGAAACTCCCTTTTAAAACACATTCTCAAATCAACACAATCACCCCGTGACAAAATCATATAATTGAAACTCTGACAATTAAATATGATAAACAAGTCCTCCCAGGACATTTAAAAGAAAGAATCCCCGAAACTCCCTTTTAAAAACACGTACTCATGAGCATCAGATAGCTCCCCGCTACCCCCCATGATGTACTATGGCAACAGACTAGAGCTCTAACTGATCGTATCCACAAACCCTGCCAAAGGCGTGAAGTCCCGATATATATGCCTGAGGTTACTCCCAGCAACCCCAAATCCTCAGACCTCCCCGGTCGTCAGATCAAAACTTTTCAAAATGGTCACTCAGGACCCAAAAGTTACTCAACTCACACAAAGGAGATGTCACCCCGTGACCTCCAATCATCAGACCTCCCCGGTCATCAGATCAAACATTAACTCAAACCAAAAGGAGAAATCACAACCTGTGACTCTCAGATCTTCTGACCCCCGGTCGTTAGATCAAAACATTCAAATCACTTCAAAGCAACTCACACCAAATCTTGACACTTTCAAAACAATAGAAATTCCCAATTCCCACAAAATGTTTCCCGAAAAGTCAAGCCCCAAAACAATAGAATGAAACCCGTCAATACCTATTGCTTCAATTCACTCATCAACCCACAAGAATATACATATTCCACGTAAATATATATACGTGGTCATTCACTCAGGAATGCCACTAATACCAACTATAGTTTGCAGTTAACTAAATAACTCTCAAAACAATAGGGTTAACCCGTTTGTGATATGAACTTCGTGAGATTACTCACCTCGAACTCCTGCTGCGTCTTCAATACAGAACCGAACCAAAACTATCACCAACAACTCATCCAAATACTTCGTCAAGTACCTAATCACAAACGGTTCCAACTTAGTAACGATTCACATTTGATTTAAGTTCGAAACCCCGGTTTTGAACTAAAATCCCCAAAGTGGTGCCAATCGAGGCGAAACCACATCCGAGACCTCCCAAAGTCTCCGGAATACGTCCACGATCAATGTGACCAATCCACAAGTCGATCGGACGCTCGAATCCTCACGGATCGAATAAATTCACCGATATGAAACGGCAAAAATCATAACAAATCCATTCGAACTTCAAAATTTGCATATTATATATCAAAACGCTCGTATCGACGAGTAGAAGACATATAACACCAGAAACAGTCCCATACATGGCCGGAACACAGCCGGAGCGCCACCACAGACGGTGGTGCACCGCCGCCGGCCAAAAACTCATTATTTCACAAAACTCCCAACATCAAAAAGCTTCATCTAAGCATGCTTGTGAACTTTCATAACTGGATCGAAGTCAGAAAACAAGCTTAAGGGATCGAAAACTACCTCACAAGCCGTGAACAGTAATCCAATCCGAGTTGATCAAATTTTCACGTAAACCGGTCGAAACAAACACCAAGGATCGATCAAGGAGCTTGTTCTGAACTCAACCCAAGAAGCCTGAAGCCATGAGGTCGCCGGAGTTGTGTTTTCCGGCCGGGTCCGAAAACACAAGGCTGCACCACCTTGCAGCGCCGCCGTGGAGAAGAATCGGCTCTAGAGAGCACCACAGAGACGACCAGACGGAGGAGGCGACCCTGCTGGCCAAGTTTCACGGCCGGAGACCGCCGCAGTTGGCCGGAAAATCCGGGTCGGATCGTCCCGGTTCGGGTCGGGTCAGTCGAAATTCTTCGACTCTGAGGGAGCGGACGAGAGAGAAGAGAGAGAGAGTATGGTTTCCGGAAAAGGAAAATGGGAAAAATGAAATATTTTTCTGATTTTTCCTATATATACTAAAACGGAAACTTCTTCCGATAGCCATAACTTCCTCATACGAACTCCGATTTCCGCGTTCTACATATCCACAAACTCGTATCGACGCGCTCTATGACTTTTGTGAAGGAAGTTTTCGGAGAATCTCAACGAATAAAAAGTCAACCTTTAGCAACCCCCCTAAAACCATATTCTTCAATTAATTATTCGCCCGAAACACTTCCGCTCCATCCACGAGCCACGAAACCGTCCAATAGTTATAAAATTAATTCTGGAAAAACCTCAGAAATAATTATGAATTTCCGGGGCATCACAATCGTGTACCACAATGAATTGTATATAGATATTGATATAATTATGAAATCAATTTAACAAAGTAAATCAATCCTAATACACGAACAGTTCTAATATATATATATATATACACACACACACACAAGGAATAAGTTTTGTTGAATTTAAACAAAGAGAGAATAGAATCACTGACTTGATAATAGATAGAGGCTTGCTTGCAGCAATCTCCTAAGACAGAAATTCGTCCCTACTCTTGTGCTTGTAGTTCCTTGGACGTCTATCTTGCAGGATACAACTATCTGATTCAAGTCGAAGCACTTCGACTTGAATCCTGTCAAACTTTACTATGTGTTTCTCTTTTCAGAAGAAGGAGGGGAGAGGAGAAGCGTGCGTTCTGTTTCTTCTTGCGTTCCATATATAGACCTCAGACGAACAGTTGTAACTGTTTGTTCCAATTTCAAACTCAATGAACAGTTGTAACTGTTGATAACTGTTGTTTGATATTTATCCGAAAATCAAACAAGAACCAGAAACAAAACGCAAAAAAGGAACTTATTTTCCTCGTTTGGCCCAAGTCCCAAGTGCCCCAAGGCCCAAGGCCCATCTATGATATTTAAATATATATATATATATATATTTACAACAGGGCATAGGTCTACTTCCTCCCAATTTTGGGCATTGCCTCTCTTTGTCCATTTAATAAGTGTTTTAAGAACCCTTATTAAAAGACATATTCCTTAAACCATTTCTTAGATGTGGGAGTCCCTCCCACATTCTCCAACAGAAACCACTGCGCATGTAAGCTCCCAAACCGGCGGCACGAAAATTGAATCTCACTGGCCCCTTCTTAGGGTTTCAGGACAATCAGTTCAAGGATGGATTGTTTCACTTCCAAGGGCTTTCCACCCCCATTCTCCCACCTGTGGGACGATATCTTTTTAGAGGTGCTGAGACTAGTACGCAAACCCATTTTTCTTTGACATGTAGGAAAGCCACATACTAATGACGACAATTGATACGCTCAAAGCAAGCATATAATTTAACCCTAGAAATATCATTAGTAGTATAAGCAAGTAGGGATCGTTCTATTCCGGGGATTGAGGGTACACCTGTCAATGTAAGACAATATAAACAATTAAAATAAAACAAAGTATAATATTTACACATATAAACACTATTCACGAAATTAGGGGGGTTTTTAGGTTTTTGGTTTGTTTTTCGAAAATTAAAAATAAGAATTAAAACTAAGTATAAACAAAAACACAAATACAAGAATGAAATGTAAGAAACAAAGATTAAAACCAAGTTCATGATTGAATTCGAATTAACTTCATATTGTTCTTCCAAGTCATGTGAAAGGAGTTGATCATGTGAAACATTCGAAAGCAAACGATTTCCCATATTTTACTTTTCAATGCTAATTAATCTAAATGAAAGCACATAGATTAATCCTATCAAACATGTAATCAAACCCTAGAAAGCTAGTCAATCATACATGTTCAACGCAAGAAGTTCAAGGAAAGGCTATCAACTCAAGTGTACAACTTAGTATGAATAAGTTCACCTAATTGCAATCCTCTTCAATTGAATTCGATTTTTGTCCAAAACCTTTACTACTTTGATTCAAGTTATACAAAACAAAAAGTTGATTTGTTCTTAAACCTAGCACCAATTTATATCAAAACCCTAAGTGTTTGCAACCACATAAGATTAAATACAAAGTTATCTATAAAGCAAATTCAATCGAACAATCACACTAAGCAACTATGGAATCACAACATAGAAATCGAAAATCCTTTATTCAATCATAAAATTTCAGATTATAAACCTTGTTCAAACATCAATGTTAACTAGACAACATCCAACGAAATCCTAACAAGGAGAATCAAAAGTGATTACAAGAAAGAAGGTTGAATTACACCGTGAATGGAGAGATGGATGAATGATTCGAATGATGAACTAATGAAGCTTGAAAGCAAGCTTCAAAGTACACGGCTTCAAGGTGGAATGGATGATGATGCTCACGGCCAAAGCTTGCTTCTTTCTTCCTTGCTTGAAAACGCCAAAAGTTGCACTAGAGAATGGAGAGAGCTTCCGCGCGTAGAGAGAATTTTCTGAATTGTGTAGTGGTTAGATGATATTTTGAGACGTCTAGGGTGGTGCATATATATAGGGGACGGCTATGCTTGGCCTCCGAGCCGTGATTTTCTGTTTATTTTCTCAAGGAATTAAATTAATAATTCCACATGCCTTCCACCAATGAGAAATTGCCAAGTAAGCCCTAGTGTGTCATCCAACCAATCACAAAACTCCAAGAAGATTCCCTAATATATTCTTGCCGAAATACTTGAATATTTTCTGATTTTCTTCTTGTATTTTCGTCCAAAATATACTTAGGGTTTCTAGGAATGCTCTAGACGCCATTGGTTGCTTTTCTTTCATAAACTTCACCCTAGAAAATCTCTTGCGTAATCTTTTATTTTCTCTTGATATTTCACGCCACTTTTCTCTCCTCCCTTTAGTTTTCACGGCAATGCAACCCCAGGGTTAGGGTTATGCGTCACAAACCCTAATGTCATGGGTTTGATGGGCCTTGATCCATTTTGCCGAAAATCCAAAGAGTTCTTGGGCCTCGTTGCTTCATTTTCAAGCCTTCTCACTTTCCAACGCAAAACATTATTTTTCCATTTCTTTTTCATGGTTGCGTTGGAAACTTGCTAGGGAAGCCTTCCTCCATTTCGTAGATTTCCTGGTTGGACTAGGAAAGCTTATTTCTTCATTTCTGCTCAAATGTGTGGGCCGTTTTCTCTCAAATTCGTTCGTCTTGATGTTCGCAAGCTCCTCTTTCCATTCGTGCGTTCATTTCCACTTTTTAGCTCGGAGGTCCTGAAATAGAAAACTATACTTAAAATAGAGACTTCAAATATGACAATAAATAAACTTACTTAAAAATGAAACTAAAAAATAGAAACTTTCCTAAACTGAAAATGGCAACTTGCCAGAAATGAGAAATGAAAACTACAAAAATGGAAACTTTCTACAATAAGGAACTTTCCCAATCAAAGAATGGAAACTTTCCAAAACAAGGATTTTTCAAGGAAATGGCGCAGCAAAATGTAGGGAAATGCAGTTAAAACGTCGCATTAAAATGCTCCTATCAACAATGCATTGGCTTTGATACCCGTGGATACCGACCCGCCTGCTAAGAGAGATCGGCCATTTCCATCTCCCAAAAAACTGCAATTTATGATGTCTGATTTGCTGAAGGGTAAAACAAGCCCTATTGCTCCCTCAAAGAAGGTAAAAATGCCTGAATTCCCTACTAAATTCAATGCAAAATCTCTGGGTTTGGTGGAAACACCAGGTGGTATGCTAGTACCTGCAGAGGGTATGATGCCTAAATCTTTACAATTTGAGCTTCCTGGTGGAAAAAAGAAGAGAGGTCGGCCTTTGGGAGCAAAGAACAAAAATCCACCCAAAGTAAAAAAGGTTGCTGCTGAAGATGTCCTAAGTGTACTGTATTCAGGAAAGCCTCCAAGCCCTAGCTTCAAGGGCAAGGAGAAGATATAGGGTTTTTCTTTTGTTTAGCCTATAAACTATGTAAAATGTCTGGCATAGTTATAAGCTCACTTAAATAAGTGAGCGATAAGTTCGAATAGAGTAGGTCTATCCTATGTACCACTGTGGCTCCTCCACGAATTCTTGTCTGGCCATGGTTATGTGTTAGCGGATGGGTATGTAATGACCTTCTTGGCATGCTTTTTATTATCAATGGATTTCCATTATTCAAAAAAAAAAAAAAAAAAAACTCCAATACCATAATTAATGGATTCTGAGCATATTTAAAAATCAATGTCATGACAATTAATATATAAATTTAGAACCAGAAGTGTGAATTTTGCTTGTCTGTCATCATACTTAATTTAAGGATTAAATACTGTTTACTCTATATACTTATGAGGTTTCGTCGTTTCAATCACTAACGTTCGAATTTCACCTAAAACCTCCTCCAACTCTCAATTTCCTCACAATTTGTCCATGCCGTCACGCTCCGTCCAAATTGTCAGTTAACTTGCTGATGTGGTATCCATTTCACACCGAAATGTCTATTTTACCCTCAATTACTTTTATTTTATTTTATTCTCTCTCTCTCTCTCTCTCTCTCTCTCTCTCTCTCTCTCTCTCTCTCTCTCTCTCTCTCTCTCTTCTTTTTTTTCTTTTTACCACTTCTTCTTCCAGCTCTCTACGATCACAAACGGCATTCCTCTCCTAACTTACGCCTCCCCTTTTAGACTAAGACACCCTTCCACTAATCACATTTTTTCACAAACCACCAAAACAACTCAATCCATACTAGGTGCACCCAACATAAATCCGATTCTTCTCAAATTTTCACAACCAAATTCTTAACATAATTTCAATCCACAATTGCAATACCAGCAATACGATAATCATCCCACTAATATTTCCTTTCTAATTCAAACATAAACCCAAACCATCAAAGCTACAACAATTCGATAAAATTGACAACCAAGAGAAATTTCGACTTCATCCCAGCCAACTTAACTTCCGATCATTAACACGAGTAAAACTTTGATTCAAGATTCAATTTATACCTTCGCAAATTGATTCCAACAAAATCAACTCACTGCCGAAACTCGACTAAATAAGCATAAGTTACGAACCAGAGCAAAAACAGAGCAAGGTAAAAAGCATTCAACTTTGTGAAAAAAAAAAAAACAACTGGGTAAATCTAAAGCATTCATCTTTGCCTTAATAAACCCAAATCTCTTACCCTATCAAACCCAGGATCACAACCCTGAGAGTTGAAAGTGGACGACAGGTAAACCAAATCCTGCTTAAACCTGAAACCCAGTTTAAGAACATTAGGGTTAACAAACGCATCCCTCAGCAAAACCTAGATTGAAAGCAGAGGGACGGAGGCCAAGTCGAGTAGGAAGACGACGACCAAGTTGTCGGTGAGTTGTCGGCCGAGTTGGCAGGCGAGTTAGAGGAGAGTGACGATTGGGTAAGTGGGGTGGTGGGAGCAGAGGGGCTTCCACTCAGCGTCGAGGGCAATGATGGCCAAGTGAGTCAGGGAGCATGTGTGTGAACTCGGGAGAATCAGTGGAGGAGACGAAGTGGGTTTTCAGGGGCATTGGGCTTATGGGATCCATGGAAGAAGAAGAGGTAAAAAGAAAAAAGGAAAAAGATTTTTTTTTTTTTTAAGTAATTGATGGTAAAATAGACATTTCGGCGTGAAATGGATGACACGTCAGCAATTTAAAGGACAATTTGGATGGAGCTTGATGACAAGGACTAATTGTGAGGAAATTGAGAGTTGGAGGAGTTTTTAGGTGAAATTCGAACGTCAGGGACTGAAACAAAGAAATCCTATAAGTATAGAGAGTAAACAGTATTTAATCCTTAATTTAAGGAACCGTAGATACATTATACACTTGGGCTGATATACAACTAGTTGGTTGTCTTTATGTGTTGACATAGTGTGCTGCTCTTGCCATGCAGCATAAGAAGAGGTCAAGAGAAGAAGAAACTAATTGTAGTGACGAATTTGTGACGGAACATGAGAACATGCCCTAGATAGAGGCACAAGATTCACGCATGAAACATGTTTGGTCAGCATTATAATGTGTGCAAAATGATTTTAACACTTTGAAGAGAAACCTTGATATGATTCAGTCGGATGTGGTACAATTGGCTGAAGTAGTCAAAGTGGTGAGGATGACCTTAATGACATTCAAGGAAGACACCGTGGGAACCATCATCTTGGAGATAATGAAACACTACAAACCTGAGGTGAATGTGAAGGAGCTAATGCCCACAACTAACCCGGATAGGGCAACAACAGAAGTAGGGAGAAACAGCGCACACTTTAATGGTGTAAGGGAAGTGCAGTCAAGAGGAAAACATTCTGATGATCCCTCACCGATGATTATTACCAACAACAATGTTAATCGGAAAGGGGAAGTTAACACAAGGGTACGTGGGAATCTCTTTGTTATAATTTGGACTATTTAGAAGTAATCAATATCAACTCGAAATGCATATATGAAATCTAGTTTCTAAATTGGAATGGAAGACCATGGAAAGAAATTAAAATAAAATTCTCATAGTAGGAATTTGATAGTCCAATGTCAATTCAAAATTATGAAGGGATTAAAACATAGTTATACGAGAGTAATCAATGTGAATATGTTACTAATCGTTTAAGGTTTACATAGTGCTGGCAGGGAAAGAGCAAAAGTGTAGACAATATTTTCCTACTATATTAGATTGTTCATATTGTTCTATTAGCCCTGGGCCCCCTCCTAAGGCTACGGGAAAGAGCATAAAGGAGAAAAAGAAGCAAGCCTCGGTCCTTGCCCCCAAGAAACTTGTCCGAGCTCTATTCAACGGCCACCACAACTAGAGGTCAAAACAAGCAAGTCAGTGCAACTACTTCTAAAGAAGACATTGATCTATTGGATTTTATATTTATAAATAGGCCCCGACAGACATGGATTCCAAGTACGTCTGGCATTTTAATGTCCTATATCATGTAAAGTGGTGTGAAACCACAAAAGCCAGTTTATTTTTTAATCGTGTTTCATAGTATGGCCATTGCAATTGTGGATGAAATGCATATTACAAGAACAGATCTGCAATGTGTCGAGCTTAGGGGATTACTGTGCAGCTTGGTAAGTCATCCGAACACAACTTCTATGCAACCAATGTTTGCAAGTAACAGTAATAATAATTCCTTGAGAGTATTACGCTACAATTTCTGTTTAGTGTCAATGACTAAGTAAATAGGAATTAATTTATGTAATATAAATAGTTTTGAATCTGTGAAGGAATTGCTACACATATGGTGTAGGTTAATAGAATACATAAACTGAAGAAGTAATTTTGCGTGAAATCATACAAATAGATCTTCATTCCGATGCTTGAGCCCTCCGAATATGATAAAGCTGGGCACTAGTATTTGTTGGTCATACAGCCTAAGGACCATTATGCCAAGATATTGGATAGTGCTCCAAGCCAAACGAAAGCTACATCACGCCAACGGGACGCACGTACAGTGGTCAGTTTGTTAAATATCCAAAAACTCTAGAAATACAAAATGTGCAATTGGATAAGTGGGTTGTTGTGTTGCCAATTACTAATTCCCTTTTTTAATTTTCAAATGTAGATGTCCATGCTAGACGCCATTTTCTTCACGACTTCATTGAACATTTTGATGCACCACTAACACTAGGAAGTCTTCCATTCAGTGCGCTTGAAGATACTAGGCCAATCCAACTGAACGCTACGGACTACGACCTTTTTGTGATAAGAAACATGCAAAGATATGGAACTGATTGGGCTGCCAATGTAATGCTAAAACTAAATATGTGGAAATCCCTAAGAAAATTGTCATTGTGTTATTTGATCTAAGACCTAACCAAAATCTCAAAATTGTTCTGTGTAGTATGATTCAGGAGTCGAGCATGCAAGTTTGGTGATCGATTGTCTTAGGCATGAGAAGAATGAGGTCGGAGACTTGCATGTTATAGTGGACCAGTCATTACTCCGATGGAGGCAAAATGAGAATAATGAAATGTATGACTTGGGAAAGACCGAAACTGCGAACAAGAAACACGGGGGGCTTTCTATAATAGAGATATCTGAAGATTCAACACAAATTGGTATTAAAAAATGTGCAAGAGATACTGCACCAGGTAGAGTGTAATGAGCTGACAGGTAACTAGCTTGCAACACAAACATGCAAATACAAGCTGAGGGGGCAATTTTATACAGACCTAAACATAAACAATGGATTTTATCATTACATGTTTAGGGCCCACAGGGTTTGTACATGCCATATATTCCTTAACTGAGGTTTGAGTCATGGACTTCCACAATGAAGAGGTATAAATGACCTATCACATTTGCCGATTAATCCATAATCTAGTCACTATTTCTTACAAGGGACAAAAAATTAGTTTTATGAAATTAAGTTATGATTACAAAATATTCCAATGAGTTTAATGCAAATGTTTGAGAATTCGATAACATGAATGACATCAGGAGAAGCCCCAATCCATGTACTTCAAAAAAAAAAGAAAAAGTGTTGTAAACAAGGCTAATCTGAATAAGTTGGTGATGATCAATCACTTATTACTTAGAATCTCTGGGACAACATTAGTAACAACTAATAAGCATGTCTATTATTGGTAATCAAAGATTGATTGAGTGATGTGAATACCCCCTCCTCCCTCTCATGGTTATTTGCCAAAACAGTGAGAAGAGCTTTTGTAGCTCTTCTGGAGTTAAAACTCAATGAAGCTACCAAAAGGCAGAAGTTAGAAGGAGGTCACTTGCATAAGGTATAGAAGCTATATAGTTGCATTATAAGAAACTTTGATAATTCATTTTAGACTAGAATATTGTCTGATATCCAGTCTTGGACCAGAATTTACTGCATGAGAATATGCTCTTATGACAGGTTACTACTAAGGCAATGCAGCAAACTAATTTCATCCATGAGGCAACTAAAAAGGTATGATACCTAGTGCATGATGCTTGAATTTGCTACACCTATATATTTTATTTGTCTGATTGAGCTTCAGTTTGTGCATTCCTAAATATGAATTTGAATATATGCATCTAGGTAGTCTGCATGTTGAAACTTTTGATAAGACCTCTACGCATGCCAAGTTAAAAATTACTATTCCAATAAAGCCCAACTTTGAAATGACATACAGGTAGCAAAGAATAAGGTGAGTTCTTGCTGTGAGCACAGAAAGGAAATTGTTTTGGTAATTAGTATTGAAGGAAGCTAGATTATATATATTTCAGGCCTAACCATGAGTTTGAATTGGTTTACTCTATCATGCTCTTCCCTTAAGTTTATGAGTTTTACACTGCAGATTTTTTAGGCTCCCTTACTGCCACTGGCAAAGAGGAGTACTGCAAAGTTGCCAGAATTTCATGCAATCTTGTTTAATTCATATGAAGCATCTGCTCTCAATTATGTTTAGAGCACTCCTTTATCTTTCTGACCATTTTGTCATTTTAGGTGTAATTGTCTTTTGTAAATTATAAGGATCATGATCAAAGACATAAATTAATGCAATGCCCCAATATTACAATATATTACTTTTGAATCATTTTATTTTAAGAAATATGGATTGAATATCCTAGCAGCAGTTACAAATTAGTTTATAATTATAAAAAAGAAGTAAATAAGAACTGATACGAAATATTATGACAGAACTAATGTCTCATTAGCTAGTGGATAACGAAATATTATGACAGAACTGATGTCCCAAAAGTTAGTGCACATCGAATTATAACATATTGATTGATATGTTATATAAGATTGAACATCAATATAGATTCAATAAACGATGTCCTAAGAGTTACGAGACATCAATACAGAATGAGAACCGATGTGCCAAAGACTAAAAGACATTGTTTGTGTCTTGAGAAACGATGTTAAAATCCATAGTTGTACTTGCTGCTGGACTTATACTTCATTAAGCATTAAATGTTAAAATATGAAGGTTTAACAATATCTAAACACACCAATATGTCATCATAATAACAGTTTTACATCAATTCTTGTTGCTTATCCGATGTCTATTTTGTTATGGACATCGGTTTTTTAACTGATGTCTTTTCTTTCGTGATCTTTAATATCATCCACTAAGACATCGGTATGTTTTTTTTAACATCAGCCAAGAATTGATGTCTGAGGCCAAAATTCTAGTAGTGGATTCTCACATGTATATATGTAGGAATGAATCAAGATAAAAGCATGACATGTAAGTGTTTAGCATGCAATCGCAGTGGAGATACTAGCAACGCTGTGCATTTTATAGTCATATTCGATAACCATGGAGACATTTAAAGCATCGTATCAATATTTAGACATAGGAAATATGCTACTAAAATTATCATATTTTGTAGGTATATGCTTAGATTGTCGGAATCAATGAAGCATGTGAAGTATGACATTAGCTCAAATTACAAGGGTGTAGATGAAAACTTGTTTTAAATATAAAGTAGCCCTGTTGGGGTGATGGTACCTTCTCAAAAGTAAATATGTGATTCGTGCTTTATCCTGATTCTAATTGGGGATTCAAGAGAAGGAGTATCAGATGCATGTTCCTTTCATAGCAAAGGAGTATCAATCATTTTTCATGACTGATCCTAATTGGTCTAGAGAAGGAATGCAGAATGCTATCAATAAGGATTTTGGGATGGAGGTTGGATACCAGATGTGCTATAGGGCAAGGATGAGAGCTAGGAAACTAGCACAAGGCACATATGAAGACAAGTAGAATTTGCTTGAGAGCTATGATCATGAGCTCAAGAAAAGGAACCCTGGTACCTCTGTTTGGATTCAGATTGAGTTGAATGGAGAGGTGACTAGATTTAAGAGGATTTACGTATGTATAAAAGCTCTAAAGACTGGATGGACGCAAGGCTACAGGCCATTCATAGGGTTAGATGGCTGTCACTGGAAGATAGTTCACAAGGGTCAGCTGCTCTCAGTTGTTGGCGTTGATGGAAATAATGGGATTTACCCTGTAGCTTGGGCCATAGTAGAAGTAGAGAGCAGGGAGACTTGGACATGGTTGATGGACACACAGGTTCTAATATTTGTCACAGTGGACATTAAACTTTTATGAGTGATAAGCAGAAGAGACTGGAGCAAGCCATCAAAGAAATGAAGAATTGTTCCCAGATGTTGCACACATGCATTGTGTCAAACATATTCACAATAACTTGAAATTTTTGAAGGATGATTTGGATATACATCACAGTGGACATTAAACTTTTATGAGTGATAAGCAGAAGGGACTGGAGCAAGCCATCAAAGAAATGAAGAATTGTTCCCAGATGTTGCACACATGCATTGTGTCAAACATATTCACAATAACTTTAAGAGTGATGGACACACAGGTTCTAATATTTGAACTTTAAACTTCTAAAATTGTTTGTCATAGCTTATGTGTGTTTCAAACTAAGCATGTTTAATTGTTAATTGATTATAGGGATGGAATTGAAACAAAAGCTTTGGCCAGTGGCAAGAAGCTGTACTATGAACACTTTCAGAAAAGCAATGGAAGATTTGAAGAAAAGCTGAGTTAGTGCATGACAATGGTACATGGACAGGCCTGCAATTTACTGGTCGAAGTCACATTTCCATGCTAAGTTCAAATGTGACTGCCTTCTCAACAACCACGGTGATAGCTTTAACAAGAGCATTTTGGGAGCAAGGAAGAAGCCTATACTATCATGTATGGAAGAAATCAGAACAACAACTATGGTGAGGTTAGCAAACCGAAGGTAGTCTGGTTCTAATTGGAAGTGTAAGGTAGGGCCAAGAGTGGAAAAGTTGTTGAAGAAAAGTGCAGAATTAAGCCATAAGTATAGGCCAGTTGCATCAAGTCTATGGAGGTCTGAGGTACAAGGAAGAGGGGTTGGATGTCAGAGTGGGGTGGTTGCACAACACTCAGTTGCCTTGGATACCAAGTCCTGCACTTGTGGAAGGTATGATGTATCTGGCCTACCATGTGGCCATGTAATATCAGCCATCTACTCAAAAGGAATGAGCCTTGATGACTCTGTAGATGCCTACTATACTAAGAAGACATACATGAGGTCCTATGACCCAATTTAGGCCTCATCATATGGCCCTTGGGCCCGAAGCCCGGCCCAGCCCTTCCATTAGGGCGGGCCGGCCCGACCCTTTTTTATTTAGGGTAGGGTATGGGTCACACAAATAAAGCCCGGCCCTACCCTACGGCCCGGCCCGATTGAGCCCGTAAGGGCTAGGCCCGGCCAGGCCCTAAAATTTATATTTTATTTTTGTTATTTTCTATTACATGTGTTATATGTATAAAACTATGGAAGTGTAGAAAATTATTTCAATCTGCCATATTAGGAAATGAGTCTTTTAAATTGAGCCATATTTTGAGAAGAAAAAATAAATTTTTTTAAAGAATTAACCGTTAATTCGGCAAAAAACGCCGCCGTTTTAATATAATCTTATGGGTATTTAATATTTACCAATAATTACTGTTAACTAATTAACTGTAATAATTACAAAGCTATTATTTCAAATTGGACATATATTCATGTAATACCAATTTTGAAATAAATCAAGTAACCAACATAACTAAAAATAATCAATTGGTCGAGTTGAAACCATTTTACCAATGTAATGTTAACTTCTTAATGAGCAAAATGGGGGACGAAATGGAATTTTTTAAAATGCACCGCTGGATGTTATTTGCATATGAATATATGTTAGTGGTAGAAATTTCAACAATTTCCGCCTTCGTTTGGACCTCGATCTACCCGGTCAACTCAATACCCTAAATAGAACATAAAACAAATATGCTCTTAACCGGTCCTTGGCAATTCACTTTTTTCGATCTTTCAGCTCCCACACTCTCATGGGTAGGGGGGTCTACTTATGGATGTCAAAATTCCGCAACGTTTGTCCGCGCATGGTGCCGCTCCCCTTAGGGAAGTTTGCTTGTGCAAAGCGTTGACCGCTCCGTTAGGTGCCTTATTCACGGCGGATCAGCCTAATTTCTTTACACAATACCTATCACTATTGTATAAATATATAAGAATTTTCCGATTGATCGATTTTCATTTCAAAAATTTTGGATCGCACATAATCCTTATATGTCTTGTAATGTAGTATAACTAGTTTATTAGGCTTGTTACCCTCCATGAGCAAAATAGGGGACGAAATGGAATTTCTTAAAATGAACCGCTGGATGTTGTTTTCATATGAATATATGTTAGTGGTAGAAATTTCAACAATTTCCGCATTCGGTTGGACCTCGATCTACCCGGTCAACTCAATACCCTAAAAAGAACATAAAACAAATATGCTCTTAACCGGTCCTTGACAATTCACTTTTTTCGATTTTTCAGCTCCCACACTCTCATGGGTAGGGGGTCTACTTATGGATGTCAAAATTCCGCAACGTTTGTCCGCGCATGGTGCCGCTCCCCTTAGGGAAGTTTGCTTGTGCAAAGCGTTGACCGCTACATTGGGCGCCTTATTCATGGCAGATCGGCCTAATTTTTTTACACAATACCTATCAATGTTGTATAAACATATGAGAATTTTCAGATTGGTCGATTTCCATTTCAGAATTTTTGGATCACATATAATCCTTATATGCCTATTAATGTAGTATAACTCGTTTATTAGGCTTGTTATCCTCCATGAGCAAAATGGGGGACGAAATGGAATTTTTTAAAATGCACCGTTGGATGTCGTCCGTATATGAATATATGGTAGTGGTAAAAATTTCAGTGACTTCCACCTTCGGTTGGGTCTCTATCGACCCGGTCAACTCCATACCCTAAATAAAACCTAACACAAATATGCTCATAACCAAGAATTTGCAATTTTTTTTTTTTGATCTATCAGCTCCCACACTCTCATGGGGTGGGGGTTCTATCACCTGCTGTCAAAATATGGGGATGTTTGTTCGCAAAAAGTGCTGCTCCCCTTACAAAAGTTTGCTTATACAAAGTGTTGACCGCTCCGTTTGGTGCCTTATTTAATGCATATCGACATAATTTTTTTACACAATACCTACTACTGTTGTATATGCATATGACCATTGTCAGATTGATCAATTTCCATTTCGAAATTTTTGGCCCGCCCGAATAAGCCCTAAATTTTTTTTATTTTTTCTATTTTTTAATTATGTTTCTCTTTTTTCTATAGTATGCAATTTATCTATTTCTTTGTAATTGATTTCATAAGTTTTGTTTTCTTTAATTTCTATTTTCTTTGTTACACAACAATTAATATTGAGAGATTTATATAGATAGTTAATTGAATATAACCACCTTAACTAATATTAATAAATGTTATAAGTTACAAGTGTGTGTGTGTATTAAATATGTTCAATAAAAAATAATGAGTCTTTTATTACAAATATATACCATTAAGCCATATTTTGAGAAGAAAAAAATAATGTTTTTTTTTTTGTTAAACAAAATAAGGCCCTTTTTTGGCCCATTTCGGTCCTATTTGGCCCTATTTGAGGGCCAGCCCTTTCGGCCCTAACGGATCGGGCTTTTCGGGCGGGTAAGGGTTAGCATATTTAAGCCCTGGCCCGACCCTACCCGGCCCTAAATTTTGTTTACTTTGACTAGGCCCGGCCCTACCCGACCCTAAGCCCTAAAATTTAGGGTAGGGCCGGCCCTAGCCCGGCCCATGATGACCCCCTAACCCAATTATGCATCCAATTGTTGGAGAGAAGGAGTGAGAAAAGATTCATAGGCCAATTGCTCCTCCTTTGTATAGAAGACAACCGGGCAGACCTAAAATGAGTAGGACCAAAGAACTAGGTGAGGTGTTTTACTTGTCCAGTTTCAGTTCAGTTGGTTACTTCACTTTTACTAACTTTCACAAGTTCTTTGTTGGTTTGTAGGTGAGGTGGCTCCACTTCCTGGAACAACCAAGCTACCAAAGGTATACTATTCTCAGGTAAAGTGTGGGACCTGCCATCAGAAAGGCCACAATAAGAGGACTTGCCAAAAGAGAAATCAGGTATGGTTTTGAGATATTTTTGAGTTATTTCTAAGTGAATTAAATGGTTGGAAGTGTTGTTTGCTGTGGAATGTGCAACAGTTGCTAAACTATTTGTTATTGTAGGCACCCAATGAGAATGTACAAGCCCAACCTACTGAGAATGCAGAAGTCCAGTCTCAGCCTATGCATATGCCTCCCCAGCCAGAGCCTATGCATTCCCAAACTGCTGATCCTGTGCAGCCCCAATCTCAGAGTGACCAAGGACCCCAAGTGGATTATGTGGCTACCCAACAGTCCTAGACTACATCATCTGCCCCAGAAGGAGGATTCCAGCCCTAGTTCAGAGCTAGGAGGTTCAAATCCCTTGCTCATAGGAGACCCAAGCCTTACAATGCACCCCCAAGCCCACCAAGTTCAGATGAATGAGTATCAGATGTTGTTTTGCAGGAACCAGATTATGATGTTAATGCTACACTTTTATGACTTTTTTTAGCTGGTTCTGAAATGGCTTTTGTTAGACATGCCATTTTTGTTGTTTAGATGCCTTCAAACATTGACATTTTAAGTTGTTGAATATGACTTGGGACATATGCTTTATTTCATGACTTTGGTGGCAGTGGACATGCCTTGTAGTATGAAAATATGTGTTGTTATGGACAGATGTTAGCACATGTGTTGTTTGATTTCTTGGCCATTTTGGGCTATTAGAATGTTAAGCAGTTAGAATGAAGTTCAGGTACCAATATTGTATGAATTTTGGTCAAAATTTGTTGGGTAAAATCCTCAAATGGTACCCGAATTATTACGAAATGCACTTTTTAGTACCTATAAATTTTTAGAGAGTCTAGTGGTACATGCACTATTCATCCGTTAGCCCCTATGGTACCTCCGTCCATTATTCCGTTAAAAAGGTCTACGTGGCGGCCATGTGAGACTCATGTGAGTAAAATAACAAGGGTAAAATAGTATTTTCATTTATATATACAATTATAGTATTATAATATATTGAAGGTCTTGTTAAAGGAAAAACATATTGTGTGCCTTCGTCAAAGCAACTGACGGAGAGGGAATCAAGGAATCAGTGATTACCATCAATCAGCACAATTATAGATCAATCAGCATTCAATGTATTTAATGTAATTAATATTTCCGTTGTAACTCTATCCCTATATAAAGGGACTATGAAATGAAATGAGTAGACCATTCCAATTATCATTTTACTTTAACACGTTATCAGCACCTTTGCAGCCTCCAGCAGCCCATCTCTGCGCTTCCAGTCCACTGTCGCTCCCCACTGTCGCCGCAACCACTGATCGCAAACGACGTAACAGCCCCGCTCCTACACCAGAAGGAAAGAAAGCCGGAGGAAGAAGAAGAAGAAAAAAAAAAAGAGGCAACTCGGGCCGAAGTAAGGACCCGGCCCAGAAAGAGGAAAAAAAAAAGGGCTCTGAAAAAAAAAAAAGGGGGAGCAGGCCCAGAAAAGAAAAGAAAAAAAAACAGAAACAGAAAAAAAAAAACTTGACCCAAAGTAAAGGGGCTAGTTCAGAGAGCAGAGCCCAGACCGAAAAAAAAAAAAAAAAAAAAAAAAAACAAGCCTTGAGGCCCAGAAAAAAAAAGAAAAAAAAAACAAGGCTCAAAAGAAAGAGGAAGCGGCCCAGTTTTTCTCAAGCATACAAACATCGCACGCCTGCATCAACAAGCGCGTGTGTTAGGATCGTTTTTCTCGAAACCAAGTATGTTCTCTTTTATTTTCATACCATGTATTTATTAATTAGATTTTTTTATTTTATTTTATTTTTGAGCATGCTATTTATTGCTTGTTATATATGTGATATATATTCGTTGAATCTAAAGTATGTGAAATTTATTATTTTTACGCATGTTTTATACCCTATTGTTTATACCTTTATTATATTTGTTATTAAGCATGTTTAATTAGATAATTTTAATCATTTTCAGCATGCCTGTTTTTATGTTTTATATAATTACCTTTAAG
Source organism: Rosa lucieae (assembly GCA_024704745.1). NCBI lineage: Eukaryota > Viridiplantae > Streptophyta > Magnoliopsida > Rosales > Rosaceae > Rosa > Rosa lucieae. The sequence continues at coordinate 40,319,614 of CM045493.1, read as the reverse complement.
CATGATTTATCCTTATATAAATTATTCCTAAGCATGCCTTTATATTATGCGCTCATTTGTATTTTATGTTATGCATGATATATTCTTGCCATTGTTATATGTAGTATTAATTATTGTATATTTGTAAAATCTTGAACAAGCCATGTCATTTATTTTTATATATACCATGTTTTATTATTAAATGTGTTATAGTTATTTTTGTCATACAACATATAAAATTATGCTTTGCCATGATAATGAAAATTCATGCGCATTTATACACACAACATTACTGTGATAAAGTATTTTCACATAGCATCGAAAAAAAAATGTGTGGACCATTACGAATTGGTCTTGAAATCTAATTCTACGTTTGGAAAAATAAACACGTGGATGTCTTATGACTGCGTAATTTATATCTTCTCTCTTGTTTATGTAGATGGCTGATCCAAACTCGGACCTGAGTTTGACATCTTGGACTCAGAAGGACTGAGTACCATCGTTGGTTTCCGATATGGAAACTGCCTTTGTGGCAAAGACTACACTGCCACCATTACTGATCCCAAAGATGATGAACTATCTAATAAGGTGAAAGCAGATGCCTTAATTTTTCTGAGGCGACATATTGATCCTAGCCTACGCTGGGAGTACCTTCAGTTGAAGACACCCAAAGCACTGTGGGATGCCCTTAAAGGACGTTTTGGGAACATTCACGATACTTTGCTCCCAGGACTGGCTGTTCAGTGGAATGGAATCCGCTTGCTTGACTATAAAAATGTCAATGACTTCAACAAGGACTGTTGCGCTTAAAGGAACGTCTCAATTTCTGTGGAAGGGAAATCACAGAAGATGATTGATATCACGACTCTTACCACATTTCCTAATTCATCTTTATACTAGCGAACCAGTATCAGTTGGATTATGACAAACAAAGAATCACAACCTTCAATAAGTTGATAAGCCTACTGCAAGTGGCTGAGAGACAAATAAGATTCTCTTGAATAATAATGCCAGGCCCACTGGGACAAAGAAAATTCCCGAGGCTAATTATGGAAAAATGAAAGGTGGAAATAACTCCAATGCAAGGGGGTTATAGACGGCTGATCCCTACCCACATGGCAACATGATGCACCACGTGGAAAGGGACATGGGGATCATGGAAACAAGATGCCAATGGAAAGATTTGACAATGAACCATGCTATAGGTGTGGATTCATTGGCATTGGTACAAGAACTGCCAAGCAAACAACAGAATAGCAGCCAATTACAAGAGGTATAGAGAGTCTAAAGAACAAGTGGCTCACTATATGGAAGAGGAGGTCAGACCTAGACGTCAACCTTACGTTGCAGACTCCAATGGCAAAGAGGAACTTGCTAAGTCAATGGATGCTCTCAATCTTGACTGATCTGTTTTATTCATTTTATTTTCCAAAGACAGTTGTGAAGGCATGCCTCATTTTTAATTAGACTATTGTTTTAGTCTTAAAGTTTATTTTCAATCATGGATTGATGAATAAGATTTTCTGAACAAGACCTTGATTTGATTATCGTTGGTTATTAATAAATTTTGAATTTTATTCTGAAGTATTGAATTTATTTCAAATTTATTTTCTATACACATATTACTTGGTTCGACATAGCACTATAAAGATGTAAAGCAATACATCTAGAGAAAAATTATTAGAATGAAAAGATACCATTCTAGCAAATAGAAAATCTAAAGAATATGAGTTATATTTTCTAAATACCTCCCATTTATTTATAGGAATGAATGGAGGAGAACTTGAGTGCTTAGATGATAGTGGGACTACCCACCACATATTAAGTAATAGGCAATTATTCATTGAACTAATAGCCTATAATTTCTCTGTGACTACGATGATGGATTATCAAAACTAATAAAATGGCGAGGAACTGCCAAACTTTTTGCTCCCTAATGGCGCAACATTTCAAGTCACAGACGCTCTATATGCACTAAGAGCTAATCGAACCTTGTTAATGTTTCAAAGCAATTTTGCCAACGGTTATCACGTTAAAAACACACTGTGAGAATGGAACTGAATACCTTGATATTACATCTAATGACTGTGGAAGGAAACACATCTTAGAGAAACTTATGAGTCAATTTAGTAAACTGTACCTCACTACGATTCGGATCATTGAATCCTATACTGTCACCAACAATGAAATGTGGGACACTGTCATACAGGCTTTTTGCATGACCGCCTATGGCACCGAGGTCGTGACATGATGATCCGTTTTTTCAAGAACTCACACGGACATCCCTTCTTTCGAGTGGAAAAATGGGAGAAAACTCCGCCACACTGAAGGTGTCGGTTCTAGTATTGCTCAAATGCAGTCATTGCCTTCTGAAGTACCGAAGCACTACCTCTCTCCCATTATGCCTCATTGACTATTCAAAGGCACATCACTTATTTTGCAAAGCCCTGCTCTTTAGCAAAAACAGGATCGCGAGACCTTATGCAAGATACAAAAAAAACATTCCATTCTTACAAAGGATACAAAGAAATGTCTGTGGACCTATCCATCCAGAATGTGGACCATTCAAGTACTTGTTTTCTGGTGGATGCTTCGACAATCTGGTCACATGTCGTTTTATTTCCACAAGAAATGCTGCAATACTCTTAGCACAGATTATACGTTTAAGGGCTCACCACCCTGATCACCCTATCAAGTCTATAAGGCTTGATAATGCTGGAGAGTTTACATCAAAAGCATTTGATGATTATTGCATATCTATTTTGGATCGATAGTAGAGCATCCTGTACCCCATGTGCATACACAAAATGTCTCGCAGAAGCCACCATTAAAGGCTACAGGTGGTGGCTAGGGCATCGGTTATGCGCACCAACCTGCCTATATCTGCATGGGGTTATGCATTATTGCACGCAGCTTTACTTATTCGTTTCAGACCCACAGCTAGCCAACCATTATCTGCGTACTAGTTGGTAACTGGATATGAGCCTGACATTTCACACTTACGCATATTTGGTTGAGCAGTATATGTGCCTATTGCGCCCCCACTGCGCACCAAAATGGGTCCTCAGAGACGATTAAGTATTTATGTTGGATACGACATCCCCAACATTATACACTATTTGGAAGCCTTGAACAGGCGATCTTCTACCGCTAGATTTGCGGATTGTCACTTTGATGAGACAGTCTTCCCGTCGTTAGGGGGAGATAGGAAAAAGGATTTTCCAAGGGAACGACGGAATTGTCATGGTTTGTCCCCACTCTGTCTCATTTTGATCCCACACTTCACAAAGTGAAAGTGAAGTGAAAAGACTAATCGATCTTCAGAACGTAGCAGATTCGATGCCTGATGCGTTTACTGATATCGTAAAAGTGACGGAGATCATATATACCAGCTGAAATGTTGCCTGCAAGGTTAAGTCCCTAACAAGGGGCACGGTGCCGCAGATAGGCACTGCAACCACTTAGTGGAGGTCAAGGGCCGTGGCTCCTCAAGGAAGAGGGGGGAGGCCACTTGGTTCGATTGACACTCACCCAAGGAAAGAAGAGGGTGAGTAAGGCACAAACCAATCATCAAGTATAGAATCCCTCTCAGATTATCTCTGATTATAGTTATGTCCATGAATCAATACTGGAGGGACACTCCGATGTTTGAAATGATTCCAGAGAACACAAAGAAATCTCAAAGGATTACGAGTACGTATGAGTTGATAGAAGATCTTCCCATACACATTGATGATATATACTGTTGCTCAAGGAATCATAGAGCACGATGATATCGAACCACGCTCTGTTGAAAAAAGTCAACAAGAGCAGCAGATTGGCCTAATGGAAAGAATCATCCAGGTCCAGGTTCGAATTAGATCTCTGACAAAGAGACAGGTATTTGGTCAGGTAGTGCTAACCCCACCAAGTGTAAAGCCTGTAGGACAGAAATGAGTCTTTGTCAGAAAGCGTAATGAGAAGAATGAAGTCTTAAGGTACAAGGCTCGCCTTGTGGTGCAAGGTTTTCTCACAACACCCTGGAATCGAGGAGACATACTCTCCCGTAATGGACGTTATAACATTCCGCTACTTAGTTAGCTTAGTAGTTTCCAAAGGACTGGAAATGCAGCTCATAGATGTGGTTACTGCATATCTCTATGGGGATCTAGATTCAGAGATATAAGAAAGTGCCTGATGGCCTTACATTACCCAAGCCAAGTGACTCTAAACCACGGAGTGCGTTTGCAACTAGGTTGAAACGCTCACTTTACGGATTGAAACAATCCAGACGGATGTGGTATACCCGTCTAAGTGACTACTTGATTGGGAAGGAATATAAGAACGATGAATTATGCCCCTGCGTATTCATAAAGAAAACAAGTTCCGGATTTGCAAATTGTAGTAGTATATGTCATAACTGGTACTCTTGATGAAATAAGAGAAACCGCGAGCTACTTGAAATCCGAATTTGAGATGAAGGATCTTGGGAAAACTCGATTCTATCTAGGTCTTGAACTAGAACACCGAGTTTGTGGAATATTAATCCACCAGTCTGCATATGTCCAAAAGTCAGGCTATATAACATGGACAAAGCACATCCTGCTAGCACTCCCATGATCGGTCTAAGTTTGGATGCAAGGAAAGATCCATTTCGTCCAAAGGAAGATGACGAACAAGTGTTGGGAGCTGAAATTCCCTATCTAAGTGCAATAGGCGCATTATTGTACTTAGTCCAATTTACTCGACTAGACATTGCATTCTCAGTGAACTTGTTAGCTAGATTTAGCTCAGCGCCAACGCAGCGTCACTGGAATGGTATCAAGAACATTTTCGATACCTAAAAGGAACCATTGATTTGGGACTGTTCTTTCCCTACAAAGAGACAAGAGGGACCGCAGATGGAACTGCAATCCTTAAAGGAAATGTTGATGGCGAAAGCGCCACTCACTACACTGAAACACCAAATGACGTTTTGGTTGGTTTTGCTGATACTGGATACCTCTATGACCCATATAAAGGTCGTTCGGAAAATGGTTATGTACTCACCATTGGGAACACGGCGATATCTTGGAGATCAACCAAGCAAACCTTGTGGCTACCTCCTCGAACCACTCAGAGATCATTGCTCTACTTGAGATGGTTCGTGAGTGTATATGGTTAAGAGCTATCATTACACATATTCGAGGGACTAGTGGTTTGAGTTCTACCACTGAAGAGCCTACTTGCATTTATGAAGATAATGCATCGAACAGATGAAGCTAAGATATATCAAGGGGATAATACAAAACACATATCACCAAAGTTTTCCTACAATCAGCAACAACAGACCCTCCTCAAGATTCAAGTGAATCAAGTAAGGTCTGAGGAGAATGTGGCAGATTTGTTCACCAAATCACTGCCTAAGGCCACAGTTGAGAAACATGTGAAAAGCATAGGAATGCGAAGACTTTCCAAACTCACTTGATTAATGTAAAGATCAGGGGGAGGTGTAGACGTCAGGGGGAGTCTAACACACACATGTCATTCTCAAATGTAGAAGGTGCGTTGTGCTCTTTTCCTTCGACCAAGGTGTATTTTTGTCCCACAGGGTTTTTATTGTTACTTGGCAAGGTTTTTAGTGAGGCAACAACTCATGCACCATTTCGTCTTTGACTTGGCACAAGGGGGAGTGTTAAAGGAAAAACATATTGTGTGCCTTTGTCAAAGCAACTGACGGAGAGGGAATCAAGGAATCAGTGATTACCATCAATCAGCACAATTATAGATCAATCAGCATTCAATGTATTTAATGTAATTAATATTTCCATTGTAACTCTATCCCTATATAAAGGGACTATGAAATGAAATGAGTAGACCATTCCAATTATCATTTTACTTTAACAGGTCTATAATTAAAAAGTAATTTAACACATAAAAAATAAAAATAATACCCAATCCGTTCTTCCCTATTCTTGGGTTACTTGGGGTAATTAATTTAAGTATTTTGTTTGTGTTTAGTTATTTTTTATAAAAATTAATATATATTCATTTGGTCAACTAATGAGATAATTTTTTCTCTAACAATTAATAGAATTAACCAATGGAAGTAGTAAGTAAATGGTAAATGTAGATATTCACTAATGAAATTCAATTCTAGCTCTCTCTCTCTTAATGGTTCTGGTACCATTTGAGGATTTTACCCAAATTTGTTTCCATCCAAATTTGGTGCGAAATAGGCGTCAAAGGGCCCACAAAACAGGTATGAGCAATCCCCACCACTGAGAATACTGTACAGACGAAAATACAACTTAAAACTTGCCAGTGGCAAACGGTGAAATGGGATCTAGGTATTTATGTTGTGTCGGAGAGAGTGAACGTCACGTACCAGTCTGACATTTTTTTAAATTGAGGTACCAAAATTATTAATGAAAAGAAGGTCGGATATGGTTCCATAACTTCCATTGGTTCGCATCTTTTTCCCTTTTCAATTTGCACCTATGAGATTGTTGGCGCCGAAGGTCTTTACAGTAATTTACTCTGTCATCTAAATGCTTCTCTACTCTCTGTAGCCGAAAAGGAAAGAAGTTGAATCCTCGGCAGCGAACAGAGGTTTGAGGCCTAGGGTTTTGCCATAATCAATTCGAGTTGGGTATTGGTAGGCATGGAAGTGCCAATCCTCGGCAGCGATTCACTGAAATGGATTGAGTTCCCTATTCCTTCTTCTAATGCCGCCACCGCCACCGCCACCGCCGATGCTGATACTTGTGCCCCTCTCACTCACGATTGCGCTTCTTCCATCGCCATTGGCGACCCTCCTACACATCTCATATGGTTCTTTCTCACTCTCTAACCTCTCTTTCAAATTTCTCCCACTTTCACAATCATTCAATTTTTTTTTTCCGGCTATTTGTACCAGGAGAATCCACAAGCATCTCCCTCACTCTCTCGAATTACTTGAGCTCTCTGCTGACAAAGAATTTCCAAAACTCGGACTGCGAATCACTTTTCCACAAGCACTCTCTTCCTCCGTTTTTCTTTGCAAAAATGAGGTATTCACACTTTCAACTTCTCTTTTCTCACTGGCTGCGTCGCCTACTCATATACATTATATGAATTTTGCAGATTGATGTCGGTTCCAGGAGCCACCCCTATTTGCTCTATGCATTGACCGTCGCCGGAGTCGCTTACCTTTTGAGACTTGGAACTGTCTCTAGTTATGCTTCCAACTCTGTTATTAGAGAGTTTAGCTTGCATCCCTACGGACCTATAACCAGTGCCGCAGCAACGCCAACCGGATGTCTTGTTGTAGGTCGGAATGACGGCTCACTTGCTTGCTTTCAACTCACACTTGAATCCACTGCTCCTGGTATTATCTCGCGGCTCTGTGATTCTTATAATCATTGAAATGCTCTTTAGTTTGCTGACATTGATTCCTATTAGTCTAATGTTTTCCCTCTGACAATGTCGGTTTGTATTCTGGATTTAGTAGCATGCTGCTTCGTTGCGCTCCCTTAATTCGAAATGTTCTTTCCTACTTCCATAGGTTTTCTGCAAGAGCTACGGGATGATCCAGGAATCGGTAGTTTGTGGGGTTTCATGTCAAGGTAGGTTCACTTAACTATATTACCCTCAACGTGCAATTTTTTGACATTTAGTTTGATAGCGTTTTGGTGACATTCTGACCTTTTGTTTTCTTGATGAACTTTGAATCTAAGTATGCTCCCCAATTGTGTGATAGACTTGGCATTCGGATGCCAAAGACCAGAATATGCAGGCTATTTGTTTTTCTTCTCATATCTAATTCTCAGATTAGCAATTCTACCCTGGCCCATACCCAATTTTGGTTTGTGTGGGGGCGGGGCTTCAAAATTCCCCACCCCTTGGAGAAAATGATTTCCACATCTTTTGCACTGTGAAGAGAGAGTACTTATGTAAATTCTGTTAATTTTTATCATCCAATGAAATAAGTAGGAATTACTTCAAATAATCAATCTGTGTATAGAATTTCCAGTTATCTGTTCATCAATATTTCATGTTTGGAATGTTATAGGTTAAATTACACATGTAGAGATAATGTAGTGACTGAACTAGGTGACTCCTCTTGAGAATGAACATCTGTAGTGCCTAAAATGGTAGTTCTGTTGTGTGTCATAGCATTTTCTGATAAGTAAGCAAACAGGTATCCCTAAAAACACGAGGATCACTTTATTTTGTTGCCTTTTAACCATATGATTTCTAGGCATATATTGTAACATGCCTTCTTAATTATTCTGTTCTATCCTAGGGCAATGATATTCAACAAATGGTAGATGAAAAATATATTGCAGGGGTAGGATGGTAGGCGCTGTGCAGGACTTGGCTATATCTATGGTTCATGGGAAACCACTTATATTCGTTATTCATACGGACGGGGTGTTACGAGTATGGGATATATCATTTCATAGCAGGCTCTTTTCCCATAAGATGAACAGTCTAACAATGGCAGGCAAGTACTACCATTTTCCTCAATTCTTTTTGTGATTGTTTTTATGTTGTCCTTAAGTAGTTGCTCATTACCACTTAATAAAAATAGAGATCTCTCAAACCAAAACTTCTTATATTTAATACCCTTGTATGGTACTTTTTGCACATGAATGAACTTCTTAGCATACACTTTATGTTTGTACAATAAGCACTTTATGCTGGAGAAATACTCTTAAGAGAATCATACTATGGTCAGCAGTTAAATCTGATAGGGATACGTTTAACAGGTATTTGGGTTTGCAGTGTCCAATGAATTTGCCTAGGATACTTGCTGACCAGTAACATGTTAATAACAGATGGGGTTTTTGGGGTTGTCTCATGTTTGGCGTATAATTATCGTATTCTGTTTTACAGTATAATTGTTAACAAGTTACTCATATTAAAGATTTGAAGGTATTGTAAACTGATATAAAAATTAGTCATCTTTATGTGTGCAATTAAGTGACCAATAATGATGGGGAAATGGCTGCAAAATGTTTTCTACAAAATTAATGTCTGTAGAAATCACAATTTTTAAATTATCTTTTTAAATGGGTAGAATTCGTGAGACATAATTTTCATGTCAAGTTCCATTTTGATGATTGATTATACTGATATTATGAAAAAAGGAAAACTGGGAAGCCTCATATGTGAATGAAGATTGGCTGTAAGAATGAATTTTGGAGACTATACAAATATATGTTAGTTTTCATGTATAGTTTACGGGAATGGCTACTTGTAGTGTTTGGGCTGGGATACCACAACATGTATCTGGTTGATTAACTTCGATGCATACTTAACCCCTCCACATGTTTTCTCTAAAATCAAAATCTTTCCAGGTTTTTATTTTTTATTCCACAAACAGATAACAAAGTCAATGAAGGCTAATCGTTATATTGACTTTAAAGTTATAGGTACCAGTAATATATGTGTGTGTGTCATCCCTCCTAGAACAACGTTCTCTTTCAGACCTTTCAACCAATCAATACGACCCCGGAGCGCAGCTTTTGCTAAAACTCGAGCAGTTTCTTGAAAACTTACTTTGGATATATACATATATTACTTGGTTTAATTAATTAAATCTGAAATTTCCTGGCATGGACTTTGGGCAATGAAATGATTTTCTCATGACCCAAAGGACTTTTGATGTTGGCTCATAGTTTGCATAGCTTTGTAAGGCTTTGTAAGACCATATGTTTCTTCAAATTTTCCCTTTGTAAATTCCATCATCTATGCTCTTCAGCAACAAGAAAATAAAATTTCAATAATCTATTGCATGTGTTATTCACCCTTATGTTCTCCAGTTAATCAGAACATTCTTGTTTATTCAAAATTGCAAAGTGATCCTTTACCCACGTGTGTCCCCTTTTAAAATGACGAAACATTTTACTTTAATTTTATGATTTTCCCCCCTATTTTGTATGGTGCAGGAGCTGCATTGGTAAGGTTGTGGGTTGGTCAAGCTGACAATGATTCGAGCATAATTCCTTTGGCAATCTTGTACAGACATGATTCGGTATGGAGACACAATACTGCTGCTAAGAATTTAAATTTCTAATGAAGGCAAAATTTGAATGCAATATGTCTTCTATACCCTCCTTCATTGCCACGTTTTTTTGTATATATGAGTGTTTCTATATATAGTAGTTGGTTAGGATTTTTCTATTTAACTTCTCCTCAACCTCAAGGTAAGCTTAACAAATAAAATATAAAAGAAATATGGAGATATTCAGAAAAGTCTGCTTGAAAAAAAAAAAGCAATATATATGTAAATTATATTTTGTATTTTATATCCCTATTGCTCGTAATTTTGTTCACATTGTCACATCTTATTATCATTCTGACATCCAAAAATGAATAGCATGCCCCTTTGCAAAGTTGACATCTCTAGGTTTAACGTTTATAAATGTTATTGAGATCCTTAATATCAAAATATTATTATTATTATTATTGTTATCGGCTGTATTGATGTTGGCCATTTGTGATTTGATGTTTTGTTTGGTTTGGAAGTGCACAGAAATATTAGTTGTGATCGTGGCCTACGTTTGGCCTGGTGCTTGTTTAGATGGTGGCGGCTTAATGTAAAAGCATTCAACTTCTTCATGAGTTCTTGCAATTCATGTTCTCTTTAAGCACCACATAACATAAGAGATCACATTCTAATATGATGTCCAAATGAGGCACGGCACCCACAGTATTTGGAATTCTTATTACTTCCCAGCTAGGGATCATTTCAAATTTCCTCAAGTTGACTTTTAGGATTAAAACTGCTTCAAAGCAACACACAGCAGAAACAATGGTGGATTACATATGCACCTCCCAAAAGATTAAAGTGGCAGTAGCTAAGAATTAGTGAAAATTTATCAATTTAGTATTAACTTATGGTTCAGTTCTGAACTGCAGATAGAAATCAGTAATATTCCTCTAGCATGACTTGATGTATCTTCTATATGCATTCAGTTACCCAGCCCTGATATTATATTTGCATTTTCTGCTTTTGTTTTTATTGATTCCTTGGTGATTTTGTGAAGGAAATGAGCTCAGAGACGATCTACGTATATAGCCTCCATTGTAACGTGGGAGACAGAATTGTTTTATCGATGGATCCTTCAGAACAAATTATTCCTATTGAGGAGGTAACAAATTTTCTTTCCGTCCATCCACTCTTTGTATTTAATAAGTTTTGTCTGTGTGGAGCTATATCTCTAACACCAAATGTGTTATCTATTTTCTTTTTCCATAGGATGGATGGATTGATGTCAAACTTATTTCCAACAAGATATGCATATTGAAAAATCAGGGACTGGTGCTTCACAAGTTGTTGCATACAAATGTCAACATGCAAGTGTACTCACTCCTATAAATTTTTAATTGACTGTGGTTTAACCATATTCTTAGTTTCCTTCTAAGTGTTTTAATCTCAACCCTTGATATTAACAAGATGGTAGGTGACCACGAACAGTACTCATTATGGATATCTATTTATCAGGAATTCTTCTCATTTTGTGTTTGGGTCCACTATACAGTGTACATGACTATTTTAAATATAGATCTCTTCCTTTCTTATTTGCATTTGTATTTGTAGGGTAGATGCAGTTTGTTATGCTTTGCAAGAGGACTTCGTTGCAGATCAACTCTTTCAAAGTTCTGAACATTCTTCGGATGACCTTCTTTTGATAACTCATTCAATATTTTCATCTTCAAAGGTATTCTGTCTGAGTCTTATATTTTTTGTTTGTAGACTAGCATCCTATATCCTTCATAGGATGGTCTGATTCCTGTTCGAGACTCAGATTTGCCCTGCTTGAAAATCTGGTGTACGTGTACAGATGAATTTGAGCTTGTTTGCAAGTATTGAGTAAAAAGAGGTGGTTAGGCTAGAATAAAGGTCATTATCAATTAAATAATTATGGCTCCAATTAGTTTAAACATATATATACAAGGCCCTTCTAGAGAGGAACCCCTTTTTTTTTGCCATTAAGACATTCATAATTGCGATTTACAATTATAAACATGAACAATTCAGGTTGAATAGATTCGGTTCGTCCATTGATTTAATGTTGTTCGATACTTTAACGATCATCTATTTAGCTGAAAATTTGCAGAAATTATCTATACATTAGGACTATAAACTGTACAGTGAGATGCTCAAATGTGATCGAAAAGTGGGTCCCACAATAGATGCTTAAAATGGGCAAAAAAAAAGGATCCCTTAATGGAAGGGCCCTACACACACATGTATGTATATGTAAAATAAAAATTTATGAGCTTTTGTAAGATGCATGCTTGTTCCAAGCAAGATGTTACTATATGTTGCAAATGTTGCTTACAATGCTTTGCTTGATGTGAATTTGTACAGGATCATATTCTACCCGTTGTATCTTCTATTTTCTTACGTAGGCTGCTTCTTCCTGGCATTCATCATAATGCTGCTTTGCGCACAACTTTGTTGGATTATAATAGGCACTGGACTGAGTCAGATTTCCACTCCTTAACTGCTGACGGTTTGAAGAAGGAAATTCTTTCCCTGATTGAACATGAGGTTTTCCTAGTGGTTTGAATTGATTCTTTCTCATACACACACACATGCACACACTGGAGGAGGGAGGGAATCACTTGGATTTAGTAACCAACTGATAAACTTTGTATATTGTGATAGGGTCTGACTGGTAATTCATCGTCAATATTTTGCTGCTGGAAAATTTTTTGTGCTCGCTATTTCCAGAACTGGTGCAAGAGCAATGCACCATGTGGCCTACTTGTTGATTCCTCAACCGGCACTGTTGGTTTAATTAGAAAGAGTTCAGTATCTTTTTTTCGTTCTTTGGAGGATATTGAGCGGGTTAATGATGGTATCTTACTGATCCTTTATGTGAAGTAGAGTCAATTCTTGCTTCTGTTTTTCTGAATTTTCTTTTTCTTGTTTAATTTTTTGTCGTCTGTTTCAAGATATGGTTTCTCATATCCAAATTCATGCTTGATAGGCTCTTTGGATGAACTTGGCAATATTCCAAGCTTTGGGTTGGATTCATTTGGCAAGGCTGATCGTAAGCTACTTGCTGAAATGCTCAGGTGTGTCACTAATGTCAGCCAGCAATTGGGCAAAACAGCTTCTGCCATATTTTATGAATCACTCATTAGTGCACCACCAGTTATCTCATCTGAAGACATTATTCCGCGCCTATTGAAGATATTAGAAACTGGATATAGTTCAACAGCCGCAGTGCTTCATATATCAGATCTTGGACCTGATGTTGCCTGGGAGAAAAATCTAGCAGATCACAAAAATTTGAGGAAATTTTCAATTGACATGATGTTGTCTCTTCATGCTTTGCACGAGAAATCTGGCACATGGAGCCGTATTTTGAGTGTGATTGAGAACTATCTAAAGTATCTCATACCTCGGAAAATTATACAAAAATTTGATGCTGTAGTAGCATTGGATATCAATGCCTCCATCTTGGTCCAGGCCATGTCTCAAGTTGCAAAGGTTATGTTTGAGTCTGCACTGGATATTCATCTGTTTCTAAGCTATCTAGTAAGCATTAGTGGGCAGGTCAGTTTTTATTTAATCTTTTTACTTATTAAGTTTCTAAGTTCTTTCAGTTTTGGTAAAATAAAAGAAACTCTAACGAGCACTTTAATTTATTGAAACTAGAAATTCCCACACACCCAATGGGTGTGAGAGTAGAGGTAGTGATACGAAGATAGTAGATTGTCATGCAAATTTTAATTATTTATTTTTAATTTTTTTGCTATTTGTGGTTTGACATTTTTATCTGTAATCAGAAATTGGTATTCGAACTTATGTAAAAAGAAAAATCTGTTATGGTTGACAAACCCTCCTCTTATAGATAAGTGATGTATGTTCATAGATGTATGCTGCCTTTTTGTGTACCATGCATGTAGCCTGTTAGAGGTCTGTCCAGTTCAATGTATTCTTCGTGGCCTTTGTTTTGATGAGGCTTTTTGTCCTTGTCCTTCCTCTTTTGGTTTTAGGGACAGTGTGAGACTGAAGTAATACCATAATTCATTAATAAATGAAGAGAATGTTTATTTATTTTTTGAAGCAATGAAGAGAATGTTAGTGCTTCAAGGTTTCCTATAAAAAAAAAAATTCTTTAATGTTTTTCTGTAATACCAGGTGTGGGAATTTAAGTGCTTCTCTTGATAGTATTACTTTGAAGACCAAATTTGTTCCATGAGTAGGATAACTAATTTATTTTTACACGTGATATGTACGACTTGATTGATGCGTTTATCATCAAATTTTTTCTTGATGTGTTTTTAATTGTAATTTCCTACTTTGGCTTCATTTAACTGATGAAAATGAACTTTGTGGCAGAGTTTAATTTTGCTCTTGTAAAGTGATTTGCTATCGAGCAATAGTTCATTGTGTTTGCACAAAAGTATCATACAAGTTTGTATTTTCCTGTGACCTGGTGATAGCTTATAATTGTGTGGTTTACCGCTAAACTAACTATCAACTTAGTAGTGAGGGTTGTTGGTGGTTGAAGGGGAACGATGGTGGTGGTCAATAAATTACTTCTCCTGGAAAATGGTCTACAGAGATCGAAAGGATAGGTGTTATATGGTTAATGATATTAGAAAACGAAAAGTAGGTAAAAAGGATATGATGTGTATGTTTCATGATTTTACTGGGGTATATATTTCTGATCAGTTTGGTGACCAATGTCTAGAAGGGCTAATGAAAGGTTTAATGACTAGAACGATTTTGGCATCGCAAGGCGTCTGTTACTGGATTTGGTGTTGGTGGCGAAAGAAGTGCTGGAAGAGTATTATATGAGAAAAGACGGAGGGTTTAATGACTTTATTCTCTAAGATTTATGTTGAAAGGGTGTACAACTGTTTGGATGGAGGATCTCTTGACCCGTCTTTCTTTTCCACATGTCAAATGATTAATAAGTTACTCTGATGCTTGCTTCCAAAACTTTAAAAGTTAATGTATAATGGTTTGCTGTCTATTCTCTTGCGTTTGGTATAGTTGACACTTCTGATATTATGTCTTACTGCATAGTTAGAGTCTTAACCTTCGGGGTGTGTGTGTGTGTTGTTGAATATGAGAGGAGACAACATGGAGACATTGTGTTCCCTGAAAGTCAGCCAACTAAATACCACAAATAAAAGAGGGCTTCCACAACAAAGAACCAACTAAGACATTATAGCACTCCAATTTAATAGAATAGAATGAAAGATCAATCCAGTAAACTTCTAATAGATTTTTTTTTGCCCTTTCTTTTTGCATGCAGATCAATATGCTACATGATGATATATCCAAAATACAGCTTGAGTTGGTTCCGATGATTCAAGAAATCATTTATGAGTGGCTTCTCTTACATTTCTTTGCCACCACACCATCTGAATCAGCTGCAATTGAAGATTTCAGCTCTCAACTTTCATTGTTACAAATTGGTATGTTAATGCCATTGCTGGATCCTTTATAGGCTTTTAGCTAGTGTCGCTAGATTTATTGTTGCCCTGATGATTATCCAACGTTAATGGTTCAGATAACAACACAGGCAGAAGATCATGGAATGAGAAGCTTGGGAAGTGCGAGTTCACTCTGGCTTTTATATTCTTACTTAATGTTAGAAGTTCCTCCAAAGACCAGAGCCACTTTTGTTCAAGAAGCATATCAAATGTTCAGGACATAATTGATTCAATACGAGAATTTGCTAGCTGGATCATGTGGGGCCAGAATAGGGAATCCCTTACTGTCCTGAGGCGTGCAGCGGATCTTGCATTGATCCTGCTAAGGCACGGGCAGTATGATGCTGTTGAGGTAATTTCTCTACATACAGTTTCATACTAGTAGCCGAGCTTTTATTATTGACGAATGCTTTGTTGAACTGTGTACTTACTTCAACTGTTATTTATGTACTGTGTAAAGCACTTACTCACTATTGTGGAGGCACATTTAGAAAAGGAGGAGACTTCTCACGGTATTAGAGCTACAGATGGTGGATGGTGCATACTTCATCATCTTTTAGGATGCTGCTTCCTTGCTCAGGCACATCGTGGAGTACATGGGGTTCTGAAAGAGAGGAAAGTTCATGAAGCTATTCGTTGTTTCTTCAGGTATTGTTTTCTGTGTTCTGTATCTATCATTTAATACCTCGCCTAGCGAGTTACCCCCTTAAAGTGGCTTTGGATTTTTTTTTTTTTTCAAAACGAAACAGCTTTTATTGATCAGATCATAAAAACGATTATACAACAAAGAGTTATTTATTTTGGCCTTGATTATATTCCTCATGTCACCTCTTGCGTATATGCTTGCACCGAATCTTCAAAAATCTATTAAAAAAAATTATTGAGAAAAGAATATAGGCAAACACTGGGATATTGTTGGAATGTGGTCATATTTTTATTGACGTTGTTTGGGCTGTAGCATATGAAACACTCTGAATTAATAGAATAGGGAGCACATACACACATTTTTGTTTGTGTATTAGGCCCCTTCCATTAAATCTCTGCACATAAGCTATAGAAGAAAAAATTATCAACAATCAGTCCTGTCCCTATCCAGAAAATTTTATGGATATCAAGCTAGCTGTACGTAGAGCTGAAAAAGAAATCTATGACTTTTTAATGTCATATAGAGAGCTGCTTGGGTGCATTTAAACTATTCTACAGCTTACTCCTATTCTATTACCCATTACTTGAATGTGCATGTGATAAAGAAAAAGCTTCTAGTTTTTAGCATTTGCCTCAACAGCTCTACTCTTGATCGTAGTAAGAATGAAAAGGTTTATTGTTAAACCAGAAAAGAGGGGAAAATAATGTGCATGCAAAGGAAATAGTGAAGGTTCTATTAAAATAATCACGTGTAATGCTGTGGTTTGCACTTGCGATCATTAAAGTTCTAATTTTCAAATGCTCATTTACTTAACTCTGATGAAAATATACAATGTAATTTATCTATTCAGAGCTGCATCTGGAAATGGCTCAGCTCAGGCTTTACAAAGCTTGCCTCAGGAAGCGGGGTTGCCACATCTTGGCATCGGTGAGTTTGTTATCTTTATGCATTAAACAATAATTAATGCTATGAATTTTGTTTTTATTTTTTGCTGTTTCCTTTGCCTTGCCTTTCTTTGGTTCAGATGGTAGCATATCAGATGCTGCATGGAAGCTCCATTACTATCAGTGGGCAATGCAGATATTTGAGCAATATAATATTAGTGAAGGTGCATGTCAGTTTGCTCTTGCTGCCCTTGAGCAAGTTGAGGAAGCGTATAGTGCAAACACTGAGTCCCATGACAGAGCTCCATTTGATGAATCAGTATCTACCATTAAAGGAAGACTTTGGGCACATGTTTGCAAGTTTACTTTAGATCTCAATCTCTTTTATGATGCGTACTGTGCAATAATTTCAAATCCAGATGAGGAGAGCAAGCACATCTGGTTGAGGCGTCTTATAATTGTTCTTTATGAACGTGGTGCCATAAAGGTATCCAATCGCATTCCTAATTCATCCTTGTTTGCTTTCAACAGTTTTTTCTTTCTAGTTTACTAGTTTGAGTACGGATCCCACAAATTAAATTAAGGGATTGCGGCAGCTGATTTCTTATTTCCACTTGAGCTTGCAACATATCACTGGCTATTTCTTATATAAATTTTTTCTTCTGTTGTCATTGATCGCAGATTCTTTGTGGTGGTCAGCTACCATTCATTGGTCTTACAGAGAAGGTAGAACAAGAGCTTGCATGGAAGGTATAACTTAGTAAGACCTGCTGGGTATTGTGTTTTAATATAGATTCGTGTTTTTTTTTTTTTTTTTGGTCCCGGTGATCATTTTTCTTTCTTTTAATCAAATATGCAGGCAGAGCGGTCAGACATTTTAGCGAGGCCAAACTTATATAAGTTGCTTTATGCATTTGAAATGCATCGGCATAACTGGCGAAAAGCAGCAAGCTACATGTACCTTTATTCTGCTCGTTTGAGAACTGAAACATCTCTGAAAGGGTACCAGCAATTGTGGCGAGCACTGAAGGAGATACTGAATGGGCTCTCTGCTGCTATCAACGCACTTCATCTTGTTCATCCAGCATATGCTTGGATTGATCCTCTCCTTGAGAGAAATGCTATTCACAATGAGCAGTATCCAAGTAAAAAGGCTAGAATAACAATTGAAGACCAGTGTAAGTGATGGAACAGCCAATAAATTTTGTTTTTATTTTTTCTTATCTTCAGATCATGATTACCATGCATATTTTGATAAACTATATACCTATAGTTTTGATCCTCAATTTTCTGAGCAATAGAATAAAGGCTCACCAACTATTGGATCAAAATTCAATGGCTGACATTGAAAACACTAATTACTACAATTCTATATTTTATTCTTTTGTATGGAATGCTTGCCTCACCAGTAAGATATCACTTTTTGAGAAGAGATAATGAATGTACGCACAAAATAGGATACATGAATTCACACAAGGAATCCTTCAAGTTGCGCAATTCGAAGGATCCCTTACTGGAAGGCCCTGGACATTTATGTGTGCGTGTTTGTGAATATATAGATTGTTTGTATAAAACTTTCTAATCTAGTGCCTTTTTTTTGTATTGCAGCAGCAAGCAATGATGTTGATGCTCAAAGTTGGAAATCTTATATAGATATTCAGAAAATTGAAAACGAGTTTGTGCTTACTTCAGCAGAATATTTGCTTTCACTAGCACATGTCAAATGGACAAATACAGGTAACTGATTTTCTGCTAATTAGGTTATATACTTTTTCAAGCAATTAACCTGAGATGACCATAAACCATAATCCCTACTTTTTATGTACAAAGAAAAGGAATTAGTACAATTATATATAATATATATATATATATACCTACTTGAGGGAAAAAAGAAGAAGAAGAAGAAGAAGAAGAAGAATGAGTCATTTACTTTCCTAGTCTCTCCCTACTCTGTGTTTTTCCACCCTGCTATCCAAGCAATCGGGAGGGAAAGATAGATAACAAATAAGTGACTACCCACTAGTGATCTAAATAGTCAAAAACTTTCTTGGAAATCTTCCAAACCTCTTCTTAGCTTTTGTCTTCAAGGTCTTGAAGAATAAATGAAGCACAACTACAACTTCATGAACAAGATCAAAAGCTCTGCTATAGAAACTTGCCTTGAATGTTATGTAAGCTTGGGGTATGGGGTTATGGACTGATAGTAATCATGTCCTCTTCTGTTTACAGCAGTATAATAACACTGTCAGAATTAAACCCAACCCGCCCCCCCCAAACCAAAAAAAACCTGTCACTGTTGCGAACAAGTGATCATAGTTTATTCATCACATGGTTAGCAGCAATCATAAATTTTCTTTCCTTTGCCATTGATCATATTCTAAATCAACCCTAGGAGGAAAATAATCCAGCAAAGAACAGCTTTTACAAGCTCTCCTAGGTATATTACCCATCCCATTCCTTTGTGAGTCGGCCAATATGTCCCAACCTATCTGAGCACTCATCTTAACTCAGATAGTGATCCAATGCTTGAAGTAGGAATCTTGTTGTCTACATCTCATGGTTTGGCTTGAAGAATTTTGTCGGAAATGTTTGCTTTGCCTTCTTAATTCACTTTTTATTGTTGTGATTATATTTTATTCTTTTCTTCAAGTTGAAACCTCCTTGATTTCTTTCAGGAACCCAGAAAGCACCATTGGAGTTGGTTGATCTCTTGATCCAGACAAATCTATATGATATGGCATTTACAGTTCTCTTAAGATTCTTCAAAGGTTCAGAGTTAAAGAGGTACATGTCTATATTATTTACTATTACAACTATGTATTTCCTTTATATGCATTAAATGTAACCTGAGGTTGACTTTTTTTCAGGGGATTGGAAAGAGTTTTCTCTGCTATGTCACTAAAATGCTGTCCGCATATAGTTAATTCTTCAAGGGTCGGGTAAGATTAGTCTATGCCATGGCATGCAATTGGGTGCAATACTTTTAATTTTTGCTCAATCGGGATCTTGTAATAGTTACTTTGTTTTACAGCTAGGCTACACAATTCTTAAAATTGAAACTAAATGATGCATTTCATAACTTTCAGGGATGATTCCACAACACAGGGTCTTCTGTTGACTTCTTCAAAGGATGAAGTGATCGTTCATGGTTCACCAGATACAAGTTCAGCAAATCAACAATCCAGTGGAATTAATCAATGGGGAACTCTCGAGCTCTATCTTGTGCGTATCTTCTGCATCTTTTTACTTCTCCATGTTTGGTTCATAAGATGAAAAATCAATTTTCCAAATTTGGGATTTGAAATGGGTTATAACACAACATGTTACTGGCGAAAGTTTTGCTTTTAATTTATGCCCAAAAAAAAAAAAACATGAAGTAAATGGGATTATGATTCCAATCCATAAGAGTATTTGGTTCTTGGTTTTTATTTGAGGTGTGATCAGCTTCTGAAATTTAAGTGTTTTGGTATCCTAATGTGATTAGAGGTGTACAATGTTTATATTTTATACCCTCTTAGGTTGTGAACTAATGATATTCTCAACACAAATGTTGGTGAAAGGTTGGCTACCTTCTTTCTTTGTCAAACTAGTCATATAAATGTATTAAATGAAATTGGGACAATGTATGGATATTCCATATTACAGGGTAATGTGTTTTGTTCATTCTTCATGTTCTCCTTGTTCTCTCTCTTTGCCACCTATATGTAATTTTCTTTGTATTTTAAATTGTTATACATTCACAATATGCAGGACCGATATAAAGTCTTCCATGCACGTCTACCATTTATTGTTGCTGAAACTCTTCTTCGTACGGATTCTCAAATCGAACTGCCTCTTTGGTTGGTTAAATTATTCAAGGTAACTCTATACGCTGAACCGGACCAAAAAGATACTCTGTATGCTGTATATGCAATGTAGTTCATCGATTTCCAATTAACTATGTTTTCTTATTCTTTCTTAATGGGATAGCTTTAAAAGACACATTCTCTTAACGTGATAGCCTTATGACATGCACTTGACTGTTGACAGGATGGCAGGAGGGAAAAGACATTGGGGATGACTGGCCAAGAATCAAGTCCGGCATTATTATTTCAACTATATGTTGATTATGGTCGATATAGAGAAGCTACGAATATGTTGCTTGAGTACATAGGTTCTTTAGCATCCATGGTAAAGTCCATCCTTCTCTTTTCTATCTTAAGCTTATTATCTGTACCTATGTTATGTCATTGGATATATGAATATAGAAACTTGATCAAAGTGACACACAAATGTAGGTGTTGCTTTCATGTTGTTTATTTTGCTTTAAGTATAGGATATTTATGTCCATGATTATTTGATCTTGAGATATCAGTAGATATATCATACATTGGTGGGTCATTGTGGGGTACTTGGACGAACTTGAAAGGGCACTGTCACATTGAATATGTAAAGAGCTTTCAATAGCTCACAAAGTGGTAGAAAATGGGTATCTTGAGTCACCCACCAGTTAATTGGCCATTATTTCCTTATGCTGAATAGGCATTATAGCAAGTGTGTATGATTCCTGTCAGTAGTTTAACTTGAGATGTTTCCGTTAACAGAGACCAGCCAACATCATTAATCGTAAAAGACCATTTGGAGTTTGGTTTCCATATACAACAATTCAGCGCCTCTGGTGCCGACTTGAGGAAATGATAAATTCAGGTCACATGGTAGATCAATGTAAGCAGCTCAAGGATTTGCTACATGGAGCTTTGCTGAAACATCTCCAACTGGTAATCTATATTTTCAATCTACAGCTACTCGAGGATGGACATTTAGCCTTGTCGTGTATGAAATGCCCAACATCTTTCACCTGTTGTTTTTCAGGTAAAAGTGGACTCGGAAGATGCACTTGAGTCATTTCAGAAAATAAGATGAAAACACTTTGGATGCAATCTCGAGCATCATTTGCTGTAAAGATATGCATCAGCTATCACTTGGCAAGTGCCGCAAGTCCAACAAGGCAGTAGTGGGCCTCCTCCTAACACAGAATAGAAAATGCCCGACTCTTGGTACTCATCAGGGTAATTGAACTCTTGTAAGGCTGAGAAACACTAGAACTAGATATAACAAATTGTATTTTCGGTTCCAGCAAATTGGTTAGCCATTGAATTCTAATAGACAATCGGAGAAGATGGTGCTGATAAACCAAGACGAGCTGTTTGTATTAGACGGCAGGGAACCCACTTTCTGTGCTTTTTGTTGGTGATTGAAAACTCAGAGGTAATCACCATGCAAAGTGATTGACATCTTCCCCCCGCCCTTTCTACATGTATATATACACATTACATCTTGAAACCTATATTAAATAGAGATGGGGAATATATTACATGATAATTAGTGAACTTGTTTATACTGGTAACAAGCACTTTATCGCGCTGGTAGAATGAAAGTTGATGCATCTTAATCTACAAAATACATACTCTGCAACCCGCGCTTGCTTCTTTCTTATAAATATGTATATCAATGAAATGGATTCCAGACATCAGCCTTCTGTTGTTCTTAAGTAATTTTTCTTCCTTAAACATCACATTATGTCGGTTGCAATTTTGCAATGAGCACGCAAACAATTGTACAAAAATGATTTAAATTGCTGTGCAGACTTTTCCCTTAGAAATTTTTGTTTACTTTTCTAGTCCAATCCCTGTTTAAACTATGATTTCTAATCCAATTTGTGCATATCCCTGAATGGTAGGCTGGAAGAGGGACGAACCCAAGAATTGTTTAACATCTTGTCATCCAACAGAGAGATCTAACAAATAGGGCTGCACACAGATTGAGTTGGATCGGTTTTGATTCTAAACCGTCTCTACACTAAAGTGAGCGGTTTAAGCATTTTGGACAACCAGTTATTAAAAAAAATAAGTTTAACCCGATCCAATCCAATCTAATTAAAGATGGTTTGGTTCGATCGGTTAGGCGGTTTTAACAATCAAATCCAAAACCAATATTCAAAAATCAAAATCTAGAATAGATTGATTCAAAGTGATTGACTTATTTGATGGCTTAGCTATAAATACTAGCTTAATATAGTAGTATTAAAGGTTAGAGAATGAGAGATTGAGATATGTGATATGAGAGGATCAAATTAATCATAGCGATTATATATTATAAATTTAAAACTTAATCTTATTATATTTCAAACATATCGGTCGGTTCAGGTTCCGCGGTTTAAACAAAAGCGAAGCCAAACCAACCCAATTCATAAATGATTTGGTTCGGTATTGAACCAACTTTCAATTTTTAAAGTTATAAACCTTTAACCAAACTATATTTACCGATCGATTTTGACGGTTTGTACCATGTTTTGCACACCCCTGCTAACAAATATGAAACCCACCCGCCAATTCTGAGGTTGTGATAATAAAATGAATTCAAAGTTGCAATAGATTAAATGAAAAGCCAACTCAATGTAAAGATAATCCTCTCAATCCAAGTGTAAAATAGGATAACAAACTCATTGTTTCTGGGTTTTGAACTTGGGAATAGGTGCCACGAGCAGACCCGAATGATGATCAGAATTGAAGCTTAAAAGTGCATGATCAATCATAGCAATCCGAAACAAGCAATGGTATTTGGTTCCAAGCCAAAAAAGAGTTGGTGATCTCATCCATGTTGGCGTAAGATTACACCATCCAAAAATGCATAGAGTTCAAACGAGGCTCACAAAATCCCTTAAAAACTTGGCTAATGGATATGCAAAGAATCAATCAAAGGATCATTTCTGAAAAGTAGCATTAAGCATAAATATCCGAAACACAGGGTTACAGCAAACACTCAATAGCAAAAACGTACAAAGCTCTCTGCTCAACGGTAAGACTTCTGGAACCTAGCTCTGGCACCACGACCACCAAACTTCTTGGGCTCGCAGCGCCTTGGATCAGCCACAAGGAGAGTACGGTCGTACCTGACCAGAATGTCCTTGATTTCCCTCTTGCTCTCCTCATCCACAAACTTCTGGTAATAAGCCACCAACGCCTTGGCGATGCTCTGACGGATCGCGTATATCTGTGAAGTGTGACCCCCTCCCTTGACGCGGATCCTCATGTCAACGCCGGCGAAACGGTGTCGTCCCAGCAGAAGGATCGGCTCGTAGGCCTTGAACCGCAGGATCTCCGGCTCCACCAGCTCGATTGGGCACCCGTTTATCTTTATCAACCCCCGCCCTTCCTTGCAGTACGTCACCGCCACCGCCGTCTTCTTCCGCCCGAAGCACTGCACCGATTTCATCGGGGGAGCCGCCATGCTTGTTTGTTGCCCCCCTCTCTCTCTCTAGCGTTTTCTACTTTTCTGGGTGGCGGGTGGCGGGCGGCGACGGCTCTAATATGTGTGTCTGAGAGAGAGAGAGAGGGATTTAGGGTTTTGACTCAACGGCCCATATTATACAGGCCCATTTCTTAGAGTTTAAGACTGTTTTATTTTTCTTTTTAGGGGTTGTGCCCGTTTGCCCAAACTCTCAATGTATTTTGCCCAATCAATCCAACATCCTTGTATTTTGCCCATTTACACAACTTTTAGGTGAAAAGACTTATAAGGGTAGTCCTTTCTAAAGTAGTGCCTAGTGTATCCTATGCTGACTTTTGGGTCCAAAACTCACTTTTTCTTAGAAAATCTTGTTCCAACTTCTGAGAAAAACAAAACTAGCCTTCAACATGCCCAAGTTTTTTCACCTAACGACCTCCTGCCTAACGGTTATTTTAACAGGCGGAATCACTGCTGCTTGTTTCTATCCTAAGCTGTGGCACGTTTTTTCTAAAAACCAGGAATTCTGAACTTTTAAAGAAAGTATAAGATACTGGCCGAACATGATAGATGATAAAATAACAGAAACTAACTTGCTAATTTTACAAATTGATGAAGTGGGTGAACACACTGAAATTATTCATATAAACATAATTACAAGATAGGAATTCAGAGCCTCATTCTCAGGTAAACAGCTAAAAGCTGTTTAGCTATCCATAAGAATGATTACAGTACTTACTTGAAATGAAAGCACACTTCTTCACACAGACAGGAAGGAATATCACACTGCTATTCTGAGAACTAATATGAACTGATATGGAAATTTTTCGAATGCCTTCTAAGAGAAGCTAAAGCTCCTTATATAGAGAGCGGAACTCAAATTACAATTCAAAACTCTTAAAATGTACAGAACGACTCCGTGATTTCCTGCTTTCCTTAGTGCTCCTGCTGGTGGAGGTCGGCCGGGGAAAAGCAGATTCCTTTAGGTGAAATGTTTTTCACCTGCTTTTTGAAAAGCAAAAAGTCGCTTTTGGGAAAAATCCAAAAGAACTTTCGGTGTTTTCTGCACCTGCTGCTTCACATGTTCTCGTCGGTTTCTGAATTGTGACCAAGGACAAACGAGTCGTTATCTGCCTGGGCCATTCGAACAGTTGTTGCATTGTCTTCGACATCTGTATCAACATACATTTTGTAGTGGTTGTCTGTTTCAAGTTTTTCCACCCATCGTAAGCATGCCAGTGTCGAGTCTATCTCTTTTTTGGTGAGAGATAGGAATAAGTCACTGCTGACTACGTCAGGATGATCGTAAGCAGTGATGATGATTTTCTCTCCTGCTGCCAGGAAGGTATTATGGACATCTTCAGCTTCAGAGATGATCTTCTTGATATATTCTAGAGTCATTGCCTTCATCCATGGAATGCTTGAGTTTGGCTGGCCGTTGTACCCTACACAGGCTGGTTGAAGATATTTCCTTTGAATGATTCTTACATAATGATATGGAGGAATATATTCAACTTCACTGTTTGCCTTCTGGATCCATTCTGGAGGAGTGGATCTGAACTTCAGACGAAGTATACAGTCATTCTTTCTTATATTTTTGACTGTGTTGACAATGATAGGCGACAAACCTTTGAGATCATCATTTGTTTTGGTCCATAGATTATGGACAAAACCATTTTCAACAAGCCAGAGCTTGTGTTCTTGAGGATGTTCACTCTGAACATTAACCAGGTATCTTCCAACATAAGGACCTGAAACAATAAAGAGAGTTGGAGGAACCAGGTTTTCTGGATTATGTCTTCCTATCAGACTATGGAATTCATGCCAGTCTGATTCATTTAGTGCCATGACAGGGACCCTAGCACTTTCTGGACTTTCAAGGAAGGGAATTTTTTCTTTTCTTACAGCACTCTGCTGTATATGACTTTCTTCAAATTGTGGTCTACCATTTTCGTAGAGTTCTTCAGCTAAGGCAAAGAGAGCTGGGAACATCAGACCACTGCTTCTTTCTTGAAAGGCAAATAAGAGATTATCCAGGATTGCCTTCTGGTGATAAGCTAGTCTCCTGCCAGTTCTGAACACAGGAGTATCAAAAGTTCTTAATTCATAATTAAAAACATTTATGACTCCAGTTGGAGTTGGTCTTTTTTGGCAAAGCAGCAGCCATCAACGGTCTTGATGAGCCTTTACCGTCTGCCGTTTGAGACGGGCTAGCCAATCTTTACCCTGAGATTGATCAGTTGAGGCCAAGCCTTTTGGACTTAGCAGAAACCTTTTAAGGATTTTTTCTTTGGTTTCATGGGCTCTTCTTCAGGTTCATGTTCTTTCCCAGTTCTTCTGCTTCTGGGATTACGACCTTCGTCGTCTTCTCTTTGGCTGAACATTGCCATTTCCCTGGTCAATGCGTCTGGAAGATAATTCTTGTTTCCTGCAATTAATTCAACATTATAATCATATTGGTTAAGAAATAATTGCCAGTTTGCTAATCTTCCTCTATCAGCAGCTTTATCAAGTTTGAAATTTTTGAAATTCTTTACTCTGGCACAATCGGTGCGGACAGTAAAGGGTTTTCCAAGAAAAGCTGGAGAATTTAAAATCGTTTTCTTGACAGCCAAAATTTCTTTTTCCCCTGTGGGATAATTAGTTCTGCAGGGCTGAACTTGCCACTACAAAATTTGCAGATCTTTTCAATGTTAGTTCCAGGCGTTTTTGCCAGAACTACACCGGACCAGTAATTATCACTCGCATCTGTTGGAGGATAATTTCATCATTCTCTTCTGGTTGTTGAAGAGGAGGGAGGTTTTTGCAGAGATTTTTTATCTGCTTCACGATCTTTTCATCATCTTCTGTGAAGTTCCATTTTCTTTTGGAACTTGTCTTAGGAGATAACATTGCTGTTAACCCTGAGATTTTAGGGATGAAATCTCTCCCATAATTTATGACACCAAGGAATCTCTCTAGACTCTTAGCATCAGGAATTTATCTGGAAACTTCCAGATCTTCTCAAGGATGAGGTTGGAGCTTTATGACTCCATTCTTGATGTTTATCCCTAGGAAATCAACTTCATCAAGGATAAAGAAGATTTTCTTCTCGCCTAGGATAATTCCATGCTGAACTATTAGCTTTACTACCTCATGGAGGTGCTTCATATGTTCTTCTCTATTTTTGGAGAAGACCAGGGTGTCATCTATGTAGACGACGCAGAACTCCACTACATGCTTGAAGATGTTGTCCATCTTTCTTTGGAAGATTGAGGGAGCTTGCTTTAGACCAAAAGGCATTACCAGCCACTCGTAATGACCTTGTGGTGTTCCAAATGCAGTGAGAGGTACACTCTCAGGATGCATCTTGACCTGCCAGAAACCCTACTTTGCATCGAATTTCGAAAAGACTTTGGCTCCTCTGAGCTGGTTGATCAGTACTCTTAATTGAGCGATCTGATAACCGTCTTTGACAGTTTTCTTGTTGACATCTCTGTAGTCAATCACCATTCTAGCTTTTCCTCGTAGATTCTCTGCATGATTTCTCACGTAGAATGCTGGAGCATGATGAGGGCTAGTGGAGGGTTGAATTAATCTCTTCTTCAGGAGATCTTCAATATCACTTCTGAATTCTTTTTTATCTTCCTCTTTGTACTGAGGAATGGCTTTGACATGGCAGATAGCATTCATGTCATGCAATCTTAATTCACAGACCACTGGGTCTTTTTCCCAAAACTTCTGAGGATTTGTATCACATTCTGCTCTAGTATTTCTTGATTTTTTCAAGAGTGGGAATTTGCTGAGACTCAAGCTTATTCTGAAAGTGCTTGAGGTTGTGCTCATGGATGAAACTATATCTTCATCTTCACTAGCTTCTTCTTCTTCTGAAGATTCTTCAACAAGCAATTCTTCTTGTTGTTTGATTTGGAGTATGGGCTCAAATTTGGGTTTGTAGGGGGTAAGATCACCACTATTCTGTTGCGATCTCTGATAGTGAGTAGTAAAACCGGGACCTACCACACTGAATGCATGTGTGAGTCGGTCTGCCCAGAACACCCGTTCTCCTTTTCTGAAGCCTATGCTTCTCATCCTGAATGAATCGTTGTTGGAGAATAAAATCATTTCCCAACAAGAAATCAGATCCTTGGCCTTCAGATTGCCAAACATTCTGGATGGTAAATGTTCCTCCACCAATGGTGATATGAACATTTTTTGCTACTTTCTTCATGGTGAGATGGCTTCCATCAAATGTGACACCAGTAGCTGACTTTTTCTTGTCTTCTTTCCAGAGTTCATCTGGAATTGCAAATCTCTTTGCAACAGTAAATCCCGATCCATTATCTACAAAGCATGTAGATGATATTTTCTGTGATCAGGGAATTTTAGTCCAATCTCTATGTAGTTGCTGTATCTACTTGTAGAGACGACTTTGACTGATGAAGCTCATTTTCTTGAGCTTGTTCCTTTGGAATGAATGGTTTACATTCTTCTGGAACATTTTCCTGATGGGTGATTTATCAAAACTAGAAGGTTTTGTATTATCATCCCAGTCTGTAGGATTATCTCTTTGCTGTCTGGATACTGAACCATGACGGAGGGTCATATCTGACTTTATAATCAAACTTGCCCGATGGTTGGCCAAGTAGATCCCATGTGTCAGTAACCTCTTGTCGTTCTAAGAGATGAACATTTCTGGTGGTTTACCAGTTCACATTTTCTGGTATTTCAACCAGTTCAATATCTTCATCGATGTTTTCTTACCGATGATTTCTTCCTTTATTTCTGAGGAAGATGGTTCCATGGTTTCCTGGAACAGAGTTTCAACTTCTTTCGCCTTTTTCTCAGCAAAATATCTTCATATTCTTGCTCAACCAACTGGCTGACAAGACCATTCTTGGTTTTCTTCTTGCTTCAGCTATGAAGCATTCTTTGTGAAGTCTTCTTAGACTCTTCACAAACATAGGGAGACCATTCTTTTCGTGACAAAAGCAGTAGTCACAAACGAATGTACCAGGGTTCACCTGATAAGAAGACATGAAGGATTCTGTCTTGCTTTCTTCCCATTTTTGATTTTCAAAACATTCATTTGTCTGGATTCGAAGTACTCTACTTCAGAATCTATCTCAGACTCTTCTGATGATTCTTCTTCTTCAGACCAGGCAGAGTAGACTGACCTGTCATCATCTTCATCATCAGAATAGGCTATTTCGTAGCCTTTCATGTTTGCTACTTCTACTATTTGCTCATATTCTTCAAAGAGAGCTTTAGTAGATCTTTTACCATTTTCTGGGCATTCATTGGCATAGTGCCCTTCAGCTTTACATAACCATCTGCAAGCTTTCTTGCTTGGTTGTTTATGCTGATGATATTCTTCTTTTTCTTGAAGAATTTCTTTTTTGGATCTTCATTGTTGCTTCTTGTAATTGGAACTTTCTTGAATTTCCAATTCTTCTTCTGATTACTCTTTTTGAATTTTTTAGAGTAATATTTTTCTTTCTTTTTTCTGTGGAATTTGGATTCATGACATCCCCAGTTTGTGGGCATATCCAGTATTCCGTAACAGAAATTTTCAACTCCTTTGAGTTGCTTTTTGGCCATCTTAGCTCTAAGATTGGCTTTGCATTGCTCCTTCAGTAATTGCCGGATTCTGTCGGCAATTCCTCCAACTGAAAATCTTTCAATTGGTTTTTCAGCTATGCTTTCTCTCACAGCTGTCCTCCATGGTTCAGGGAGCTTTCTGTGCAACAGATTAACTAGATCAGTATTCTCTAGTTCACCAATTGTACAGTAATATTCCTGAAATTCATTCAGGTATTCTTCGAAATATCTCATGTCACAAATTTTGAGAGCATAGATATTCGACTTTGCCGTTTCTTTGGCTTTCTCACTTAGATTTGAGAGATCTCCACAGAACTGATCGTACAGGGGTACTGCAAAATCATACGGAGATTTTGAATTTTTGATTTCCTCAAGCCAGTCTCTTCCTCTGGCAGTTTCTTTGAAGGATAGGTAGTACTTTTTTGCCACTCCAGTGAGAGTAGTTTCATAGTACACCTGCAAATCTGGTGCTTCAAATTTGCCAAGGGTAAGTGCAGAAGCCATCATCAGGCCATCTACCCATTGGTCAATGGTTTTTCTTTTGTCTAGACTCTTGTCTAGATTCAACCAGATGCCATAGTTCGTGATAGGAACTCTTGGCAGATTGTCCTCTGGGACAAATCTTTGGGAATTTCTTTCCCCTTTTTTACCCGTGGGGGCTTTCTGAACTGGGAGTTTTAGTTTCCCTTTTTCTCTGCTAATGAAAGTTCTGGAGCTTTCTCCTTCTTCCATTTCAATATCTTGATAAGGAAAGACTTTTCTTGTCTTTCTGAATTTGAATTCTTTCATTTCTTCGATTAGTTTTTCTAATCGTTCAGGATTTTCACAATTCTCAGCTTCTTATAAAGATCATAGAGCCTCTCAGCTCTGAGCATTGGACTGGTCTGTTTAGATCAGCTTCTAGATCTTCTTCTGATATTGGTTCTTCAATAGTGGGTTTTGTACCACTGACACTAGCTTCTCTAGTGCTGTAGCTTCTTCTCAGAAGACTGCTGTTTATCCTGAGGTTCTCAGGATAGACATCACTTTTCCTGTGACTGTCGAAGTTGAGGCTGATTTCTCCAGTTCTTCTACTCTCGTAGATTTTTGCTTTTGCTCTTTCCGGTTGCTTTTTTGGACCGGATAATTTCCATTCAATAGGAAATGTTACTTCATTCCAAGTAACTTTGTGGATCTGCTGTGAATGGTTTTTCTGATTGGTGAGGAATCCAGTAGTAAGACCTGGGATATTTGTAATCCTTGTCTTAGGGGCTACTGTGGTACTCATCAATTTATAGTATATCCTGTATACTATTGCGAGTTCTTGCATATCTTCTTTCATGGATATGCCATCTGTCTTGACTCTCAGTCTGAGACAGTGAGCTGCATCTTTCAAGCTGGTGGTGAAGTTGGGGAAGCAGTTGAAATACGCTACTTGGTCACATAAGGATGCTTCGAGTGTTCCCAACAGACTAGCTTGGAAGTCTGTTAACCTGTTGTCCTGTAGAACACATAGGACTGAACAGTTTATGCCTTCACGAGCAAGCAGGTTTATGCCTACTTGGACTGCTCCAATATGCATAAATTGATATTTTTTTGCTTGTGCTCTGGCAACTTCTGCTGGAGTGATCAGTAGAAGATCAGTCTCTCCACCTGCTGTTGCTGGGGTTGTAATCTCCAGTAGTTTGAAATAATGGCTATCCATTAAATCAAATTTTCCTCTTTTGTAGATTTGTTTAAAATCTAACTTTGGGATTGAGGAATTTTTTACTTCTTGTTCAATTTCATTGAACTCAAATTCTTCAGCATTTAGGAGTTGTACTCCTTTCTTTTTTCCAAAGATGCTTAACATCTTCATTTCTCTTTTTTCTATTTTCTCCGGGTTTTCATACCGGATACTAGTCTGACTAGTAGATGGTTCCAGAAAAATCATGTTTGGAACACGATTCGTATTTGGTTTTTCTAATGGTTTGAATCCATTAGTTTTCTTTTTTACTGTAGGCATTTTCTTATCCTTCAGTATATTTTTCATAGAATCCAGCGTTTTTTGCTGTTCATTGATTTTTCTACTGACGACTGTCAGCTTTTCTTCTTCCGTTTTTGGAAGTTCCTTGATATAATCCAGTTTGTTTTCCAATCTTTCTAATTGGTGGATTATAGTAGGTAGTTTTTCTAGATGCGTTTGACATCTAGATATTTCTAGTAACAGCTTCTGATATTTCTCATCAGAAGATTTCAGTAGAGAATTTATCTTCTCTAATAATAATTCTGACATTGTCCCCATTAAGGAGGGGTTCTCCTTTGAGCTATTTTTACAAGCTCTGATACCAGCGAGTGCGGATCTAACCAATGCTCAAATAATCAAGTGGTTTTTGTTCTATTTCTAGAACATATAAAAGATTATCAATATCTTCTTCTAATTTATAGATCCTAGTTTGGAGTCTATAAATAATATCCCAATAGTTGGGAGTCTCTCTGTTAAGACTATCTCTATAGTCTTTCAGCTTTTTCAATTTTTCTCTTTCTTTTTTCAATTCTTTGCTAGTATTCTTGCAGATTGCAACTAATTCAAGTCTATCAACGATCGAAATTATGAATAGTAAATCTACTGCTTACCGTCGAATGGAGGATGCAATTCAGCTGCAATTATATTTAGACAAATAAATTCAAAATGGGCCCACCACGTTTCATCAAAGAAAATAAAAGGAAACAAAAGAATAGTAAAAACTAGAGAAAGGGGTAATAATGGGATAAATATTAAGTGAAAGGAATAGTTGGGAGAAAAAGAGAAAACTTTTGTGTGAGTGGGGTTGAAAATAAGTTGGTGGAGTGTATGGGGTTGTATTTGGTATTCTATGGGTAAGTGGTCATTATCTCTTCTTTTTAATTATTATCATAAAACTTTCGAGGGATAGAATCGGAGACAATTTCGAATTTTTTTTTTTTTAAAGGGAGTGAAATTTACACTCTCTAATTTAAATTTCTGATAAAAAGATAAAATTTAAGTTAAAAAAATGAAATATGAATTATGAATTGTAAAATGAAGTGCGAATTTCATTTTTCTTTTTGTTTAATGTCTATTGAATGAAAATTATTGATCATGGGAAACATATAGTCAGAGCGATGCTCTGACATACATTAATATGAGATAGGGGGTACACTTGTTTGGTTCTGCTTTCGCAAGCAGTTAGCTAGCTACTAATAATCAGCATACGTGAACACCTCTTCCTTTCTCCCTCTCGCTCTCTCTCTCATGGATCGAACGCCCAACACCAGTGGTTACGATTCAAGGTTCGGTAACGGTTGTATTGTCTCCGGCTTCGGAAACATCGAAAGAGGTAAAAATTGAATTTCTGATTCGTTTTTCAGATTTTCAGGTTTTCTGCAAAATCGATTACATAAATCTTTGATTTAAACTTGTTGATAGCTTAAATTTGATTCATATATGTGAAATAGACTTTGCATGTGCGAAAATCTGTAAAATCTAGGGTTTCTGGTTCATTCATGTGAAATACTGTTGTGAATGTTGTTTTTTTATGGAAGAAACTTGGCTGACCAGCCCTGGTCAGGAGGGGCTGACCACAGCCACTAACAATCTGACAGCTGGCTTTTTTTTTTTTTTTTTTTTTTTGCCCCTTACCCTTTCGGTTCTCCTTCTTCAGTTCTTCCTCTTCCTCTTGTTCTTCTTCCTCTTCCTCACTGTCCTTCGAAAACCCACTAACAACCGAAGGCGGCGCCACGGTGCTCGCCGCCACGGTGACAGTCGTAACCATCGCCTCCGACGCGGTGGTCGTAGCCTCCCATTCCTCCTCGATCACCGACCGAGACGAAGCCGGCACAAAAGGGTCCCAGAAATCCCACGTGGACGACTGCGGCGGCGGAGGGGGCGGCATGGCGGTGGAGGCTGTGGAGGTCCACGTGGTCTCGGAGCTTGGGCTCCGCGGAGGAGGCGGAGGCGGTTGAAGCGGAGTCTGTGGGGTTGAGGCGGCGGCGGCGAGTGGTGGGTGTGGTTGTTGAGGTGGTGGGACTGGTGTTGGGTTGGGTGGGTGGGGTGGTGCTGGTGGTGGAGAGTAGTTTCGGCATTTGAAAATTGGAGCAGAGCAGCACGGGGAAGAGGAAGAGGAAGAAAACAAGAGGAAGAGGAAGAACTGAAGAAGGAGAACCGAAAGGGAAGGGGCAAAAAAAAAAAAAAAAAAGCCAGCTGTCAGATTGTTAGTGGCTGTGGTCAGCCCCTCCTGACCAGGGCTGGTCAGCCAAGTTTCTTCCTTTTTTTATTATAAACTGTTAATTGAGTGAAAATCAAGACTCATTGAAAGCCTATTGTTTGGACCCAAAATGTGGAGCCAAACACCTATTGTGGAGTCAAAATAAAAAAAAGATTATTGCCCCCCAATAATGTATATGTCTATTGGGGGCAATAATCATTGCATTGTTTATTAAAGTATATTAATCTGTTATTGATTGAAAATTGAGTGTTTTCTTGGTGGTCTATTGGGGGGCAATAGACAGATTATTGCTCCCCAATAATTTCTTAATTGTGGTTAATTAATCACTGAAATTAGAGCTTTGAAAAGTCTTATGTTGTTTTGAGTGTACTTTAATACAATAATCTGTGAATGATATAAACATGTCATTTTTGGGGTGGTCTATTGCGGGGGGGGGGGGGGGGGGTGTTGGCAATAGACAGATTATTGGCCCCAATAATGTCTTAATTAGGGCTTTGAAAAGTCTTCTGTTTTTTTTTGTGTTTATTAAAGTACATTAATCTGTTATTCATTGAGAATTGAGTTTTCTTGGTGGTCGATTTGGGGCAATAGACAAATTATTGCCCCCCAATAATGTCTTTATTGGGGTCAGTAATGTTAGAAACTTTGATTTTGAAAGTCTAAGATAATAATTTTAGTTTTGTTTGCGTGCAGAATGGCAAGACCAAGATTCAACCGTTGAGTGATTCTGAAGAGGAAGCACACAGTTGAGTGAATCATGACTCCTGATGGAGTTTGGAGAAAGTGAAAATTGAAATTGTGATGCCCCGGAAATTCGCAATTATTTTCTGAGGAATTTCTAGAATCTAATTTATGGTTATTGGACGGTTTCGTGGCTCGTGGATGGAGCGGAAGTGTTTCGGGCGAATAATTAATTGAAGAATATGGTTTTAGGGGGGTTGCCAAAGGTTGACTTTTTATCCATTGGGATTCTCCGAAAACTTCCTTCACGAAAGTTGTAGAGCGCGTCGATACGAGTTCGTGGACATGTGCAACGCGTCAATCGGAGTTCGTATGAGGAAGTTATGGTCATTGGAAGAAGTTTCCATTTTGATATAAATAAGGAATTTCCGAAAATAATTTCAAAAATCCCATTTGCCATTTTCAGAAACCCTTCTCTCCGTTCTCTCTCCTCCGCGCATCTCAGAACTGACGGAAATCCGCCGACCCGACCCGGACCCATTGTCTTTTTCCGGCAACGCACGACGGCGGACTCGGCCCAGATCGATTCACCCAGCCCTTCTCCGTCGACCCTTGGTGTCAGTTTCACCGGTGGAGCAACCCGGAAGGAGATCAAAGACTTGAACAGTGACGGCAGACCGACCCGATCGGAAATCCATTTTTTTGGCTACGTCTCGGCCAATCCTTCTCAGTTTTGGAATCTCCTCCTCCTCCTGATCATCCTCATACCCGCCTTGAAGGACGATTTTGCGAGTGGAGTGAAAGATCAAGGTTTGAAAATCTGCGGTGCACAACGAATCTGGGGCTTGATCAGACGGCTGCGATTGGCCGATCTTGCAAGCTTGATCAAGGACGATCTAGGTCGAACCAGACTTAGCTCCAGGTATGAAAGTTGCTCTATTCTTCGTGATGAACATTTCTGGATGGCTTGATTGTTGTGGTTTTGAGTTTTGGCCGGTGGTGGTTGTGGTGGTTGCACCGCCGACTGTGGCGGAGTTTTGGCAGCCTTCCGGTCATGTAAGGGATAGGATCAGCTATTATATATCTTCTACTCGTCGATACGAGCGTTGTGATATATAATACATGATTTTTGGAGATCGAATGAATATGTTATGATTTTTACGGTTTCGGACAGTTCGATGTTTTGATCCTTGAGGATCCGAGTGTCCGATCGACTTGTGGTTTGGACATATCGATCGTAGAAGTATTCTGGAGACATTGGGTGGTCTCGGATGTGGTTTCACCTCGATTGGAGTCACTTTGGGAATTTTAGTTCAAAACAAGGGTTTCAGACTTGAATCATTTATGAGTCGTTACTGATTTGAGATCATTGGTGATTAGGTGCTTCTAAAGGTGAATTGGATGAGTTGTTGGTGATAGTGTTAGTTCAGTTCTGTATAGAAGATGCAGCGGGATTCTGAGGTGAGTAATCTCACAAGGTTCAAGTTTAATTAATGAACGGATTTCCTTTATCGTTTTGAGAGTTATTGATTTAACTGCAAACTATAGTTGATATTAGTAAGCATTTCTGAGCGGATGACTACGTAATTATATATTTGTGTGAAATATATATGTTTTGGTGGATTTGTGGATTTATGAAAACAATATGCATGAATGATGCGTTTTATTGTTTTGGGGTGTGGCTTTTTGGAAAACAAATGGTGGGAAATGGTATTTCTATTATTTTGAAAAGTGTTTGAGGATTTGAGAGTCACAGGTTGTGATTTCTCCTTTTGATTTGATTTAACGTTTTGATCCGAATACCGGTGGTCTGAGGATGAGAGTCACAGGTTGTGAATTCTCCTTTTGGTTTGATTTAACATTTTGATCTGACGACCGGTGGTCTGAGGATTTGAGAGTCACAGGTTGTGATTTCTCCTTTTGATTAGATTTGACGTTTTGATATGAGGGTCAGGTTGGCCTAAGGATCCGGGGTTGCAGGTTGCATCCTCATGGCAATATTATATCGTAAGGTTGAACCTTGGCCGGGTGATAGGTTACGATTCAGTTAGAGCTCTAGTCTGTCTGCCATCGTACCTCATGGATCTAAGTAGGTTACTTAAGACTCCTGGGTACACGTTTTGTCCAGGTTGGGCCTATTAATGCTTTGTCCAGGTTGGACCGATTTATTGTTTTGTTCAGGTTGGACCTATTATTGCTTTGTCCAGGTTGGACCGATTTGTTGTTTGTCCAGGTTGGACCGATTTGCTGTTTTGTCCAGGTTGGAACCAATTGTTGTTTTATCTAGGTTGGAATCGAAGTATCATATTTTAATTGTTAGGTTAACAATTTATATGATTTTGTCACGGTGTGACTTTCGTTGTTTCTTTTGGGAAAAGAGTATTGTTTTGGGAAGCATGGTATGTTTTCTTTATTCGCGAATTGAAAGATTTTCCTCGTTTTTGGCGTGAGTTGTGCATGTGTGTTTTGAGTTACTCATACGGGACTGCAAAATCGTATCAGGTTTGTTGTGTGACAACTCGGTACACTATTCAAACGGTGAAGGGGTTAATCTTGCAGGTTAGGATAATCGAGGTTGAAGCGGAGATAGCGCCCTTGCAGCTTTACGGTAGGAAGCCATTTTTGTGACTTTACCGTTGATAAGGACTTCCGTTGTGTAGTTAGCTCTGAGGAGCATTTACGTTTTATTTTGTTGTTGACAATTTAAGTCGTAAGCTTATGTAATATATGACTCTATGGAGCAGGTCAATATTGATATAGTGGGTTCAGGGCATCAATATGTACTTGGGTTAAAAGGGGAAAAAGTTTCTAGGTATTTTGTATTGATGGCTGAACGTTCACGCATATGTAATTATGAGATTATATATCGATTTTCATGTGTGTAAAATCAGGGGCATGACAGAAATCCTGAACATGATATCTAACTTCTAATGTACTGTAAAGTAGAATCTTTATTTTGAAAATAGGAATTTAACTTAGGGATTTCAAAAGTAAGGATTGTATATTCTCGTATGTAATTTATTTTCCAATTACAGTGAAATGACATGATTTGGATGATATGATATACTTCTGTTGCATTCAAATTATTACAGATCCTTTCAACAAATTGCAGATAGATTCAAGTCCCCCAAATAAACAGGTTTATTGGGGGGTCATAAAAACTTTATTGCCCCCCAATAATCTATATAAAGATGGTCAGAAGTAACTCAATTGGGTTTTAAATATTAGTTTGCAAAAGTATAGATATTCAAAATCAATACTTGGTGAACTAAAGTCCCTAAATAATTAGGTTTTCTGGGGGGCAATCAAATCTCTATTGCCCCCTAATAAACCTCTTATAACCAATCACTGCAAACTCAATCATGTTCAAAATTTAATCCATTTCTTAAAAAGCAACATAAATAAAAATAAAAGTCAATATCAATCATCCTCAAAAGAAAAATGTTACAATGATTGCCCCCCAATAAACCTATTACTGCCACCCAATAAAAACTGTAAAACCTAAAAATCCTTTTCCAAAAGCATGTACTATTGCTTCAGAGGAATCATATAACCTTTGCCAGAATAAATGCACCTAGCAACCAAACAATCACCCATATTCCTGCAAAAAAAAAAAAAAAACAAAACAGAACTATTATTACCCCCCAATAAACAGATTATTGCCCCCCAATAATAACATTAGAACTATCAAAACACATCAGAAGCAGTAACAAATTACTCTGAACACAAAGGAAAAGATCACTGAACAACTATTATAGGGACTTCATAACAATTAAGACACATTACTACCCCCCCCAATAGATAGATTATTGCGCCCCCCCCCCCCCCCCCCCCCCAATAATGTAGTCAGAACTACCAAAACACTTCAGAAACTGTAACAAATTGCTCTGAACACAAAGGAAAAGATCACTAAACAACAATTCAAATCAGAACTACAAAAACACTTCACAACCAATTCAAAGTTAACACGAAGCTCAGATTCGCCAAAATCAGTTCGAAGTTAACACAACAATTCATACACAAAAAGACCTAGAAATTCAAATCAAACAGATTAAACCGAGCTAAAATCAAACAATTAGAGATCGATGAAGAGAAGAATCAAACCGCAATGGAGGAACACAAACAAGAGCTCGATCTCGCTCCATGTGATAATGGCAGCAGAGTTTCTCTCTTTAGAAATCGCAGAGTTGCTCGCTCTAGAAATCACATAGCTCCTCCCTCTCTTAAATGGCAGAGATTCTCTCTCAAAAACCGGAGAGCTTCTCTC
This sequence comes from Rosa lucieae, assembly GCA_024704745.1. Classification (NCBI taxonomy): domain Eukaryota; kingdom Viridiplantae; phylum Streptophyta; class Magnoliopsida; order Rosales; family Rosaceae; genus Rosa; species Rosa lucieae. The sequence continues at coordinate 40,280,692 of CM045493.1, read as the reverse complement.
TCTAGAAATCGCGCCGATCCTGTCTCTCCCTAAAATCGGGGAGCTTCTCTCTCTAAATCTCATTTTGATAAGATTTTGAAAGCTTGGCAGTTACAAAAGGGCAAAACGGTCAGAAATTGTAAAGAAAACAGGCCCCGCTTTGAAAGAGTTGGGCAATTGAAAAATTGTAATTTGTTGTTTAAGTGGTCAAACTCTTAGAGTATTTGGATAAGTGAGATTAACTAACTCTAAATTTGGGTAAATGATGATTTCCCCTTTTGTTTAAATGTGTATTGAATGAAAATTATGGATCGTGGAAAAAATATAGCCCAGACATTAATATGAGAGGGTACCCTTGTTTGGTTCTGCTTAGCATGCAGTTAGCTAGCTACTAATAATCTGCCCATTCCTTGTGCATGCAATGCAATGCAACTCAAGAAACTAACCTGCGAGAATGCAGCATACGTGAACACCTCTCTATCTCTCTCTCTCTCATGGATCGATTGCGACCCGGACTCTCTCTCTGTCTCAATAAAATGAGACTCGAAATGCAAGTACGTAGTAGTGTAGATTAGGCATTGTTGCAGAATTCAATGAAGGTTGTTGTGGAGAATTTGACAGGAACTCTCTTCCATGTCCAAGTCGGCAACGATGCCACAGTTGCTGATCTCAAGAGGGAAATCGAAACCCAGCAGAAGCTCCCTTATGACCGTCTCATCTTGATTCTTCATGCTGATCATCATCGTAGCTATACCATCAACGACAATGGCGATGGGGTTTCGCTTATTGATTATGGAGTCCAAGATGGCTCCCACATCTATATCTTCTTCAATCCCCTTGATGACCATGGCTCCTCCTCCGCTACTCAGCGATTCTTTTTTGGGGTAGACTGAACACGTACGTACCTAGCTAAGTTAGCTTCCATGCCAGATTAATGTGATCAAGGAACAAAGAAAATGGAAACATAGCATACCTCCCAATCTCATCATTAGGCGGATTGGTTATATATATATATATATATATATTTTTTTTTTTTTTTTTGCTGAAGATCTTGTGGTGGCCACATGTAGGCACCTTTCTTCAGCTAGTACAATTATAAAAATTAGATTTGAGAAGCATATGTTAGATATATAAGAGGGCTTTCTGTAATATATTTCTCTAGTAACAAGAAGAATCCCCATTTGTGTTTTTTGAAATGATACAAAGAACTTGGTTACAACCTAAAACCCCAACACGCTAGGATCTAGCAGATAAAAATGAAGGGCTTCCATAGCATGAAGAGGAAGAGAATCCTATTCGTGTTAGGGTCTCCAAACACATGCGATCGCCCCAAGTGATTTCATCGCTTGTACGTTAGTTTATCCCCCTTCTTAGAAACATAAACAAAGGACTTCAACTTTCAAATAACAATCAAATTTTGTAGTGATACTCATAGTTGAGGATGTCGAAGTGTCATCTTTAAGTCACCAGTTACTTAACATAAAAGTTAATAACTGTAAATACGCACTATAATCCTTATGAATAAATTACTAATTTGAATTTCCAGCCATAGCACTAAGTTCAATTCTTCTAGCATATGATTGATAATTAAGTATCAAGCACGACAAACAGTCCCTTTAAAGACGTATAAGAAATCCCCATCATCAACACCATGCCATTTGAGGCTGCAATTTTCACGCATGATCCTCTGCTTGTGTATGAACAAATAGTCATCAACTGGGAGAATTTTTCCACTCAAAAGTAATTCCTTAAGCTCCTTTACTGTGCTCGAGTCCTTCATTTCCACAGGAATCCTCGCCGAGTTGAGTAAACTCGACGAAGTTTGCACCACTAGACTCAACCTTTTTGAGGGAGGGTCATCCTTTACACGACTCATAGACTTGAGGAACACAACTATTTCAGAAAATTCGTGTATACCATACTCACTTAAATGGCGAAAATCTTCTACTAGCTCGATTCCACAAAAGAAGAGTGACATTCTTTTGATAGGGGTGCCATCCATGATGTGTATTTTTTCTTTGAGGCTGCGCACCGTTTCGGTCCTGTCAACCTCTATGTGGAGCTGTCTAGCTGAAAACTTGATGATAATCTGAATTTTACCTGAATGGTAAAAATTAGGGGGTGCCATCCAATATCTGATGGTGAGGTCAATTTTGGTACCTTCAGTGACAATCGGGTAATCTTCCATGTCTAATCCATCTAGCAACTCCAAGCCACAGACTGCAAGGGTTTGTGAAGCAACTGGGACACCCAAGAGTTGTTCTATCTTGGTTTTGATTTCAACTACAGACTCTTTGAGACCTACTTCTATGGCAACTTTGTGACCCCATGAACCAATAATCACCCTCATAATGGCAGGTTCTAAGAAATGTAATTAAATCTCTTTAGCTTCTGCCTATTAGTGGAACCGTTTTTAAAGTTCAGAAATCAGAAATAAAATTCTGATTTTATTTCATTTCAAAGGAATGAGTATTTCCAAAATCCCATCTGCATGCATCATACAAATATGCTAATTCATTCAGGAGGCATTCTTAGTTTTGATTATACATGACGGGGAATCACGCTAGTAACATTCTCAAGTTAACTTTTTTAGTCCTTGTGCTTTTCCAGACATGCTAGCATGGTCTTGAAGCTTTGAAACTTGAATCATATCATGACTTTTTTATTTTGTATTATTATTATTATTATTATTATTATTATTAGTTTTTGAGCTTGAATGGTGTGTTCAGCAAGGGGTATTTCTTATTTTAGGCTGTTATGTGCTGCTTGCTGGTCATGGGTCTGTCCTATTCTTGGTCTGCTTTGCTAGCAACGGTGCTAGGCTAGGGTTTTGGGACATGGTCCTTGAAAATTGATAGTGCGCTTATACCATGGTTTGTCGTCGGTCTTGTCACTTCCCCTTAATTCCATCACCTTCCCTAAATTTCGTTCTCGTTTGCACATAAAGAAGATTTGGCATAATATCGGTGGTAATGTACGTAGTATGTTTGGCAAGCTTCGGGATATATATAGGAAAAGCACTTGGTGTCAAGGTTTGTTTTGGTTCGATAGATCATGATCTTTCTTCCAAGGTTTGGGGCAGGTCTTAAGAGGTGAAGGTTTAGCCGTGGCGTGTTTTTTGCTAAGCTAGGAATATTTTAGAAAGTGTATAATACAAAATAGTAGCCAGTCTATGATACTCACCAGTTAGAGCATCTCCAACAGAATACTTATTTTAAAAAAAATTTGAAATTTAACTAGTTTTAGGCTAAGTTTGATCTCCAACAGACTAGCTAAACAAAAGCTAAATTTAGCTTTAGCTAAAAGACCTAGCTATATTTAGCTAGAGAGGAGAGAGAATTTAACTAAAAGTTAAATTTAACTTGAGTTTTAGGTATTTGCTGGAGCATAACTCAATATTCAACTAGCTATATTTCAATTTTAGCTACTTTTAGCTATCCAGATAGCTATCACTGTTGGAGATGTTCTTAGTTAGCAGTATTTTTGCGTTACTATGTTAGTTTTTTATTTTTCTTTTCCTTTTTTAGGTAAAACTTCTTCACTTTTCCTTCTTTTTCTAGGTTGATTTGTTGACGCTTTCAACTTACAACAACAATTAGAAATTAATAAAAAAGGGTTTCAAAAAAAATGAAATTAAAAAATTCAAAGTTGAAAAGGGGGTTTCTAAAGTTGTTCAACTGCTAAAGCCTGTGATGTGAAGTACTATTTTTTTTTTTTTCATGTTTTGTGGAGAGAGAGAACTGAAATTGGAGAGAAGAGAGAGGACAGAATTTGAAGTTTAAGATTTCAAGCAAAAATTTCCTTCATAGCTTGAGCTTTTCAAGATATCAAATGCACATTAAATTCAAATTCGAACTTAGGAGATCAATCAATTAATCACAAAACCAATATTCAACAAAAAAAGAAAACAAATCTTTTATAAAAAAAAGGCAAGAAAATCAATCAACCACAATTTTAAATTTATTGCAATAAATTTCTAGGTCTGAAGTAGGAGTACTTACACTATGATCCCAGACCATCATGTGTGGTAGTCCAATGTAATAATATCACTCGAATTTAGTGAGATCATTGCAAAGGGGTGAAAAAAAAGAAAAAGAATAAATTAATTTAAAAGAACCAATCAGCAACAAGTACATGATGTCACATGAACCGATAACATTAATTCGAACCATCATGTGTATCATAATATGGGACCATAGAATAATTTTTCTCATCGAGAGTGATTTTGAAATGAGTCAAACTAGTTTTTAAGGTTTTGGTGTCCCTCCTAGGTTAAAATAGAGAGGATGAAAAGCGTTTGAAGTGAGAATACCAATCATTATTACACCCTATAACGCGTTAAAACAAGGGAAAGCAGCAGCACAGCTCACACTCTCACTACGCTCTGTTCCTCTCACTCTCTTCTGCGCTTTTCCTCCAATTTCTGCGGCAGCAGCGACTTTGGAGAGTCCCGCTTAACTTGCCAAGGTATATCAGATTCTGCTGTTGATTTCATTTGGGGTTTTGACATTTATGGCTTTTCATTCTTGATTTGGGCTTTTCTTTCCCAACTAACTTGTAGCTGTTGCTCTTCCTTCATTACTAGTCTCTCCCACTCTTAGCTCCTCACTGTTAAAGTTTTTGTCTTTTGGGCCAATTCAAAACTTGCATTTATCTATTCGTTTGTTTTCAAATCTCACTTAGACGCTGTGGATTGAGAAATATTTTCTGTTTCAGCTTTGTTTTGTGGGAATGTTCAATTTGTGGCGAACTTGAGGTTTAATCAATGGAAATGGAAGAAAGGTTTAAAACGAAAATGGGCTCTCTCTTTTTTATTTATTTTGTGTATTGTTTTTTCAAGTGTTGCAGGTTTCTTGTGTTTACCAGGTTTTAGTCTTGAGAGTTGATTTTTTTCTGCAATCTCATATGCATTGTATTCAATTTGGGTCCCATTTTTGAAACCTATTATAATTCAACACCCACTTTATATTCCCTTAAAGATTCCCATTTTTTGCGTTTTTATATACCCTTTACAGCTCAGTTTTGTGACTTTAAATAAAGTTCTGTTTCTCTAGGTCAGAGGCTACTCTATTCCTGAATCAAACACTGTGTTTTCTCTTTGATTCTTCAAAATTTTGATGCTACTAGCTCAATTTCGCTGTATGCAGGTCTCATTTAACAAAAACGGAATGTTTCTGATATGGTCATGGTGGCACTCCAGGCTGGCTTGTTGAATTATTGGGATTTTGAAGGTCTTTTCAGGTACATAGTTTCAACTGTATGAGTTCTATTTTGATTGTTTTTCTTTGTGAGCTTATTACATTCATACTTTATCCCCTTGTTTGGCCTAAAACAAGTTTAGTCTCTGGCCGAATGCCTTGGTTCTTGCATTTTCGCTTTGGATGGGAGTGCCTGTATAGTCATATACTAATTAGTTGTCTTTGTAGGATCAATAAGCATATTCAAATATGCTTCAGCAGGAGGGACTTCTCCTCAGATCATCTTTCCTTCTAAGTATCTTTGTTGGGTTTCTCCTACATTCTCTTGCCATTTCAGAGATTCCTTTAGGTTCAAAACTTTCTGTAGTAGACGAAAACATCTGGGCCTCTCTGAATGGTGATTTCGCATTTGGATTTTTTAACCAAACAGATGAGCCTAACTATAGTGTTGGGATCCGTTTCAATTCAAAGTCTATTCCACTTGGAAAACAAACTCTGGTGTGGACTGCTGGAGCTAATATCATGGTTGGTGAAAATTCGTATGTCCAGTTGACCCAGGATGGAGAATTAGTAATCATTGATTCTTTGAAGGAAGTCACTGTATGGAGCAGCAGAACAAGCCGATTATCAGTTGTTTCAGCTGCTCTTCATGATAATGGAAACCTTGTCCTGTTGAATGAAGAGAAACATATTGTTTGGCAAAGTTTTAATACCCCCTCTGATACACTTCTTCCTGGACAGAACTTCTCTAGGTCGCAAATGCTTCGAGCTGCAAGCAAGAATATTATGTCCGATTATTTGTCCAGTTACTACACTCTTTTCATGAATGCTTATGGTCAGTTGCAACTCAGATGGGAAATTCATGTTGTCTATTGGACAAGTGGAAGTGCTCCTGGTTCAAATCTTAGCGCTTTCGTCACCTCTGATGGAGCCCTACAACTCCGCGACCAAGACTTGAAACCGGTATGGTCAATTTTCGGGGCAGATTACAATGATTCCATAAGTTACCGGTTTCTTAGGCTAGATGTTGATGGTAATCTACGCTTGTACTCATGGCATGAAGCTTCAATGTCATGGAGAGCAGTCTGGCAAGCTGTTGAGAACCAGTGTAATGTCTTTGCAACTTGTGGCCCACATGGCATCTGTTTCTTTACTGAGTCTGGGTCACCTGATTGTAAATGCCCTTTTAATCTTGTGAATGGGTCCATGGAAAAATGCTCGATTCCGTCTCAGCAATGTGAATCTGGTTCCAACTTGTTTAGTTATAAGCATACTCTCCTATATGGAATGTATACTGATGATGTAGTTGTTGGAACTAGTTTACAGCAATGTAGAAGCTTGTGTCTCAAGGACCCACTATGTACAGCTGCAACCTTCTCAAATGATGGAACTGCACACTGCTTAGTGAAGAGAACACAGTATGTTACTGGCTATTCGGACCCTTCACTAAGTTCAGTATCTTTTGTGAAGGTCTGTGCAGATCCATTAGCTGTAAATCCCAATCTCTCCATGTCATCCCCTTCAGCACAGAAGTTTTGTTTTCCTTGTCTAATTGGAGCAGCCTCAGTTGCTGTATTTCTTTTATTTCAGTTGGCACTTGGTTTCTGGTTCTACAGAAGAAGGAAAAGAAGAAGGAATCTGGTCAGGAAGAAAGCCAGTTTTGCTTATACCAGTTCCAATTCAAATGACTTGATTGTGTTATCCTTCTCCGAAATAGAGGACTTTACAGAAAAGTTTAAGCATCAGATTGGACGAGAGATGTTCAAAGCTATTCTTCCAAATAAAGAACCAGTTGCAATCAAAGAGATGAATGCGTCCATTGAAGAAAGAAAATACCGGTCTGCAGTTTCAATTATAGGTGGCATTCATCACAAAAATCTTGTGAAGCTGCAGGGTTACTGTTGTGAGTTAAATCACAGGTTTCTGGTCTATGAATATGTCAAAAATGGTTCTGTGGAGAAATATATAGAAGACCATAAACTGTGTAAGAGGCTGACTTGGGGAAAGAGAGTTGATATATGCTTAAGCGTGGCAAGAGCCATTAGTTATCTACACACAAGCTGCAGGAAATGCATCATCCATGGGCATTTGAAATGCGAGGATGTGTTATTGGATGAAAATTTAGGGGCCAAGGTGACTGGATTCGGGCTTGGGACAATCGTCGGGAATGAAGCCTTCTCTTCAGCAACGAGAGATGTAGAAGACTTTGGTAGGATGGTGTTGGTTTTGGTGAGTGGGTGTAGAGAAGTTGGGGACCTCTGTGAATGGGCATACAAAGAGTGGTCAGATGGGCATCCAGAGAATGTAGTTGATAGAAGACTAGATGGTATGCATATAACTCACGAGCTCGAGCGTGTTTTAAGAATTGCATTTTGGTGTCTCCAAATTGATGAACGTCAAAGACCCTCAATGAGTGAGGTGGTTATGGTGTTAGAAGGCACATCGAGCGTTGACCCCCCACCTCCCCCTTTTGCTTGATAAAGAATGACATACCGATAGCGCCAGGGTCCAAACTATCTTGAAGAAGCTTTTATTTCTTAAGAAGTTTGAAGTGTGACTAACAACACACTGACAAATTTGCCTCCAAGTTGTCTTAGGACAAAACTATTCATCTACCACTTGACCTTTCATCATAATGAAATGTGGTTGTGTCATAATTTTAGGGTTTTGGTGTTAACAGTGAAATGTAGTTTTCAATTTTTTTTTCCCTACATTCCAGGTCTTAAATGAGTTTGATGAGAAATCCTTTTATCCTACATATATGGGGTTAATCTTATGCATTCATATGTGCATTTTTTCTTCACAATTTTTGTCTGCTTTTTGTTAAAATACAAAGCAGTAGTAGAATAATCTGGGAGTTGGATTCTTTATTGTATCAAGGCTTGCCGGTTATTAAACTTCCTCTTTCTTCTTCTAAACGCTTAAGAGCATCTCCAACCATATAGTCAAAAGTCAAAGTCATATGCAAAATATGACTCCCCTAATGTCATCATTATTCATTTAATTTTTGCATCTCCAACCATCTTTAATCAAGAGTCAAAGTTATTTAATAAATTAATCATTTTCGAGAATTAATTAACTACAGTTGCAGCACATGTAGTGGGGCCCACCATTTTTTCAGCCAAAGAAATTTTGGCTTTCATTCTACAAACTTGAGTCAAAATGACTCCAGTTATGGCTCAAGAGTCAAAATAGCTAAAGCAAGAGCATGGTTGGAGATCCCTCTACCAAAAAGCCAAAGTCAAAATAACTTATAGCTAAATGGTTGGAGATGCTCTAATCTCTCTAAAGCCCGCAAATAGTATGCATGTATATTCGGTCCACCGATGCGTTCTGGTGCTTGTTGTTCTGGTCCCGAGATCACTGTGGGAGAGAAAATACAAAAAGCAAAATAATAGAAGAAAGAAAAAAGAAAAAGAAAATAAACAAAGACAGAAAAGAGATGGGAGATTGTCCACCAAAAAAGCAAATAGAGTTGGGAGATTTTATTGGTGTAGAAGATCTAGTGTGGGTGAGTCTATGATAAGAATGCAGCCTTGCCCACTAGTAAAGTGGCACATATTTTGACGCATATACTAAAAATAAATGAATTCGAGCCTATTCGGTCTAATATTGACCAAAAACTAAAAGCCTATTCGGTTTATCAGATAAGTTGATAATTTGAAATTTAAAACTAAAGACCGGACCGAATTTGTCTTCTTAATGGGTTCGGCTATTGTCACCCTACCATTTTCTTTGTGCACCCCACTTGCTCATTACACCCTACATTTTAATTTCAATTGTTAAATTTATTTATCTAACCCATTTCTCTTTCCAAGAATATCCTTATATGACATATCCAATTGAAAAAATAGAAAATTATATAGTAGCACATGACCAAAGATGCAAACACAGAAAAGTCACTTTCAAAAATATTTATACAAATAAGGACATCAGCCTAGACTCAAAAGCCAAATGATGCAAGCCTGATTGCTAATTTTAATGGTAAATGACCAAAATGCTCGAGTTTCATCACAATTTACTGGCATTGCCACTGACCCAATATCCACAACAAAACAAAAACTCCAAGTAACGTTACCCCAATAATTCATCTTCCCCAAATCCACAATGCAAAAATGACGCCGTCTGGACCTTTCCTGGGGCTTCTAATTCCGTCGCTGTTGATTTAATTTTGGAGAATTTAATTTCTTTCCATGGAGGTGGAGGTCCCCGTTCGAAACCCTTGGCTGCAGCAGCGACGCTGAGGAGAGGGGATTCCGAGGAGGATCGGCTCAGGGTGAAGAGGAAGACTCTTCAGGCCGTGCTTGACCAGTGCCAGAGAGCTCTTAAATCACTAGGTACTATTGTTGGTGACGGTGTCGATGACCTTGTTCGTTGTTCTCATTCAACAGCCACTTCTCTTTGCTATTACAATTTTGATTTTGAATGGAATGATTTATCTCCCGAATTGTTTGATCGGAGCTTTCCTCAGTGCATTTACTGATACTCAATGCCCAAATGATTTTTTTTGTACTTTTGTTTTCAATTTTTATATGATGATCAAGCTTTGATTATGTAAGAATTTGTCTTTGATTTTGTTTACTACAGGACCTATTATAGTTTTATGGATTTCATGTGATTGTGTGATTGATAGGAGCACAAAGTGTGATGTTTTTAATATGTATTTTCCCTCATTTGGCTAAGTTATTCTCTTAAAATTAAAAATTATAATATAGTTTATGTTTTTAGGTATTTCATGGTCGGAAATGGTGAAAATAGGCGAAAAAGAGCAGAATTGAGCATAAATTAAGGACAAGTCATTTTAGAAACTTTCCTTTTTCATTTTAGGAAATATTTCCTATTTTGTTTTAGGAAACTTTCTCCATTTGAACTTTTCTATTTCTGATTTTCCTATTTTAATGAGAGTCCATCCCATTGAAAACTCTTGACTGATGAAATCAAGGAAAACTTAAAATAGAAGAAAACTTGCATAAATAAGGAAGAATTTGAGGAGATAAAATGGAGTGTTTTTAATCAATATTTATTCTAATTATCTTATTTTCTATTGATTATAACACTAATTAAATTATGATTTTTCTTGATTGTAGGAGTTTATTGTGTGCACAATTCTTGGAAGAAATTAGTGCAATTCAAAGGAGAGGAATAAGGGATGTATATGGTCACTATTCAAGGAAAAGAAGGAGCATTGCATGATTAACTCTAGAGATTTCTAGGGAATATATCAAGGCAAAAGAGATCAGAAAAATCAAGACTTTGTCATGAGAAAATCAAGCAAATTTGGAGGAGAAATCATCTCTAGATGATTGACCATGATTGCATCACAAGAGAGGAGAATTTCATTATAAATAACAGCCATTCTCTACTCCAAAATCATCACTTCCTAACCAATATCATTTCCTGGCCTATCACTTCCTAGCTAAAAACTATTCTATAACTCTGCCCAATTCACTTCTCAAACCTCCATCACCTACAAGACCGTGACCACCATCTTTCCATCAATCCAAGAAGTTCTTAGGCGCTAAGTCAAGGACGCTCCACCACCATAGCAGAGACGAGTTCATCACCTTGTTGCCAAGCCGCTAAGGAAAGCTTCAAAGTGTAACTATGACTCTACTTACAATTGTGTGAGTTGTGTAATTGGAGACATGAGATTTTCAGAATATTTTTATTAATATTTTTGAGATTTTCAGTTTATTATTGAGTTAATTTCAAGAATTCTTTGATGATGCATGTTACAATCTTGTGCCCTTTTACGTGTTTAGGTAATTTTCAGGGTTAGGTTAATAAGTTTGCATGCTAGAATCACGCTGAGTATTCTTGTGTGTTTGCTTAATTTGCCAAGATTAATTGTTATTTGTTAAGACACTGAGTTAAAGAAGTAGTAATTAGTTCTAAAGAGTGGTAAAAATCATGCTTTAATAATTAAACGATTCTGGAAATTACGTGTTAAATTCTATGAGTAATGGTTAATTTGCACGTGTGAGTTGATTCGAAGACCGGATCAGATAAATGGATTGGACCGTGACAGCTTTTCATTTGGGCTATTATCTAGCATTTAAGATGGGCACGTTTTTGTAGCATGTTGAAATGAATTTTCTATTTTTACACTTAGTAATTTTCGAGTGGTAGTGGTCTAGGTTACGGAAGTCGATCATTGTAGATAATTTTATTTGTTTTGTTTTTATTTTAAGTAGATTAGAAACCAAATTTCAAAACCCCCCATTTTATTCTTTTATTTGTTAATTGACATTTTTGTGTAGGTGTACCCTACAATCCTCGGACTGAACGATCCTTGCTTATCCTATACTGACAACTACATTTTGCAGGGTTAAATTGTGAGGCTATTTCAGCCGCATCAGCGATCATGCCTCACATAACAATTGTGATTTCTAACCAAAAGCTAAACAAGAGTTTACTGTATTTGTATTTTCTGTGATCAATTTTTGATTGTTGTGGTATATCTGCTACTGTAAAATAGGATTGGTTTGTTTTGATTTTGCTACTAGTTTGAGGTTCAAACCAAACAAATTTAAACCGTTATGTTATCGGATTCATGCTTTTGTTAATAAAAGATGTACGAGAACAAAATAATGCATTTTGAGAGAGGTAGGTAATTTTTTAAGTTCTAGTACCACATAACTACTAGAATATGACCCTCAAGTTTCATGTAAATCATCGTCAACTTCTTTGCAGTCTTATTTAACATCTCACTTTTGCTCTATTGCAAATGGTAGAAAGTTTCAGTCTTTCTAACCATGATAAAAACTAGGGTTAATTACATGTAAGTGCATCTTTGAATGTTTTTATAGCCATAGGGCCACCAACTAGTTTTTTCCCTCATAAGGCCACTAGATTAAAAAGGTTGTTATATTTTGGATATTAAAAACCAACATATTTATATAAATGCCACTGGAGGACAAAGTCAACAATCATTCTCTCTCCTCTCCGGCAAGGTCTCCGGTCAACTCCGGCGGGTCTCCGGCCAAATTCCGGCGGGTCTTCGGCCAACTTCGGACAGACCTCCGGCGAACTCCGGCAACCACAAAAGCTACTGTCACTAACACCTAAAGCTACTGTGGCTAGCAACAAAAGCTACTCTGATGAGATTCCCGGCAACCTCCGGCGAGGCCACAAAAGATACTATCACTAGCAACAAAAGCTACTGTCACTAGCAACAGAAGCTACTTTGTTGAGATTTCCGGCAACCTCCGGCGAGATAACAAAAACTACTATCACCAACTGATAGGAGCATTTTAATGCGACGTTTTACTTGTTTTTCCCTACATTTCTTGCGTTATTTCCTTAATAAAACCCTGTTTAGGAAAGTTTCCATTCTTTGAATGGGAAAGTTCCTATTTGTAGAAAGTTTCTATAGTTGTAGTTTCTATTTATCTTTTTTTTAGTAAGTTTCCATTTTCGGTAGTTTCTATTTTTCCTTCTTAGAAAGTTTCCCATTTTCAGTTTAGGAAAGTTGCCATTTTTCATTTTAGGAAAGTTTCTATTTTTCTTACTAGTTTCTATTTTCAGGACCTCCGAGCTAGAAAGTGGAAATGAACTCACAAATGGAAAGAGGAGCTTGCGATCACCAAGGGGAGCAAAGATGAAGAACAATGAGCCACAGAAATGAGCAGAAATGAAGAAAAGAAGTTTTCCTGGTCCAACCAGGAAACCCTGCGGAAAGGAGGAAAGCCCACCAATGAAGTTTCCAACGTTACTATGAAAAAGAAATGGAAAAATAAAGTGTTGAGACGTTGGAAGATGACATGGCATAGAAGTGACGCATGGAGGCCCAAAAACTCTCAAGACTTGTTGGATTTTCGGCTAATTGGATAAAAGCCCACCAAAGCCTATGGAACTAGGGTTTGTGACGCAAACCCTAGCCCTAAAGATGTGTTTGCCGTGAATTTGCAAGAGAGAAACAAGGAGATAGCGTCCAAGAAAATCAGAAATTAAAAGGAGATTTTCTAGGGCTATTTTTATGGAAATAAATCAAGAGAAAAACCCTAGAGTCTTCCTAGCCGTCCAAGCCAAGAGGAAAAGGAGGGAATGCCATGCAAAATAAAGAAGAAACCCTAGAGAATTCGGCAAAGATATTATCTAGAGAGTTTTAAGGAAAGAAGATATGTGTGGTGACCAAGAAAAGCTAAAAAGGAGTCTAGATTCATCCCTAGAATTCCTAAAGGAAGATTGGCCGAAATTAAACAAGAAAAATCAGAAATTATCTCAAGGAATTTCGGCAATATTTCTAGGGAATTAATATTGGAATTTTGTGATTGGTTGAACCACCTCATAGGGCTTATGTGGCATGCAAGCATTGGAGGAAATTATGTGGAGTTATGTCATTGTGCCGTGAGTTTCTCTAGGGTTTTACACGGCTTGAAGACCTAGAAGCCGTCCCCTATATATTCATCTCTTCTCTCAACGTCAAGAGAGGTCCTAGTTCCCACTTTTGCGTTTACACTTTGAGAAAAAAATCAGAAAACTCTCTCTAGCTTAGCCGTGCTCTTCTCCATCTTCTAGGGCAACCACGAAGTGCAAGCAAGGCCAAGGAAGAAGAGGACAAGCCGTGCACATCATCCATCACCATCCTTGAAGATTGCTTTCGAAATTCAAGAGACCATTCATCACTTCATTCATCTCATCTTCATCACGGTGTAATCCGATTATCCTTGTAACCTTTGCTTTGTAATTTTCGTTGGTTTTGCCCTAGTTGACACACATGTTTGAACAAGTATTGTTTTCTGAAATTTTATGATTAATTGTTAATTTTCAGATTCATATATTGTGATTTATGGTTGCTTTTGTGTGAGTGTTTGATTAAATTTGCATGATAGATAACTTTTGTATTTTAATCTTATGTGGTTGCAAACACTTAGGGTTTTGATATAATTGGTGCTACGAATTTAAGAACATGAATCAACTTTTTGGTTTTGTGTTCTTGAATCAATAAGTAGTAAAGGTTTTGTACAAAAACCGAATTTAATCAAAGAAGATTGCAATTAGGTGGACTTTTTCATACTAAGTTGCACATTTGAGTTGATAGCCTTTCTAGATGCTTAATGCGTTAAACATGACATGATTAACTAGCTTTCTAGGGTTTGATTGCATGTTTGATAGAATTAATCTAGGTGCTTTCGCTTAGGTTGATTAGCATTGAAAGTAAAATATGGGAAATTGTTTGCTTTTGAACGTTTCACATGATCAACTCCTCTTGCATGACTATGATGAACAATGATGAACTTGAATTAATTTTGATCATGAGTTTCGACTTTGATCCTTGTTCCCACATCCCATTTGTGTTTTTATGTTTTTGCATTTTAATTATTTAAGTTAACTTAGTATTTATTTTCGGCAAAATAAAACCAAAAACCAAAAATCCTCCCTTTTTCGTAAATATGTATATATTTTGTTATATCTTTGTAAATATTATACTTTGTTTTAATTTTAATTGTTTAATTGTTTGAAAATGACAGGTGTACCCTCAATCCCCGGAATAGAACGATCCCTATTTACTTTATACTACTAATGACATTTCAGGGTTAAATTGGTCGCTTGCGAAAAGCGGCAACAATTTTTGGCGCCGTTGCCGGGGATTGAAAAATCAATTGTCATATGTGAATATTTGTTTTGTTTATATGTGTGTTCGAAAAAAAAAAAAAAAAAAAATTACTTGTTAATTGTTTGTAATTCTCTTAATTGTTAGTTAATTAGTTAATTAGTTAATTAATTACTTAGGTTGTTATTTTTATTGTTGAACACAAGTTTAATTGTAGGTTGTAAATTAAAGAGGAATAGGTGAAGTCGTGTTTATTAATATTGGCCTAAACCCCTTATTGGTACCTAGTCCAGGTCCCTTAAGGTTGAGGGCGGCCTTTATTAACATTCATTGAACCGTCTTCACACTTAGGACCTTTTTCATCCAAGTAAGTATAGCCTATGTGGGATGGTGTCTAGGAAGGGGACAACGCTCATGACAGGTTCTTGAATTCAGAAGTGCATGCAAATGGGCCTAAACCACATTGTGGGAGTAGCTCATGCCAAAATGGATTCTACCTCTCGTGGTCGCCCTCCCCTACCTGGCCATTTCAGTAAGGTTGCCCAAAGGATGTAGGAGGGACTTTGTGTCTAGACGACTATACTTGGGCCGCACGTCCTCTTGATTTACCGCTTGGAATTGAATTTGGAATCAATGATGTATATAACAAACGAAAATATTGTGATTCACTAAGGTATATTGGATTAAACATAGTCTTGAGAAGGGTAGCTGTTTCAGTCCCATTGCACATCGAGACTCCCTGTTCCCGTACCTAAGTGTTGAAAATAATTGTAAAGAAAAGGAAATAATAGAGACTTTTGTAATCAATTTCGTAAAAAAAAAAAAAAAAAAAAAAAAAAAAAAAAAAATTTGTGACGTTTGTTTGTTGTTTGTTTGAAAGATTTTGTAAAATGTGTCTAATCTTGTTTAACAAAAGAAATGTAAAGAATTAATTATAAATGTCGTTAAATTCTTGATTGTTATAAGTGTGTAAAATCGTATGAGTAGATAAGGGCCCTTTTGTTAATATTGGCCTTAACCCTTCATTAGTGCCTTTCTGAGGTCTTATGAGGTTGTGGGCGGCTTTTATTAGCATTTGGAGAACTGTCTAACACATGAGTTCTTTTCAAGCTGAGTAAGGGGCACATAGGTGGTGTCTTAGGTTGAGACCCTGGGTGATGGGTTCAAATTGGATCTCAGAGATACTATAGACCGTGCGTAAACCACAATGTGGGAGTAGCCGATAGGGGCCTAAACCTCAATGAGGGAGTAGCCTCCGTAGTGTCACCAAAATGAGTCCTCCCTCTCACTTACCTCTTAATCTGGCCATCTAGCCTTCTGAAACAAAGGAAAGCGACTTATGTCTAGGCGACCATCCCTAGATCGTATCTCACCAATAGTAGTGGTTCTATTGGGCTCGACTTACAACTTGTGATCAATTGAGATATTAACTTTATTTTGTAAAGATAATAAGATACTTGAACATAACCTTCACTTGTAAATTGTGTGTTTTGTACATTTTATACTTGTATAAATTTCGTATGTGGTTTATTTGTGAAAAGAGTGTGGATGATTTGTAATTTATGCTTCTCTTTATACTTGTATAAATCATAAATAGTAGAGTCGTGAATAGTAACTTGTGAATAGTGATTCGTGAATAGTAAAGTTGATGTATAAATCATTAATTTGTAATTAGTTTACTTTATACTTTGCTAACTTCTTTGAATTCTGATGATGTTCAGGAATCCTATGAATGACCGAGCCTTTTGGACCCTCCAAAATAAAGGAAATTGAAGCAAGGCTCACTCGTTTGAAGGGTCCCTCACTCCTTGAGTTCACAAGTCCTTCTCCTTCAACATACAGAGAGTACACATTTAACGAGCAAGGGAAAAGGACCTACTGTTCTGAGGAGTCTACATCACCTACACCATCTCCATCTCCTCCTTCACGTTCACCTTCACCTGTGGTTTCCTCCAACTTTACACCACCACCTTCACCACCACCTGAAGAAGTCCAAGAAGAGAGAATGGCATCCATTAGGGAACTCTCCACAGCAACTGTTGAAGGAGGACCTCCTTCAGGCATCATTTACCCTGCCCCTGCAGCCGGAAGACAAGCAGAATTCGAGCTAAAGAGTGGTTTGTTGCACAAGCTCCCTATTTTTCATGGCCTTAATATGGAGGATGCTAACAAACATATCAGAGAATTTCAGTCTGTGTGCACGAACATGCAACCCCAAGGAGCTGATGAAAACATTCTAAAGATGAAGGCATTTCCATTCTCCTTAGCTGACAGAGCCAAAGATTGGCTATATGAGATTCCTGCTGGACGCATTACTTCATGGGAAACAATGAGGAAGGCCTTCTTGGAAAAATATTTCCCAGCTTCAAAGGTCATCACTCTCAGGAAGAAGCTCAGTGGAATTGAGCAAGCCCATGATGAGTCCTATGCTGCCTACTATGAGAGGTTCAATTCCTTACTTGCACAATGTCCACAACATCAGATGAAGGATGAGACCCTACTCACATGCTTCTACGAAGGACTCTTACCCTTGGAAAGGCAAATGCTTGATGCTGCAGCTGGAGGAGCTTTTGTGGATAAATCACCTACAGTTGGGAAGGAACTTATAGCTAATCGTGCCTTAAACTCCCAACAGTATGAGGGTGTGAGACAACCCACTCGTAGGGTAAATGAGGTGAGCACTAGTCCTGCCATTGCGGATCAATTGAGCAAACTCACACTTCTTGTGAACAAGGTGGCGACTACTCAAGGCCATGGAGGACCCTCTGCTTGTGGGGTATGCTCTATGCATGGGCATGTTACGGATCAATGTCCTCAACTAAGTGAGAATGGTGGTTGGGAGTCTGTGAATGCCATAGGAGGCTATCAAGGGAACCAAGGGGGTCCCCAACGTCCAAGGTATGATCCATATTCAAATACCTATAACCCTGGATGGAGGGACCACCCCAACTTCAAGTGGACCAACAATGAAAATGGTCAGAACCCTCTTGGTGGCAGTTTCCAACGTCCTCAAGGACCTCCTTATCAAAGACCTTACATGCCTCCTCAACAAAACGTAGGGAATCCCTACTCTCACTATGATAAGACGATAGAGGCATTGACTAATTCCACTCAGGCATTGACTAATGCCACACAGACTCTGCTTCAAGGACAAGAGAACCATACCAAGGACATTGCAGAGCTCAAGAAGCAGATGGGACAGGTGGTGGACTTCATGACCAAGTTTCATGAAACTGGTAGGCTTCCGAGCAACACAATTCCAAACCCAAATGGAGGCTTTGAAGGTTCCACCAACTGAAGAAAAGAGGAAACCACGTCTAGGCTGAGAAGACGTTAAAACCAAGCGCTACTTGGGAGGCAACCCATGCAAATCAGATTTGCTTTCTTTATCCTTATCTTTTATTTTTCGTTTCTTTGTTTTAGTAGTTATTTTCGTGAATTTCATCCCTATATGCTTAAGTGTTTCATTGCATGCTTATTCTTGATTACATTGAGGACAATGCAATATTTAAGTGTGGGGGAAGGGATTTATATTTGAGTCTTTTGTTTTGAGTCATATATATTGAAAAATACAAAAAAATTGAAAAATGTCAAAAATTTAAAAAAATTTCGTTGCTTTTGTTTTTGTTTTGAGTCTTAGGATGCCCTTTCAACTGTCTAGGATGATTCTATATCTCTGAAATCATGATTAAAAGAAGATCATAAAATTGAGATGATTTTTAACATGGTATTCTTTGGTTAATTGAGATATATGAAAAATATGTGCCTTGTAGTGGATATGGATTTCGAAACTTTGGTACAGAATATAAAGCATGTTAAGATGAGTTTTGATTCATAAAGCCCATGTGAGATAATTGAGCCATGTCCCTTTTTCTTGGAGTGATAAATGAAAAATATATTCTTAATTTCTTGGCAATATTTTGATGATCTCATTATTCTTCATTTGATTGACTACTTGCCATAGATTAAGTTTGATGGACTAGAGAATGCTAGAATTCGCTCTTGTGCTTGTTGAGACGTTATATCAATACATGGCCCTGATTCTGGAAGGGATAGAGGCACATTAGGAATTACCACCATTGCCATATAAGCTTGTGTCCCTATTTGTGCCCGTCGAGGGACTCCCCTAGATAAGCCCCTTTGAGCCTACATTGAGCCTTTTTATTCATCACCCTTAAAACCCTTAACCATGAAGCTTAGTATAGTTACAACCCTACCCTTTGTTCTAAGAACTTAGTGGAGCTATCTTTTGAGACATACTACAAGGGTTTGGTGCTAAGGATGAAGATTGAGAAGAGGTAAAAGTTCAAGTGTGGGGGTAGACTTATCCATAGAGAAAAAAATATGTGAAAGCCGTGAAAAATGAAATGAAATAAAAAAAAATATTGTACGGCTCAAAAAGAAAAGAAAGAAATATTTATGGATTTTAGTCCCCCATACTTAGTGATTTTGGAGTTACTTTGAACGGAAGGCCCACCACAGAAAAATTTGGCCTTTGTCCATTCCACTATAGTTCAAGGGAAGTTTACAATGAAGATTGGGCCCAACATGAAGACATTAGGCCCCTTTTATGTTACCTCTAGGGAAAGTGACGTTTTTTGCAATGCCTTGGTGGATTTCTTGAGGTTTCTACATTTATATGTGCTCTACTAGGTTTTTAGGACACTTTGATAAATCCTTACCCTTCATTTCTTAAAACCTTGAGCCTTGGCCCCATTACAACCCTTAAGAAGACCTTCTTGATCCTTAAGATGGGACAGCCCTTGATGTGGAGATGAGTTACAAGAGTTGAACCTATGGCTTGAGTCCATCTGTGCAAGTAGTTGGTATCCTTCATGAGATCTTTAAAGAAAATTATGCATGTGCTTTCGTTTCTTACATATGTGACACTTTGTTATCTTTCACATATACTTGAGTGTATAAGCTTTTAAGCATTGCCATGATCTGAGAGAAGAAAGAGTGGATATGCCTTGTGAGGATTGAATCAAACTTGTTTGAAACATGCTTAACAGAACCATCACCATTGTTACAACCAAGTCCTACTTGTGTATGTGAAAATTATGTGTTTTAATTAACTCTCGAATGCCTAAACATTGAATCTTGATTGAGTGCTAATCTTGGTGTTGTGAAAGTAAGAGATTGCTGAGACAAATAGTTGAAGGGCAATAGAGTCATTGTTTTTGTGGAGTCTTTAATTTCGTTGAGTCTTAGTGTGATTTTGCTAAGGGACTAGCAAAAGCTAAGTGTGGGGGAATTTGATAGGAGCATTTTAATGCGACGTTTTACTTGTTTTTCCCTACATTTCTTGCGTTATTTCCTTAATAAAACCCTGTTTAGGAAAGTTTCCATTCTTTGAATGGGAAAGTTCCTATTTGTAGAAAGTTTCTATAGTTGTAGTTTCTATTTATCTTTTTTAGTAAGTTTCCATTTTCGGTAGTTTCTATTTTTCCTTCTTAGAAAGTTTCCCATTTTCAGTTTAGGAAAGTTGCCATTTTTCATTTTAGGAAAGTTTCTATTTTTCTTACTAGTTTCTATTTTCAGGACCTCCGAGCTAGAAAGTGGAAATGAACTCACAAATGGAAAGAGGAGCTTGCGATCACCAAGGGGAGCAAAGATGAAGAACAATGAGCCACAGAAATGAGCAGAAATGAAGAAAAGAAGTTTTCCTGGTCCAACCAGGAAACCCTGCGGAAAGGAGGAAAGCCCACCAATGAAGTTTCCAACGTTACTATGAAAAAGAAATGGAAAAATAAAGTGTTGAGACGTTGGAAGATGACATGGCATAGAAGTGACGCATGGAGGCCCAAAAACTCTCAAGACTTGTTGGATTTTCGGCTAATTGGATAAAAGCCCACCAAAGCCTATGGAACTAGGGTTTGTGACGCAAACCCTAGCCCTAAAGATGTGTTTGCCGTGAATTTGCAAGAGAGAAACAAGGAGATAGCGTCCAAGAAAATCAGAAATTAAAAGGAGATTTTCTAGGGCTATTTTTATGGAAATAAATCAAGAGAAAAACCCTAGAGTCTTCCTAGCCGTCCAAGCCAAGAGGAAAAGGAGGGAATGCCGTGCAAAATAAAGAAGAAACCCTAGAGAATTCGGCAAAGATATTATCTAGAGAGTTTTAAGGAAAGAAGATATGTGTGGTGACCAAGAAAAGCTAAAAAGGAGTCTAGATTCATCCCTAGAATTCCTAAGGAAGATTGGCCGAAATTAAACAAGAAAAATCAGAAATTATCTCAAGGAATTTCGGCAATATTTCTAGGGAATTAATATTGGAATTTTGTGATTGGTTGAACCACCTCATAGGGCTTATGTGGCATGCAAGCATTGGAGGAAATTATGTGGAGTTATGTCATTGTGCCGTGAGTTTCTCTAGGGTTTTACACGGCTTGAAGACCTAGAAGCCGTCCCCTATATATTCATCTCTTCTCTCAACGTCAAGAGAGGTCCTAGTTCCCACTTTTGCGTTTACACTTTGAGAAAAAAATCAGAAAACTCTCTCTAGCTTAGCCGTGCTCTTCTCCATCTTCTAGGGCAACCACGAAGTGCAAGCAAGGCCAAGGAAGAAGAGGACAAGCCGTGCACATCATCCATCACCATCCTTGAAGATTGCTTTCGAAATTCAAGAGACCATTCATCACTTCATTCATCTCATCTTCATCACGGTGTAATCCGATTATCCTTGTAACCTTTGCTTTGTAATTTTCGTTGGTTTTGCCCTAGTTGACACACATGTTTGAACAAGTATTGTTTTCTGAAATTTTATGATTAATTGTTAATTTTCAGATTCATATATTGCGATTTATGGTTGCTTTTGTGTGAGTGTTTGATTAAATTTGCATGATAGATAACTTTTGTATTTTAATCTTATGTGGTTGCAAACACTTAGGGTTTTGATATAATTGGTGCTACGAATTTAAGAACATGAATCAACTTTTTGGTTTTGTGTTCTTGAATCAATAAGTAGTAAAGGTTTTGTACAAAAACCGAATTTAATCAAAGAAGATTGCAATTAGGTGGACTTTTTCATACTAAGTTGCACATTTGAGTTGATAGCCTTTCTAGATGCTTAATGCGTTAAACATGACATGATTAACTAGCTTTCTAGGGTTTGATTGCATGTTTGATAGAATTAATCTAGGTGCTTTCGCTTAGGTTGATTAGCATTGAAAGTAAAATATGGGAAATTGTTTGCTTTTGAACGTTTCACATGATCAACTCCTCTTGCATGACTATGATGAACAATGATGAACTTGAATTAATTTTGATCATGAGTTTCGACTTTGATCCTTGTTCCCACATCCCATTTGTGTTTTTATGTTTTTGCATTTTAATTATTTAAGTTAACTTAGTATTTATTTTCGGCAAAATAAAACCAAAAACCAAAAATCCTCCCTTTTTCGTAAATATGTATATATTTTGTTATATCTTTGTAAATATTATACTTTGTTTTAATTTTAATTGTTTAATTGTTTGAAAATGACAGGTGTACCCTCAATCCCCGGAATAGAACGATCCCTATTTACTTTATACTACTAATGACATTTCAGGGTTAAATTGGTCGCTTGCGAAAAGCGGCAACACCAACAACAAAAGCTACTCCTTACCCAAAAACCTATGCTCCCCAAAACGAAAAGCTACTATCCCCAACAACAAAAGATACTGTCACCAATACCAAAAGCTACTCTCATCAACAACAAATACTACTTTCATTAGCAATAGAAACTACTCTCACCAACAGCAAAAGCTACTTTCACCAACACCAAAATCTACTTTCGCCAACATCAACGAGAGTACTCACTAACATTAGAGAGCTACTCTCACTAACATTAGAGAGCTACTAACATAGGTACAGAAAGCTACGATCACTATGATAGAAAACCACTACAATAGTTACAGAGAGCTACTGATTTGAAAAAAAAAAAAGCTGCTAACTTGAAATGCCACATGAACAATTACACATAAAACTACTAACATAGACACATAAAGCTACTATCACTATATTGAAATGCCACTAGAACAATTACATGGAGCTGCTAACTTGAAATAATGGAAATGAAAATAGAAGCTATTGACATAAACATAGCTATCAAAGTTACTCCCAACATCTGAGAAAGCTATTACTAACTGATACAAAAGCCACTCTAAAACATCAAAACAAGTATACATTTACAATGTCAAATGTTTGAATCAAAACATTCTGATTTCAACCAAATACAATTGCAATTAGGCACAAATTCAGCCAAATCATCCAAAACCAAGAACAACCAGTCTATTAGGGAAAAGAAAATCTTCGCAATAAAAAAAAATCAAATCAAAGACCTGTTAGTCCCAATTATTCCCAAAAAAAAAAAAAAATTGAGCTTTTTGCTCGCCGGAGAAGAGCAAGGAGGCTCGGGTCCTCTATAACCTCAAGAAACTGTTCGTGTTGTCGTCGCCACCACTGGAGGATTCTGGATTTTAGCCGGATCTGCGAAGCAGTTAAAGAAGAAAAGCTCTGGCTCCGGCATAGAAAATCGAAGCATCATATAATCGCATACCAGTTTTCCATTCGAAGAGAGCCGAATCAAATACACCTAGTCAGTTCCAATTCCATCATATCCAGATCCAAATTAGAATCTCTAAATTCAGTTAAAACCCTAGCCTACGCAAGAAGCCAAGAAGACAAACCTCATTTTCTTCTCTACGACTGAGAGTGCCGGCGAAGGTGAGCGATTGTTATGGTGGTCTCCTCGCCGGAGGCATAATAGATAGGTAATTTCGAATTATGACCTGCAGTGGTGATTTTGGCCGGCGACATATATTGATCGAATGACGAGGTCCCATCAGATCTCCTTTGGATCGGCGTCGAGATCAGAGAAAAAGCGGGAGAAAGAGGAGGAGGTGGTGAAACGATGCCGTCTCGTTTCACTCCGATCAGCAACAAGGCTTCTCTCCGTCGAGATCGTCCGGCAAGCACTGAGCTTCGCTGCGCAATCGTCCGTTGCCGCTGAGGGAGAGCTTCTGACGTCGGAGATGTTCTTCGTCGGCGACGCCATGGATGACAGCCATGGCGAGAAGCGAACGAGCTCATCGGAGAGACTGAGAGAGAGAACGTTGAATCGCCGGCAAGAGAGAGAAGAGAGAACGAAGGATTTTTTTTTGTTTAAAGAGAATGGATCTGATATGTTGGTTTTGACGTTTTGTTAAGTGGAAGGGTAAAATTGTCATAGATAAAATAATTTGAAGGTGAAAGTGGCCTTATGAAGACAAAAAGAGTTGGGTGGCCTTATAACTAATTAAAGTTTTAAAATGACACTTGTGTGTAATTTTCTATAAAAACTATTATTGATCTGCTACGTACTATTCAAATTGAATTGATATGCTACTATATGGTTTATAGTTTATGTCAATGATATGCTCTGCTATTGTTCAGTGATATGGTATGCTATTATATGACCGCTACTGTCAATGATATGATATGCTACTGTTCAAATTGAATTGATCTAATTGCTTTTGCTCCTACTTCTGCTACTGCTACTGCTCCTGCTCCTACTTCTTCTCTTGCTACTACTACTGCTACTACTCCTGCTCCTGCTCCTGCTCTTGCTCTTGCTCCTAATACTACTACTATTACTGCTATTGCAAATAAAGCTGCTACTGAACATGACATGTTTAGCAATAAAGAACTGGACGAGTACGAGTACAATAGTAGGATTGGAGAAGTGCAGTACCATGATTAGGCAATGACGAGTGTTGTAGCAGAACTGGACGAGTATGAGTGTAGCAAGTGCAGTAGCAGGATTAGACAGCAGAACACGAGTACAAGTGCAGTAGCAGACCTGGACGAGTGCAGTAGTAGAATTAGGCGATGAGATGAGAGTAGTAGGAGAGTGAGGTTTTGCGAAGTAACATAAATGAATTATTATCAAGAAGAAAAAAAAGTAACAGAAATAGATTAAAATTCTCAAAAAAAAAAAAAAAAGTAACATAAACAGATTATTTTCAGGAAAAAAAACATAACACAAAAGGAATTATTCTCAGAGAAAAAAAAAGTAACATAAAGGGATTAGAAGTCAAAAGAAATAGTTAAGGGTAAAAAAGTAAATTAACTCATGACATGTGGCAAGTGGAGAGCAGATTGTTCTTATTTATAAGATTTAATCCTTATAAAAGGATTAGAAGTCAAAAACAGTAACTAAGGGTAAAAAAGTAAATTAATTCATGACATGTGGCAAGTGGAGAGCACATTGTCCTTATTTGTAAGATTTATTCCTTATATGTTTAATTCAATCTTTAAATGATGTATTTGTTAAATCATCTTTTGTCAATAACTTATATGTGTTCTAGGGAATCAAAAATTGAGAGAAATTCATTGTGTATTCACATTGATAATAGGGCCCTCTTTATATAGAGGATTACAATGCATAGAATCTTAATCATACAAGGAAAGTAATCGTACA
Source organism: Rosa lucieae (assembly GCA_024704745.1). NCBI lineage: Eukaryota > Viridiplantae > Streptophyta > Magnoliopsida > Rosales > Rosaceae > Rosa > Rosa lucieae. Next base: position 40,255,517 of record CM045493.1, on the reverse strand, counting down.
TTGAATAGGAACCTAGATCCTTCTAATTTAACCCTATTACCACTAGGTCAAGTAACCTAGAGTTTGGGCCAAACACAAATTAGGGTTTACTTGAACACTCCCCCTTGTGTTGCCCAAACGCGGTGCTTCTCTCGTTGCCACGTTAAAAACCTTGCCGAGTAACAAAAACCCAGTGGGACAAAAATAACCTCGGTCGAAAGGGAAAAAGAGCACAACACACCGTTCACGTTTTGAGGTGAACATGTAGACATCTCCCCCTGATGTCTACGTCTCCCCTTCATGACTACGATCATAGGAGTTCAGATAATTTCCGCAAGCCAATTCTTGCCACTATTTCTCGAACGTGGATTTGGGCAATGACTTAGTAAACAAGTGTACCGCATTATCTTCAGATCGAACCTAGTTCACTTTGGTATTTGAGGAGAGTCTATTGTTGCTGATTATGCTTGGTGTTGTCGCTTTTGATGTAGCCTTCCTTCCTTTGTTCAAAACGAACAACATTATCCTAAATGCTCGTAGGCTCATCTTGTGGTAGACTTCAAACTACAATTGTTCGAACATGCGTGATTATGAATCCAATCCATAAACATTCATGAACCATTTCATGAAGACCAATAATCTCTGCATGGTTCGAAAATATAGCGACTACGGTCTGTTCTGTAGACCTCCAAGATATCATAGTCTTTTCCCACGGTGAACACTTAACCAGTTTGGGAGCGACCTTTGTGTAGGTCAGAGAGGTACCCAGCATCAGCTAAACCTTCCAAAACACTTATATCGTTTTGGGATGGGGATAGAGAATGTAGGCCAGCGTTGGTGGCGTTTCTGGTGTGTGATGGGTCTGAATCCATCATCTCTCTGTAGGGATAGAACAAGCTCATATCAATTGCACATCTTAAGTACTGAAAGATGTTTTTTACACCAATCAAAATGGCGTCGCGTTGGCGCAGAGCCATACCTTAGCTAACAAGTTCACTGCAAATGAGATGTCCGGTCCTGTGCATTGAGCTAAGTACAATAATGCGCCTATTGTACTCAAGTAAGGCACTTTTGCTTCTAGCACATCTTCGTCATCATCCTTCAGACGAAGAGGATCCTTTTTAGGATCAAGACAAAGGACGATCATGGGGGTGCTTGAAGGTTTGACCTTGTCAAAATGCCTAAGCATCTATCAACATAATGCTCAAGTTCCATCATAGAGACATAATCGTGTTCTCCCAAAATCCTCCATCTCAAACTCGGATTTGAAGTGTTCAGCGGTTTCCCTTAAAGAGTTAACTCTTTAAGGGCTTCTAATGAAGATCGTGTCCAACATGAATCGCAATGGAATCCAAAACTTGTTATGGAAATGTGTGGGCATATCCCTTCCTAATCAAGTAGTCATTTTAGCGAGCGTTTCAACCTCTTTGTAAACGCGCTCCGTGGTCTAGAGCCACTTGACTTGGGTAAATGAAGTTCACCATGAACCTTCATGTATATTCCGTATCTAGATCCCTATAGAGATACGTAGTGACCACATTTGTATGCTGCATGTTCAGTTATTCGGAAACTACCAAACTGACAGGGTAGTGGAGTGCAATGACATCCATTACGAGAGAATATGTCTCATCGTAGTCGATTCCAGGGCGTTTTGTGAGAAGCCTTGCACCATAAGGAGAGATTGCCATATCTTTTTCTCATCACGGTTTCTAACGAAGACCCATTAGTCAATAGGTTTTATGTTAGGAGGTGTTGGCATCACTGGCTCAAAAACCTTCCTCTTTGTTAGAGAATCCATCTTAACCTGGATCGCCTCTTTCCATTTAGGCCAAATTCCTCTACGTTGGTATTCATTCATCAATGGAGTGTGGTTCGATATCATCTGACTCAACAAACTCATGCGCAACGAAATGCGCAACTACATCATCAATTATGATGGAGTTTCTATCCCACTTCTCATGTACACTAGTGTAATTTTCATAGAGCTCTATATTCTCATGAATAGGTTCTAACGTTGAGGCGTCCCCCAATGATAACCATAACCCGGAAGATTCTCATGAGACGGATTTTGAGTTTTGATGATCAAAGGATTGGAATGTGCCAAAGTATACTTTGAACCCACGGGCCTCCCACGCATCCTAGCTGGGGCCATGGCCTATAACGCCGGAGTCCCATTCTCTTTGGCGTTGGCGCCATGCGTACCTCTGTGTAGGGTGGCGCTACGTCCTCTCGTAGGGACGTACTTCCTTGCAAGCATGTTTCCAGACTATTTGTGTGATCTCGTCACTTTAACTGGGATCGAGATGAGACATAGTAGGGGCAAGCCATGACAATTCCTGTCATTCCTGCTGAACATTCGTGTTCTTATCTCCCCCTTAACGACGGGAAGACTGTCTCATCAAAGTGACAATCCGCAAATCTAGTGGTAATGAGATCGCCTTGCAAGGGCATTAAGTGGCGGACGATTGTTGGAGTCTCAAATCCAACGTAGTTGCCCATTCGTCTGTAAGGACCCATCATAGAGCGCTGTGGCAGCGCAATTGGTACATAAATGGCACACTCAAAGATGCATAATTACGATACTTATACCCAGTCACTAGCTGTAACGCAGAGGTACATTGAGTGGCAGTGGGTTGTAGACGAATTAGCATATCTGCATGCGATATTGTATCACCCCAAGCGGATATAAGGAGATTGGTGCGCATGACCAATGTCCGGACTACCATTGTAGTCATTTCCGCTAGACCATTTGGGTATGTACATGAGAATATGATGTCCAACATCAGTCCCATTGCAATATCCATTGAAAGTCTTTCGATATAAGCTCTCTAGCATAGTCAAATCCAATTGACTGAATATGATGATTCGGAGAGTGAGCCCGTTGTCATATGATATGTGCTAGGAGTGTAGTATAAGCAGCATTTATAAGTGGACAATGGCACAACACGTGACCAGCGTGTTTGCGTGTCAACCAACATTATGAAATATTTAAGTGTCCGCAAGTTGGTTGAATCAATCCACATAATCCCCATGGATTTTATGTAAGAACATAATGAGTATGTTCATTTCCTTTGCATAGGACAATCTTAGTCCTAATTTCCCTAAGGAACAGGCTTTGTACAACGAGCGAGAGGCTTTAGAAGCAACTAATGAGAATTTTGGTTAGGCCTGGGCGTCTGGAACGCTATTTGAAGAAAGTTGGTGATTGCAGTATCACCTAGGGCGCCATCACCATGATGGAGGCCATCCATGGCGTTATGGATAGGGACTGCGCCAGCCCTAGGCTGGTGGTGGACGGAGGCGGTGCCTTAGGCAGCAGAGTCGGTCGCACTTAGTCCAGGAATCAACTTTTGATTTATGCTTCATGTCGCTCGAGAGAAAGGATGTCCATGTGAAGTATTTAGTAGATGGATCATCATATCATGACTAGGATGACCTATCCTGTCGTGATAAAGCCAATATGTGTTCAAATCCAAGAGATCTTCTCTCATAACTTTATTGGATTTAGTAGCTTGAATAGTGACATAGAGTCCACTAGAGAGACACATAAATTTCTCTAAGATGCGCCTTTGTTCACAATCATTAGAGGTATTGTAAAGGGACTCATTTTTGTTCTCTATATATGTTTTTGCATGGAATCTGTTGGCAATTCATAGGTGCGATTTGCCCTAGGAGCGTAGAGTTTTTGCGACAGTAATCAAGGTGCCTTTTGGCAAGGGGAACTTGGGCTATTCCTTGTCCTTGAATTAATACTGATGACCCAGCCATCGTAGTCACAAAGTAATATGCTCAGAATCAAAATTGAGTCATAATGAAAAGAACTTGAAATTTTATTCATAAGCCAACAGAGTTACATCATTGTCTCTTTAACCAAAGAAAATCTAATCCAAAATGCTAGCTAATGCAAAACAATGGCAGTCGTCTAACTTCTTTTGATAATTCCAAAATAAATGTGACCAGGTGAGTAGAGAGATGTCGGTGGAGCAAGGCTCGCTTAAGTACCACTAATCTCAGAACCTTCCTAGACATCACACTTACTTTGGGTGAGCCTACTTTGAAGAAAGACCAAACCATTGGCATTTACTACAAAATATATGGCAATTTCCTATTACATCTCTTGGAAAAATTTGATCCCAGCTAGATTTGTAGTCTTCAACCCTTCACTCTAGATCATCTTTTTGATATTCTTGTTCCACATAGTAAGCTTCTCTTGCTTCACAAAATGCTTTGTAGGCGGTCATAATTTCTTCACGAGCTCTACAAATGTGTGCCCAATGATCAGACACTCCACATCGAGAACATACATCTCTTTGCTCAAACTCCATTGAATGAGGCGCTTTGAAAGCGTCATTCAGATGACTCTTAGTGTTGGTGGTGCCACCAACATGGCCAGAGGTGTTGCCATCCTCTCTCTTTCCACGTTGACCTCTTCAGTTCCGTGTTCGCCTATTTTGGCTATTACCTTCCCAAGTAGAGCGATTATATGAACCAAAAATTCCAGAAGTATCCCTAAGGTTAGGGTTTCTCTCTTGGCACCTTCTCTTAGGGGCGTGACTATAATTGGATTCCGAAATATGCTCTATTTCCACGGATCTCGAATTATAGTTCTTCACAAGGATGTTGTCATGCTTTTCAACACATTCATAGCTCCAATGAGCTCCTGAAACCTTGTGATCCGTCCTGCAGTAACATCAATTCGATAGTTGTTAGCAACCATCAATGCAGAGACGTGGAAGGTAGAGAGAGTCTTCTCAATCAACATCGCATTTGTGATCTCTTTATCACATAATTCCATTAAGGATTTAATACGAAGTGCTTCTGAGTTGTGGTCAAGAACTGACTTGAAATCACAGAAGCGGAGACTATGCCATCTCACTTCTAAGTCAGGAAATAGGGAGTCACGGACGTTGCCAAATCTATCTTCGAGTGAGACCCACAACCTTCTGGGGTCTTCTTCATTCATACACTCGTACTGGAGCGAATCATCCATATGACGAGTCATTAGGATGATGGCTTTCGCCTTATTTGCCTCTAAGGCTGCTCTATTTGCTTCCAAAGCTTGAGCTTGCTCAACAGTTAGCACGTCCTGGCTGGGCTCGAGAATTGTATCCAAGATTCCATCGGCCTTGAGATGCTGGCGGATATCATGAACCCACCTGTGATATTCAGAGTCAGTTGTTCCCAATGGAGCAAAGTCCAATTAGTTCAGGTTACTCATCCTGAAAGAGAACAAGAAATTAGGGTAGTTTCGGAACAAATAAAATTTCTGAGCGTAGTCGCTTCCAAGAAATTAAGAATTTCCGAGTGTAGTCGCTTCCAAGAAATTCGATTCCAAGAGGGGTTGGATTAGATTGAAACAATAATGTTTGCGGTTGATCATTTTATCTCAACAAACTCTAAGTTTGGAGAACTCTACAAGCTCCAAGCTTGGAGTGAGCACGAACCCCCACAGTTCGGCTTAATTTGGTCTCCCCTATGATAAAGAAAGGGGGGTAGAAGAATGGAGGTTGCAAGTCCCCGAGAAAGAAGAGAAATTGAATTTAAAAACTCTGAAAAACGGGAATGTTTAGTAAAAAATACCTCGAAATAAGTCGCCGGAAAATTTGACCGGAAAAAGTAGCCGGAAAGTGGCCGGAAAAGTCTTTGACAAGGGGTGCTGACGTGGCATTGATGCTGATGTGGAAGTGGGTCCTGCTACTGACGTGGCGGTGATAACGTGTCAGTGGGTCCCTGTGCTAATGTGGCTGTGGGTCCTCCTGATGGCGTGGCAGTGGGCCTGCGTCAGTGGGCCTCTCTGCCTTGGGCTTCTGGGCTTCTCTTCCTTTCCTTTTTTTTTCTTTTTCTTTTCCTTCTTTTCCTTCTACCGGTTTTTCTGTAGGACTGTGAGTTGGCCTGCTCAGCAAGTTTTGCACCGGTTTTGGACTTTTTTATTCCTGTTCTTGAAACTTCAGATCAAGAGGCTTCTGCTACCAAAATTTGGTGGAAATTGGAGGTCCGGAAGATGGTGAATCGGTGGAATATTTTCTGCGAGTTGTATGGAGCTTCCGGTGGCCAGTTCGGTGGGTTTCCGGCCGGTTCTTGGGGTGGGGCCGCCGGTTCTGGACTCCTGGGATCGAGTTCTTCAAAGTGTGAGGTGGAGGCAGAAAAGTCTTCAGGGTTTTGTATTCGGATTCAAGGTTTTTAGCTTCTTGAATCAGGGTTTGGCTATTTGTTTCAGGGTTAGGGCTTCGTGGTGATAACGTGTTATAGGGAATCAGAAATTGAGAGAAATTCGCTGTGTATTCTTATTGATAATAGGGGTCTCTTTATATAGAGGATTACAATGCATAAAATCTTAATCATACAAGGAAAGTAATCGTACATTGAATAGGAATCTAGATCCTTCTAATTTAACCCTATTATCACTAGGTCAAGTAACCTAGAGTTTGGGCCAAACACAAATTAGGGTTTACTTGAACAATATGTAATTTGTTATTGAAAAAAATGTTTTTAACGAAAAAAATCTCATTTAATTTATACCAATAAAAAAACTAAAATATATTAAAATTTCCTAAAAAAATCATAATCTATTTCAAAAAATTAAATCATAATCTAATTTACCTTCATTGTTTTAATTTTTTTTTTTCAATTTCAGTGTTCTTTATTTCAATCCATGTAAAAGGATTAGTACGTTTCTTCAAAAAAAAAAAAAAGTTAGTAAGTCTAGAACTATGAGCAATGAAGATGAGATTGATTTTTTTTTTTTTTTTGTGTGTTTTAAATTTTTACTTTCGGCATTCACAAAGGGTATTGCAAAGATTTTGATAAAATTAACACTAATGGTTTTGTGAATTGAATAATAAATTAATGATGATGATGCAACAAGAAGACAAAAAAAGAGAGTAATAAATTCAAATTTGGGTGGAGAAGAAAAAAATTAATATTATCCAATGAGAAATTAAGTAATCTTTACATTTAATTAATTAATTATGTATTTATTTTTCCTCACATATTTGGATTTTAGAAAATTAGTGTACTTATTAGTCATTTTGCACTTGGATAATATAGTCTTTCAATAATTCAAATATTTGTAGGGTGAACTAAGAAAATGATGGGGTGGCAAAGCCGTGCCCTTAAGTAATTGGCACACATCCAGCAAATGATGTGATACACTCCATATCTAGTTCACCTCCTTACTGTATTCAAGTCATTTACTTTAAGTTTTACTTTGTCGATTTCTGTTTTAATGATTAGAGAGTCAAATAGTCGACGTTTTATAGGATGACCATTTAAAGAAATTTTCTTCTGCAGAGTTATAGAGGACATTAAATCGAGTTTGTGGACACTTGGCAGGCCTAAAACGGAGTTTGTACGTAAAAATTATGGTCAGAAAACTAAAGTTACTATTCTAAGAAAGGGGTATAAAAGGGAGGACCAGGCTTGGGCTCAGGTCAGGCCGGACCCAAAATTTGGCAAGACCGAGACCAAGCCCGAAACTCTTAGTTTGGGCTTTTTGGAAAATGAAAACCGACAGAAAACCGAACCGTAATGGGCCGATTCAGTATTTCGGGCCGGAAATACAGCTTTTTGAGCCCAACTGTTTTCCTAGTTTTTCAAAGCCAGTTCTAGACTTTTGGCTATTCTGCCACTGATTTTGGTACCTGCAATTGCAAGGCTGCAATGCTTATGCTTTATCAATGCTGTGCCTTAACATAATACTAACAATATCCAACCTTGATACATTATTACAAGTTTGAAACACAAGAATGCAAGATCATTCAATCATTGTCCAAATTATTCAAACACAAGAATGGATTACACTATTACATTGTCAAAATTATTCAAACAATTAGAATTCTGAATAACACAATACATGAACACAAATTACACAATTTGGCAATTTGCAGCTTTGCACAAAGCCACAGGTAGTCAAACTGCCAAGTGCCAAATACTCAAAGTCTGAAAAAGTGCAATGAACACAAATTGCAGATTACAGGTTTGCAACCAAATGAGTGAATGACCAATCAACAATAATGAAATTATCAAAGGCTAAAAGGTTCAAAGTTCAGGCCTCTAGCCTCTAACTGATCTTTTGCTACCCTACTTCACAAGTCCAGAACTCCACGACAAGGCAGCATTCAAAAATCACAATTTCAAATGACAGTCCCAAACAAATGAACAATATGCAAGCTACCAGATCCGCTAATTATACAGATTACAGAACATATGAACAATGTTGCCTCCAACATACCAGATCTGCATTCAATTTTCAAACAGAACATATGAACAATCAAAACATGTTTGCATATCATTCACCAAACTGACATAAAAAATTACAGATCATTCATCAAACTGACATACAATGAAAACAACATTGCAGATCTACATTGCTTAACAAACTGACATTTATGAAGCTGATCATTAAAAAAAATACCAAAGTGACATAAAAAAATTAAAACAAAAGCTGATCATTCAACATTTCAACATGCCTAAAACAGATCATTAATCAAAGTACCAAAGTGACAGAAAAAGCTGATCCTTAACCAAAGTACCAAACTTACATAAACAATTAAAAAGAAAGCTGATCATTCAACATACTAGATCATTAACAAAAGTAGCAAAAGTACTGAGCTGATCCTTAACCAAAAACTTAAAAGCTAATTAAAAATGACAAAGTCCAACTGATCAGCAGAAAAGAAATGCAAAACATGAACAAAAAAATTGAAGTGCAGACTGCAGATTGCAAAACATTAAGATTAAACTTGATTTTGCAGAACATTAACATTAAAGTCCAAACTCCAAAGCATCTTAGTGCAGAAATTTAAGTCATTAACCAAAGTACCAAACTATCAAAGCATTAAACATTTAAAGCAGTACCTTATTTTGCTTGAGTTGCATCCACTCCCTTTGAAGTCTTTGAAGCTTTAGATGATTTTGATGTAGATGGCTTTTCAGGCTGATCCACTGTACTAGCTCCTTCTTCCCTTGCATGTTCTGTAAATGACAAAAGTGCAACCAAAATTAAACTTCAATGAAAATGAAACTGAAACTGAAAGGTAACTAAGATTAAAAATAAAATTCAATGTCCTCCACACTTTCATACCTTCCTCCACACTTTCATAAAATTCAATGACCTCAATAGTAAGAACATATTGAATGTTGTTGATGCTCTCAGACCTGATCCAGTTTTGATAGCATATTAATGCTTCCACTGTTTTGGGAGTTAGAGAACTCCTAAAAGGATCGATGACCCTTCTGCTAGTGCTAAAGCAAGATTCACTTGCTACTGTGCTCACTTGTATTGCCAAAACATCTTTGGCAAGTGCAGCAAGGCTAGGATACTTGGCACCATTTAGTTTCCACCATTCCAAAATATCAAATTTCTGAGGAATTGCAGGCTTCTCAATTGGGTCCAGAAGATATCTGTCCACTTCATGTCCAACTACAGCTTCTTTAGAGTCTTCCAATTCTCTCTCCCAATCTTGTTCCATGTCCTTTATTTTTCCAATAGGCTTGACAGTCTTTTTGGATAAGGATTTGCTGCCTTGGCTAACTGTGCTCTCTCCACTTCTAGATTTTACAGTCCTCGAAGATGGTGTTGCTTGAGACATGATCGATGAGCTGTAAAAATCACAAAGAGACACTAGAAGCTCTTTAACCTCAGCAGACTTCTTCTTAATGTCATCATGCTCCATCTTCAGCCACTTATTGCAAATACTTTCAAAGTTTCTGATCTTGAACCTTGGGTTTAACACCAAGGCAATGTATAAAAGCTTATCAAACTTCCCTCTCATCTTCACAGCCATATCAAACAAGATAATTTCAGTCTCCAAACCCATGTAAATAGAAGGTTTAGTGAACAATTCATCGATCTCCGATTTGATGGCTACTATATCATGAAAAGCTTTCCATGATGTTGGGTGATTTGAGGCACTAATCCTCATTGCCACATCATAGAAGACTTTTAAAAACCTCACAAAAACTGCAGCCTTTTTCCAATCTTCTTTAACTGGTGGCCCTACCCTTTTTCTCCTTGGTTTCTTCCTTGAATCAGACCCTCTAACTTGCAGCTCATCATCTTCCTCATCGAGATCTTAATACTCATCAAAGTACTTCTCATACTTGCTGTCCTCCTTATCTGCCATTCTATCGAAGGCTTTTCGCAGCTCTAATGCAGTTTCTAGCATTAGAAAGGTGGGGTTCCTCCTTGTTGGCACATCGAGGATGCAAACCTTCTTCGACTCAACTTTTTCCTTCTCTGCACACATTTTAAAAACATCGAGCCTTTGTCTACTACTCCGAACATATCATATCGCATTCCTAATTGAAGCAACTGATCTCTCCATCATTTTTAGGCCTAATCTAACAATCAGGTTCAGATTATGTGCAAGGCACCTAACATGCAGGTACTTGCCTCCAAGAACAGGTGGTTTCTCCCATCCTAACATCTTCTTTTGAATGTATTCAATCGCCACCTTGTTCACACTTACATTGTCAACAGAAATGGTCAACACTCTCTCAACTTCCCAATCAAGCAAACATGCTTCCAACAACTTCCCTATGCTAGTGCCCTGATGATTAGGAATCACCCTAAAATTCAATATCCTTTTATGAAATGTCCAACTGGCATCAATAAAATGGGCAGTCACCACCATGTAGTTGATATTTTGCACCGATGTCCATGTATCGGTGGTTAACCAAAGACAATGATTCCTTAACTCTGTCTTAAGCTCTAGTTTGGCTACTTTATACATGGACAAAAACTGTTTCACAATAACCCTCCTAGGAGGCACATCCCACCTAGGCACAGCCACACAATAAAAATATCGAAACCCCGGCCTTTCAATGAAACTGAAAGGCAATTCATCCATTACTATCATCTTGGAGGCTGCTTCTCTGCAAGCTTCCTGACTCCATTACACCATCACCAACTCCTTAGTACCACCGGTACTTAATACCTGCTACCCACTTTCTAAATCAACCCTACCTGGATATTTTTTTCACACATCTTGTATATGTCTCCGAAGTGAACTAGTTCCATTCCCATAACTATCACAAGCAAGATCAGTTCCACAATAATTGCATTTAGCTCTCTCTTTAACACAAGTCTGAACCTTCTTACCATCCTTTACCTCGAATTGCGGCTTCTCAATCTTCTTGAAATGCAACCACACCAGGATCTTCCAGTAGGTTTTTCTTCTTTAGTTTTTGCATCTCTAGCATCTGCAGCAACCTTTCTCTTTCCCTCTCCATCCCGCTTTCTCTTCTGGGCCTTGAAGGTTTTGGGAAGTGTTTGAACCCTTGATGCATCAGTTGGTGTTGGAACAATAATTGCTTGAGAATTGGAATCAGAATCGAATGACGAACTGTGGGATAAATTTTGCGTTGAGGCCATGAACTCGGGTTTGAGAATGAATTGGGGAAGAGAGCAGTGAATTGGTTTCGAATTGGGAATAAATTTGGGATGCAAATCATGCAATGAATTGGGAATGAGTCAATGATTGGTTTTCGAACTAGCTTGAAATCCTTGAATTGGGGAAGAACATGCAATAGATCGGCTGAATAGATGGGAGGCTGAGATGGTTTCGAGAAATAGGCTGAATAGATCGTGAAAATCTGAAAATGGTTTGGTTTCGAGAAAGAGGCTATTTTAGTGTTATTTATTTATTTATTAAATATATAATTTTATGTTTTATTCTCAGCCAATCATATACTGGCAGGTGGCATATAATGGAAAAATCGGTTCGGGTCGGTCTTTTGGTCTCAGAAAACATGAAGCCTAAAACCGAACCGAGAATCTGTATTCAAGTAGCTCTTTGCACCGAATCGAGATTTTCCAAAACAAAACCGAACCGAATCGGGCTTTTTTGATCGGTTTGGGTCTGGTCCTCTGTCTTTCGGGTCCAGACGCCCAGGCCTGAGGAGGACTCATTGAAAATGGTACATCAGTTCTCTCACTACAGCTCAAAGTAGAAATCCTAATTCTCTCTAGCCGACCCTCAAAACCAACCCAACCCGGAACCCAAACATGGTAGTAACTTTGCCATCTGGCCACAGATCGACGTCGCACTGGTCGAATTAGATTTGTCTCTTCATTCTTGTTCGATCTTTGGTGGTGGCATTGGACGATTCAAAGCGTGTAAAGCCCAATAGCTCGAAGAAGACTGACAGACCCATCTTCCCTTGACTCGGTCGTAACTCACTATTCTGGCAACCATTTGGGGTGATTCTTATTGAATTTAGTACTCCTAGAGATGCACTTCAAAACCTCCAAATGACTTAAACCAAATCGAAGCGAGGAGACGGAATTGAGGATTTGAATTTCTAGGGCACTGATTTCTCTTTAGGTAAATTCTAGACTTTTGTCTTCGAATTGGATGTTTGTTGTAGTTAGGAAAGTGGTTGGGGATGTTGAGAGAAACATTTTGGCATAGGTCTTTGTTGTGAAATTTTAATTAAAACTCATAAGTGCACGAATCGTTGTTAGTATAGTGTGCAAGTATGATGTCGTTCCAACTGAGGATTAATAATCAATTTAAATCCTAATCCAATTAATCCAGACTAAGAACACATAAACACAATGAACAATCAAGAGAAAGAAGATATTGTTTTTAGCTTTTCAAATAACGAAATAATGTGAATATTAAAGAAAGAAAGAAACAAACAAAATATAAGTTAAGAACACATAAACACAATGAACAATCAAGAGAAAGAAGATATTGTTTTTAGCTTTTCAAATAACGAAATAATGTGAATATTAAAGAAAGAAAGAAACAAACAAAATATAAGTTAAAAAGCAAAGATGATGGAACCTAGAGTTTCATATTCAACCACTAACAATCCTATTTATATTTTGATGCAATTAACAGATTCTTTTGTTTCTAATTATATGATAATTCTCGTATCTAAGTCCTTCTCAGGTACTCTTGACCATAGTTTTCCTTAAGTGTATGTGTTTTCCCTCTCAGATAAAGGTCTTATACCCTAGCTATGTAGTCTATCATTCTTAGGTATGAATTTAACATGCAAGGATTCATTATGTTCTAGAAAACAAGAGAATCAAGCAAACCATAATTCTTTCTCAAGTAATAATGTAATTTACCACACTTAACCACAAGAATCTAATCAAATTATATTGCATCTCTGGTTCAAATTTGTCTTCCAATTACTAGATGCAAAGCCCTAAGGTGCTCAATTGAAGAACTTAAATATAAAGTATAAATTCAAATAGTTATTAAGCATTCACCATAATAAACAAACTATAAATCCATCAATAAAACATCTAAGTACATAAACAATCATGATAGGGCATCATCCTAAGTCCTAATCCTTAAAATAAAAAGTTTAGCAAAAGATAACTAAATAAAACAGTGGAAAAACATAAAAATAATGGAAGGGAAAATAAGAGTAAGATGTATGAGTTGTCTCTATTCCTTAGGCATCTTCAATGTGTTCCCGAGACATCCTCCTCATGTGAAATTCGTGCTTCTTATATAGGGAAGATTTCTACTTATCTTTGGCTTGAGTTTCCTTGTAAGACTTGGGTTATATTTCTTTCTTCATTTGGACTGGGAAAAGCTTGAAATATCTCCTTAGAAGTAGGCATAAGTTCATCCTTGAATCCTCGTATACATTAACTTCCTTGAAACATTAGGATTGACGATATTGTGTCGTGGAACTTGAGTTCTCCACAAATGTTTGTGAAATCCTGAGCAAATTTTCTATTCTGACTTATCTTCACTCAAACAATCATTACTTGCTCTAGAAGTATCGAAATCGAGATCTGTAATTTTTATAGAAATTACACATTCATAGCTTTCTAATGATATAAGACTCATTGTCCAATTCGATATGATAATTTCCAGTAAGGGAGAGTTTTTCGAACAGTACATAAACTATAGGTCACTGTGAATTAACGTTCCTCACTTTACACTAATTAGACTTTAGTACCTGAACTATAAAACACTAAAAACAGGACTACATTTAAATACACACTGTTAATGACTCCGTTAGTTGGCATGCCACCAGGCATATTTTCAAGGAACAAGTTGTCTCTTCATCTTTTTACTCTATGCACCAATCTCTCTCTCTCTCTCTCCCTGACTGTTTTGTTGTCACGTCCTAATTTTTAAACAAAATTTTAAAATCAATATAATCCCAGAATTATACATGCGTGAAGGTTCAGTCATTAATACAAAATACCTTAAAAACTTTTTCCTTTTAAACTAAGTACATACCGATGCGCTGAACCCACTATGTCAATATAGACCCACTCCATAGAGTCATATATTACATAAGTTTACGAATTAAGTTTCCATAACAAAACAAAACGTAAATGCTCATTGGAGCCTACTACACAACGAAAGTCTTATCAACGGTAAAGTCACAAAATTGGCTTCCTACCATAAAGTTGCAACCATGCTACCTCAGCTTCAGTCACGATTATCCTGACCTGTAGGATTAACCTCCACACCATCGAATAGTGCACTGGGTTGCCACACAACAAACCCGGTAAGCTTACAAAAGCTTGTATGAGTAACTCAAAACAACCATTAAGCAACTCGCACCAACCACAAGAAAGCCACCATTTCAATTTAATGAAAACAACCTACGCATTAATTCCTTTACTCAAAAGAGATGCATATGTCACTCTGTAACAAAAATCATACTATTTGATAACACAATAAAATGAATATGAAACCTAAAGTCCCCCATGGACAATAAAAGAAAGAATACTCTCGAGACTCTTTTTCAAACCCGTACTTATGAGTCCTAAATAATCTCAACTATTACCCCCATAAGATACAATTAAAATCCCAGCAGATAGACTACAGCTCTAACTGATCATAACCACTAACCCGGCCAAGGCATGGTTCCCGATAACATGTCATGGTCACATTTGTAACCCCCAGTCACTGTCGGTGATCCCCAATCCTCAACCCTCATGTATTTAGGTCCTCGGTATAAATACCAAAACATTAAGCAAGTCGCAATGGACCCAAAATGTTACCCGAATCTAAAACAAAAGATTCCCCGCAATTGATCCCAATCAATTACTCCTGATACAAAGACCTAACATTTAAATAAGTCACCCATGACTTGAAAATGTTTCACAATATACAACACTTTTCAAAACAATAGAAATCAACCCTTTCTACAATATATTGTTTCCCGAAAAGTGAACCTGAAAACCACCAACACATATATATTTCACGTAAATATATATATATATATATATATACACGTGGTCATTCACTTAGAAATGCCACTAATACCAACTATAGTTTGCAGTTAAATAAATAACTCCCAAAACGATAAGGTAAACCCGTTTGTAAATGAACATTGTGAGATTACTCAACTCAAAATTTCCACTGCGTTTTCACACCACTAGATTACTTACAGAACGCACTCTGGCAAGCACCTAAGGAAAGTACAGCTTCGATTCCGTACACGAATCACAAATGATTAAAGTTCGAATCCCCAAATCGAACTACAACCCAAAAGTAACCCAATCAAGGCGAAACCTCATCTGAGACCACCCAAAGTCTCCGAACACTCCTACGATTGATATGTCAAAATCACAAGTCAATCGGATGAACAAATGCTCACGGATCGATAACTGAGACAATCAGAAATAGTAAATTCATATGATCTCCAAAAATTACTTATTATATATCGAAATGCTCTTATCGACGAGTAGATGATATATAAAACCATAAACTGCCCATGACATGGTCGAAAAAGCCACCAATATCTGCCACAGGCGGTGGCTCACCACCGCCGGCCAAACTCAAAACCACAACGATCAAACCATCTAGAATGTGCACCACGAAGAGAAGAACAACTTTCATAACTGAAGTTATGTCAGGTTCATCCTAGATCAATCGGGATCAATCTCACAAGATAGAACAGTCTCTACCGTTGACTTTCAAAACCTGATCTCAGCCACCAAACTTTGAATCGTTCTTCAAGGCTAGTATGGATGTGATCTAGAGGAGGAGAGGTGATATGAGCATTTTATTCAACGTTTATAATGTTAATCCCTATATTAATCTTTGTTAGTTTATTCTATTTTCTCCTTATTTATTTACTTTTGCGTTTATTAGGTTTTTTAAGCAAATATACAAAAAGAAGATAATATTGAACAAAGATGCACAAATAAGGAAAAGCTTGAAGTCTTGGCCAAGTAGAAAACCTTGAAGGATCGAGGAGCCCAATCCATGGAGATATCACAGCAAATTATGGAGATATTCGCAGAAATATTGATGATGATATGGCAAATTCTCATTGGACAAAGTGTAGAGAATCCAAAATCAAATAGAGAATCAAGAAGTTGCCTTTCTCTACAATTTAAGGAGTCTCAAACCAAAAACGAATGAAAGAGGACTCAGGGAGCAATATAAAAGGGCTCTGCAAATCTGAAAAAGCTCTCTTCTCTCTTCTCTTCTCTTCTCCTCTTTTTCCTCTCTCATGCAACTTCTTATTTTTCTCTTTAGTTTATTTTGTTTTCGTTCTTCTTTGTATGAGAAACTAACTCTTTAGTTAGGGGTTGTTGAAGCCCCAAATCATGATTGTAAACTTGTTATGACTTTCAATTAGTTTTGTTTATCTATTGGATGAGAACCTAATTTCTATCTTCACATTGATGATTCCTTTGCATGTTTTCTTTGGTGCGAACTTAGATTGCATATTTAGGATTCTCTTGCTATGAATGATCATTGCCTGTGCCTTGCTTCGAGGGTTCCGTTGAGGGTTCTAGAGTAGTAAATTGTCTAGAAGGCAAGTGATTAGGTTCCTATGTTAATTGAGACGCATCGTACTCAAGATGTTTTGTGGTGTCTCATTTTTCTATTGCGTAATAATTTCTTTGTGTTAAATCTAGAGTTTCGTCAACCTAGGTTGCATTTTTGAAAATAGGTTAGGTGTATAGTGTCTCTCACCTAGCATACAAGTAAGGAAAAACAATAGGTTAATTCAGGCGTTGGGTTAACCTGAGCATCGTCATCCATAGATAAATGAAATTAGTTTGAACATGATTAATTTACTTGATTGATTGGTGGTGGATGCAATTCCTCTAACTTGTTTTATCTTTGATTTTCAAAACCCAGAATCAAGTCTTTTTTATTTTCGGAGTCATTTAGTGTTTCGTTTTTATTTAATTAGTTCGTCAACCAAAACACCTTCAAAAATTATCAAACTTTGTCAGTAGTTAGTTTATCATGTCTAGAGTTTGGCTGTAAATTTTCGTTGCATTTAGAGTAGTTTAGAGTCGTCTGCCAGTCAAATCTTTCTAACTGAACAGTTTAGCATTTATTTTGTTTTGAGTCTTTAGATTAGTGATTAGACCACAATCTCTTGCGGGAACGATCCCTACTTACCTATACTATTTTTGACATTCTTGTAGGGTTGAGTTATATGCATTTTTGTGCATCTATCTAGGTGGACAGAAATAGCTTATCAAGAGGATTCCAAAAATGTAAAGATCGGACTGAGATAATGCCGGAATCGTAAAATCTGATCGGATCCGAAGTGTTTACCTTTGGGTGCTTTGATCTGCAGTTTCCGACGATTGCAGTCGCCGGCAAGTACCAGAGGGAGGACGGCGACACTAGTATGAGTGCAACTGCGGTGGTGGCGTCGCCGGTGGACATCAGAAGGTGGAGATGGAACCGGGTCAGAATATCGGGTTTGGGTCTGGTTTGGGCTTTTTTGGGGTTTTCTGGAGGAGAGAGAACGGAGGGGAAGAATGAAAAAAAGGAAAGTTTGGGGTTTTTATGAAAGTCTCGGAATTTTTCATTTTTATAGCAATTTCTCAAATTTTCAATCTCCTATAACTTTCTCATACGGACTCCGATTTCCGTGATCTACATATCCACAAACTAGTATCGTTGTGCTCTACAACTTTCGTAAAGTTTTTGGAGAAACTCAATGTATAAAAAGTCAAACTTCGTACACCCCCTAAATTTGTGAAATTCGAATAATTAATCGGACGAAAATCATTCCACTTCACAAGCAACATATGAAAAAAGCATATTACCAATAATTCGTACAATTGGTCCATTATTAATTGCGTGAATTAAATAATGAAAATCCAGGTCATCCCATCTGTCTTCTTCATCTGTTTTTTTTTTTTTTTTTTTTTTCTGCTAGATAGAAACAGTTTCTCATCAACCTCCGAAATGAAAAGCAACCACCTTGTTAATCACAATAATCACAACCCTAGAAGCTCAACCCTAAAAACCCCAAATTGAAATTTTGATTCAACAGTTGTTCTGAGACATGTCATAGATCTGAGACTTGATGGCCATGAGCAGAGGCTTCTTGGGATCGGAGCCATTGTACTACTTCAGCTCATCAGCGGTGATCTCGCCGAGCTGGACAGGAGGCGGTAGAGACTGCATCTCCTCTAAGTTCCTGGGTAAGTGCTGGGTATAGGACGGCCCAAAAAGCCCAGAAAGCACATGGTAAGCGGTGACGAGCAGAAGCACGAATTGGGTCCGGAAACAGGTTCATCCACTTGAAGAAGAAATTAAGGATCTTAAATAATCAAAGGAAGATATCCGGTCCGGAAATGAAGGATGACGATGGCCTTCTGACGATGACGGCCACCAGCATGAAGAAGGACAACTCTGATTCGAGTGTAGTACTCATGAAACGTAGGTACAAGTTCTGGGCATTAGCGGCATTCTGGTCAATGTTCACGGCACTATCACGCTCCGGTGGTCTGCCAGGAACCTTAATCGCTTCTCTGACGTCATTGATTCCCCTATCCACAACGATCTGGACATCCTTGTGAGTTTCTCAAATTTTCTTATCATGTTTATAGGGATTTAGGTTTTTTGGATTGTGATTGGTTGAGTTAGATCTCTATGATTTGGGGGTGTTGTAGGAATTGGAGGAGAGGGAGATGGTGGTATGATCGGTCA
Source organism: Rosa lucieae (assembly GCA_024704745.1). Taxonomy (NCBI): domain Eukaryota; kingdom Viridiplantae; phylum Streptophyta; class Magnoliopsida; order Rosales; family Rosaceae; genus Rosa; species Rosa lucieae. The sequence continues at coordinate 40,236,633 of CM045493.1, read as the reverse complement.
TGGCAATAAGAACGAGGAGGAGGAGGAGGAGAGAGAGAGAGAGAGAGAAACCCTTTGAAAAATGAAAAATGACATAAGATTAACGGTGTCATTAATGACGTGTACAATTATTGGGTTGGGTTTTATAGTGTAGGTACCAAAGTGTAATTAGTGTAAATTGAGGAACGTTAATTCACAATGACCTTTAGTTCATGTACTATTGGAAAAATTTCTCTTTCCAGTAATTCGACCTGGGACGTGGGATTGAAATTGCCTTTCAATCTTTGTTAGCTTATTTTAGCTTCTTTTTTTCTTTCTACGAAACAAACCTACAAAAACACTAAATTAACATAAATGAATCATAAATAAAGAGAACTAAACATACCTGACAGGACCCTCCCCGGATTTCATGCTAAAATCCGAGGTGAACCTGCGGGGCCCACTTTAGGAATAACTCTACCTAAAAATTGACAGAGTCCTTTGAAAGTGGCCTACCCAAAATCTGTAAACCAAACAAATACACTTCTAACAAACCAATCTTATTCTCCTGGAGTCACCCTACTCCCCAAATCATATGATCTTTAAATTTCATGAATACAAATCTCAATTCAGTAACATGAATCCCATACGTTATTTGAGCAAATTCTAATCCACAAGGTAAACATAAATAATTGAATATGCGGAAGCTGTGTTGTTGACTATGCCTCAATTCTAGGTACGCCCGACCTCAACTAATTTGGTCTGCAAACTGGGCATTTGAAACAGAAGGGCCCAGGGGAAAACAATTGAAAGACGCGTTAGTGTGAGTGGATAAAAATAAATAATCAAGATAGTTTAAATAAGGTAAACTTTTATACTTTCCCACGTATTTAAACTTATAAAACCTCGTGATAGGAGCATAAAATGCGACGTTTGTAATGTTTCTCCCTATATTTTGCTAAGTTATTTCCTTTAACTTGATCAATTTAACTTAGTTAGTGTTTTACAGGTCAAATGGAGTCTCAAAGGTCCATAAATGACTAAGGAAGCAAAATGGCCCAGAAAGGAGGAAAAATGAAGAAATGAAAGTTCTCTCAGTTTAACTAGGAAAAGGAATCCCAGTTGGAGTAGAAGTCTGAAGCTGACTTGGACTAGGAGTTCTACTTGAACAAGGAAATCCAATCCTACTTAGATAAGGAAACCTAGTGTGAAAAGGAGTCCCTGTTGGATAAGGATTACTCAATAAGGTTTCGGAAGAGTGTAGAAGCATCTCCGAAAAGAAGTTCGTATTTGACTAGGAAACTTGATTGCTTGTGGAGTCCTGATGATACTAGGATACCTATGGAAGCTAGGAGGCATCTTGGAATATTCATGAAGTATCTAGAAGTGGTGTGAAGACCATGTGAAAGTCATATGCTGTGTAATACATGTATAACTCAGATTTTGGAATCAAGATGAAGTTTAGATTTCGGATTTGAGTTGGATTTGGTTATGTTGTGATATTCTTGAAGCTTCTAGGGATTTCTTGAAGTCAAGACTCTATGGAATGCACATTGGACACGGATTGGAGATGGTGATGCAACTTTGATGATATTTATTGGCCAAGGGATGTATCAACCAATCAGAAAATTAGAAGGAAAACCCGAATCAACACAACTTAGGAGAACTCATGTAGGAACGAATTGGGCTCCCTTAAGACATTCCATTATATAAAGAAACATCTTTCTAATGTCAGAGATTCACCATTCTTTTTCCAAAATTTCAATTTCTCACTTGTGTGCTCTTGAGTTTCAGGTTTTCACATCTTCAAGTTCCTAGCCGTGTCATCCTCCATCTTTGCCGTGAATCCCACCTTGTGCCATCACCTTGGAGTTGCTTTGGATCTTTAGGAACTGACTAAGGGTTGTTCATAATACCTTCCATATGTTTTCTTCACGGTTTAGTGTTCTTTTAGATAGAAGTTTTGCTTTTGATTTTCTTTGTGTAAAACCGAAACCATGAGTGTATTCTGATTTTTGGATTCAGTTTTGATGTTCTTTTCAATGTTTGATTTGTTTATGTGTTCTTGATTCTTGTTAGTAGCCGAATGCTTGGAATGATAATATAATTTTGTTTGATTGAAATCTTTTATGTGCTTTTGTTCTTTGGTTTGAAACATTGAGTGATTGCATGTAGTTGGAGCAACTAATTAGGTTTATGCTTTGTAACCCTAATTTGAATGAGTAGTAAAGGTTTAGGATATAAGTCAAAATCAGATTATGCATGCTTTGAATTGACTTGCTTTGAGTACTTGGATTTGCATGATTATTAACCAAACTTCCACATGAACTTAATGATTTGAAACTTGAGTTTGCATGGTTGCTTTGATTGTGTAAAACCTGTTTTCAAAATATATTGTTTGAGTGCTTTGCTTCATCAATTTTGTTAAGGGAAGTAAAATAAGGGACATTGTTTGCTTTTAATTTTGTTTCTTGGTTGAAAACGTTCCATTATGGCAACTTATCAGATTAAGGGATGCATAAATGGGTTGATTTTGAATGTTCTTATTGAATTGTTTTCCAAAGAGTCTTCTTTTCCCACCTATGTATATAAAAACATTTTAAGTTCTTCATAGTTTTCTGAAAATTTCATTTTTAATCTTTAAAACCCCCCTTTTTCTTGCGTTTTGTGTTTTTGTACATGTGTAAATAGATTTCGGATTTTTAGTATGCATGAAACTGTAAATAATAAGTATATAATCTGAAAATAATGTTGTTAAACCGTAAATAAGTGTTAAGGAATTAATCTTGGCCGAAATTTATACTTGGTGTTTTGTAGGAATTCTTTTGGGGTGTTTTAGGAACTTGTTTTGTGTTTTTTAGGAATTGTGTTTTTAGGGATTTTGGTTGGTGTTCTTCAGGGATTTTAATTAGAGTTTGTTTCCTACTTGGATTTGTATTCCTAATTAGTGTATGACTAGTATTCCTTGTCTAATATGGATTCCTAACTTGACTATGACTTGTAAAATGTATTCTAGTAGGAGTAGGATTGCTAATCTAATTATAACTTGTATTTCCTTGTAAATTTCGACATATATGAATATATATACTTATATTTTTGTGAACTTTGTATATTCTCCTCTTTATTTTCGTTTCACGTGTCAGTACCCTCAATCTCCGGTTTCGAACGATCCCTACTTACTCTATACTAACGTTTGACATTTTTCATGGTTTAAATTGGCACTCGTTTTGAATGTATCACCTCGATGCATGCAAGGTTTATAAAACATATTTCTTTAAGCTCAAAAACTCGTGAAAACATTCCAACCCCGCTGGTTAGTAAGAGAAAATCAGACTGGCCCCGCTAGTCAATAATAATAAAGTATAAGTAGTGGAAGACAATAGCGAAACGAATGAGCCTCCAAGGCTGGGTGATAGCCTCCTAGGCTAAAGTACTCCCATACTCCCATACGTACCCTTGCGCCACTGAGGCAAATAAGATACTGGGCTTCAGGGTTGCTGCCATTGTACTGGGCTTCAGGGTTGCCGCCACAAAGGAAGCAACCCAACACCACAAAGGCGGTGAGGCGAACAACAAGCTAGCAGGATAATATAATCACCCAAACCAGAAAATCCATAAATCCATAAAATCCATAAGGCTTCCCCAAACTCCTGCAAATGAAGACCCGAGTACGATTCCCAACTGTACTAAAAAAAATCTCATTAGAAAATCAAATAAATCAACGACATGTCCCACACACCAAAATATTCTCAAATCTATAAACAAATAAACAAGAAATAATAGACAATATAATTCCATCGAAAATCCCATTTTCGAAAATCTTCCAGAAATCTGAAAATTGACGAATAAAAATATAATACATAATTATAGAAATCACCTCAAAAAATAATTTGTCGAAACTCAACCTAAATCATAAATCCAAATATTATACTAAAATAAAATGTGAAACCAAATCATAAAATCGATAAATAAAATGATAAACGAATAAATCCTTAATTAATAAATATAAGTGCATGCATAATTTAAAATCTAAAATCCACTCACAGTATACAACTAACGTGACCAAGCGTATGGATCCTCATATGTTGTGCTCTACTCAACCTCCTATGATCCCTTTTAAGTTTATACTTCCGTCTCACTCTAATGACTCACGTACAGGTCCTTTAATGAAATTTAAAACCAATAAATAGGCTGTTAAGAAATAAATATCTATTCCTTAGCCACAACTTATAGTTCGGGTCATTTTTCAATTATTCATTTATTAAATAATGAGCTATGATTAATTTCATATCATTCACTTTACAACTACGAAGCTCATTTCACAATTAACATAGGTATTCTTACTTTGTTTATCACTTGTCCTTTAATTTAAATCATGTCTACAATTCCTTTACCCATTTAATCACATAATTAAGCATCCCTTCACTTTGATTAATTACCGGTGCCGAAATAAAACTACCTAAACCATTTCCAAATATCCGATCCGTTAATTCCAACATCCAAACTCCTATCCTTCTAATGACCAGTCCGCACATCTCAATTTACGTTCATTCAAAATTTGTACTTTGACAAATTTAATATTGATAACCAATTCACCATTCGCCTTGCCAATTTTCTCCTATCCACAGTCTCGTCTAATTCCCAACATAATTGATAACTCAAGAAGCATTAATGAATTATGCAACAAACCAACTTATTTCTGGCGGCTTGGTCACTTACCATTTCTTCTTTCCGAATTAGAAACCAATTTGTCCTAATCACATTTCACTACCATCCACTATTTGCAACCCTAGAATCATAACACGACTAACAATCAATCCTCAACCAGTTTGTCACGCCCTGATTCTTAAACATAAATAAAAATCAATATATATATATATATATAATCTCATAATTATACATGCGTGATGATTCAGCCATCAATACAAATACCTGGAAAACTTTTCCTTTTAAACCAAGTACATACTGATGCCTGAACCCACAAAGTCAATATATACACGCTCCGCAGAGTTATGTATTACATGAGTTTATAAATTAAATTGCCACAACAAGATAATAAGTAAGTGCTCCTCAGAGCTTACTTTAAGCGGAAGTCTTAATAACGGTAAAATCATAAAATTGGCTTCCTACCATAAAGCTGCTAGCACGCTACCCCAGTTTCAACCACGATTACCCTGACCTACATGATTAACCCCTACACCATTAAATAGTGCACCGGGTTGCCACACAACAAACTGGATAAGCTTATGACAGCTCGTATGAGTAACTCAAAACACACACACACAACTCTCCCAACGAGGAAACCCATCAACTCTTGAAAAAGGAACACACCCCCTGTTTTCCCAAAACAACCCATTCTTTTCCCAAAAGAACACAACACAATCACCCCATGACAAAAATCATATTAATTGAAACTCTGATAATTCAATATGCATTTCCCCCAAAATCACAACAAAAGTCACACCGTGACAAAATCATATTAATTGAAACTCTGACAATTTAAATATGATACGCAAGTCCACCCTGAACGTTTAAGAGAAAGAATCCCCGAAACTCCCCTTTAAACACGTTCTCAAATCAAAAAAGTCACCCGGTGACAAAATCATATAAATTGAAACTCTGACAATTAAACATGATACACAAGTCCTCTCTGAACATTTAAAAGAAAGGGCTAAATACAAATTACTACCCTGTGGTTTAGGTCCAAAATCAATTTAGTCCCTAAACTTCTAATTTCATCAAAAACACCCCTGCACTTTCAATTTTGATCTAATAGCTTCAATTTGTTAGTTTTCCGACAACTGAGTTATTTAGCTTATTTGGCTCATATATGGCCTATGTTTTATGATGTGGTGTTGAGGTGGTCTGCATAGTCAATTTAGGAGTGAGTCCTACTATTAAAAATAAATAGTTTTTCAACAAATAATCCAACTATAACTTGAATCCATAATAGAATATTGACGAATTGGACCTATTAGATCAAAATTGAAAGTGCAGGGGTGTTTTTGATGAAATTAGAAGTCCAGGGACTGAATTAATTTTGGACCTAAACCACAGGGTACTAACTAGTATTTAGCCCTAAAAGAAAGAATCCCCGACACTCCCTTTTAAAACATGTACTCATGAGCATCAAATAGCTCCTCGCTACCCCACATTGATCGGACTAATATTTTCTATGTGTTTAGTGCATTTCTTTCTACATTTTACTTAGTTATTTCCTTAACAATATAATTTCTAACTTAATTTGTTGTAATTAGGTACATTGGAGCTCCAAACGCAGGAAATGAGCTAAGAAGAGCTGGAGATGAAAGAAATGAAGGCAACAAGGAAATGAGGCGCAGAAATGATTAGAAATGGAGAAATGAAGCTTTCCTAATCCTACCAGGAAAATGAATCCCAGTGGAAGTAGGAATCCTAAAGCAACTAGGAGTGAGCTTGGAAAAATGATGTTCGGAAATGAGAAATGACAGAGTTCCAGTTGGACTAGGAAACCTGATGACACTAGGAGTCCTGGTGTTGCTAGGAGTCCTGGTGGTGATAGGAGATGCTGTGACTTCAACATGACTCAAGATTTCTCAAGAATGTTCTAGAGTGCACAAGAAATTTCGGCAATTGAAGAATGGGTTTTGAAATTGTCCAATTGAGAAGTCTGGCCCAAAGATTGAAGTATGTGACTTGCACATGAGTTTCTAGACCCTTCTTGATGTCTTAGAGGAGTCCTAAATCAATTCTTATTGATTTTTGCCAAAAATTAATAGAAGATTCAAGAAGATTTCGGCAAGAGCATATATGGAGAGTTTCTGAAGGATTTGGGCTTACAATCGGAGGCCAATTTGGAAAACAACAAATCACTAAGTAAATACAGGTATGAGAGACGCGCCCCAGGGTTGCGGGTCTCTCGAAATGTTGCAAATAAGCGAATGGGAAACAGATAAAAAGTAAATAAATAAGTGACTTCAAAGTCCGATTAAGGACCAAAACCTTCTTTTGATATAGTTAAAGAGAAATGCACCAAGCCAGGCCATGTGCCTCCCCTGTACACTTCCCGACCACATGCTCGAAACCTGCACACTACTGTAGGGGTGAGATTTCGTCCTCTCATGCCCAGTAGGGGCCGACCCAACCATGCTAGGTTTGAAAAATAATATACTTGAAAATATTTACTATATAATATTGTGCACGTTTATTAAAAAATTCTTTAAGAAAAAGAGGCAACCACAAACATTTGTTTTCTTTTATAAAACATATGCAGTATGTTTCACACAACTTGGAGCTTCGAGATACTTACCTGCCGGCTAAACTCAAACAAATCGGTGACCGACTCGGTTCGTCATCCTTCGAGAACCGGCCAACTACTCTGTAGTCCTTGTGATTACAAGTAGCGAAAGTGTCCATTTCTTGGCCCTAAGTCTCCTAGGACTGGTTCACTGTCGGTACTTACCTTTCCTAGACAAACATAGGAGCACAGCCCCCTCCGGAGGTTCACGGTTATCGACACCATGGGATCCCTAGGAATCTACGCGTCTAGGTCCCATTCACTTTCAGGTCACAGGTACAAACATACAAGGGATACAATATCTCAACATGCAAGTCTAGCCTCGGTTTTCGCAATCAACAATTATCAGTTATGAAAAACACAGGTCTCACGAGGCAACGACTAATGAATAACCAAACACGTACTTACAGGCAACATAATATTATACTAGAGCATTCCACATATATCGAAAAGCCTCTAACAAGGAAGGGACAACTCACCCTACCTGGAATTGGAGTGCTCTCACAAGCTTAGTTTCGTTTTCCGACTTTGGATACTTCGTCCAATTCCATGTTCACACACTCGAGTCCTTTGAAATAAATTCAAACTAATGGGTAACTTCACATTATCATAGCATTAACCGAACAACCAAAGCTTTGATTTAATTTCTTTGAAGTCCAACTAGTTATCCTTTAATCGATACAACCTATTATCCATTCCCAAACAATTCAAATGATAAGGCATTTGAACCATTTAAGATACAGCCATTACACTTAATACTTTGACCTTCATTTCTTTAACCTTTTGACAATTTCCATTCCCGAACATTCCATTAAATAAATTTATCTCAATTTTCGGGACATGGAGAATTTAACAAATCAATAATCCGTGATTAAATTTTACGTCAACTCATTAGACCTCTCTATTTTCTTGGTATACCTTAGCTTCCTGAATTCCCTTTTAATAGTCAAAGTATTTACTAAACGAACTTCTTAATAAGTTCAGCCCAATGATCATTAGCCAATATAACATCATTTCGGATACCAATTCCTTATGAACTTGAGCAATTTACCTTTTCGTTAACAATAACCAACTCACTTCTTTTCTTACAACCGTGGTATCCGGAATGATAGTTATAGACATTGTCATTGTTTACTGTCTTGAGCAAACTACTCTTTATCATCATAAATTCAACATTAACCGCTTTCATAATTAAGTCAATCAAGGACAATTTCCTATCAATTCCAATCTACTCAACAACATATCCATATCACCATTTTAACACTTTCCCATTCATGAGGCTACAAACAACATGCTGCTGATTTTAACAACTCCACCAAGTAACATATTCAAATACCCAAATCTTACCATTCTTCTTTTCCAAATCGTAACTCGATCCAACATAGTCGTGCTCCATCCTCACCAACCTTTTGAATCCCTAGGAGACAGTATAAGCTCAACAATCAACTCATCACCAATTTTTGTGTCTAAAACAGAAACTGCAAAATATCCTCACCATATCTGAATTCGATCAAAGCTATCCCAATAGCTCATCTTATCCGAAACTCCATATCGTAGAAATCCAAGAACCTCACTTTGAAATTAAATGACAGTGGGTTAGGGTTTCTCAATCCAATTCGAACTAGAGGCCTCAAACACAGAGAGGTGATGAAATTACCTAACGAAGGAGGTCTGGAAGTCCGACAGTGATGCACGGCGACACTAGATCAGTTCACACACTAGCGACGGTGCGTGAGGTGTGTGCGGTGGTTCTAATCGGAGTTGGAGGTCGGGACTAAGGGGTTAAGGCGATTCGTGCAGCCCTAAGCTTCTTCAAGGGGATGTCTTCGTTCAATCATGGCCGGAGGTGGTATTCCTAGCTTTGCAGAAGCCTAGATCGTCGGTGAAGGGGCGCACGACGTTTTCCAGCTATGGGTTAGCGATGAGGCTCTGGGGTGATGATAAACAGCTTACCCCGAGCTCATTGGTGGCGGCTGTGAGTTGAAAGGATGGCCGAAAATCTGCGAGGCTCGAGTAACAGTGGCGTTGCAGTCGTGGGTCGTCTAGTGTAGAGGCTGCCGGCAGTGAATGTCAGTGGTGAGGCTTGGGCTTGGGTCGGATTTGGGTGCTGGATAGATTGGTGGTGGTAGTGTGGTGAGATGGTGGCCAGAGATGGTGTTCTCCGATGGTTGTAGAAGGAAGAAGAAGAGAGAGAGAGAGAGAGCGAGAGGTCAGGGTTGATGCATGGCTTCAATTTCTCTTGGGCTTGGGTCGGATTCAGGTGCTGCATTGATTGGTGGAGGCGGTGTTGCATGGTGGTAGCTGGAGATAGTGTTTTCCAGCGCTGGCAATAGGAGGACGAGAGAGAGAGATCGGGGAGAGAGAGAGAATGAAAAACGCGGCTGAGGGGGAGAGAGAGGTTCTAGGGTTTTCACACCCTAAGTTTCCTATTTATACTTGTGTGTGAGAAATGTCAAATTTTCCCTTTCGACGAGTTATGCAATTTCGCTAGCTAATTACTTCCGGGTTTTGGGCTCGTGGCTTTTTGTATATTCGTTTTTTGTCGGAAACTTCCTAAGTTATTTCTCGACTTCGTCCTAGGCCCAAAACTCAATTTTGTTAAAACTAAAAATTCAAATCTTCACTACAACTCAATTCGCCTTCCTTTCAAATTTGCTTCGACGATCTTTTGCTTCAATGAACTTTAGTAACCGTCTAGGCCCAAAACGAAGGACATTGGCCCAAACTTTAATTTTCGGCCCAAACTTAATTCAAGTAGCCCAATTGGTAGTCTTCATACCAAAAAATGTCCAAAATCGATTCCTTCACTAAAATCACCTTGTGCAAAAATCTTATTTTCGAAAATTTACCTTCGAAAATCAAATAAAATTTTTGGGGGCTCACATATATGTGAAATCGTAAAAATTAAAAGCTTGTTTTGTGTTTTTCGTTTATGATGATGTTTGGTAGGGATAAGAGTTTTATTATAAGTCTAAAATTAATGTTGGAAATAGGTGAAGTCTCTTTTGTTAATATTGACCTAAATCTTTTATGGGCACCTAGTTCAGGTCCCTTAAGGTTGAGGGTGGCCTTTATTAATGTAATGCCCCGTACCTTAAAATCTTTACTAGTTACATTTTTACAGTTATTGACCGAGGAGTTGACTTTTCTTTGTCTGTTTAGTTAAGGAATTTCTTTGAGAATGTCGTAGTTTATAGAAAATCGAGTTCGTGGACATGTAGTTTGTTAAAATCGGAGTTTCTATGGAAAAGTTATGATCAAAATGGAAATTTGCTATTTATGGTTATTATTTTAAAGGAAAGTGGGTAAAAAGGTGAGAGAGAGAGAGAGTGTGAAATCGGGAGAACCCGATTCCAGCCCCCCCCCCCCCCCCTTCCTTCTTCCTTCTCTTTTTCTTCTCTGCGAACCCGGAACCCACTTCCGGTGAAATCACCTCCTGCACCACCGGCCATTAGAGGATCCTCTCTTCCTCCTTTTGTATCCAAGGTAAGATTTCTGAATTGGGTAGCTTGGATTTGTGGAAAATCGGTGAAGGATTTCCAGAAAAAGGAAAATCGGAGGTTCCTTCGATCTCCTATTTTCCGGCAGTTTTAGGCCGGATTTCTTTGGGGTTTTGTTGGCTGGGACGATGCTAACTTTCATCCCTAACCTTTTGCAGCTCCTCTTGACTGGTGGAGGAAGAATTGAAGATGTTGAGAAGGTGAACAGTGGCATAAACAGTAACTAACGAATTCTTGGTTTTTGTTTTGGATTTTCCGGCCAAATCATTGGAAATTGCTGGTTGTTGCAGGTATAGAAATGGTTGGGTTAGTGGTGGAGATTAATTTGAGCTTGATATTTTGGCCGGATTTGGGAGATTGATGGGGTGGTGCGTGAAGCCACGCACCGGTGGTGGTGGTGGTGGTGAGGAGGCTCTGTGCCCCTCCAACACCCATAAATTTAATATTTGAGTTATAATTTAGACTTGAGGTTGTTGTTTTGTGATTTAGTGGAAATTTTTTGTTGAATATGGTTGTTTGATGATTCTGCTTTATAAATGTTTAATTCTCTTGGCAAAAGGCTATTATTGAATTATTTTGTTGGGAAGTTAGAGAGGAGATTGTGGATTGAAAAGGAAAAATTTAGAAAGAATTTGGAAATTTCGGAAAGGGAATTATTTTACTTTTTGGTGGTTAATTATGGTTAAGGAATTGAAATTAAATTGACTAGTTGTCGAATCGATCCTTGTGAAGGTTAAAGTTTCATTGAGGACGTGGAAATCATTAAGAAAATTCTGAAATTGAGAATTGAATCCTAAATTGGAGAATTTGGTCGTTAGAAGAATTGTGTAATGAGTATTAATTTATGAAGGATTAAGCATTGTTTCTCAGATTAATTCCTTATTGAGGTTAACTATATCCTGTCCATTTGCTACAGGACGTCCTGATCCCTCGAGCGAGGACACAGGCGGGCAGCAGGGTTAGCTGCGAGACTCACCTATGAGTGGACTTTTGTTTTCTTTAAATAATGCATGCATGACAGTCTTAAATTTCTAATGGATTATTATTTGAGTAAATGTGGTTTTTGTGAAAAGAAAAGAATTTAAAGAAAGGAGTTGGCAAGGAGGCTAGTTTCGGCGCATGCGTACATTACCTAGTCGGCAGTCCCCTCTAGGTAATAGTCTGGTCGGCAGTCCCCTCCAGACTATATCCCAGTCGGTAGTCCCCTCCGGTGAGTCATTTGGTCGGCAGTCCCTTCCAGGTGAGGTAGTTAGTCGGCAGTCCCCTCTAACCATCGCCTCCTAAATCTGGTCGGCAGTCCCCTCCGATGCGTCATTTGGGTGGCAGTCCCCTCCAGATGGCATGAGATGACTAGACAGCAGTCCTCTCTAGTCATCGAACGATGTTTCTTGAAAGGATGGTTTTCAAAGGAATGAGTTGGAATTGTTTTATAAATCTCGCTGCATGTCGGTTTTTATTAACAAGATAATGGGAAAGCATTCAAGCATTGATTTCATAATTTATTTTAGTTTCATCCACTCACTCTAACGGATTTTAAACATTTTCCCCTGGGCCCTTCTTTTTTCAAATGGCCAGATTTCAGATTTACAGAGATCGCGTCCAGGAACTTGAGGCATAGGAATCAGCGCTTCCGTTTTGTCCGTAGATTATTACTTAACCTACCTTGTATGATATCGGCTTAGTTGTGTATATCTGCTCTGATAACCAGTTTACTTTAGAGAATGTTAATGTTTGAGAATCTATTATCGTAGTGAAGTTAAGGTGACACTTGTGCTATCGGAATGTAACATATTCACTTGGAATGTAAATATGGGAATGTATCTAGGAGTGTGAGTTTAGTTTTAAGCATGTCCAGGTTTTGTAAAATTTTGGGTAGCCCATTTTAGGGGAGGTTCTGTCGATTTTTCTATAGGATTTCACTTAAAGTGGGTCCCACAGACTCGTATATGGGTTTTGGGGTGAACCTTGGGTCGGGTTCTATCAATTAACACTTGTTGAACTGTCTTCACACTTATGACTTTTTTTATCTAAGTAAGTATAGCCTATGTGGAATGGTGTCTAGAAAGGGGACAACGCCCATAACGGGTTCTGAATTCAAAAGTGCATATAATTGGGCCTAAACCACTATGTGGGAGTAGCTCAAGCCAAAATGAGTTCTACCTCTTGTGTTTGTCCTCCCCCACCTGGCCATTTCAGTAAGGTTGCCCAAAAGATTTGAAAGGAAGTTTGTGTCTACGCGACTATGCTTGAGCCGCACATTCCAATCTTGATTTTGGATTTATAATCGAATTTTTGTTCTTGATAAACATTTGAACGGACGAAAAATACACATGTAAAATTGTAAAGTTTTATACCCCACAAAATACTTGTAATTTCGTGTGTTACATTTAGTTAATATTATACTTGTATTTTTCCATTAATTTTACTTTACTAACTTATTCTTTGAATTCTAGGAAAAATCAAATGGTTGAAGGAACCCAGTCTATTAAGGACCTTGCGTCCTTAAATGTGCTTGGTGGGCTCCACAATGCAATTGTGTACCCTGTTGCTGCAAATGGAAAGTTTGCTCACTTTAAAATGAAATCTGGATTGCTTCAGAGACTTCCCATTTTCCATGGCTTTAACGTTGAAGACCCTAATAAGCACTTGAAGGAGTTCCTATTTGTTTGGTCAAGTATGACGCCTCAAGAAGTGGATGAAGACACCTTCAAGTTAAAGGCATTTCCATTTTCTCTGGAGGATCATGCTAAGGATTGGTTGTATGAGCTACCCGAAGGACATATTACATCTTGGAATGGATTAATGAAAGCATTTTTGGAGAAGTATTTTCCTACTTCAAGTATGATCATGCTTAGGAAGAAAATCACAGGAATTGCTCAAGATGTGCATGAGATTTATCCACCTTATTATGAGAGGTTCAAGGCCTTGTTATCACAATGTCCACAACATAACTTCAAGGACGAGAATCTCCTCCAATTTTTCTATGAAGGACTCACCCATTTGGATAGACAAATGTTGGATGCTGCAAGTGGTGGGGCCTTTGTAGACAAAACGCCATCAGAGGGAATGAAATTGATTGCCAATCGTGCTTTAAATACTCAACAATATGAAGGCCTTAGTAATTCAACGCAGAGGGTAAGTGAGGTAAGTGATTATGATCTTTTGGATGAGAAGCTTAACAAACTTACTTCAAGTGTGAGCTAGGTACTTAGCATTCATGGACTACCAATCTCCCAAAATTGGGAAGATTGCAACGTTATTGGTGGCTATGCTCAACAAGGCTTTCATAAGCCTCAGGTTTCTTAGAACCTTGTTTCTTCAAATTTCGATTCGATTTCTAACCCTAGCTATGATAAGATGTTTGAAGCTTTAGCAAGTTCTACTCAAGAACTTGTGGCAAGTCAACAAAGTCATGGTAAGGACATCTTGGAATTGAAGGAACAAATGGGTCGAGTTTTGGGGTTTATAGGTATGATTTCGGACCCAAAGCCCCAATCTATTAAGGCTGTCACAACAAGAAGTGGACGTACACTAATGGATCCACCAAAGAACGGTAAGAAGGCCCAAGCCGTGATTGAGGAAGAAGAAGAGGACATTAAGTCTTCTAAGAGGGCACTTGAGAAGGACCCTGCTACATCTAAGGTTGAGACACAAGCACCTCCAACGTCTGAACCCCCAAAAGGTAATGTTCCTAACTTTCAAGTTTCAGTTATTGCTAATCCATCTCCCTCTATTCCATTTCCAAATAGATTTGCAAAATCAAAGAAGGAGGAGGAGGAAAAAAGGTACAAGTCAACATACCTTTGATTGAGTGCCTTACTCAAATCCCTAAGTACGCTAAGTACTTGAAGGAGCTTTGCACCACTAGGAGACGTACACGTGAGAAAACGGTAGTAAAAATGTCTGAAAACGTCTAGGCTGTGATTCAAAGAAAGTTTCCACCTAAGCTTAAAGATCCAGGAAGTTTTTCTATCCCTGCACTATTGGTAACACTAAATTCGAAAATGTGATGCTAGATCTAGGAGCTTCTATAAATGTTATGCCTTATAGTATTTATGAATCTCTAGACCTAGGTGAACTTAAAAATGATAATGTGATTATCCAATTAGCTGATAGATCTAATGCTTATCCAAAAGGGTATGTTGAGGATGTCCTTGTGCATGTGAACAACTTGATCTTTCTTGCGGATTTTAATGTCTTAGAAATGGGGGAGTCTCCTAAGAACTTAAAGCCATTTTTGCTTGGAAGACCCTTCATGAGGACAGCTAGAACCAAGATTGATGTGTTCAATGGCTCCTTAACTATGGAGTTTGATGGTAAAGTTATTAGCTTCAACGTTTTTGAAGCTATGAGGTACCCTCTTTCTAATGATTACTCTGTTAGTACTACTGACCTTCTGGACTCTCTTGCTCAGAAAATTTTCAAAGTAATGAATGAGGTTACTTTGCTCACCACCATGGAGAAAGGGCTTGGTTATTCTAGCAATGGTAAGGAAATTCCACTAAGGGAATTCAAGGATGACGTTCTGAATGACAAAGTCTTTAAGAGTGTGGCTTACCTTGAATGAACGCCACCTATTGTAGGTAAAGTTCCTAAAACTTTGTCAATTCAGTTATCTACTAATAAACCTATCCCTTCAGTGATTCAGGCACCTACACTTGAACTTAAACAACTTCCGGATCACTTGAAGTATGCCTTTTTGGGAGATAACGACACCTTACCCATCATTGTGTCTTCAAAGTTCACGGTTGAGCAAGAAGTTAAGTTGGTGGATGTACTGAGGAAGCACAAGACTGCTATTGGATGGACTTTGGCATATATCAAGGGAATTAGCCCTACACGTTGTGTCCACAGAATACTTCTTGAGGAAGGGGCGAAACCCACAGTAGAGGCCCAAAGACCCCTCAACCCTCCAATAATGAAAGTAGTCAAGAAGGAGGTGATAAAGCTCTTGGATTGTGGAGTTATCTACCCCATTTCGGATAGTAGGTGGGTTTCACCTGTGCAAGTAGTGCCTAAGAAGAGTGGAATCATGGTTGTGAAGAATGAGGAGAATGAGCTTGTGGCACAAAGGACTGTGACTGGACATAGAGTTTGCATAGACTACAGAAAGATCAACGCCACAACAAGGAAAAACCACTTCCCATTGCCCTTCATTGATCAAATGCTTGAAAGGTTAGCTGGCTATTCTTTTTATTGTTTTCTTGATGGATATTCTGGATATAACCAAATTTGGATAGCTTAAGAGGATCAAGAGAAGACTACCTTCACTTGCCCCTTTGGCACCTTTGCATATCGTCGAATGCCATTCGAACTTTGCAATGCCCAGGTAAGTTCCAAAGATGCATGCTTTCCATATTTTTTGATTTTGTTGAAAGATTATTGAAGTATTTATGGATGATATTTTGGTTTTTGGAAAAGATTTCGAAACTTTCCTTAATAATCTTGAATTGATTTTGGAAAGATGCATTGAAACTAACCTTGTTTTGAATAGGGAAAAATGTCATTTTATGGTAACACAAGGTATAGTTTTAAGGCATATTGTCTCTTCTAGGGGTATTGAAGTTGATAAAGCTAAGGTAGATTCTGTTAGATACTTTCCCCCTCCCACTTCTGTGAGAGAGATTTGTTCTTTTCTTGGACATGCATGATTTTACAGGCGCTTTATCAATGACTTCTCTCAAATCTCAAGACCCCTATGCAAGTTGTTGCAAAAGGATATGGCGTTTGACTTTGATGAGGGATGCAAGCAAGCTTTCGAAAAGCTCAAGGAGTTGTTGACTACAGCCCCTATCATGCAACCACCAGATTGGTCCCTTCCATTTAAGCTTATGTGTGACGCCTCTAACTATGCAATTGGAGCTGTCCTTGGTCAACGCAAGGACAAGAGACCTCAGGGCATATACTATGCTTCCAGGACTTTAAATGATGCTCAATTAAATTATTCCACTATAGAAAAAGAGCTTTTAGCTGTTGTTTTTGCTTTAGAAAAATTTAGATCTTATTTACTCGGAACTAAAGTGACTATTTTCTCTGATTATGCAGCTTTGAAGTATCTACTTTCGAAGAAGGAGGCAAAGCCAAGGCTTATACTTTGGATCCTTCTTCTACAAGAGTTTAATGTGGAAATCAAGGACAAACAGGGAAGCGAGAGTGTGGTGGCAGATCACTTGAGTCGAATCATACATGATGAGGACACCCTGCCTTTGGTTGAAACCTTTCCGGATGAACAACTCTTCGGAATCCAGGTAAGTAGCCCTTGGTACGCAGACATTGTTAATTTCTTAGTTGCAAATAAAATCCCTAGCCACTTGTCAAGTCATTTGTATGCTAAACTTAGAAAAACTGCTAGGCAATATATGTGGGATAACCCTTACCTGTGGAAAATTTGTAATGATGGCATAGTTAGACGTTGTGTTGATGAATCTAAATTTAATGATATCTTGTCTTTTTGCCATACTCAAAATTGTGGGGTGACACTTTGGATCTAAGAAAACTGCATTAAAGGTGTTAGAATCTGGTTTCTTTTGGCCTTCGTTGTTTAAAGATGCACATGCTTATTGTATGACTTGTGATAGGTGTCAAAGAACTGGATATTTAGGACCTAGAAATCAAATGACCCTAACTAATATCCTTATTGTCGAAATTTTTGATGTATGGGGAATTGATTTCATGGGACCCTTTCCTATCTTGTTTGCTGTTGATTATGTGTCGAAATGGGTGGAAGCAAAAGCCACTAAGACTAATGATTCTCAAGTTGTTTAAGATTTTATAAAGAATAACATCTTTGCAAGGTTTGGAATGCCAAGAGCAATTATATATTAGTGATGGAGGGACACATTTCTGCAACAAGACCATAGATGCTTTGTTCAAGAAGTACAAAGTCACACATAGGGTCTCTACGCCCTATCATCCTCAGACAAGTGGGCAAGCAAAAGTTTCTAACCATCAGATCAAGCAGATTTTGGAGAAAACTGTGAGCACTAATAGGAAGGATTGGAGCAAACGCCTTGATGATGCTTTGTGGGCTTATATGACAGCTTTCAAAACGCCAATAGGGATGTCACCTTTCAGGAATGTGTATGGTAAGTGATACGTCTAAAAGATGCACAACTTAAACCTTGTACTCAAATATCATCGTTGGTAATATAGTGATCAAGCAAGGGTCATTACCCGCTAAAGATTGTTCCTAAACTGCTAACCAAATGTCACAAACTACTCTAAATCATGCTACTGAACAGTTAACGAAAATAAATTAATTAACTAACCTAGGCTCAATGAAATTTTCTATAAATTTTACAGGACACTAAAGACACATTTAATAACATGTATACAAAATTTCAGAACAATCGGAGTTGATTTCTATACGAAATAATTCACGTAAAACTGAACACAGAAAGATAACAAAGCAGAAACAGATTTTATAACTTTAAACTATTCACATAAACAAAGCTAAGGACTCATTCTCCACCACCAAACACACTCAATCATATCAAATCTCAGTTATAGAATCTTAATTCTCAATTGAATTTATCTGAAGTTAACTCACAAGCTCGAATTAACCCATTACCCTTTCTTAGTTCCTCGTTAAGTGAATACAAGCTCACCACTTAATCTATTTCCGATTATGCAACCTAGACACATGCTCGTTAAGTTTAACATATCAAAATCATTAAGCAATAAAAGGGTTGGATAAATTTAGGGGCACAAATACATTGGTAGTCTTGCTAAAGCTAGGGTTTGAGTCACATGTAATTCAAGAAAACATTTTGCTACTCAATCGGAATCAACACACGATATAT
This sequence comes from Rosa lucieae, assembly GCA_024704745.1. Taxonomy (NCBI): domain Eukaryota; kingdom Viridiplantae; phylum Streptophyta; class Magnoliopsida; order Rosales; family Rosaceae; genus Rosa; species Rosa lucieae. Next base: position 40,218,097 of record CM045493.1, on the reverse strand, counting down.
ATGAATCTAGTGTTACTCCTAGCATTAGAACCCTAACCTATTCATTTAGCTACACACCTAAACAAACAAGCAAATATTCATCTTGTAGAGACGGTGAAACAAACACTCAATTGATAATATAGAAAACCAAAAACTGAATTATCATCAATATGAATTGAACATGTTTGGGGCTTTGAAATCGCCCCTAGCTACAAAAGTATTTAGCTAAACATAGTCATGAACAAAACAAAAACTAGAAGAAAGGAAAAAGGAAGAGATGGCGGCTAGTTGATGGCAGAAGATGTCGTTCTTTCCTTCTCTTGTGCGGCCCTCTACGTCCAAACTGATCACGTCCCTCTTTTATTGCTTAGGTTAGGAGATTTTCACTTCTTTTCCTTTTAGGAATCAAGTAGCTTCTCCTTTAAGATTCCTAATAATTTTCACCCATAAAAATATGTCATATATCTCTAATAAACAGAGATATTCAATTAATACTCGTTGGTGGGCTTCTAAAAGGAATTCGGGCCTCAAATCATGGATTTAAGTCAAAGTGTCAGATTCTCAGACTGCTCGACCTTGCTGTACTAAATCGGTCATAACTTTTTGTAGAAATATGATATGAATGAACCGTTAAAAGTTATGGAAACTAGACATCCGAAGCTTTCCAAGCATATAAAGTTCACTGTCTGATTCATGCTGAGCTTCTCTCAGCTTCATGTCGAAGTTGACTGATCTGCACAGGCATATTTACTTATTTAGCTTCCTTTCTTCTACTTTGCTCCAAAACACCTACAAAACATAAAAAAAAAGTAAATGACTCAAATAGATGGAAAACTAGCTAAGAAAACATGAAGAAATCAACACAAAATCATGTACATTTATGAGTTTATCAAATTCCCCCACACTTATCTTTTGCTAGTCCTCGAGCAAAACAAAAGAAAGTAACTACTATAACAAAGGACACGGACCTAATGTCTTCCGAACATCTTAGAGAACTTATAATGCGCACAAGTATGGTCAACAAAATTCAAGCAGTCACATATCCGAATTCACAACTTCACGTAAGAGCTAATTTATTTTGATAACCATCATGCTCAAAGTATAATGCAAGGACAATCAAACCAATGCAACAAATGAGAACCAACTTTCTCATGGTTCAAACAAGTGTTCACTTAATTTCTCACAAAGATGCTCTGAATTCTTTTCACTCATGACTTTCTGACTCAGTGCACACAATCCTAAGTATTGCTACATGAGAGAGATGATAATATAATGACAACAAAAAGCTCACGTAGATAACATGACAAAGATGGCTCTTTCTGAATATATGTTTTCTTAGTTAAATTTCACGAACGATACTAGCATAAGACCAAATGAACCCAAGCCATAGGCTCATCTCCATGCACAAATGTCCACAGACCAACTACCGTCCCCAATGATCAAATAGGTCTTTTATTCAGGGTTGTAATGGGATCAAGGGTTAAGGTTAAAAGAAAGAAAGGATAGAGAACAACAAAGATCCTAAAGAACCTAGTGGAGCACGTACTAGAAGAACATAAGAGATAACAAAATCTTGAAACTCCTCGAGGTAATCAATCTTCGAACACATGAAGCAAGCAATTTTTTTCAAGGCCAGATGACATCTTCTCGGGCCTTTGCTTCATTCTAAACCTTTCTTCTAACACTTATGAAATAGGACAAAGGCCAAATTTTCTTGAACAGGCCATCAACTCAAAATAAACTCCTTATTCACAAAGAGGGACTAAAATCCATACACTATTTTTTTTTCTCTTTTGTAGTATACTTATTTTTTTCTTCATTTTTTTTTCTTCTTCGGCATATATATATATATATTTTGTGGACAAGTCTTACCCCCACACTTGCTTACAAAAGTACCTTAAACATAAGTATCTCTCTAAAGATTGCTCCACTAATTCCTTAGGACAGGGTGAGGATTCAACTATACTAAGCTCATGGTTAAGGAATTTGTGGGTGATGAAAGAAAAAGGCTCAATGTAGGCTCAAGGGGGTTTATCTAGGGGGTTGCACAACTTGTGTGCATAAAATGGACACAGGTTAATTTGGCTATGGTGGTAAATCCTAGTGCCTATATCCTTTCAATGGTTCAAGCATCAGATTGGCAAAAAGTCTCGACAGGCATGAAAGATGAGCTCTAGCATTCTCTAGTTACATTAAAAGCTACGGTCAATATGCATAGTCAAGATGAAATGACATGTGAAATCAACAATCACTCGTCAAGAAAATAGGATGATCTAATAGTCACTCAAAAAAGAAAAGCACATATATAGGATTAAACGCTCACAAGGGTTAAAATTAAGTTTAACTTGTCCTAGCATGCATCAATCAATTCTCAAGTATCACACTAGCCTAACCATCAATGCACATAAGTCAAGCACAATAATCATAAAAATCCATTAACAATTACTTGAAATCAAGAATCTAACACATGCTTGCAATCGTTTTGTGACCATAATAAATTTCTGAAAAGTTCAGACTCATCATAGTGTTTGGAAAAACCCTAAAGACTCAACAAACAATAAACCTAAGAACTAGAATTTTCTTTTTTTTTTTAATTGAAAATAACAAAAAGTTCAAATTCCTTCCCCCCACACATAAACTAAACATTGTCCTCAATGTTTGATCTAGATATAATCATGCAACAATATAGTGAAGTATAGAAGGAAAGAGAAAACACAACAAGAACAAATATAGTTAAGAAGAGTAGAGAATGCTCCCTCTTGTAGACCTCCCAACGCTAGTGATCTTTGGATATCAACCTCAAGGCTATAAGCTTGGAATTTCTAGTGTAAGCTACATGCCAAATGTGCACCAAAGATACTCCAATAATGCTCAAAGTCAATAGGAAACATCACTTTTCAAAAACTAATTTCAGCTAAAACCTTGCAGCAGCCTTATTTCCGAGGTTCATAGCTCAGCAGTAAGAACTGGAATCCAAAAGTTCCACTTGGAGATGAAAGTTCATATTCAGGGCTTTCCATACATGTGGCACGCATTCCAACTCCAAGAGATGTAGAAACTAGAGACCTGCAATGTTAGCAAAAAAATTACAGAAAACTGCACTACTAGAATTTTTCTCATATACATTGCCAAAAACCGATATAAAAAAAAATTTGTACCCATGTGTTAGTGGGTGATGTAAAAGATCACCAAAAAATAGACATCGGTTAAAAACCGATGTCCCATACAACAATAAACATCGGATTAGATTCCAGAATCGATGTTAAACTGCTATTATGATCACAAATTGGTGTTTTTAGATATTGTTAAACCTTCATATTTATGCATTTAATGCTTAACGAAATATAGGTCCAATAGCTCTAGTATTCATTTTAACATCATTACTCATTCTAGAAACGATGTGTAATATAATCTTAGACATTAGTGTATTTGAAATTTGCCTGTTGTTTATAAGCTTTACGGGTACTTGCCATTCACTCTATTTAAGATTGAATCTACATTCTTTTGTATTACTAGACCGATGTTTATTATTCTGTTAAACACTGTTTCCTTTTACGAAGTGATGTCCATTGATTTGTTTTACATTGTTTCTTACTTAATAAGTCAATGTCCATTGCATTGTTTTACATCGTTTCTTACTTAATAACTCGATGTGCACTGAATAAGGAGACATCGATTTTTGTTTCCAATCTAATGTATCATCTCTTTAATGACATCGTTTTTGTAGTTTAATATTGATTTAAAATAGACATATATACATCATGTCCTTTACATGAGCATGATGTCCACTAACTTTGTAATTGCTGCTACAATATATCTATCTAATCCACATTTGACAACATGAAATCCCAAATAATTTGAACATGGGGCATTGCATTAATTTGTATCCAACATCAAAGATGTTAATAGTTTAAAAAATAGGCAAAAAGACCCCAGCCTACTTCAAGGCTAGCCTAAAACAGACCATTGCAATAATTGTACATGTAGTTTTGTTCACAGTTGCTGCAACAGTACAACTACTCCAAAATAGTTCACAAAAAATCTAGTTAGCCTTACTCAAAATCATTTTGCTAGTCAGCATCTATAGCAAAATCTGCAAATGGTAGCCACCTCAATGCGCACCTCGTCAAGTTGTTCTTGGGTGTATCATTTCCGAGTCTTTGCTGCCCGCTAAAAACCTACAGAATAACATAAGTCATAATCATCAGGTAAAATGATTCATGATTATAGACAAGCATTCGTCTCTAAGCTGGCTGCATTGTACAAAGTAAATTAAGGCCTTAGTTTGGTCTTCACAAAGATAAGAGTGGAAGGCTAGGGTCAGTGAAGTATAATATAATAAATGCACATGAATAAAGCTTCAAGGTACGTTCCTTAAATTAATTTGGCATCAATCAAGGTAAAAGCATATATATATATATATATATAGCTTAGTAGTAGCTAGTCACAGTAAGCAGCTGGTGCATGTGTGTGTATTTCGGAAGTTGTGTAAGTAGCAGTTCTTTGAACGTAGAACTCATCAAGTTTATAGCCATTGTAGGTAATGCTATCACTTTTCTGAAGACAAAATACCAAAATGCCAATTTCACTACTAGAATTTTGCATCCAAATATATTAAAAGAAAGCAAATAGACTTATAGAGCACTGGATACAATGATTAAAGGTTGATAAGATGATAATTCAAGATGATACTATGCAACTAGCATATACCAAGACATGCATGATGATCATCCAAATTTTTTTATAGATGATACAAAACAGAGGCCAACATGCATGGAACTTGCTGCCTATGTGAAGGGAGAACTTGATGCAGAAAACACTAAAATATTTGCCTAGGTTGATTATGTCAAGGAAGATAGAAAGTACTGACCCACAAATGTTGATTGGCTCTTCTAAAGAAATCCAATCCTCAATATCAAGGTTTTCATCTAGAACTCTTCCAGCAACATTCCAAGTGCTTATTCTAACCCTATAGCTGGTGCATGTGTGTGTATTTCCCAAGTTATGTAAGTAGCAGTTCTTTGAACGTAGAACTCATCAAGTTTATAGCCATTGTAGGTAATGCTATCACTTTTCTGAAGACAAAATACCAAAATGCCAATTTCACTACTAGAATTTTGCATCCAAATGTATTAAAAGAAAGCAAATAGACTTATAGAGCACTGGATACAATGATTAAAGGTTGATAAGATGATAATTCAAGATGATACTATGCAACTAGCATATACCAAGACATGCATGATGATCATCCAAATTTTTTTATAGATGATACAAAACAGAGGCCAACATGCATGGAACTTGCTGCCTATGTGAAGGGAGAACTTGATGCAGAAAACAATAAAATATTTGCCTAGGTTGATTATGTCAAGGAAGCAAGTTTTCGGGTTCATGCTCATAATCATATTGGAAAAGAAAAAAGATCATCTAGTATGTTCCAATTCATCAAGCTTTTTCCACAAGTTAGACATATCATAGATGGACTTTGAGTAGAAAGGGCATGAGACTGCACCTAAGACTCAGAGTTATGATTTTAAAATAAATTTACGATTACCTTTGGACCCATCCAATATGGACTTCCCTTTAGGGAAAGATTCTCTACGTGTAATGACAAACAAGCCAATTCCCAAACTCTTATTGCACAGGCTAACAAGGTTTCAAATATAATAAAAAACCACAAGATTGATAATTCATAAATATGATAAAATAAGAAATAATAGGTTATTTGGGTACCAAAGTTAAAACACAAGAATTGATCACTGAAGCAACATGGAAAAGCAACTGACATGATGCAAACAAGCCCTATTAACCATTGAATTGTTAATTAGAGGTATATTTGGTCATGACCTTATCCCTGCAGCAAACCCCTACAATATAATGAAGTTTGCAGGGGTTGGTTGTTCAAAGCTGAGTTGAGAGGAGAGCTCAGGAAGGGACAATAATGAAGCTAAGTTATTTTAAAAATTGATGCACTTGTATACCTAAAACCACACCATCCCTACACGAGAGTTACATGGCTCGCATTAGTTCATGATTCTTGTTTTCATCCTTCCTCTACAATTCCTACAATGATTAATCTTATCTCACAGTAACAACTTTTGGTGCATGCATCAATTGATTCCAAAATTCAGTCATTCCCATTCAATATATCCAAAATATAAACACATAGTTCACAATGCAGAGATTTAAACATAAATTAACAGTTTGACCTTTTACACCCAGATGATAACTCAAAAAACAATATTGCAAAGAAGATTGAAAACTATCTTGTTTACTGAGACAAGCACAACATCAGTTGTGGATCAGTTGACGGAACAATATTGTTTTTCATTCTTCAATATTGGAACAATGACAATTTTGAGACTAAAGTCCTATTCATTTATTGCTTAAGCTTTGACAGGAACCAAACAGATATAGTACTGAGCAAAAACAACTCCGATACATGTATCATAAATAGGTTACAACTAAAACCAATCCATTATAATCAAAATCTCAGCAAGCAAAAGGCCAATTGTAGATAGATAAGAATCCAAAAACAATGCATGCAAGCAAAAGGTAGAATGGATCTAACATAAACCATTACAAATATTGAATGCTAAGCTAGATCAGTAAATCAAAGAGCAAATTAAGAAAGCAAGATTTGAGATCGGAATTGGAGAATTAATTATGAGAATGCTTGCAAAATAGAGACCAAAACGCTCGGCACCGGAAAGGGCGATACTCTTCCACAGATCTTCTCGCTCAACCATCGTAGTGGCCATCAATTTCCCATATTCGATTGAGAGATTGAGAGAAGGATCCTTGCCCTTATTTAAATCTTCGATCTGAGATCTCAGAGAGAGAGAGAGAGAGATATAGAGAAAGAGAGAGAGAGAGAGAGAGCTTACCGACAAAGGCGATGGCGCCTGCGAGAGGGAGGAAGCCGTCAATGAGGGAGAGACAGAAAAGGGAGGCAGTGGTGGCCGTCAAAGATAGCAGGAGAGGGCTAGGGTTTTGAGGAAGAGGGAGAGTATGTGAAATTGGGAGATGTGAGTGAGACAGAGAATAAAGAGGAGGAAGGTTTTGGTCGGAGGCGGAGAACAAAGAGGACGAAAGGGAGGGCAATTTGAAGTTTATTTTATTCCAAATATGTCCAGTGTGGGAATGAACATTTCAACCCCCGCGCTTCTTTAAAAGTTTTCAACTTTGCCGCTCAGCATTTTCACAAAAATTCAAATGAAAATTTATTCACCGGCCAATTTAAAAATCGATGTCAATTATATGCATATACATCGAAATTTAAGGAATCGATGTTAATGATAATTTTTTACATGCGTGAATTCCTCACCGATGTAATTGTCGTGATGTCTGAGAGCAATATTCTAGTAGTGCTGACAAAATGCTGACACAATGACCTTCGTCCATTCAAACCTAAATACCGAAAGCTACATGGGTCACATTCAGAAACCCTTTGGTAGGAATGAAGTGTCTACCGGGGCTTCAAATCCATATAAGTTTTGTCTCATTTGGACGCCCGGAAGTATCCCCTGTTTTCCACTTTATGTGGCTCGATGCCCAGTTTTCTGCTTTTCTGTTCCGACCCTCTTGTACTCAACTGGAAACTGCAGAAGCTGTGAAACTTGAAATTTGGATCTGCCAAAGCCATTAGAAAATAGACATATGGGGATTTTGATCCATATATGGTACGCCTGTTAGTTCCAAAGGAGTTGTGAACGACAGCTGTTCAAAGTGGACTGAAATATGAGTGTCAAAAAAACTGGTTTGATAAAAGGTGACTCCTCTAAATCTTTCTCAACTATGAGACTTGCACACGCACACAAAAACATAAAACCGAACAAAACAAGAAGCAAAGAAAGAGAAGAAAAGAATAAAGAAAACATCCCTTAGAAAAATACCGCGATCTTCCTCCTTCATTCATTGGGTTGCCTCCCAAGAAGCGCTTGGTTTAACGTCCTCAGCTTGACAGCCGGGCCAATCTTTAAGAGTAATCAGGAGGTTTTGGTCTTGGTTCCATGAGATGCTTGACATTTTTCAAAGATGCTAGGTGATCCCTTGTAAGCAACTTGTGCTCCTTGGTAACAATGGAAAGATAGGATTTCAACTTTCTCGTTTTCTTTCTCTTCTTCCATTGTCTCGTTCTCTTCTTATGTCCCACAAGCACGGCCAAAAGAATCTTCTTATCAGAATTGGGAAATTCACCTATCACGATCTCCACATGATCAACAAACTCAAGAGTTTCTTGTAAGGAGGGAACAAATGTAAATCTCAAATGTGGCAAGTAATGGTTAGTTGGTCCGTGGTCGGCCATGTGATAGAATTAGAGGCTCGTCTATAGGAGATTTACTGGATTCCTCTTCTAAGCAATCCTCCATGTCATCCTTGTATTCTTGATCTTTATGAGCTATGATGATTGCTTCTGGCACTTGGCACTCATTTACATGAAGCTCAACCTTACTTTCTTTAATGTAAAATTCCTCATCTGTCAAGGACTCTTCAATATCACTATCCTCATATGCTTCAAGCTCGGTTTTATAGTGTAACACATAATCCTCACACGTCCCAACCTCAAGTTTCTTTTCATAGGGCTCATCCACATCTGTATCCTCATCCTCATCCAAAATTGACTCATGGAATACATTATGAGGTTGAGGTAAGGTCGTGACTTCAAGGGACTTCCCTACAGTTGTAGTAGGTGTAGGAAGGCACTCCATAAGTACCTTGGCCTCCAAAGGCTCATTAGCTTCTGCCCAATCTTCTTCCTCACTCATCAACACCTCATGATATGACTCTTGAACCCAAGATTGTGTTTCCCGCTCCTCTATTTCTTGTTTCAAGGAATTAATAATTTGCTGGATATGTCGCCCAATATTCTTCACGGCTTTGTCCATATTCCTTGATGATTCTTCCGCACTTTTCACAACTTTTTGTACAATTGCCTCAAGGGAGGGCTTCATTGGATCAACCAAGAGAACTGGTGCTTGCTCTTGGTATGACGGCCACATGAACGAATCAATATCATGATGATAAGGATTATACATAGGGACTTGATATGGCTGCCATTGATACGCTAAAAGTAAGCGCGCAATTTAACCATGAAAATGTCATCGTTAGTATATGGTAAGTAGGGATCGTTCTAGCCGGGGATTGAGGGTACACCTGTCATTGCAAAAACAACTAAAGAATTAAAATAAGTATAAAGTATTATTTACAAAAATAAAACAAACAAAAGGGGGTTTTAGGATTATTAAATCAAAAATTAAACAAATAAAATAAAGAAAATGTAAAAACATATATACATGGGTGGAACGCAAGGAATAAAGATCAAAACCACAATCATATGCAAGAAATCCAATCACAATTCCTATAGTTGATTTTCTATATCATGAGAAAGAAGTTGACCATGTGAAATGTTAGAAAGCAAACGATTTCCCATTTTTTACTTTCATTGAATAATTCATCTAAGTGAAAGCACCTAAATCAATCCTATTGAACATGCAATCATAGTCTAGAAAACTAGCTACTCAAAAACACATTCAACGCATTAAGAACAAAGAAAGGATGTCAACCAAAGTGCACAACCTAGTTATGAATAAGTTCACCTATTTGCAATTCTCCTTAATTGATTTCGACTTTTGTCCAAAGCCTTCACTACTTAAATTAGCCCCAATTACATGCATATATCCTAAAGTTGGCCACCAAAGAACACAAAACATGCAAAAGTTTTCTATAATCCAAAATCAATCAAGCAATCTCACATAAGCAACATATAAATCAACATATAAAAATCACAACTTTATTTCAAAACATAAAAATAGGCTTTAAACTTTTCCCTTAACGTTTATGTCAACTAGAAATCAAGTTCATACGAAATCAAAACAAAGAAAACCAAAAAGGTTACAAGGAATAAGATAGAATTACACCATGAAGGATGAATGGTGGAAAGCTTGAGACGTTGGTCTTGGATCTTGAAAGCAAGGCTCCAAAGCTCCATGACACAAGGTGGATGATGGCGGCTAGGAGGCTTCATGGCTTCTTCTTCTCTTTGCTTGAAGACGCAGAGACTTGAAACTAGAGGATGGAGAGAATTTTTTTGATGTTTATTTTCTAATGGAGAGAGGTGTTGTGGTGTTGTGGTCTTGTGATGGTGTCTAGAATGCTCCTATTTATAGGAGGATGACAACTTAGTTTCCAAGTCTTCAAGATTGATCCACACAACATTAACCAATCAGATAATGCCACGTCAGCTCTGCTATGTCATCTAACCAATGAGAAACCTCCAATTTAACACCTTGATTTAGGGAGATTATTTTTGAATTAATTGCATGATTATTTTCTGATTTGTCTCCTCAATTTTGGCCAAGAATGAATGTGGAAATTAAGGAATGTATCTGGACCTGTTTTCAACCTTTATGCTTGTTGCAATCCCTTGAATTTCTCCTTCCTAATCTGTTGAAATCTCCCTTTGGCCATAATCATGCATTTAGGATTTAATTGAGATGTCATTATCCATATATATTCTTGAAATTCGGCCCAAATCAGTTTGTGTCTAATAATGACCCAAAATCTGATTTTTAAACATCTTTTCTTGCCAAAAATGACTCCCAATCCATATCACCTTTGTAGAGGACATCTTGACCGTGTTCTTGGGCTCTCCTAGTCCACCCAGGTATCCTATTGTCATCTGGACTCCTCATTTTTTCTCATTTCTCTTCATTTATTCCAATGTACCTAGAAAATAAAAATTAAATTAAAATTTATTTATTTAAGGAAATAATTAAGTAAAATATGAGGAAATAACTATTAAAATGTTGCATAAAAATGCTCCTATCAGCCATGAGTTGAACACTTCCGAATTATTCCATGAAGAGTTAGCATTAGTCAACCATTGTTGTAAATGCTTGAATTGGGATCCTCCCACATTATACTAGCTTGCTCGCAATAACCTTGGTATTGCAGTCCACAAACAAAACAAAACAAAAACTAAGTTAGTATATTACAAAATAAAAAATAAATAAAAAAAACACAAAAACAAAACAGATTAGCAATCAAGGAAAACAATCCCCGGCGACACGGCGCCATAAATTGATACGTTTAAAAGATGCACAACTTAAACCTTGCACTCAAATATCATCGTTGGTAATATAGTGATCAAGCAAGGGTCATTACCCGCTGAAGATTGTTCCTAAACTGCTAACCAAATGTCACAAACTACTCTAAATCATGCTACTGAACAGTTAACGAAAATAAATTAATTAAGTAACCTAGGCTCAATGGAATTTTCTATAAATTCTACAGGACACTAAAGACACATTTAATAACACGCATACAAAATTTCAGAACAATCGGAGTTGATTTTCTATACGAAATAATTCACGTAAAACTGAACACAGAAAGAAAACAAAGCAGAAACAGATTTTATAACTTTAAACTATTCACAGAAACAAAGCTAAGGACTCTTTCTCCACCACCAAACACACTCAATCATATCAAATCTCAGTTATGGAATCTTAATTCTCAATTGAATTTACCCGAAGTTAACTCACAAGCTCGAATTAACCCATTACCCTATCTTAGTTCCTCGTTAAGTGAATACAAGCTCACCACTTAATCTATTTCCGATTATGCAACCTAGACACAAGCTTGCTAAGTTTAACATATCAAAATCATTAAGCAATAAAAGGGTTTGGATAAATCTAGGGGCACAAATACATTGGTAGTCTTGCTAAACCTAGGGTTTGAGTCACATGTAATTCAAGAAAATATTTTGCTACTCAATTGGAATCAACACGCGACATATACGAATCTAGTGTTACTCCTAGCATTAGAACCCTAACCTATTCATTTAGCTACACACTTAAACAAACAAGCAAAGATTCATCTTGTAGAGACGGTGAAACAAACACTCAATTGATAATATAGAAAACCAAAAACTGAATTATCATCAATATGAATTGAACATGTTTGGGGCTTTGAAATCGCCCCTAGCACTACTAAAAACAATTGCTTTTGCGACGCCTATTTTGCGACGGCAAATTGGGCTCTTGCGACGGAAAAAACTTTTCGCGACGGAAATTTGAGCCTTTTGCGACGGAAATGTTGGCGTTGCAATAGGTGGTGTCACAAGATCTATTTTGCGACTGTATTCTCTTGCCGTCGCATCAGTTATTGTTTTGCAAAGTCAATTTGCTACGCAGACTTCCGTCGCAAAATTTCCATTAGGGTAGTCCAGGTAGAGGTATTTGCTACGGCTATGTTGCCGTCGCAATGTGTATATTTTCAAAATAACCGCCAAATTTTGCCACCAAAATTGATGCTACGGTTAGTTTGCCGTTGCAAATATACTTATAAATTTTTATTAAAATATTTTGATAAATAGATAAAACTATATAATTTTATACCAATTGGGATGCTGAAATGGCCGTCGCAAATGCTAATTTTGTTTTATTATTATTATTATTATTTTTTGCCTATTTCCACAAAATTAAACAAATAAATAATAATAATAATAATAGTTAAGCAATTAAATATCTGCATAAATTAACATTAATTCATGAAAAATATAGTTAAACATATCTATTGAGTCATCGTATCATATTCAAATACAAACACTGAAATGAAAATAAATGTGTTGTCATTTTCAAGTATTGAAAATTATAACCACACTTGAAATAAAACAACAATCACAATTGCACCATTTTACTTTGTCATTTTGTGAGCTTTGCACTTGCTTTCATTTGCTTTGCTCTTTTTGCCATGAGAACCTATAATATAAACATAGAACCAATGTTACCTTAATGTCCAGTAAGCAAGATAGACAACAAAATGCACATATTCTTTCGTGATGGTGTCTATACAAAAAAAAACAAAAAACATTAAGGCATTGATGGACCTCAATCAATAGTAACAGTTATTGTAATGCACAAGGGTGTCGTTGTGTGTGCATGTTTATCATATTCATGTCCACAAGATTCATCTTCTCGCAATGGGTAGCTAATATTGTACAAGCAATCTAATATTCATACTGTAAATTTAGAGAGCTAAGCTTCCGCATTGATGAGGAAAACTATGATGGCTGGCTAATGTGATGCCATAAACTACCTCATTTACTTTGATGCAACGAGCAAAATATAGTCATAAATGAAAATAGGTTCAAAGTTCCATAACATTCAATTAAGATGATCAGCTAATAATCAATAGCAATCTCTCTTTCAAGGGTTAACCTACTCGACCCATTTGCCTTCACTTTCTTTTCACATCAAATCTCTAGCTAGACACAAGACTACTACAGAGTTGAAGTTTAAAAATAGACTTGGAAATACTTGCTAAGAAGGGAGGTAAACTATTTTATCAATCAATGCCAATATGCATATGATAAGCCAGTATTGACACACTTCTAAGAACAGTGGCATTGTTATCATCTATCTATATCTAACTATAGGACCATTCCGCCCAAGTCTGCCTTCCAACAACCATGAACATCAAAACTTCTAGAAATACAATCTAGGGACGACTTTTCAGCTTTCGGATTCACTGCTGTACAAATCCGAATAACTAATCATTTCAATATAACAAACTCACTTTCACCTCAATTAAACCTATCATGTAAATGCATCCAAACTGGTGGTACGCCCAGGTGGTATTTTGCCTATATAGCTCATCCACTTCCCAAAATTGGTATAGAAGATAACTGCCATGGCCTATAAACACATATGATCATTCCAAAACATGCTTTGACAACAAAAAGAATAAGAGCTAGAGCTCATGATATATAGTTAGGATCTTCTGATTTTCAGGTAAAATATTGTCACCATTCATTTCCAACCCAGAACGAGTTTAAACATAGAAACAAACAGAAACATAGTATCAATTGAAGAATTTCCTGATGCAGACCCTCAACTTCGAAAAATCATAACTTACTCTAGAAAACTCCTTTTCATGAGATTTCAATTTTGAAATGATTTTTAGATGGCTACTGAAAATTTCATGAAGACATCAAGTTCAAATACCCAGCCAAAATGTACAGTTTTTAGTAAGAAGGCAACTAGGTCAAAAACTACAAAATGCAAACTTCTGTCATTTAGCCTCAAAATTAACCACTGAATCTTAAATGAAAGTATATGAAGAACATAAAAAATCATAAGTATAGACCTCGATAACTAGCCTTAAGCAACACCACTATTTGCAAGCAAGCCAATTATAACTTCATGGTTATGAAAATGTCAAGCATCAACTAGAAATACAAAATGTAAGAGCAATATGAACAATTAATATAAGAAGATTGTTACTGCCTAAAATTATAGGAGAATTACCCTTTGAGATCCATTTTTTGAAGGGGATATTATTGGAGAATTCTGCTCCAATGAGGGTTGGTCACGATTTGTATTCGGAGTTACTTCATCTCCTATAGACTCCCTCAAAATTTCATGCCCACTAGTTGCATCAGCAACCTAGGAAATATATAATACATATATACACATAATAAACTTAAGTTAGTGTAAGTAGTAATACATACAATTAACAAAAGTCCAATTTATAAACCATATGTTTGCAAATTAAGTTTGTACTCAACCTGAAACTGAGTAGTAAAGCTCAAATCTTTGAAACTGGAATCATTCCAAGAATCACTTGGTGTTTTTTTCCAGTATAAATGTGGATGCAAAAGACAGAGAAGAAGATCCTGTTGTTTCAGAGGGAGACCAAAACAGGAAAAAGACTGCATTCAATGCCTAAATGTGTCAGCATTTATAAGAAAAAACGAAAGGGAAGCAAATTTCTGTTGTTGATAGCTAGACTGGGACAAGCAAAGATAGTAGGTATGTGTTTCTAAGGATTCTATCTCAAATAAAAGACTGCTAGATTAAGGTGGATATAATAAACAGGACATGCATTCTTTTGATTTGTAAGAGGACGTCAGCTATTGCTCAAGTTTTACTTATTCTGGAAATTAATTCAGTTTCAGCAACTCCTGCTCCAATCATTTGACTCGAACAAAACCCAAGAATATATAGAAACAATAAAACTTCATACTCTAAGCTAACAATCAGCCAAGTATCCCCAACCTAACGAAATCGAGCAATCACCAGAACCAAATCGAGCCATAAACCCCAACCTAACTCCAATAAAATCTACAATTAATAGCAAAATAAAATGATGAAATCAAGTAAAACTACCTTGGAGATTACTCAATAGGAGGAGCAACCCAATTGTTCTGTTCCAGTTCGAGGAGCTGCAAAGCAAACACAATCAAAAACCAAGATCCACAACCCAAACTAGCTACCCCCTCAAGCTACTGTAATTTGCAATAAAAAAAAAACTTAGAGTTTAGGTTTTGTTGTATCGCAATGAACATACTAGATCTTCTTCCCAATCAAGTTTTTGAATTGAAATTCAACCTTCAAATTTGCTTCATCAAAGCAAAAGAGAGACACAGGGTTGACTAAAACTGAAGTTGTGGTCGAGTCCAGTATGCACTTGCTTCCCTGAAAACAGCATGGTAGATTGCTTCAGTAAGAAATTTTTCCGCTTCTGATATAGTATATCCCAAACACCTCTCTTTGTAACTACAAGCCAAGCTCCCATTAGATAACAGACATAATTGAAAGTAGTGTTGTTGTCCCTAAGCTAGACAGAAGTAAAGTTCCCCCACAATCATGAGATAAAACTTCTAGTATCATCACTACCATTAGCCATCAATATCGATATTCAAATGAACAACAATTGCAGTCCTCTGCACATTACAAGAAACTAGCATGACTTAAATTGCAATTATGTTTTTGTCTGAGATTAATGTTTTCTTTCCTTAGTTCCAACTTGTTCTGGTTGGAGAGATTTCCATAAGGAATTAAAAAAATTCTTTTGGTTCTCTTTTCAATTTGAGATGACTAAACTTATGATTTGAATAAAAAACGAAGTGAGGAAACAACAACAACAACAAGCTACCGTAATTTGCAATAAAAAAAAAAACTTAGGGTTTAGTTTTTGTTGTATCGCAATGAACATACTAGATCTTCTTCCCAATCAAGTTTTTGAATTGAAATTCAACCTTCAAATTTGTTTCATCAAATCAAAAGAGTGACACAGGGTTGACTGAAACTGAAGCTGTGACCGAGTCCAGTATGCACTTTTTTTTTTCTTTCAAAAACACAAGGGTAAGGGTTGGATTTGCACAAGCAAACAATCCAGTTGAATACAAGTTGCTGCTACCAAACCCCCCATCTTCACCAGCAACAAACAAATTTGCTAACTCCAACAGCCAAACATGTTTATGAACAGACAACAAATATCCCACACCGACTTCTCTATCTCCTCACTCCTTCCCTTCAACTATGACCCTCTTCTTTCCCAATTCTCTTCATCTTCAATTCCCTTCTCATCCACACTTGATCACCCAATTCTGATATTCCCAAAAAAAAAAAAAAATCCATTCGTTCGATTCTTTGGCTTTGATTAGTTCTTGGAAAGCTGAGCTATCCGTTGTGGGTCTTGTTCAAATTCTGGTTTTGGGTTATAATTTATCACTATATAAACTATCTGGGCTAGATAGATCATCAGACTAGGACAAACAACAGTTACAATTCGAGATTAAAAGGATTTCTTAATTACCTGGACTGTAGATAGAGATTCGGCAGTTGATGCTAAAGGAAGCGGCAAGAGAGAGAGTGGTGAGGTATTGGGCGAGAGAGAGAGAGAGAGAGAGAGAGAGAGAGAGAGAGAGAGAGAGAGAGAGAGAGAGAGAGAGAGAGAGCGGTTGTGTTTGGGAAAAAAGAATTAGGGCTGTATTGTTGGTAGGAAATTTTGCCCAAAAAATCAGAGGGAAAAATAGAGGGAAGATTATTTGGATTAGCGCCAAAAGTAACACGGTGATGTTTATGTGTTGCCAAGTCTTCTTTCTAGTTTTTTTTTTTTTGGTACAGTAAACATATAAATGTATTTTTACGACGGCAAGATAAAAATCCGTCGCAATTGATTACAAAGTTACTACGGCAAATATTTTCCGTCGCAAATAACAAGGCTTAATTGCGACGGAACAGTTTCCGTAGCAATAGGGTCTCTATTGCGACGGCAACTATTGCCGAAGTAAAAAACCGAAGCAATTGCAATTCTTTTTAGTAGTGTAGCTACAAAAGTATTTAGCTAAACATAGTCATGAACAAAACAAAAACTAGAAGAAAAGAAAAAGGAAGAGATGGCGGCTAGTTGATGGCAGAAGATGTCGTTCTTTCCTTCTCTTGTGCGGCCCTCTACGTCCAAACTGATCACGTCCCTCTTTTATTGCTTAGGTTAGGAGATTTTCACTTCTTTTCCTTTTAGGAATCAAGTAGTTTCTCCTTTAAGATTCCTAATAATTTTCACCCATAAAAATATGTCATATATCTCTAATAAACAGAGATATTCAATTAATACTCGTCGGTGGGCTTCTAAAAGGAATTCGGGCCTCAAATCATGGATTTAAGTCAAAGTGTCAGATTATCAGACTGCTCGACCTTGCTGTACTAAATCGGTCATAACGTTTTGTAGAAATATGATATGAATGAACCGTTAAAAGTTCTGGAAACTAGACATCCGAAGCTTTCCAAGCATATAAAGTTCACTGTCTGATTCATGCTGAGGTTCTCTCAGCTTCATGTCGAAGTTGATTGATCTGCACAGGCATATTTACTTATTTAGCTTCCTTTCTTCTACTTTGCTCCAAAACACCTACAAAACATAAAAATAAAGTAAATGACTCAAATAGATGGAAAACTAGCTAAGAAAACATGAAGAAATCAACACAAAATCATGTACATTTATGAGTTTATCAGTAAGGCATGCCATTTGCTTGTGGAGCTTGAACATAGAGCCTGGTGGGCCTTGAAGACGTTGAATATGTCCATGCTTGATGCTGGAGTGTTGACGAAGCTCCAAATGAATGAGTTGGAAGAGTTAAGGAATGATACTTCATGGCAAGACCTTTGTTGTGGGACAAAACGTCCTATTGTTTCACTATTGACTTAAACTCTTTCCTGGTAAACTTAAATCTCATTGGATTGGACCTTTTATTGTTACTCACGTTTTTCCTCATGGTGCTATACAGATTAGAAGTGAGACAACTGGCAACGAGTTTAAGGTGAATGACCATCATTTGAAGCCATACTATGAGGCGTTTAGGGAGACAACTGTGGAGGAAGAGGACCTTCACATTACCCCACTTCCAATTGAATAAGGAGAAGCATCCGTCTGGCTGAAAGACGTTAAACTCAAGCACTGCTTGGGAGGCAACCCAATTCAGAAAAGTAGTTATGGAGGAGATCATCAATGCAGATTTGCTCTCTTTAACTCTATTTCCCCAATTTCGATTTTTCTGATTGTATTTTTGTTCTTTGCGTTTTTGGTTTTTGTTTTTAGATTTTGTTGTGTTAATCATTCCATTCACATGATAATTGTTCATTGCGTGCTTTAATTTGTTTTACATTGAGGACAATGTATGATTTAAGTGTGGGGGGGGGGAAGGATTAGTGCTTCTATAGTTAGTTTTTGTGGTCATAAAAATTAAACAAAATAAAAAAATCAGAAAATCAGAAAAAGAAATTTTTTTTTTGCGTTAACTTTGTTTTAGGATTTCGTTTTAGGTTTTTGTTTTTGTGTGCTTTATGTGTTTATGTTTGAGTCAAAATGAATTTTGGGTTAATATCTTCTTCATCGTAGGCGTATCTTATTAGGATGTGATGTCTAAGGTCTAGTTTGGATACGAGAAGTGCTGACAAAGGGTCTCGTCCCCTGTCAATCAAGTGAGCTGAGCTCTGCCAAAATCGTTTCTATTTTCACCTGGTCATGTCCCAAAGGAATTACCAAAAGGAGAACAGAAAATACCCTAAGTCCAAAACATTTTTGTCTTTTGTATTGCGTCATTTGAATTCTTGTTTTTGGTTTTTGAGTCTTAGGTTGCCCTTTCAACTATCTAGGATGATTTTATATCTCTGAAATTAAGGCTATAAGATGATAACAAGATTGAGATAATGTTTGATGATATTCTTCGGTTAATTATGATGTATGAAAAGCATATGAATGTGTAGTAGATATGATGCAATGTTAACTTTGGTACAGATTTATGAACACGTTCATGATGAGTTTTAATTCATAAATAACCCTTGTGAGAATTTGAGCCATGTGTCCTTTCTTTGATGAGTAATAAATGAAAAATATATTCTTGAATTTCTTGGCGATGCTTAGTTGAGCTCATTATTCTTTAATTTGATTGATTACATGCCATAGCTTTTTAATGGACTAGAGAATGCTAGAATTCACTTTTATACTTGTTGAAACTTTTATCAATATATATCCCTGATTTTGGAAAGAATAAAGTCACTTTAGGATTTTTATCACCATTGCCAAATAAGCTCATGTCCCCAATTGTGTCTGTTGTGGGACTCCCCTAGTTTAACCCCTTTGAGCCTACATTTTTAACCTTTTCTTTGATCACCATAAAAATCCTTAACCCTTAACCTTAGTATAGTTAAATCTGTACCCTTTGTTCTAAAGACATTAGTAGAGCTAAATTTTGAAGATTTTGCAAAAGAAGGAAGGCATGAAGATTGAAGATTGAGAATAGGTGAAAGTTCAAGTGTGGGGGTATAATTGTCCATGGGAATTATTTTGTAATGGTTATGCCGTGAAAAAAAAATAAGAGAAAAAAATCGTTGAAAAGACAGGAAAAAAAAGAAAAGAAAAATGGAAAAGAAATATGATATATACGGCTTTGGTTGAAATTGTTTATGTTTTTGTGGACTTTTTTATTTTTGCATTGTGGATTTGAAGTCTAGAATAAAGCAGAGCCCAACATGATGATATTAGGCCATGTATATAAGCCTCTATGGGCCATGACATTGCAATACCTTGGTGGACTACAAGAAGATGTTTCAAGTGCTCTACTTTGTTTTTAGGAGACCTTTCTGATTTTCTTATACTTTTGTTTATGTTAATCTTAACTCTTGGCCCCATTACAACCCTTTTATGAGACATTTTTGCTCCTTAAAATGGGATAGCCTTTGATCTATGGAGATGAGTTTATAATTGTTGAACTTATGGTTTGGATTCATTTGTGCATGTGATTGATATCCTTCATGAGATCGTTTTGAAAAAATTGATATATGTGCTTTTCGTTTCTTATATGTGAGCTTTTTGTTTGAAAATATATATCATCTCTCACATATAATACTTGAGTGAATAAGAAGCTTTTAAGCATACCCTTGATTTCTGAGAGAAGAAAGAGTGCTATATCCATTGTAATGTTTGAATTATTACTTGTTTGATGCATGTTGAGCTCCAACCATCACCATTGTTACTCCCAAGTCTTACATGCTTATATGTGGATTATATCTTGTCATTAATTTTCGAATATCTTGAAGATGTGATTCTTGGTTAAGTGTTATTCTTGGTGCCTTGAAAGTATGAGATTGCTGAGACAAAATGTTGAAGGGCGTTAGAGTCATTGTCTTTGTGTTTGTATTTTCGTTGGAGTCATTTACTTAGTAATGGTTTGTTGGTTTTGTCTTTGTTTTAATTGGTTTTAGGTTTTCTATAAAGAGTCTTGTTGTGTGAAGTTGTTTTAATTTTGCTAAGGGACTAGTAAAAGCTAAGTGTGGGGGTGTGATCGGACTAATATTTTCTTTTTTTTTAGTGCATTTCTCTCTACATTTTACTTAGTTATTTCCATAACAATATCAATTCTAACTTACTTTACATTTTACTTAGTTATTTCCATAACAATATCATTTCTAACTTACTTTGTTGTAATTAAGTACATTTAAGCTCCAAACACAGGAAATGAAAGAAATGAAAGCAAGGAGGAAATGAGGCGCATA
Organism: Rosa lucieae; assembly: GCA_024704745.1. Classification (NCBI taxonomy): domain Eukaryota; kingdom Viridiplantae; phylum Streptophyta; class Magnoliopsida; order Rosales; family Rosaceae; genus Rosa; species Rosa lucieae. Next base: position 40,197,281 of record CM045493.1, on the reverse strand, counting down.
AATGATCAGAAATGGAGAAATGAAGCTTTCCTAATCCTAATGCAACTAGGAGTGAGCTCGAAAAAATGATGTTAGGAAATGAGAAATGACAGAGTCCCAGTTGGACTAGGAAACCTGATGACAATAGGAGTCTTGGTGGTGCTAGGAGATGCTATGGCTTCAAGATGACTCAAGATTGCTCAAGAATGTTCTAGAGTACACAAGAAATTTCGGCAATTGAAGAATGGGCTTTGAAATTATCCAATTGAGAAGTATGGCCCAAAGATTGAAACATGTGACTTGCACATGAGTTTCTAGACCTTTCTTGATGTCTTAGAGTAGTCCTAAATCAATTCTTTTTTTTTTTTTGCCTAAAAATTAATAGAAGATTCAAGAAGATTTCGGCAAGAGCATATATGGAGAGTTTGAGAGAAATTCTACTTCGTGTGCAACCTACAAAGGAAAATAAAATAAAATAAAATCATTTAAGGTTTCTTGGTTGTATTCTACTTGTATGGTGGCCGAATCATGGCTAGGTACATTGAAGAATTTCGTCCAAGAGAAGGTGACTTGTTCTCTAATTCAAATGGAATTTTCTCATTGGTTGGATGATGCAAACTTGGAGAATTCTTAGGGAATTAAACCCTAGGCCGTGCGCTATATAATGGAGGGACACAATGCCGTGAAAATCATCATGAAGTCCTGAATCAAAATTGCAATTCCTTCCCTTTACTCTCTCAAAGTTTCGGCCTCTCCAAGTGTTCAAGATTTTGAAGCCGTGAAGCAAGTTCATCCTCCATTCATCCATCATTGCCGTGAGCCTCATCATCCTCCACCACAGTTGAAGACCTTCTTGCATTTTTGAAGTTCTTTAAAAGTGTAACCATGAACCTTAATCCTTGTTTTCGGTTTTCCTTACTTTGTAACTTTAAAATCAGATTTGTTAGCATTCTTTGTTTTTGGTTTTCTTGGATGTTGCGATTTCATGTGAGATTAAAGTATGTGTTTTGATGTTTAGTTTCCAATAATCTTAAAGTATGAATTCATTTTAGGATTTTCATATTTATAGTTTTGGATTTCTTTTTATGTTCTTGAATGTTTGTTGGTTTTGTTCTTCAATCCCACCTATCATGTTTTCGATTTCTTTAGTGGCCACTTTAGATTTCGAATTGCATGATTGAATCCATAATAAGATGCTAGCGTTCTAGATCGTGTTAATTGAAGTGCAAAACCCATAATTACTTAGGTAAATCAACAAAGAGAATTGCATGTTTGATTAGCGTTCTAACTTGTGTGCCTTTCTTAAATCAATCAAACTTTCAAAGTGCTTCTTGCATTAATTGTGTGTTGTTGATGAATTGATCACTCACTAGCATAATATGATTAATAGGGTTAACTATGGTGTGTTTATCTAGTTAACTTAATTAAGGGAAGTAAAAAGAACTTATGCATGCTTTCATGGTTTGTTCTTGATTGATTTCATTCAAGTTGATATTTTGATTCAACGATTATGAATTGTGGTCTTGAATTCATGTTAAAGGTTGTTAACTTCATCAATGCATCTCCTCCGTCCATTTCATCTTGATTCTTGGTTGATTGATCAATGTAATTAGTTAGTTAGTTAATTAGTTTGGTAAATAAACAAATTTCAAAACCCCTATTTAATTCATTGTAATTTTCATAAATATTGTATATTTCTAATTAATATTCTTTTCTTTGACGTGTAAATGACAGGGGCGCCCTCAATCCCCTGATAGAACGATCCTTACTTGCTATATACTAACAATTGTCAACAGGTTTAATTTTGAGAACTCACTTTTGGGTTAATCACCCATGATGTACAATGACAACAGACTAGAGCTCTAACTGATCGTATCCACAAACCTGGCCAAAGGCGTGAAGTCCCAATATATATGCCTGAGGTCACTCCCAACAACCTCGAATCCTCAGACCTCCCCAGTCATCAGATCAAAACATTTCAAAGCAGTTACTTAGGTCCAAAAGTTACTCGACTCTCAAAAGGAGATGTCACACCGTGACCTCCGAATCATCCATCTTCCCTGGTCGTCAAATTCAAAACATTAATCAAGTCGAACTGGACCCAAAATGTTAAATCAAATCAATAGGAGAAATCACCGTACCACTTGTGACTCTCTGATCTTCCGACCCATGGTCGTTAGATCAAAACGTACAAATCACATTAAAGCAACTCACACCAAATCTTGACACTTTTCAAACAATAGAAATTCCCAATTCCTAAAACAATGTTTCCCAAAAAGTCAAGCCTCAAAACAATAGAACGAAACCCATCAATCCCTATTGCAAAATCACTCTTCAACCCAATAGAATATACATATTTCATGTGTGTGTATATATATATATATACACACGTGGTCATTCACTTAGGAATGCCACTAATACCAACTATAGTTTGCAGTTAACTAAATAACTCTCAAAACAATAAAGGTTACTTCGTTCGTAAATGAATGTTGTGAGATTACTCACCTCAGAATCTTGCTACGTCTTCTATACAAAACGGAACTAACACTCACACCAACAACTCGTCCAAATCACCTTAAGAAGCACCTAATCACCAATGGTCTCAAATCAATATACGAATCACCAAGTGATTAAAGTTCGAATCCCCAAATAGAACAACCCTGAAAGTAACACCAATAGAGGCGAACCCTCATTCGAGACCACTCTGGAATGCTTTTATGATCGATGTGACAAAACCACAAGTCGATCGGATAGTCGGATCCTCACTGATCGATATTCGAACTATCGAAATCACAAAAACCCAAATATGCTCATACGATCTCCAAAATTTACGTATTATATATCGAAATGCTCGTATTGATGAGTAGATCTAAATCAGTAACAGAAACTATCCCTGAGGTGGCTGGAAACCACCAGAAAATACCACCATAGTGGGGGCGGCGGCGCCGGCCCAAAGTCAGAATTTGACAAAAACTCCCAACATAAAAGTTCTTCATCTCAACTCCAATTACAACTTTCATAACTACGCCAAACTCAAATTATAAACCAATCGATCGAATTTTACCTTAGAACAAATCAGATCTATTGAAATCAAATCCAAAATTCAACCTCCACACTTTGAATCGATGCAAGCCACCCTAGGGAAAAGCATCTATGTCTTCTGGGCTCTAAAAGCCCTCAAGAATCACAAGCAAAGGTGGCCGAAATAGCACACTCCGATCAAGGCGATTTCAGCTCCTCCGTGGCTTCTTGTTGGCCTTGTTGCTCCTCCTACGGCTCGAATTGTGAAGAATCACTTCCACATACTTGTAGAGGAGGTTAAGGTGAACAAAGTCCACTTTGAATTGGGTCCAAAGGCAGCCGGACGAGGGAGAACGACGCCAGCGAAGGGAGAGAGGCAACGTGGGCTCAGGAGAGAGGAGAGAGAAACTATTTTTGAAAATGGAAAGTTGGAAATTATGAAATAATTTCTTCATAATTTCCGGAAAGATCCCATACATACCAAAATGAAAACTTTTTCCGACGATCATAACTTCCTCATACAAACTCTGATTTCTGAATTCCACATATCCATGAACTCGTAGCAACGCGCTCTACTACTTTCGTGAAGGAAGTTTTCAGAGATACCTAACGAATAAAAATTCAACCCTTGCACCCCCCCTAAAATGACGCTTCCTGAATAATTATTCGCCCGAAACAGTTCCGCTCCATCCACGAGCTACGAAATTGTCCAATAGTCACTAATTAAATTCCAAAAAATCCTTGGAAAATAAATACGAATTTACAGGGCATCACACAGTTTGTATCCAATACCAAATTATGTACATCATCCTTAACTTAGCTGATTTCAAATCAAAATTGACCATATAGCTTCTTCTCCTCCAAACTCCAATTTTTCCAGAAACTCAACAATTCAAATTCCGATACTAACTGGCCGACAACTCCAAAATCTCAAAGATGCCAAATTTAACAAACCTCACACAAAAACCCAATGTATAACACCTGTCCACACATCGATGGAGGCACTTGCAGCACGTGTGACTGCTTTTGTCTAAAACAGAGGTCGGGAGTTTAGGGCTTTGATAGATCTTTAAACCCTGATTCCGTTTGTGGAGGCCGTGTAGCTTGATTTTGACCATAAACTCTGTTTAACGTGCTCTACGACTTGTGAGAAGAAAATTTTATCAATTGACTAACGAAACAAAAAGTCAAATTTTGGTCTACGAAAGGTACTAAAGCAAAGTAAAAAGTGAAAGTAATTGTCGTTTACTTTCCAAATGACTAGTAAATAGATAACTTGACAGGTCCCGCCCCGGATTTCACCCTGAAATCCGGAGTGGCCCTGCGGGGCCCACCTTAGAAGAAATTTTACTAAAAATTTGGCAGAACTTCTCCTAAAAATGGACTATCCAACTTGTAGAAAGACATTTACACTTCTAATAAATCCATCATAATTCTCCTGGAGCCCCCCTGCTCCCCAAATCACAACATCTTCCAATTCACATTACACAAATCTCAACTTAATAACATTAATCCCACAAGTTATTAGAGCAATACTAAAACAAAATGTATAATAGAAATAAAAGTAAAGAGGGTGAAAGATCGATAGATCCTACAATGCGGAAGCAGTGACAACTATGCCTCAACCCGTGTACGCCTGACCTCAACTAATTTGACCTGCAAACTGGGCATTTGAAACTGAATGGCCCAGGGGAAAGTATTGAAAAATATGTTAGTGTGCGTGGACCAAAATAAATAGTCAGATAATTTAAAAGAAGCAAACTTGAATACTTTCCCACGTATTTAAACTTATAAAGCCTCGATACATGCAACGTTTATAAAACGTATTTCTTTAAACTCAAAATCTCATGAAAACATACAAGCCCCGCTGGTTAAGAGAAATCGGACTATCCTCGCTAGTCAAGTAATAATAGGATATGGGGAAGAAATATCACCATACGGGTAAAGGAGCTCCTTAGGCTCTACCTACCCACGAATGCCACTCACACATAGATTGTGTGAGGAGGAGAACTAGTAACCTCGACTACCACTCACGTGAGGAGGAGAATAAATCACCTCGATTGCCACTCACAAACACAAAGTAAGTGAGGAGGAGACACAATCCGAACTACCCGAGTATGGTAAGGAAAACAATCGAAAACCAGTAAATCCATAAAGCTTCCCCAATATCTCACGAGAAAAATAAGTATATTCCAATGACGTGGCCCCGGATGCCAAAATATTCTCAAAAACATAAGAAATACGCGAGATCAAATTATAAATCGTAACTCATAAACAAAACCAAATCCACAATTATCAATAAGGCATTCCCAATGCCAAAACTGAAAGTCGACGAGTAAATAAGAAAAATACCTCCATCGAAATCCCATTTCGAAAATCTTTTTAAAATCTCTAATTGACGAATAGAAATATAATATATAATTCCAGAAATCACATTGGAAAATAATTCGTCGAAAAATCATTATAAATCGTAAATTCAAATTCAAGCGTAGAAAACTCTCGTTCTAAAATCATGATGGAAAATCCGATCAATTCCAAAACCAAATAATATCCGAAACTAAAAATAATATGCTTGACAAAATATTATGATAATTAAATAAAGCATTAATTCAAGAAATAACGCATGCATCAACATTTAAAATAAAAGTCCACTCACAATACTATATAGGTGACCACGCATACGGGTTTCTCCATCGAGCGGTAACTCGGTATAGCGCCCTGTACACAATTATATTCTGTGAACAACAATTCGACAATTAAATACGATTCCAAAATCAATCCTCTTAAATCAACATCTCCATTTCCTTCAATTCAACCCAAACTTTACCACCAACACCATTTCATTAATTTACAAGTTCTAGGGCAAATTCGAGAGAAATCCGACGGTCAGATTCTCATAAATTGATAACCGAAATTCTGAATTTCCAGGAATTTATAATCGATTCAAAACTTCCCCAATCTTCACCAAACTTCATATATAAGCTCTACAACATTTATAGGATATAATAGGCTAAAAATTGAAATTAAAAAGCTGCCCTACGGGCAGGCCAACTTCACCTCCGACTACCAAATTTCAGCCACAACATCTACTCAACAAGTCTAACACTTTTCTCAACTATAACAAGTTCCGATTTTACCATGAAGTGCTCCAATTTGGCCGATGAACACAAGCCCAGAAATTTCAAAACCCTAGTTTTGAAATTTCTTCGATTCACTCTCCACACTGTGAATTGAAGCTAGAAGCTTGAGGGGTAATGATCCTTGGCTCGAGGCGCTTCTACTATGCCTGGTTTTGTGGCCGGAGATGGCTGGAATTAGAAGAAATCAACGATTGAAACCGATTGCCAAAGTAAAGTTTGGGAGCTTGATTTGCGAAATTCTGGTCAAACTGTCATTAACTACCACCGTAGGCGTGTCAAGGAGGAGAAGGAGTGTCTTCCAATGCCCGGAGCTCGTCGTGGGGTGGCCGAAAAGTGTTGATTTGGCTGGAAAACGAAAGGGGGCCTAAAGGGAAGAGAGAGTTCGGGAAGGAGGAGAGTGAAAGTCGGGGTAGGTTTCCGGAAATGGAAACCTACCACAGTAACTTTATATATATATATATATATATAGAAAGTTATAGTGAATAGTAACTTTCACATTTTAGGCCATAACTTTAGCATACGAACTCCAATTTTTACGTACCACATATGCACGGGCTCGGTTTAGCGTCCTCTACAACTTCCATGAAGGAAACTTTCTCAAATTTTGACCCAAACAAAAAGTCAACTTTTAAGGCCACTAAAAGTATCGAAATAGAGTAAAAAGTGAAAGTAATTGCCGTTTACCGTCCAAATGACTAGTAAACTGGTAAATTGAGGTACGGGACGTAACATAACTTGAGATCTGAGATGTTTCAATATATATATAGATTAAGAGGCATAGAAATATAGGACTATATGAGTACATCAAAACAAAGAATACTAAAAAACACAAAGACACAATAGTCCCCATACATGAAGTAACAAATTTCGGAGAAGAAAAGTTACAATTTCGTTGTTTGAAGAGGAGAAGCTGTTTCGTGTTCCCATGTTCTGTTCGGCAGCTTGTCTTTAGGACGTCGTCATCGGTGGGTATACATTCTGAGACAGCCGGTGATGGTCCGACGCGGAGTACAGGCCGAGATGAAAACTAGCAACGGTGGAGATTTCAAGGTCTGCAACTGCTAAGGTCGATGAACAGTCTACAACCTCCCTTGGCCAACAAAACTTTGATCTGCCTTTGGCCAAGGTTGTGGAAACTTGATGGAGGGGGAGATGCCCAATCGCGGAGGCGCTCAGGATCTGGCTGCAATCTGAAATCAATGATGCTCTGACTTCAGTGGTTGGCCGTGCTTTATTATTGGAGTGCTTCGAGGAAACCGCTTAGACTTCTGTGTGTTTCGACGGCGGCAAAGATTTGACAGCGGCATGGTCCGGCGACTGGTTCTAGCCGAGGTTTGATGGCAGGGTGGTTGGATGATTATAGTGCTACCTTTCCGACTAGGAAAGGTTGACAGTCTTGGGTACTATGGGTCGTGGGCTTGGCATAGGGTGTGGGCCTGTCTTCAGTCATTGGGCCTCTGCTGGTTGTCTTCTTTTATGTGTTATGTAGTTTTAATAATTTGTTTCAAGTTTAGGTGCATTTTATTTACAATAAATTCTTGCCAACTCTTGGTAAGGTCATGTGGGCTCTATACTAGGCTGCATACTCAGTATGCCTTGTCTACCCTTGTGAGGGGGCAGATCATGAATTGGGTGCAATCTTCTAGTGGCAGGATGAAATGTCGTGTCAGCAGATTTATTCCTTGTCGTCATATTGGGAGAGCTACTTTATTGGTTCTATGGTAGTGCTTTAGCTTTCCGATATGCCATCATTATTGTAAGGCAAATGGAGTAGTCAATATGACACTCTTTGCTACTTGGTGCAAGTTCAAATACATTATAGTAGTGCAGACTTCTGTTATTATTCGGGAGATCTCCTTGAGGTGTATTGTTGTAATATGGGGTTTAGGCATTATGTCCCCCCCCCCCCTGTATTCATCAGCTTCATCAATTAAGGCTTGAGAGCGACTGCACCAGCCCTTATTTAAAAAATAAATAAATAAATAAAACAGAAAGATACAAAACAAAACAAACAAAAATATCTCAGAAATTTCTTACTTTCATGGTATCAAGATTAGCACAACAACCAAGATTGAGAGTCAACAAAAACATATAACTTAACATATAACCTGTAGGACGCTTGGGCAACATTGGTGATATTAATCTTAGCATGCTTCTAACATGTTATGACTCAAATTCTCATCGGTTTACCCTCTTTCTTCTCTCAATTTCATTGGCTCATGCATAAGCATATATTCACTCAGTTGTTATATGTGAAAGAGATAATATATAAAACAAACAAATAGCTCACATATAATAGAAAGAAAATGCTTTTTTTTTCTAAAAATATTTTTTCAAGTATGATCTCACAGAGGATACCAACTACTCGACCAAATGGACTAAACCATATGCTCACCCTCATGAACCATATCTCCACAAAGTAATCGCCATCCCCAGATTCTTCTTGTTGGGTCTGCACTTCTAAACAATCTCCTTTTTCACAAACACTTAAGAAACCACATCTAATTTTACTTATAGAACTTTTCACAATATCTTTTTTTTTTTCTTTTTCTTTTTTCTTTTTTTTTGGGCAAGACTTCTTTTTTTTTTTTTTGGATCATGGATCTTATTTTCCCCACACTTGCTTTTTCCATCAATATCGCTTGCAAAGCTACCTTGAATATATGTATCATAGCTCCACTAAATCTTTAGAATAGGGTAAGGGAAAAAAAATGTCTAAGTTTCAAGGTTAAGGATTTTGTGGGTGTTGAAAGAAAAAGTTTAAACGTATGCTCGAATGGGTTAAACTAGGGGATTGCACATCTTGCACAAGAGGGGGTTCACAGGTTATATTTGGCAATGGTGGTAAGTTCCTAGTGTCTTTATCCTTTCTGAGGTTCAAGCATATATAATGATATAAATTTTCAACTGGCATGAGTGTAAGTTCTAAAAATTTCTATAGTCCATCAAAGAGCTATAAGTCTATGCCAAGAATGTAAGATGATATATATATATATATTGTCCCGTTCTAGAGAGGACGTCCTTACTTTAAGAATTTGAGGATTTTTGTTATGTTACACAAGTATATGACCTAATTCAATGATCTCAACCGTTGATCTTTTAGATTCCTATGAAAGAATGATGTCTACAAAAAATCAACCAAATCCATAATCATTTGGTCATTCAAAATTGTGTAAACAAATGTAATCCGTTGGATAACATTAAAACAAACATTGTGCTAATCAAATAGTTAAAAGTTTTCCGATTTGGCTAATTTTTTGTAGAATTCATATGTGGTAGGTAACTAAAGGATGAGTGGTTGTGGTTTTGTTATGAAAAAACTTAGAGCTCCTCATACTGAAACCCAGGGTTATTTGTAGCAGAGCAGCGCCGTCGGTTTCGATCATTGCTTGCGAGAGGACGTCTTTGTCACGCCCTGAATTTTGAATAAAGTTATTCGAATCCGAAATGCTATAACTTAACCAACTTCCCGAAAATTGCATAGAAACTTTTTTCATTTAATCTAAGCAACAACAAAACGTCAATAAAGACTCGATCACTTAAGTAGAATACCACATCAACAAGTGTTTACAAAACTTGAGAGAACTGATATACAAATGTAAACGCTCACTAGAAGCACACCAAAAACAACAGTACACTAACAAAAATAGGTTCTGAACCTACATTGCTACAACCACGCCCTCGTACTCAGCCCTGGTGGTCCTTACTTGCAGGAATAACCGCTACACCATGGAATAGTGCACAGGGATGGCAAAAAACAAACCCGATAAGATTTTTAAGCTCGTATGAGTAATCTCAATAAAAATGACACAAACCCGCATGCTTGACAATTTCACAACTCAAGAGTAATTAAAGCAATCCGAAATCAACTCCACAATTAATATGAACCCCAGTCCCTCAATGGACGACAAAAGAAGGAAACCACTTGAAGCTCTCTTTAAAAAAAAAAAGTGTATTCTTGAGTCATAAGTAGCCCCGTGTTACCCCATGACATATAATGACAGACAGACTAGAGCTCTAACTAAATCATAACATGTCACCTCGGCTGAGGCTCAGCCTTACGATATCAATTGCCTCTGTCACTACTATGACACCAGATCCGTAGATTAGAAACTGTCACCACTGTGACACCAGATCCGTAGATCAGAAACTGTCACCATTGTGACACCAGATCCATAGATCAGAAAACATTTAAACAAAATCCCACATGACTCAAAATGTTACCCTAACGCTCGAATACTCTCTCAACACCATATGTAACAGTTCAAAACAATATTCTGAAAACTCACAATTCATACGCACATCACAATGTCATGCCATCAACATATATATATTTCACGTAAATATATATATACGTAGTCATCCACTCAGGAATGCCTACTAATACCAACTATAGTTCATACAAAATTCATTTTATACTTAAATTCTTTTTTTTTACCTGTGAGCCATAGTCGATCGAGTTCATATTATTTCAAACAAATCATAATTTTTGAAAACGATTTATAATTATCAATTAATTCTGACTATTAAATAACTCGATTCGTAAATGAACCATGTGAGATTTACTCACCTCTAAATCCTTCTGCGTCTTCTCTTATAGCAGATAAGGTAATGAATACGCTTCGTCAGTCACCTAAGTACAATACGATCTGAAATTAGTACACAAATCGAAAACGATTATATTTCGAACTCCCATTTGCCCTAAAATTCCAAATGTAATACCGATTGAGGCGAAGCTTCATCAGAGACCACCCGAGGTCTCCGGAATACTTATACGATCCACATATCAAAATTACAAGTCGATCGGACAGCCGAATCCTTACGGATCGAACATCGATCAAACCGAAATGCTAAAACTTTGAAAATTCATAACTTGCTCATACGATTTCCAAAAATTACAAACTATATTTCGACATGCTCATATCAACGAGTAGATCACCATAAGGAGCAGAAACTACCCTAGCGGTGGCTGGCGATAGCGCCGCTGCCAACCACCATGGATGACGGTGAAAACAAGCTGCACCTCTTCGTCTCAACATGGTGAACAACTTTCATAACTAGCACGAAGCCTGAAAATGAAAGGAAGTGATCGAAAAGTACCTTGGAAGCTTCCGTTTGCTTGAATTTTCCCAGTTTCCGGCGAGCTTGAGTTTTCTGTTCAAAGCTTCACTTCAGGTCCGATCCTTCTTAGAGATTGTTCAGTATCTTGAGGCGAGTTCAGAGAGCAAGAATCTCGAGCAGAGGTTGCTAGAGTTGAGAGAAAACGTCGTTGACTCGAAAATGAGCTCAAAGCGGGTTTTCGTTGTTTTGGCTTCTACAGGCCGAGATAGGTGCAAGGCGGCCATGGGGAGGTGCACATGGTCGAGGCGAAGATAACCCAACTTGTTTTATGTCAATTGGTGGCAGAGGAGGAAGATATGGGCGGTCGAAGGAAATCAGAGATTTCTGATCGGATGAGAGAGAAGAGAGCTCGGATTTCTATTTTCGAAAATTTGTTAAAGGAAAAACACATTATGTGCCTTTGTCAAAGAAACAGACGAATAGGGAATCAAGCAATTACAAATCACGGCTCAATCAGCATTTAGTATCATCAATGTAATTGATATTTCCGTTGTAATCATATCCCTATATAAAGGGGTTATGAATGAAATGAGTAGACCAATTCCAATCCATTTTTACTTTTACACGTTATCAGCATGCTCAGAGCAAATAGCCAACAGAAAAAAATCTTAATTTTCTAGTTTTCTTTCTAACGAAAAGAAACAAACCCTAGAAGAAAAAATATTTTCTTCTGTTTCTGCCGCCACCAACAATAAAAAAAAAAAAAAAAAAATTCTCTTCTTCCCAGGCGGCCCTCCCCGGCAGCTCTTCCCACCCGATCCCGCTGCAGATCTCTTCTGATCCTGCTGCAGATCCCACCACCACCAAGCCTAGCGTGGCCCCAGCCCCGCCTACAACAGTGCTGCTCCCTACCGGTATCCAGCACAGATCGCTGAAGAATCCGGCAGTCCATCTGCAGCAGCGCCTCCTCCAGCCCACGTCACCGGCCTCCATCCCGATCCAACGGCCTTCCCCCCTCGATCCCAGCCCTCCAGGCCGCTCGCTGCAGTCTCCAGCCTACAGCACCACCTGCAGCCCACACCCACGCCTTCGACCAGATCGGGGACCGCAAGCCCTACCTAGCCACCGCCTGCGCAGCCACCTCCTGCTCGCCCAGACCGCCCCCTGAGCCTGCAACACCGGCTGACCAACCATTCTAGCCGGCCTCAACCAAATCCCATCACTGCACCGATCCAGCCGCTGCCTTTGCCGATCCAGCCTCCTGCCTTCGCCGATCCAGCCTCCACCTAGCCGCTGCCTTCGCCAATCCAGCCTCCACGCCCACAGCCGCTGCCCTGCCAAAACAAAAAAGGACATAGAACAAGCGAAGAAAGAAGGAGGCGAGAGGAAAGAGGACGCGAAAGAAAGAAAAGAAAAAAAAAAGGAGAAAAAGAAAAAAAAATAATAACAGAAAAAAATTGGGACCCGGCCGAAAGTAAAGGGCCGGCCCGAAAGAAAAGAAACAGGCCAGAGGCCCAAGAAAAAAAAGACAAAAAAAAAAAAGAAAGAAAGAAAGAAAGAAGAGAAGCAACGAAAAAAAAAGAGGCCCAGAGCAAAGAAAAAAAAAACAAGAACAAAGCTCATTACTGAAAAGAAAGACGAAGCAGTCCAGTTTTCTCAAGCCCAAAAACATCGCTACGCACGCCTGCACCAACACGCGCGTGCGCTAGGATCGTTTCATTTTCTTGACATCAAGTATGTTTTCTTTATTTTGTTTTTATGATTTTAATCAAGCATGTGAATTTTATTTATCTTTTTTTAAGCATGCTTTATACCTTATTGTTTATACATTTATTACATTTTGTTATTGAGCATGTTTAGTTAGATAATTTTGATCATTTAAAGTATGTCTTGTTATTTATGTTTTATATGATTATCTTTAAGCATGATTATATATTTTATTGTTTATATTTTGTTATATATTGTTTATGAAATTTTGAGCATGTTTTCTTTTTACGATTATATAAATTATGCCTACGCATGCTTCGTATTATACTATTGTTTACATTTTATTGTATGCATGATATATTCTTGCTATTATTATATAATTTGCTATGATTATGTGTAGTATATAATTTGTTGTATATTTATGAAATTTGAGCATGGCATGTACTTTATTTCTTATATATGTTATGTGCTATGTTTTTATTATTTATTACGTGCTATGATTATTACTTGTTTACAATGCTATACAAAAATAATTGCGTTTTGCCATGATAATGAAAGTTCATGCGCATTATACACACACTTACTGTGATAAAGTATTTTCACATAGCATCGAAAAATGTGACCATTACGAATCTTCGTCTTGAAATCTAATTCATACGTTTGGAAAATAATTCACGTGGATGTCTTTATGACTGCTTAATTTATTTTTTCTCTCTTGTTTATGTAGATGGCTGATCCAACTCGACCTGAGTTTGACATTTTGGACTCAGAAGGATTTGAGTACCATCGTTGGGTTTCCGATGTAGAAACTGCCTTTGTGGCAAAAGACTACACTGCCACCATTACTGATCCCAAAGATGATGAACTATCTAATAAGGTGAAAGCAGATGCCTTAATGTTTCTGAGGCGACATATTGATCCTAACCTACGCTGGGAGTACCTTCAGTTGAAGACACCCAAAGCACTGTGGGATGCCCTTAAAGGATGTTTTGGGAACATTCACGATACTTTGCTCCCAGGACTGGCTGTTCAGTGGAATGGAATCCGCTTGCTTGACTATAAAAAGGTCAATGACTTCAATAAGGACATGTTGTGCTTAAAGGCACGTCTCAATTTCTGTGGAAGGGAAATCACAGAAGATGATATGATCTACAAGACTCTTACCACCTTTCCTAATTCAGCTTTTATACTAGCGAACCAGTATAAGTTGGATTATGACAACAAAAGAATCACAACCTTCAATAAGTTGATAAGCCTACTGCAAGTGGATGAGAGACACAATGAGATTCTCTTGAACAACAATGCCAGGCCCACTGGGACAAAGAAAATTCCTGAGGCTAATTATGGAAAAATGAAAGGTGGAAATAACTCCAATGCAAGGGGGTTTAGACGTGCTGATCCCTACCCACATGGCAACAATGCACCACGTGGAAAGGGACATGGGGATCGTGGAAACAAGATGCCAAAGGAAAGAGTTGACAATGAACCATGCTATAGGTGTGGATTCATTGGGCATTGGTACAAGAACTGCCAAGCAAACAATAGAGTAGCAGCCAATTACAAGAGGTATAGAGAGTCTAAAGAACAAGAGGCTCACTATATGGAAGAAGGAGGTCATGACCTAGACGTCAACCTTACAATTGCAGACTTCAATGGCAAAGAGGAACTTTCTAAGTCAATGGATGCTCTCAATCTTGACTGATATGTTTTTATTTTCCAAAGACAGTTGTGAAGGCATAATGCCTCACTTTTAATTAGACTATTGTTTGGTCTTAAAGTTTATTTTCAATCATGGATTGATGAATAAGATTTCTGAACAAGACCTTGATTTGATTATCGTTGGCTCATTAATAAATTTTGAATTTTATTCTTAAGCACTGAATTTATTCAAATTTATTTACTACACATATTTACATGGTTCGAAATTGCAATATAAAGATGTAAAGCAATACATCTAGAGAAAAATTATTATTAGAATGAAAAGATTATCATTCTACTAAAATGGAATTACTCTAAAGAATCTGAGATATATTTAAAGTCAAAGACGCTCTGTATGCACTAAGAGCTAACCGAACCTTGTTAGTGTTTCAAAGCAATTTGTGCCAACGGTTATCATGTAAAAACACACCGTGAGAATGGAACTGATTACCTTGATATTAAATCTAATGACTGTGGAAGGAAACACATCTTAGAGAAACTTATGAGTCAATTTAGTGGACCATACCTCACTACGATTCGGATCATTGAATCCTATACTGTCACCAACAATTAAATGTGGGACACTGACTCATACAGGCTTTTGCATGACCGCCTATGGCACCGAGATCGTGACATGATGATCCGTATTTTTCAAGAACTCACACAGACATGCCTTCTTTCGAGTGAAAAATGGGAGAAAAATCCGCCACACTGCAAGGTGTCGGTTCTAGGATTGCTCAAATGCAGTCATTGCTTTCTGAAGTACCAGAAGCACTACCTCCCTCCCATTATGCCTCATTGACTATTTCAAAGGCACATCACTCGTTTTGCAAAGCCTGCTCTTTAGCAAAAACAGGATCGAGACCTTCCTATGCTAAAGATACAAAACAAGACATTCCATTCTTACAAAAGATACAAAGAGATGTCTGTGGACCTATCCATCCAGAATGCGGACCATTCAAGTACTTTATGGTTCTGGTGAATGCTTCGACAATCTGGTCACATGTCATTTTATTGTCCACAAGAAATGCTGCAATACTCCTAGCACAGATTATACGTTTAAGGGCTCACCACCCTGATCACCCTATCAAGTCTATAAGGCTTGATAATGCTTGACAGTTTACATCAAAAGCATTTGAAGATTATTGCATATCTATTTGGATCGATGTAGAGCATCCTGTACCCCATGTGCATACACAAAATGGTCTCGCAGAAGCCACCATCAAAAGGCTACAGCTGGTGGCTAGGGCATTGGTTATGCGCACCGACCTGCCTATATCTGCATGGGGTTATGCAATATTGTACGCAGCTTTACTTATTTGTTTCAGACCCACAACTAGCCAACCATGTTCTGCATACCAGTTGGTAACTGGATATGAGCCTGACATTTCATACTTACGCATATTTGGTTGAGCTGTTTATGTGCCATTGCGCCCCCACAGCGCACTACAATGGGTCCTCAGAGACGATTAAGTATTTATGTTGGATACAAATCCCCAACAATTATCTGCTATTTGGAACCCTTGACAGGAGATCTCTTTACAGCTCGATTTGCGGATTGTCACTTTGATGAGACAGTCTTCCCGTCGTTAGGGGGAGATAGGAAAAAGGATTTTCCAAGGGAACGACAGGAATTGTCGTGGTTTGTTCCCACTCTGTCTCATTTTGATCCCCGCACTTCACAATGTGAAAGTGAAGCGAAAAGAATAATCGATCTTCAGAACGTAGCAGATTCGATGCATGATACGTTTACTGATATCGTAAAAGTGACGAGATCACATATACCAGCTGCAAATGTGCCTGCAAGGTTAGAAGTCTCCAACAAGGGGCACGGTGCCGCAGATAGAGGCGCTGCAACCGCACTTAGAGGAGGTGTGGTTGAGGCCGTGGCTCCCCAAGGAAGAGGGGGAGGTCACTTGGTTCGATTGACACTCACCTAAGGAAGAAGAGGGTGAGTAAGGCACAAACCAATCATCAATGTATAGAATCCCTCTCATGAGATTGTCTCTGATTATAGTTATGTCCATGAATCAATACTGGAGGACGCTCCGATGTTAAAAATGATTCCAGAGAACAAAGAAATCTCAGAGGATTATGAGAGTGCGTATGAGTTGATAGAAAGATCTTCCATACACATTGATGATATATACTGTTGCTCAAGGAATCATAGAGCACGATGATATCGAACCACGCTCTGTTGAAAAATGTCCATAAAGAGCAGATTGGCCTAAATGGAATGAATCAATCCAGGTAGAATTAGATTCTCTGACAAAGAGACAGGTATTTGGTCTGGTAGTGCTAACCCCACCAAGCGTAAAGCCTGTAGGACATAAATGAGTCTTTGTCAGAAAGCGTAATGAGAAGAATGAAGTCCTAAGGTACAAGGCTCGCCTTGTGGCGCAAGGTTTCTCACAACGCCCTGGAATTGACTACGAGGA
Organism: Rosa lucieae; assembly: GCA_024704745.1. Lineage (NCBI taxonomy): Eukaryota > Viridiplantae > Streptophyta > Magnoliopsida > Rosales > Rosaceae > Rosa > Rosa lucieae. The sequence goes on along the minus strand of CM045493.1, from coordinate 40,180,237 downwards.
GACATACTCCCCCGTAATGGACGTTATAACGCTCCGCTACTTAGTTAGCTTAGTAGTTTCCAAAGGACTGGAAATGCAGCTCATAGATGTGGTTACTACATATCTCCATGGGGATCTAGATTCAAAGATATATAAGAAAGTGCCTGATGGCCTTACATTACCCAAGCCAAGTGACTCTAAACCATGGAGTGCGTTTGTAACTAGGTTGAAACGCTCCCTTTACGGATTAAAACAATCCAGGCGGATGTGGTATACCTGTCTAAGTGACTACTTGATTGGGAAGGGATATAAGAACGATGAATTATGCCCCTGCATATTCATAAAGAAAACAAGTTCCAGATTTGCAATTGTAGCAGTATATGTTGATTATATGAACATAACAGGTACTCTTGATGAAATAAGAGAAACCGCGAGCTACTTGAAATCCGAATTTGAGATGAAGGATCTTGGGAAAACTCGATTCTATCTAGGCCTTGAACTAGAACACTGAGTTTGTGGAATACTAATCCACCAGTCTGCATATGTCTAAAAGTCAGGCGATATAACATGGACAAAGCACATCCTGCTAGCACTCCTATGATCGGTCGAAGATTGGATGCAAAGAAAGATCCATTTCGTCCAAAGGAAGATGACGAAGAGGTGTTGGGAGCTAAAATTCCCTATCTAAGTACAATAAGCGCATTATTGTACTTAGGCATGTACTCGACAGACATTGCATTCTCAATGAACTTGTTAGCTAGATTTAGCTCAGCGCCAACGCAGCGTCATTGGAATGGTATCAAGAACATTTTCGATACCTAAAAGGAACCATTGACTTGGGACTGTTCTTTCCCTATAGAGAGACAAGAGGGACCGCAGATGGAACTGCAATCCCTAAAGGAAATGTTGATGGCGAAAGCGCCACTCCCTACACTAAAACGCCAAATGACGTTTTGGTCGGTTTTGCTGATACTGGGTAAGTCTCTGACCCACATAAAGATCGTTCACAAACTGGTTATGTATTTACCAATGGGAACACGGCGGTATCTTGGAGATCAACCAAGCAAACCCTTGTGGCCACCTCCTCAAACCACTCAGAGATCATTATTGTACATGAGGCGGTTCGTGAGTGTGTATGGTTAAGAACTATCATTGCACATATTTGAGGGATTAGTGGTTTGAGTTCTACCACTGAAGAGCCTACTTGCATTTATGAACACAATGCAGCTTGCATCGAACAGATGAAGCTAAGTTATATTAAGGGTGATAACACAAAACACATATCGCCAAAGTTGTTCTACAATCAGCAACAACAGACCCTCCTCAAGATTCAAGTGAATCAAGTAAGGTCTGAGGAGAATGTGGCAGATTTGTTCACCAAATCACTGCCTAAGGCCACATTTGAGAAACATGTGAAAAGCATAGGAATGCAAAGACTTTCCAAGCTCACTTGATTAATGTAATGATCAGGGGGAGGTGTAGACGTCAGGGGGAGTCTAACACACACATGTCATTCTCAAATGTAGAAGGTGCGTTGTGCTCTTTTCCTTCGACCAAGTTTTATTTTTGTCCCACAGGGTTTTTATTGTTACTTGGCAAGGTTTTTAGTGAGGCAACAACTCATGCACCATTTCGTCTTTGACTTGGCACAAGGGGGAGTGTTAAAGGAAAAACACATTATGTGCCTTTGTCAAAGAAACAGACGAAGAGGGAATCAAGCAATTACAAATCACGGCTCAATCAGCATTTAGTATCATCAATGTAATTGATATTTCCGTTGTAATCCTATCCCTATATAAAGGGGTTATGAATGAAATGAGTAGACCAATTCCAATCCATTTTTACTTTTACAAAATTTAGGATTTTTCTGAAAAATTCTCCAAAATTTCTATTTATTCAAAAATGGAAACTTCTTCCAAATGCCATAACTTCTTCATACGAACTCCAATTTTTGTGTTCCACATCTCCACGAACTCGTATCGACGCGCTCTACAACTTTCATGAAGGAAGTTTCCAAAAAATCCTAATGTATTAAAATTCAATCCTCGAATTGAAGCACTTTCGAGAGAATAATTGTTTGAAATAATTTCCGCTCCACCCTCGAACAACTAAGTTGCACCAACGAACACTTTATTAATTCCCGAAAACAATCAGAAATTAATAGCGAATTTCTGGGGTATTACAGTCTTCTAGCTTCTATCTCTTCTAGTGTGCGTCATGGGTGTGTGGTGGCAGGGGTTCTTCCGGTGTCGAGTTTGAAGGCAAGGAGGGTTAGGTTTGGTTCTACAATGCTGGTTATGGATTTGGGCTTCGAGTTGGAGGGCGGTGGAGGTCTCCAATTCTTTGCTGATTAAACGGTGAGGCTTGACACCGGCTAATTGGGTAGCTGAAGGAGACGATTGGATCGAGCGATTGTAGCGTTAACAGAGGCAAACTTTAGGCAGACGAGTTTAGGTGGGGAGGTCGCCGGACTAAACCAGGGGAGACAACAGCTCCAGCGGTCTTGCTAGGGTTTTGGGGTGAACTCGTCTGGGTGGGATGAGGGCAGTAGGATTGGGTTGGGCCTGTTGGGTCAAGCCCAGTTTCCATCCTCTCTCTAACTTGGGTTGGATTCGTAGTTGGGCCTTGTTGAGCCCGTTTGGGGCTGGACTCAACACAATCCTATTTTAAAGCTGTTAACTGCAGGATCTGGTGGAAGGGTACACCAAGAGGTCTTAGGCCCCAAGCCAGTCAAGGCAGATACGAAGAACTAGGGTTGTGTAGGAATAAATTTAATTGTTAGTTGTTTTTGCATTTTCCTTTTTTTAGATTTTAGTTTTTGCATCTTCCTTTGCATCTTCCTTTAGATTTTAGCCTGACTACGGCCTGTAGAGCAGTGAATGTAATGGGTGATCTTTAGATCTCCTAGAATGACCTTGTACAGTCGTATGATCTTTTCAATCACAGGAATATATCTTCCTTTCCCCTAAAAAAAAGAATGAGTGGTTTTGATTATTAAAATACTTCCTAAAAATAAAAACAACCTCACTTTAAGAGTTTAAGGACATCCTTTCTTGATCCTCCCTATATATATTTCATTTAACACTTAACAAAGAAAAGGCAAATAGGCTCAAATATCTCACATAGGTTATGTATGAATCAAAAATTTATCCTAACATGTTATTTTCCAAAACATGATTATGGATTTAAATTATAAATTTTTGTTAATCTCGAGTAATTATATTAGCAAATTGAGAAATCTTATTAAATTTATTAGTCGTATTTGTTCCTATATTTTTTGTGAATGATCTTGATTAATGTTTTTCCGAGTGCGGTTGGGAATCATACGTACTCATGCTTTGGTTCGTGATTATTTATTTTATGCAGGATTCTTGGGGAAATATTTTATGTTGGTTTAAAATTATTTTCTTCACCATACTTGGATTATTATATTTTATTGCTAGCTAGCTTATTCCTTCTCCTCACAATAACTTGTGGGTTGCAGTGACCCTTTAGCCTGAGAGGCTATTACAGAGCTTGGAAGGCTCTCTTTACCGTAGGGTGACTTTTCCTTCCTATACTTTTATACTTAAACAACAGGGCTAGTTTGTTTTAACGAGATTTTTAGTTTTAAAGAAAAACATCTCATAAGGACTAAGTTATGGTCTATGTTGTGACAGGACCTACGCGAATCCATGAACGGGCATCATGCGCCTTCCTTTTCCTAGTCGTTACCTAACTTGTACTCCAATTGGGCCTCGCTCAACCACCACTGTTTCCGACTCCCTTAGCTATCCGAGCTTTCTGGTGGCAACCCTAACATTTGTCTTTTCCGCCCTTCCATCGGGAAGTGGCGGAGATAGTGTGCTGATGCCGATTCAACGAAAACGCTTTAAGAATAGAGGTGATATCAGTTCAGATTTGGAGGCCCTTCGAATGGAGGATCGGTATTCTTCTGCTCAGACCCCTGCCTTGATGAAACCCCAACTCACCTATGCTAGCACTCTCAAAAATCTGGTTGACAGATACAGGCGGACTATGGCTGAGGAATTCGATTTTATTGATGCTGACTGCACCTACTCTCAAGGTAAACATGGCCAGAATGCCTAATTTTCTGATAAAGTTCATAATAAGCTGCATTTTGAGTGGAGGTGTGCTGTTGTGGTCAAGCTCATGGAAAAACCTAATTCGACTAACACCTTTGAGTTTATGCTGAGAGGACTGAGGAAGAAATGGCAGGTCAAAGGGAGCTGGCAACTCATTGACCTCCCCAATGACTTTTTCATTGTGAAATTCAATCTGGAAGAAGACATGAGCAATGCTCTTTGTGATGGTCCATGGATTTTGGCTGGACAAACCCTTATTGTTCAAAAGTAGAGACTTGTTTTTGACCCCATGAATGAACATATTGGTAAGATGGCGCTATGGGCGAGAATTCTTGGCCTACCTGTGAAATACCTTAAGGACTATGCTGTAGCCAAAATTGGGAAATCCTTGGAGATGTTGTTAAGGTGGATGAGCTCATAATTGGTCTAGCCAGAGGCAAATTTGCTCGAGTGTGTATTGAGGTCATTTTGAACAAGTCACTATGCCTTTATGTTGAAGTTGAATCTATTGCCTATCAAGTTGTTTATGAAAGGATTTATCTAATCTGCTTTGAGTATGGATGTTTTGACCATTCTAAAGATAAATGTCTTATACCGTTAAAACCTCTGATAATGAAACTGAACTACACTAGGCTAATATCAATGACACTGACCATTCCCCAAAGGTTGATAAGGACATTGATGGTACTGAGATGGGTATGACTATTATGCAGCAAGACACTGACTCTACGTCCCTCAATGAGGTTATCAAGGAGGATATGGGGCCATGGTTGTTAATGAGTTATAGAAACAAAAAGAGAGTTGGTGAGACTAGTGGAGCCAAGAAAAACACTACTGCTGGGTCCATATTTGCTGTTCTCTAGGATGAAAGTGAGCTGGACTCTAAATTGACTAAACAACCAACCAACAATAAGCCCTCTGAAATTTCTCTTGCTATTGTGAAGCTTTGACATAGTTTCCAAGAGAAAAGGAAGAATGTCTCAAGCCCTGGTAAAGATAAAAATGTTAAGACCTCTCCTATCCCTCTACAAAATGCCAATCTGCCTGGTAAACAATCCTTCACTGTGAAGCAAGTCTCTGTTAAAGAACAATCAACTAGTGTTAATTCCAAGGGCCTGTCTAGAGTTTCCATGAAGGATGTGTCCAACTTTGGAAGCAATAGTGGCTCCAAAACTGATCTGCACTATCAAAGGAAAACCAAAGAGCTGAATAACTCCATTGCCAAGCAGCAACCTTATATTTTCAAAAAGCTCTCTTTTAATAATGTGAGTTCTGATGTCTTAGGCAATGGAATTTCAGCTATTTTTGGTCACTGATGGTGCCAGAAAACCTGATACAATCTTGTACTGATCAAGATTCTGTGAATTTTGTAGAAAAGACCTTTGCTAAAAATAGCATGATGACTAATGAAGACAACCTGCCTCCTCATGATAGGGAGGATAAGGTTGATGTCTAATTGGGGTATCGCTATGCCAAAAAGGCCTTCAGACGACAGAACTGTTCTGTCGTCTGAACGAACAAAAATGTGTCGTCTAGTACGGTGTCGTCTCTTGGGGGCATCAGACGACAGAAGTGTTCTGTCGTCTAATTTTTCAGACGACATAAAAAAAAAAAGTCTTGTGTTGTCTGATGAGTTTTGCATTTTGGGAACATTGTGATCTGTATCTTTAAAAGCATTCAAACAACAGTTTTGTATTGTCTGATAAACAAAACAACCACAGTATTTTTTAAATGCTATTGTGTGAAGCATATTTGCAAGACTTATTTGTGTGGTCTGAATGCCCTTAAATAAGAAATATGAACACTCATATGTAGTGTCTTCTCTCATACAACAACAATTAAAGGTTGTGCTAATTTACTTTAAACGACAATTATATGTGGTCGTAAAGAGCATAAGAGGACAATTAAGTGTCGTTCTAGGGTCCATACATACGACACTTAAGTGTTGTGTGAAAGGTCTTTTATTAGGTCTTTTATATTGTCTGTGATTGATTCCAACCACACTTATTTGTTGTTATTATACACTTTAGCCAATACTTTCGTCTAACTTATGTTGTTGTTTTTCCCTTTAGACTACAATTTTCTGTCGTCCCAATGCCAAAAAGACAATAGACTTCTAATTGGTTTTTGTGTTGTTTTTGTTCAACTGCAACCACACAGTTTGGTGTGCTTTTGTTTTAGTAACTTTGTGGCAAATATGAACATTCATATCCTGAACAAATCCAAAATATAACATTGTCATATATCAATGCCATCTGTTCTTACATTGCCAATCCAAAACATTTCCAAAAGTACATATCCATATCCAGATATGATCAAATCCAGCAATTCTAACCAAAAGTAACCTCAATCTAGTAAGTAATAATAATATTGTCTATATATCTTGTCTATATAACCATAGTCAGTGAAAGCATCTCCTTGTGCTAGTTCTGCAGCAAATTCACTTTTCATTTCTGCATCACACACTACTGCATTTTCTTCAGCAAGTTCGCTTTCCATTTCTCTCTTGCTGCCTCATCAACATTAACTGCAGTCTCTTTGACCTGCGTAACGAACCAACCAAACAATTTAAGGAAAAGAACATTCAATATTTATGATCGCAATCATCTGAAAAGTGCACAATGTATCTTCCATACCAGTTTTTCACTCTCTTTTACTGTAACTTCAGGAATAGAGTTATGCAGAGGCTCAATGTGCTGACTGCCATCAAGTTGTACTCCAATACAATACTGTACTTCTCCGTGTTTACATAAACAAGTAGAATGGCAAATCAGTTCCATATTCTTTTCTATTCTGGTAATTGTCTAATTTGAAATTTTATTATACCCTTTTAAAATAAGCTTGCATTCAACAGTAACATTGATTTTGTAATGTAATAAAGAATATGTGAGGAGATATATTACCTTTTGATCACGCATAGGCTGCAGATGAAAGACATTCCAGAACTTTTTGCCTGGATTGAGTACAGAGAGACTTTAGCTAAGTACACAATCACTGAGCTTTATGGACTTAACCTTTACAGGAGATATTGATGATATTGACCCTGACTATTTTCACTCCAGCTCTCATAGCTCCTTTAGTATTTGTTCATCTCTCTATGGAACACACACTCTGGAAATGCCTTATAGTTCCTACAGACAATAAAGTCATGGTACAAAAAACCCATAAGTCAATTTAGAAATACTACTTGTAAAGCAAGGCTTGACAAGTTGACAAATTAAGTCAGAATGTAGTTCAACGTACTAAGAGCTATTCAAACATGTTACAGGTGAAAACATAAACTCCGGAGGAGATTTACTGATAGGCTTACCATAACACCAAACATTCTAGTACCAGGTCTCATCAGTCTGAAGTTGTATACATGTAATATATCCTTGATGGCAGATTCCCCTTTCCTGAACCGTGTGTACCAGAAGTAAAAAAAAAGTTACTGATTAGTTTGAATTCACTCTGTGGTACTTGTTATACAGAAAACCAATAATAACAACATCAATGCAAAACGTATATTTGATTATGTTCCAAAGCTAGAAACCGAATGAATCTCCCATTAAATCATTTCATTCTTTCAAAGTCAAATAACCGCTAAAGATAAGAAAAAAGTTTACAATACAGCTACATACAATATTCTCCATGAACAGATCTTTTATTAAACCCTTATATGATTAATTACAATAACAGGCAGTGAAGTCATATGAAATTGATATTCAGCACTCGAATACTTTTTATAACATTTCAACCAAGTCAGTGCACATAAACTGACCCATGTCTACAATCTAAACCAATAACAGAAACTTATATCACACATAGGTGAAAATAAATCAAAACCAATAAGAAGAGGGTAACTGAGATAAGGTAGACGTAGATGTATCGCTGTTACAGTAATTTGATTAAGATCCTTTTGGAGTGACTGCGCCTTGTCCAACAAACCAACCCTACAGAGTACAACATTAATAGAGAACAACTTGTACATCCACCAATCCAGCATAAAGAGCAGAAATGTCATTAAAAGGGCAAAAGTAGAAACGAAAAAAAGATGAGCCCCTAATTCAAAATCTGCATCATCAACCTACAATTGTATAATGGAAATATCTCTACTCCACTGTCCAGGGGGGAAAAAGTAACCATGATAAAAAAATTCATGTCCATCCTAACATGTTCAGTCAGTACCACACTACCACGTAAAAGATATTATTATGGGTTTCCAAAGACATGAATTTCCGGACACAAATCAACAGGGAATGTAGTATTATTCAAGAATCAAAATATTACACACCATATACAACTTGAAGAGAAAAGGTACCTGTAGTTTATCTGGTGAATGAACAATTTTTTAATGTAACTCTTGTCTTTCCGAATCAGTTTTTAGCATATCAAGATCAGAATCAGATATCTGGAGAAATAGAATAAGACAAAAAAACAGAAAACAAAAAATCAAAATTGAACCAATTAGGAAATTTAAGATTTAATTTTGAACCACAATCAATTACCAAGAAATTGAATTAGTTACCCATTCTCTATTCGGCTCTGCCTTCCCAAACCAGCATATTGATAAAGAAACTAAAGTATATAGTTCTTCTTGTCAATATTTATACAGTATATAGTTCTTGCATACATCTCACATTCATCTTCATCTAAACCAAAGTATATAATTACAGTATTAATAAAGAAACTATTGATTTTGGGGTGCTGAAAGACTTTAAGCTGAGAAATCTGCTACTGTCTCAAAAAAAGAGGTTCACTTACTGGAGGCAAGAATGATGGGTTAACAGGTGGAATAGCTGTCTTAGAAGGCAAAACCCTCACAGGGTAGAATACAAGCATTGTCCCGGCAAGACTCAAAGAAGCCCCTGCACCTTCTGCTTAAACAAAAAGTCAAAAACCATGAACCAAATCAATAAAGTGATAAACAGATAGCAATTAGCAAAATCATAACTGCAACATATAACTCTTCAAATTTAGGCCTTTGCTCGAGTCTTCAAATTTATAACTCTTCAACAGTTATGATTTGCTAATTGCTATCTGTTTATCACTTTATTGATTTGGTTCAATCACACACATGATCAGCTCCAGTAATTTCCAACCAAAAATAAATTAATTCTAAACAAACAAACAAAACAAAAAGCGGATTGATTCAAGTAAAGGCCAATAGCTACATTAACTAAGGTCACTTAAACTTCATTCAATCACAAAACTAACACACAAGGCTTTCAAATATTCATATATCAAATCGATATCTACTTGAGTATAGACCCAATCAACAGTCCTATGAAGCTGAAAAACTGCCAATTTCCCAGTATTATTAGATAACCTGAACCCCACACTTTTTCATGACCCTAGAACATTTGTTATCAAACCAAACAAACAAACATGATCAAAATCTGCACCCAGTAAACAATATAAGATTTAGGCTTCCAGATTCCCTTTTGAACTTGTACTAGAACTGGATTTACTTGTACCTTCCAGAACTGAATGGGTTGAACTGATACTTGTACCTTCAATAGACATACTCAAATGCAACCTAGAAAGAAGATAATTCTCAAACAGAAGAACACACATACTCAGTATACCTTCAATGTATACCTTTTTGGGGAAAGAAATCTTGAGCTGAAGAACCGAAGGAGTAAAGAAATCCCAAAAGCTGCACCCGAAAACCAATCCAACACCCACAAATTTCGCAGCGACGATGGTCGAGATGGACCAAAATATGCACATATCCACTCAAAATCTCAATTTAAAGAAGAACAAACACCAAAAAAGAAGATCGAACCCTACAAAGAAGAAGAAACCTTTTTTGGGAAAGAAATTCCAAAGCTGCCAACGAGTAAACCTCAGTCCACCTTAGGAACCGAACCCTGGAACAAACCCTCTCTTTATCTGTGTGCCCAGTGAACAACAAAATCCCAAAAGGAAAACGATTTTGTCAGGTCTAATGGGAAATAGAAATCCAAACTCCATCAAAAGAGACCCAAACTCTGTCAAGCTTTCATCAATAACCATACCTAATAATATCGAAGAGGTAACGGTATCAAGAAGAACCAAACTCTATCAAGATTTGATCAATCACCGAACCAACTAATTTGGAGGAGTGAACGTTATCAAACCAACTAATTTGAGGTTGAGAGCGATGGTGAGTCGGAGGGAGGCCGAGAGCGATGGTGATTGAGGGTGAGAGCGATGGTGAGTCGGAGGGTCGGAGGGAGGCCGAAAGCGATGGTGATTGAGAAATATGATACCATATGAATACAAATCGATGTTCTACAAACCCAGCATGAGTTTTCTCCTCAACCCAATTCCCAGAAGTCGACGAGTCCCGGCCAGGACCGACGGAAACAACACACCGCTCTTGGAATCAACGACGGAGGCCGGAGTGTCGTTAAGGGACAGCGAGCCCTAAAGTGGCAGCGAACGATTGGTGAAGAAGAAGTTGAGTGCGTTCTGGAGAAATGGGTGTCTTGGGTTCATGGGGTTAGTGTGCGAGATGACAGCGGCTCTGCAGCCTTCGTCACCTCCTTCTCCAACAACTCCTTCCCAAATCCCTATATCGAATTTACAGCCACACACACAACAAAATTTTGAATCACTGGAATTAAAGGGAAGGAGAGAGAGAGATGAGACTGTCAGCTCCGATAAATTTCCCAAATCTTCTGTTTTGGAAAAAGCACAATGAAAAAGCCATAGACAGATCAAAAGGAGAGAAAATTACCCATCCTTGGTGAGTGAATGTTTTTTTGCTTAGAGCTAAAGAATCTAAGCTCCATAATTTGTTTTGTTCGATGAGGAAGAGATGGCAGATGAGAGCAAAGAAAGAAGGAGAGGGACTGAGGGAGAGGGAAAGGAGGCCGCGAGTGTGAAAAGTTTAACTTTTGGCCCAAAAAAAGGGCGCCTTTGTGTCAAAATAAATTGGAAAATTTTAAAACCCACACTCAGACAACATTTAAATGTTGTCTGAATGTCACGAATTCTAGTCAACTAGGGCGTGGCTATTTGAGAGGGAAAATACTCAATCAACTTTTGGATATCCCTCCAAAATCACCACCTTTTACAACTACACAAATGTGTTATCTGAATGCTCACCATTTATCCAAATTTGAGATAGGAAATCACTACCTTCTACAACTACACAAATGTGTTGTCTGAATGCTCACCATTTATCTAAATTTGAGATAGAAAATCACCACCTTCTACAACTACACAAATGTGTTGTCTGAATGCTCACCATTTTTCCAAAATAAACCAGTATGATTTTAGTGTATATTCAGACGACAGAAAAACAAATTATGTCGTCTGAAAAACTCAGACGACATAAAACAAAACTTATGTCGTCTGATGCGTGTCGTCTGAAGGCCTTTTTGTCATAGTGTATGTACCCTCTCCTTCACTGCTTTTTAATGTTTAAAATTAGGTTAAATACTTTTTTACTCCCTGAACTTTTATCCAAAACACACTTCAGTCCCTATCCTTCTAATTTCACAGTTTACTCCTTGTACTCTCAATTTTAGACCAATAGGTCCATTCCGTTACTCTTCATCCAAAATTCCGTTAAATCGCTGACGTGGCAATCCCTTTTTCGCTAAAATGTCGATTATACCTTCATTTCATTTTTTTTTCTGAAATAATCTTTCTTATTTTTCTTATTTTTTTTTTTTTTTTTATTTATTTATTTTTTTTTCAGTTTATCCCTTTTTCTTCTAGTGATTCTTCTTCCAGCTCTCTCTCTCTTCTTCAACTTTGCCAAACCCAATTGCTCTGTATCTAAGATATGCGATCAAAGTCGTTAATAGTCGAACCCGCCCTCCTGATAAACATGTGTTAACCGGTGGCCCAGATTTAAACAAGCAAATTGTCTGAGTAATAAGTCAAGTGGAAAAATGGTGGGCGACCAATTCGATCCAGAAGGCTTGGAATTGAAGCACTGGGAGAAAATCTCCAAAACCATGTTCAAGGAATGGTTAATGGTAGCCACCAGAGACTCCAACTGCTCCGTCTTCCCTCCAATTAATCATGAAACCCCCACCTCCCAACCTCCCCATCACTATCATCTTCTTCCTCCTTGTTGTGAAATTTTAATTAAAACTCGCAAGCGCCTGAATCGTCGTTAGTATAGTGTGCAAGTATGAGGTCGTTCCAACTGAGGATTGATAATTAATTTAAATCCTAACCAAATTAATCCAAACACAAAAACACATAAACAATCAAACTAAAGAAGATATGGTTTTAAGGTTTTCGACTAAACAAATGATTTAAAAATTAAAGAAAGAAAGAAATAATGATAAAACCTAGGGTTTCAGAATCAACCACTAACAATCCTATTTATGTTTTAATGCACAGATTCTTTTGTTTCTCTAGATAATAATTCCCGTATCTAAGTCCTTCTCAGGTATTCTAGACCATAGTTTTCCTTGAGTGTATGATGCTCTCCCTCTCGGGTAAAGATCTTATATCCTAACTATGCAGTTTATCCTTCTCAGGTATAAATTTAACATGCAAGACTCATTACGCTTTAGAAAACAAGGGAACCAAGCAAACCATTAGTCTTTCTCAAGTAATAATGTAATTTACCACACTTAATCACAAGAAGCAAATCAAATTATATTGCATCTCTGCTTCAAATTTGTCTTCCAATTACTACATGCAAAGCCCTAAGGTGATCAATCAAAGAACTTAAACATAAAGCATCAATTCAAATAGTGATTAAGCATTCATCATAAAGAAATTATAAATCCATCAATAAAACATCAAAGTACATAAACAATCATGATAGGGGATCATCCTAACCCTAGAAAAAGTTTAACAAAAGATAACTAAGTAAAACATAGGAAAAACATAAAAATAATGGAAGGGGAAAAGAAAGGGAAGATGGATGAGTCGTCTCCACTCCTCAGGCATCTTCAATGTGCTCCGAGATGCCCCCCCCCCCCCCCCCCCCCCCTCATGTAAATTTGTGCTCCCTTATATAGGGAAGATTTATGCTCATCTTTGGTTTCAAGTTTCCTTGTAAGACTTGGGTTTAGATTCCTTTCTTCATTTGGAATGGGAAAACTTTGAAATATCTCTTGTAGAAGTAGGAATAAGTCCATCATTTAATCCTCATCTGTATTAACTTCCTTGAAACATTAGGATGGATGATCTTGTGCCACGAAACTTGAGTTCTCCACGAATGGTTGTAAATTCTCGAACAGATTTCTTGTCCGACCTATCTTCACTCAAATAATCATAACTTTCTCCAGAAGTATCGAAATTGAGATCCGTAAAATTCTACAGAAAGTAGACATCCGTAGCTTTCCATATATACAAGGCTCATTGTCTGAGTTGATCTAAGTAACTCCTAGTAATTCGGCGAATTTGGGTGTTTTGCACAGACAGATTCTGGGACTTGAGATTGCATATCTTCTTTCAATCCCACTTTGAGCTCATTTTGGCTTCTTTTCTTCTTCTATGGAACAAACCTACAAAAACACTAGAAGATGTAAATGAATCATAAATAAGGACAACTAAACATAAAAACCAAGATTAAGAGGCAAAGAAATATAGGAAAATATGAGCACATCACTCCTCGTCGCTCTCAACGTTTTTGCCTTATGATTCCCACGAATTTGGCCCAGTTTCTCCGGAGAAGGCTGATACCCAGGTCGGAAAATGTGGCGAATTGAGGAGCTGGGTGGGTTTTGGAGTTGGGTTAGTGCATTCTAAGATTTTGGGGATTGGTTCATTGATTGGGTGGGAAAAAGTTTGGTGCTTTGGTTCTAGGGCAGGCATTGTGGCGGTGGTGTTTGTGGTGTGGTCGTTTTACTTATGAGTCAGGTAGAGGTAGTATCGGAAGCGTTCCGATTTGATTATCAAACAGAAAGATGAAGTTTGATTACTTGCACACCAAGTGCTTGATCAATTGTCTCACTTGGATTGTTTTTGTGTGTTCGTGGAAAATCCAAAGTACGTGGCTTTATGTTTTTGCATTGGCTTAAGTAGTAAAATATTTACACAATATCGAGTTGAAGGATATAATGGAAACCGCAAGCCCTAGGGTGGCTCTGATCACACATCTTAGATACAGAGCAATTGGGTTTGGCGAAGTTGAAGAAAAGAGAGAGAGAGCTGGAAGAAGATTAGCCGAAAGAAGAAGAGATAAATAGAAAAAGAAAAAGAAAAAAGGTAAGAAAAAGAAAAAAGATTATTTCAAAAAAAAAAAAAAAAAAAGATGAACTAAGGGTATAATAGACATTTTAGTCGGAAATGGATTACCAAGTCAGCAATTTAACGGAATTTTGGACGGAGAGTAACAGAATGGACCTATTGGTCCAAAATTGAGAGTACAATGAGTAAACATGTGAAATTAGAAGGACAGGGACTGAAGTGTTTTTTGGACAAAAGTTCAGAGGGTAAACAGTATTTAACCCTTTAACATTTTCATTTTTTGGAATGCTGGAGGTACCGGAAGTGAGAATTTTAGGTCTGCCATTTCAGACTTAGTTAAACTTCACTCTGTTGATATTTTGGCTATTTGTGAGCCTCGTATTCAATTTGCCAAAGCTAATGATTGATGCGGTTGAAATAGCCTCACAATTTAACCCTGCAAAATGTAGTTTTCAGTATATGATAAGCAGGGATCGTTCAGTCCGGGGATTGTAGGGTACACCTGCACAAAAAGGTCAATTAACAAATAACAGAATAAAGTAGGGGTTTTGAAATTTGGTTCCTAATATACTTGAAGTAAAAATAAAACAAATAAAACTATCTACAATGATCGACTTCTTCACACTCAAATCAGAATTTTCAAATAATATCAACATGCAACGAGTTATTTCAATCCATACAACCTAAAATCGTGCCAACACTAAATATAATAAATGAATTCGAAGTACAAGTCTGAAGAGATCGAGTACCACTTTAATTCTTCTTTTTAACCTCCTAAGTTAGGAAAAGTCCATAACTTAAAATATTTCATATAAAACATCACATTAATACTGAAGAGCATCCGTCAACATTAAATATGAATCATTAAGTGCAATTAGAATTTTGAATTCAAACATGTATGCATCCATAAGAAGTTACAAACGCACAAAACATGTAGCATATAATCTCGACCATTGTACATAGCCTTTACCACTTCAATTTATGTCCTAAAATGATTAGGTGAATTAGAACACAAATTTGGCTTTATTAACCTGCAGATTAACATCATTATTCAACCAAAATCATATTCTTAAAGATATAAAAGGATGGCACAAAATCATATGGTAGAGATATCATAAACAATTCAAGAACATTAAGAAATGAATCTGAAAATTACTAACAATTCTTAACAAAAATCCAACTCCAATAACAAAGTTCATAAACGAAATCTGAAATTCAATACTAAAGAGTACGAAAACAGAATTAAGGGTCTTGGATTACACTTTTTGATCTTCAAGGAAGCTTGGAGAACGTCAAGAGAACACAGGGCTTGGCCTTCAAGAGCACGAACAGCCTTGGAGAAGTCCTCAAGCTCTTCACGACAAGAGGCTTTTTCTCTTAATTTTGGAGAGGGTTTTGGAGAGAACAAAGGTAGGCTAATGAACTGAATTTTGCGTGAAGAAGTGATGATTTTGGAGTAGAGAATGTCTGCTATTTATAGTGGAATTCTCCTCTCTTGTGATGCAATCATGGCCAATCATCTAAATGTGATTTCTCCTCCAAATTTTCTTGATTTTCTCTTGACAAAGTCATGACATTTCTGATCTCTTTTCCCTTGATATATTCCCTGGATACATCATTAAGGCCTCTGATTTGTTTGAGACTTTCTGATTCATATAGTCATAAGGTGTCTTTCTGGAAAGAAAAATGCCCAAATTCCCTAATTGATGGACCTAGATGTTGCCTGGGTGTGGGGTGCCTATTAAATCACTTGGTGATGCAATTGAAAAACAAAAAAAGTCCTGAAAATCATGATTGTGGTTTGACATGTGCAGCAATTGGCATGGTTATGAAATTGGTGAATAACTTGAGATTTCTGTAGTTTATGGAGTAAGAATATGACTACAGCTGCCTGTAGATTTTTTATTTTAGCTGTGCAATTTTACTGAAACTGCTTTTTCCTTGCAGGTTCAGTTTCTCAACGATGTTCTTCTCACATAGTATGTATTTCATGCTTAATCTTCATTGATCTCAGGAATACAATTCCTGTTAGGAACTTCTAACATCCTCTGTTACTGAACTTGGCTCAGGAGAGAACACTGTGAGCACTCTAGGATGGGTGGTGCTGATTATATGGTTGTTTGTGGTGTTGATTATCAATTCGAGCTATACAGCTAGTTTGACATCGATCCTCACTGTACAACAGCTGACATCACTGATTGAGGGGATAGACAGCTTGATATCAAGTAATGATCCAATCGGAGTTCAAGATGCGTCATTTGCATGGAATTATTTGGTTAATGAGCTCAACATAGCGGAAGTTGTCAAAAAAATGGTTGCCAAGGGATATGTTCTGGGACAAGATGCATTAATCAAGGGGATTTGTCAAAACAATGAGTCCTATCAAGTATCGGCTGCTACACGTCCAAGGTTTATGAGTTAGCAATTGAATATGGGCTCATCAAGGCAAAGAATCTTTTCAATCACCTCAATAGCTCAGAGTATGTAGGTCATGATACTTAGCCTACTGGGCGTCAGCATTATGTATTTCAATTTTTGAATGTTTTTGTATTTTTCAATATTGGTGAGAAATAATGTGAAAAAACATGAAATTTATGATTTATATATATGGCTTCTTTTGCTCAAAAAAGAAAATCTGGTATGCGAAATTGCATGTTAGGTTTTTTTATTTTTTTAATCAATAAATGTACTTTTGCCACGGCAATGTTGCTGTCGCCAGTGACCTTTGGCGACGGCAAAATCGCTGATGGCGTCGCCATTATGCCGTCGCCAAAAATCATGCGACGCCATAAATACCGTGGCCAAAATTCATGCGGCGGCGTAATTGCCGTCGCAAATAGCAATGGCGATGCCACCAACGACATCGGCAATTTTGCAGTCGCCTAGCCGTCGCCGTTGGTCTTTTGCGACGACAATTTGGATTTTGGCGACGGCCTTACGCCGTGGCCAATTGAATTCGTTTTTGTAGTGAATGACTTATCCTTCATTTACACTCATTTCTGCTCTTTTTATCCTCTTTTCTCCATTTCCGACCTTCAAGTATCTAAAAACAGAAACTATGTTATAATTAGTAATTTTAAGAGAATAAATACATATTAAAAACATCACACTTTGTGCTCTTATTAGTGATACTCTCCATAATCTTGGCTTTTCTGATTCAAACATTATGGAACCTGAGGGTTTTTCTGGTGGTATTTGGTTGTTGTGGAATAAAAACAAGGTTAAAGTGCACTTCATTGATGAAAATTTTCAGTTCATTTTTGCCTGGATGCTCACTGTAGTTTATGCAAGTCCAAATCATACTTCTAGGGCTTCTCTTTGGCCTTATTTTGATAACATTGTTGCTAATAACAATCTGCCTTTGATAAGAGCACAAAGTGTGACATTTTTAATATGTATTTTCCCTCATTTGGCTAAGTTATTCTCTTAAAATTAATAATTATAATAAAGTTTATGATTTTAGTTACTTCAAGGTCGGAAATGGTGAAAATAGGTAAAAAAGGGCATAAATGAGCATAAATTAAGGACAAGTCATTTTAGAAACTTTCGTCTTTCATTTTAGGAAATATTTCCTATTTTGTTTTGGGAAAATCGTCCGTACAGTACCTGACCTTTTCCCCATTCTAAACTTCAGTACCTCACATTCAGAAAATATCAAAACGGTACCTGAGGTTTTGACCCTGACCGAAGATTGGTACCTGGTGCCGTTAGCTCCGTTACAAAAACTGACCGTTGGCATATTTTGATCATTCAATGACCAATTTACCCTTCAGTTTTTGTTTTCTTTATTTTTTTTCATATAATAAAAAAAATTCCATTATTTTTGAAAAATTATTTACGTTTTTGGTTTGTCAAATTTTATCTCTCGAGCCCGTAGGATTAAACTAGATGTCGTTTCGAGATTGTAGAACTTTCGGAGGATTTTTTCGTACACCCGAGCTATTTTTAATAATTTTTGGAAGTTGGTAATATCCAAAAATATAATTAAAAATAGAAATTAGAGGCGGTTTAATTTGGAGCGTCCATTTTAATCACCGTTTGATCTCAGCCGTTGGATTTGAGTATATATAAGTTGAACTAGCTTGAGGAGCACCATATACAGCCCAGACCGACCTCGGTCTTGACCATTTTGTAACGATTGGCTCAGACCGATGGTATCTCCACTTTCCGGCCAGCACCTGACGTCAGACAGGCGTCGTTCGACTCCTCTCGGCATCGCCAACTGGAGCTCGGTCGTCCCTGCTCCGAATGACCGGCGACGGAGGCAGGAAGAAGCCCGAAAACTTCTCAGGTTCGCCGGCGGGTTTTCTGATTCTGGCTTGGTCATAGCGTCTCACTGGTGTCAGAAGCTTCCTTTCGACCTCGCCGACTTATCCATAGTGTTGGTTTGTTCAGAAGATAAGACATGAGAGAGAATCGAAGGGGAGAATAATTTTGGGATTTCCGGCAAGTTTCTGAGCTTCTCGCCGACCAATCTGTTTTAGTTTGCTTGCAATTATTGTCTTTTGAAGATTATGTTATCTGGGTTTTGATTGTTTCAGTGTATAATGTCTAGATTTGGGTTCTGTGATTTGTTGGGCCACTGTGTTCTTGAATCAGAATATGCTTTGGATTTTGATTTTTGTGTGAAATAAACAGATAGGAGAGATAGTTGATACAGATTCATTGATTGAGGGAAGAGAAATAGAGGAAACTGATAGTGGACTGATTAGTCCAAGGACTCCAAACTTGAATAGACCAGAGGGGACGAGAGAGAGAGTTCTGGGTTTGAATGGGGACGAGAGAGAGGAACAGTAGGGAGAGAGAGAAAAATACAAAAAAAAAAAGTTTAGATAAAAAATAATGGATTAAGACATGAAAAGACGAAAATATCCTTCAGCTGTCAAGTTTTGTAACGGAGCTAACGGCACCAGGTACCAATTTTTAGTCGGGGTCAAAACCTCAGGTACCGTTTTGATATTTTTTGAATGTGAGGTACTGAAGTTTAGAATGGGGAAAAGGTCAGGTACTGTACGGACGATTTTCCCTTTTGTTTTAGGAAACTTTCTTCATTTGAACTTTTCTATTTCTGATTTTCCTATTTTAATGAGAGTCATCCCATTAGAAACTCTTGAGTGATGAAATCAAGAAAAAATTGAAGGATTAATCAGGAAGAATTCGAGGAGATAAAATGGATTGTTTTTAATCAATATTTATTCCTAATTATATGATTTCTTATTGATTATGAACTCTAATTAAATTCTGATTTTTCTTGATTGTAGGAGTTTATTGTGTGCACAATTCTTGGAAGAAATTAGTGCAAATCAAAGGAGAAGAATAAGGGATGTATCTGGTCGCTATTCAAGACATATACAATGAGCCATTAAGGGGAAAAGAAATCAGAAAATTCATGACTTTGTCAAGAGAAAATCAAGCAAATTTGGAGGAGAAATCACCTCAAGATGATTGGCCATGATTGCATCACAAGAGATGAGAATTTCACTATAAATAGCAGCCATTCTCTATTCCAAAATCATCACTTCCTGACCAAGATCACTTCCTAGCTTATCAGTTCCTAACTAAAAATTATTCCATAGCTCTGCCCAATTTGCTTCTCAAACCTCCATCACATACAAGACCGTGACCATCATCCTTCCATCAATCCAAGAAGTTCTTAGGCGTTGAGTCAAGGACGCTCCACCACCATAGCAGAGACGAGTTCATCCCCTTGTTGCTAAGCCGCTGAGGAAAGCTTCAAAAGTATAACTATGACTCTACTTATAATTATTGTTTCGGTTTGGTGTGTTTGGATTTGTGAGTTGTGTAATTGGAGACATGAGATTTTTAGAATATTTTTATTAATATTTTTGAGATTTTCAGTTTATTATTGAGTTAATTTCGAGAATTCTTTCATGATGCATGTTATAATCTTGTGCCCTTTTATGTGTTTAGATAATTTTTAGAGTTAAGTTAATAAGTTTGCATGCTAGAATCACGCTGAGTATTCATGTGTGTTTGCTTAATTTGCCAAGAGTAATTATTATTTGTTAAGGCGCTGAGTTAAACAAGTAGTAATTAGTTCTAAAGAGTGGTAAAAATCATGCTTTAATGATTAAACGATTCTGGAAATTACGTGTTAATTGCTATGAGTAATGGTTAATTTGCACGTGTGAGTTGATTCAAAGAACGGAT
Source organism: Rosa lucieae (assembly GCA_024704745.1). Classification (NCBI taxonomy): domain Eukaryota; kingdom Viridiplantae; phylum Streptophyta; class Magnoliopsida; order Rosales; family Rosaceae; genus Rosa; species Rosa lucieae. The sequence continues at coordinate 40,159,871 of CM045493.1, read as the reverse complement.
CAGATAAATGGATTGGACCGTGACAGCTTTTCATTTGGGCTCTTATCTAGCATTTAAGATTGGCACGTTTTTGTTGCATGTTGAAATGAATTTTCTGTTTTTACACTTAATAATTTCCGAGTGGTAGTGGTGTAGGTTACGGAAGTCGATCATTGTAGATAATTTTATTTGTTTTGTTTTTATTTTAAGTAGATTAGAACCCAATCTCAAAACCCCCCATTTTATTCTTTTATTTGTTAATTGACCTTTTAGTGTAGGTGTACCCTACAATCCCCGGACTGAACGATCCCTGCTTATCCTATACTGACAATTACATTTTGCAGGGTTAAATTTTGAGGCTATTTTAGCCGCATCAGCCTTGGATGTTAATTGGTGATTTTAATGAATTGGTTTCGAGAGTGCATAAAAATGGTGGCTCCTTTACTGGAAAGTTCGACAGTCTCAGAAATTGGATCAATAGAAATGGCATGATTGACATGGGATTCCAAGGCTTTGCTTCACTTGGAGTAATGACAGGGTAAAGGAGAGGTTGGATAGTGGTTTCTGCAATTGTTCTTGGAGATTCTTATTTGATGAAGCTTTTATCCGGCATCTCCCTAAAACCAGGTCTGATCACTTCCCCATTGTTATGCAGTTTTATTCCAATAATATTTTTAATAAGAGAGCTACTCCTTTTCGTTTTCAGGCCATGTGGTTTTCACATGCTAATTATTCTGATTTTGTCTCTTCCACTTGAAACTCTTCATCTGGCAATTTCTCTGATAGAGTCCAAAATCTTTCAATTGCTCTTGCTAAATGGAATAAAGAGGTCTTTGGGCACCTCTTTCAAAGAAAGAAGAAGATTCTTGCAAGAATTGTTGGCATACAGAAAGCCAAGGACAGGCATGAAAACCCTTTCTTACTTAAACTTGAAGTTGAATTGGTTTAGGAGTATGAATCCATCCTTAACAAGGAAAACCTGTTTTGGAGACAAAAATCTCATAATAAGTGACTGCAAAGGGGAAACACTCATTTCTTCCATCTAAAAACTCTTGTTAGAAGAAGAAGAAGAAATAAAATTAAAGGATTGTATGACTACAATGGAAACTGGTACACTGATTCTGAATCCATGAAAAGAATTGCTGTGGATTTCTTTATTAACCTTTTCTCTTCACAAAATGATGAAGATATCAGATTTACCATACCTTGGTTGTTTCCTGACATTGATAAGTTGAGTATGGAAAGTCTATACAGCCCTATTACTCTCCTTGAGTTTAAGGACTCTCTATTTGCTATTGGAGGCCTTAAAGCACCGGGTTATGATAGGTTTCCTGGCATTTTTTACCAACACCACTGGCAACTATATTCATGTAAAATTTTCAGAGTGGTTAATGATGCTTTTAGCTCTGGCACCATACCTCTTGGTCTTAATCATATTGTGATATCTCTCATTCCTGAAGTAGATGGTCCACAACACATGGCTAGCTTCAGGCCTATCAGCTTGTGCTAAACCATTTACAAGGTGATCTCCAAAATTATTGTGGCTCAGATTAGACCCCTAATGCAGCATCTAATTAGTCCCAATCAGGTTAGTTATGTTCCTGGTAGAAACATATCTGATAACGTCATGATTGCTCAAGAAATGCTCTTTAAATTCAAAAAGTCTTGTGGTGGCTTGGGCTTCTTTGCTTGGAAGGTGGATCTTTCCAAAGCCAATGATAGATTAAATTGGCAGTTTATTGAAATGGTTTTGTATGAAGCTCAGTTTCCACATTCCTTGGTTAAATTAATTACCAGCTGCATTACCTCGACTAGCTTCCAAATTTGCTTCAATTTGTAAATTAACTAACGCTTTTCATGCTCAAAGAGAGATCAGACAGAGTGATCCACTCTCACCTTATATATTTGTTCTTTGTATGGAAAAATTATCCCACCTTATCCACTCTAATGTGGAGTTTGGGTATTGGAAGCCTATGAGGGCCTTTCAATCTGGACCGAAAGTTTCTCATCTTTTCTTTGCTGACAACCTTATGCTTTTTGCTGAGGCTTCTCCCAATAAGGTTGCTGCTCTTCAAAATTGCCTTGATATCTTCTGCTCCCTTTTTGGTCAAGCGGTTAGCTATGAGAAATCTCTCATTTACTGCTTTCCTAATACTTGTAAGTCAATTGCCTCTGATATTAGCAGAACTTGTGGCTCTCCTATGACAAATGACCTTGGTAGGTACCTTGGATGCCTCTTATTCATTCCAAGGTTAATAAGCACACTTATAATGGGATCTTTGATAAAATTCATAACAGACTTTCTAGCTCAAAAAGCAAGGTCCTAAGTATGGCTGGCAGACTAACTTTGATGAACTCGGTCACTTCTTCTATTCTAATTTATACTATGCAGACTGCTAAGCTTCCTATGAGCCTTTGTGATAAGCTTGATAAGCTGAAAAGAGATTTCATATGGGAGACACGGTTGACAGGAAGAAAATTCATTTGGTTAGTTGGGAAACTGTTTGCCAACCAAAGCAGTTAGGTGGTTTAGGCATAAAAAAGACTGAGGACATGAATCAGGCCATGCTTGCTAAGGCAAGCTAGAGATTGTTCTAGAATAACTCTGGCCTATGGGCTAAAATCTACTTCAAAAAATATCTGAAGGACTGTAGCCTATTTGATGAAAATTATTTGCCTCCTCCTAATTGTCCTAGCACTTGGAGAAGTATTGCTCATGGTGCTGCCTTGCTGAAAAAGAATCTTAAATGGCGTGTTGGTGATGGTAAATCTATTAGATTATGGTCTGATTATTGGATCCTACCCACTGCCCTAAGCAATTTTGCTTTCCCTTCTGCCAACATTAACTCTAATGCCACCGTTTGTGATTTCTGGAATGATTCTAGTTGGGATCTTGATGTCCTCTCCTCTGTTGTGCCCTGTGAGATTATCAATCTTATTATCAATGCTCATACCGATGTTGAGGGTTGCAGAGATGGCACTTTAATATGGGGTGCTACTTCGAATAGTTGCTTTACTGTGAAATCTGTTTATAATTCTACTTTTGATTTTACTGAGCAGAATCAACAATGGAAAGCTTTTATGGAAGCTTAACTGTCCTCCTAAGCTAAAGAGTTTTATATGGACTATTTTTCACAAGAAACTGCTCACAAATGTGCAAAGAGTCAGAAGAGGTCTCATTAATTGTGCTACATGCCCAATCTGCTTGAGGGCAGATGAATCTCTCATCCATCTGTTTAGGGACTGCCCCAGGTCCAGTACTATTTGGAGGTCTATGCTTAAACCTGGTACTATCCTTAATTCATTTTCTCTTGATTGGAATGGGCGGATTACTACCCAACTTCATTGCCACACTAAAATACATAACAATATTTCTTGGTGGAACTTGTTTATCTTTGTGTGCTGGTACATCTGGAAATGGAGAAATAAGCACATCTTTGATCCTGCCTTTACCATGCATGCTTATCCTTTGAAAGTCCTCTTTGATTATGCTGAGGAGTGGATGGGTGCCCAACTTAAGGCCAAGTTACAAATATGTATAGTTACTCTATCTACTATTGGATTAAGCCTTTTGAGAATTGTTATAAGCTGAAAATTGATGGTATAAGAGTTTCACTGGTTTCCAAATTAATCTTGGTTCAAGTGAAATTCTGGAGGCTGAAGCATGGTGTCTCTAATATGGTCTTAAATTGGCTACTGATCGAGCATCACATTATGAACTTGGAGATTGAATCTGACTCTGTGCTATTTTGGTTCAGTTGATGCAAATGCCTAATCTCTCCCTTTATCCTCTCGGATCCCTACTCAATGGATGCAAACTGCTTATGTCTCATATGACCAATACACATCTCACTCACATATTCCGGAAGTGTAACATGGTTGCTAATGCATTAGAAAAGAATAGCATCAACCATGAACTGGGCATCATCAAGTTTGATGCTCCTCCTATCCATGCTGCCCAAGAATATTTAGATGATATTGCTACTGTGTCTAGAGCCAGAAGATCTGTCCTGTGCTCTAACACTTAAGTTGTTTTCTTTTACTTTTGTTTGGGCCTCCTAGGCCCCAATTGTAACCCAAAAAAAAATGTCTCATATGCAACGCGCATCGATGATTTTAAAGGAAAATTACGTGGGAAAGTATTAATTTTTCTTTCATTTCAATTATTACTTATACGATTAGTTTTGAGTGTGACTATTGTCACCCTACTAACTACTTTCTTCATCCTAAATTCTCTTCTCACCCTATAGGTATATTTTTATAATTGTAAGTTTACTTAGTTCACCCATTTACGGTACCCAAAATACCATTTTTCAATGGTACAAGGGTTTAACTCGAATTCTTTTTCTATTTGGCCTCCTCCAAGTGTCGAATTCTTTTTCCATTAGCATAAAATGAGAACGATTGAAGATGATGAATGTTAAGAAATAAAACGTTAAGGTTTAACGATGAATGAAGAAATTAAGATTGAAATTTAAGTACATATTTGTAGGGTGTCATAAGAAAAACATATTGTCCTTTATTGTAATTTTATATTAGGGTATTTTAGTCTTTCAATAAATCGAAACTTGTAGGGTGAATAAAGTAGTTAGTAGGGTGGCAATAGCCTCACCCTTAGTTTTTTGTCCACTCAATCTAACGTTTTTACATACTTTTCCCCTAGGCCCTTTAGTTTCAAATGCTCAGTTTGCATATTTGATATTCAACTTTAGAAGTTGAGGCTTGACACCACCGTTAGTTGAATTTCATTTCCTCCAAGAACTAAATATTTATATATATATATATATATATATATTGCGAGAAGCACAAAATTATGCCTCCAGAAATGACTATTAACATGTAAAGTGATTATTTTGGTGGAAACCAAAAAGAGTCTAATTGCCTTTGCCCTAGTAAACAACTGGTTGATTATTCTATTTAATAGCTCAAGCTCTCATGAAATCAAACAAAGCTAAACCAACTAGCAAGAGACTATAATTCTCAGTAATCAAATGGAATTAAAGAAAACGCCCTATCTTTCAGATGATACAATTTAATAACCAAAACCTAGAAAAAATTGAAATTGAGAGCAACCAAACAGAGGAGAAATTCTCTATCTCCATCAATTCCATGATGAGCCTGTCTATTATAACCCAACCTCTGCTTCTTTGGTGGTGTGGGCTCTCGACAGAGAAAGATGAATCGGAGATGATGTCTTCAGACTCAGATTGTTGTAGACATGGAGAGAAGGGTTCAGGGGAGAGAGAGAGAGAGAGAGAGATAAAAAATAGAGAAAATGAAAAGATGAAATGCCCATGAAATAGCCTACGTGGCAATAAAGTTACACCGTTATAGATAGAGGGTATGAACCGTTATAGACAGAGATCGAGTATGAAAATTATGTCGAGTTTAAAAGTTGATATACTAGTATGATATTTTTTAAATGTAACATACCAAAATGATAAATGAACTTTATTTAGGGTACTGTTTGTAAAATTTTCTCTTATATACATGAAAAATTTTACAGCACATACATGTATATCATATACAAATTTATAGATGTGACAACAATTTGTTGTCATTGTAGCAACATTTTTTGTGTAATCTTAGTTTTTTATTAGAAGTAATTACAACCTTATTACAAGTTTGTGAACAAATTTATTTTCAATGTTGTAACTTGGTTCAATATATTATATGTAAATAGTGTAAATAAATTTGTTGTCAATATAGTAAATTTGGTTCGAGTTATTGTAAAATGAGTGTATGATAAACATTTTAACCATAGACAACCCCATATATGAGGAGGTTCTAGAGATGACCTCCTTAAACTTGAAATTTAAAGGATGCTCATATTTTTAGTTTTAATAATATAAATCACTCATTCTCTATTTACATATACACATGAATCTAACAAAAAATTAGCCAAATCGATCAGAAAACGTTTAATCACATTTGATTAGCACCATTGTTCTAATCAGACTACATTTGTTTGTTCATTCTCAATGACCAAATAATTATGAATTTGATTATTTTTTATAGACACAATTTTTGCAGTAAAATTTAAAGAATCAATGGTTGAAATCGTTGAATTAAGTCATATACTAATAAAAAATAATAAAAATCCTTAAATTTTAGATTTAAGGAGGTCCTCTATACACTCTCACACACACACACATATATATGTATGTAACGTACCAAAGGGAAATGACCAAATGAGTTAGGGTTCACCCTCTAAGGTTTAGGGTAGGTTTACGTCCCTTTAGAGATTAGGAAACTCTAAAGCCCTAATGACAGTCATTCTCCTCCTTTCAAAAAAAAAAAAAAAAAAAAAAATTACAGTCTTTCTCCCTAAAGCCTTGCTTCTGAGGAGTACTTAGCTAAAACTGTACGTTTTGAGACAAAAGTTCAGATAATTATCTATATGAGGAGTTTTAGTTATAACTGAAACGCTGACAAAATTTAGGCAAAACAAAAGTTCTATGAGTTCTGGGGTTCATGAATTAACGATGTAAGTAAAAAGTTGACATATAAGATGTTCAATTAATCCTCACTCACATACGTTAGAAATATTTATTTGGAATAACACAAAATGTTGTTCACTATAGTTTCACGCATGTCCTATAGAATACATGATCCAGGTAGTTAGCTTTTCGATTAATGCCCAATATTTCTAATTCTGGACACCCGAATTAGTGACTTGTTTATCGATCGATTAATTGCATGCAATACTACTCAGATCAGAAATCCCACATCTGAGGATGGATTTGGAAGTCCCAAATGTAGTCTTGATCATCATGATGTAGTTCTTCATCGCTTGTGGATCCATTGACAATTCTTTTCAGCTTCTCAGTTATTCTTGCTGCCCCAAAATCAAGCATCGACTTGCCCAGCTACATACATAAGATAATGCAATGAATTTAAGCCACATTTTAACTAGTGCCAGCAATTAATCAGGAGTAAGTTGTAAGGTTTTCCGAGTAAGCTAGAAATAGATCGATCGAATTGTATATACATAGCGAGAGCATATGATGGGGAGTAAAGGACTTAGCTCGACACGTACCTCTGCACGGACTAGGTGAAGTATAGAGTCTCCGGAAGTTGAAAAGCTAGCATGTACTACATCTGCTTGTTCTTGGTCAAGTATGCGAATGATATCGTAGAAGATGAACTGATTGTGTAGGCCAGTACTCAAAACAACCTCAAGGGTGGAACCATTCTCATGGATTTGAATTTGCGGCGATTTTGTGGGGGCAGCTGATCTGGTCTCAAAGGTGCTGCTGCATAATTCATATGATCTTTTCCTACCAAACTTTAGGTTGTCCCTTTTCTGCTTGGATTTCTGCAGATTCGACTCCAGGGTTTTGATGTAGTTAATTGCCTCATCTATTTGTTCAGGCAGACTCAGAGGTTCCTGCATTAATTAGTTTCCAGTAGTTGATCGGATTAATCACATGAAAATGAAATTCAAAAGTCAGTTGAATGCAAGCAAAATATGGAGACGGAGATTACCTTGGAATTTTGGTTTGGGAGGAGAGAGTTGAGGTGGGAGTAGAGGATTTTCATGTGGTTTCTCCTGTTCTTCTCAATAACCCTCCGTTCTACTTTGGTTCCTGATGTTGTTGCTCGAGTATTATCCATTACTTGTTTGACGTCGGGCTGCAAATTAAGCACCAAAATTCCCATGAACGAAGAGACTAGCAAGCAGATAGGGTTTTAAAATGTTGTAGCTGTATGTGTTGGTTGCGGTCAGTTCGATGGATCTATATATATATACTCTTGAAAAAGTGCAAGCAGAGGAGCTAGTGCATTGTGATGGATGACTTACCAGTAGGGGCAAGGGTTGAATTTTCTTAATGATGATGATGATGATGATGATGGAGCACAAGCCTGTAGTGATTAATGGATGAGCTACGCTATATGAGATCGTCATCTAGGACACATCATCAGCAATAAAGAGCGACAGAGAGAAGCCGTCAAGTTGGAATTTTCACTTGCAAAAGTAGACATAAAGCGAGACACGTGTGGATTATATGAACTTCCAGGAAAGGACTTGTTTTGCTGCATGCTTAACTGCTTTTGGGGCATAATGCATTAGGCCTCACATGCAGTTCATAGTTTCATACTTCATACGCGGTTTTTTGTACTCTTATTACATTTCTAAAAGAAACCACGGCGCATATCTCAGTAAACACAATGACCTCTCCTCAAGCTTTGACTGAAATGGACATTACTCAAACGTCCTGACCTAATTCTGCCAATCTTAACCTATACCAAGAAAGTCAAACGTTTCCCATAAAACAATCTGTTTCTGTCCCAAAAAAAAAAAAAAAAAAATGAAAACAAACAAACTGTAATGAGAAAGTGGCCCAAAAGGCTGCAACCGAAAGATTATCGTCTTGGTCGATACTCTCAACACAATAATCAAGTCTCGAAGTAAAAGTTGATATTCAACGAGCATAAGCAATCACTAAATACGATAAAACTAACTCGTCAAAGAAAACGAGATGGGAATATGTTAACTCATAGCCACAGATCAATCGAGTTGGAGAATATGTGAGCAGTTCTCTAGAATTTCGCTTCCATATCTTATTATTATTTAAAGTATAAGAAATCCTTTTACTCACATTTTCTATATGCAAAAATATGCACTTAGAAAATTTAGTTGTCAACTAGCAATTCAGGGTAAAATTAAAACATTGGAGTCTGACAAATATGATAGAATGGTGAGTTTGATTTATTAATGAAAAAAATAAAATAAAAGACAACGACATTTAATCATAAAATATCAACATAATATGAGTAATTGGCAGATAAAGAACACCAAATATTTTGCGGCAACAAATTGAAGCACGTGCTTTATATGGAAGCAGCAGCATTGATTGATTGATAAGGCTAATTTTAACTTATGGTGCACGATATATGATCATGAATCTTCCTTTGTCTGTGTCTTGACTCTTGAGTGTGTGGTGATATGTGTATTGGATGCGGAGCCTAGTTAGGGGTTAAGCCTCACAAGAACAGGAACAGTGTGAACTACTGTGTATATTTCGGCGGGTTCTCATTGCCATTGGTATAGACTTTGACTTTCAAGTCTTTCCATTAACGACCCTGACCTGCCCACTTACTGTACATAGTCTAGACAAATATAGACGAGTCAACCACAATTGTTGATCTTCTTCTCATAAAAAAAATAAATAAAACCCACCATTAGTGATCCATGTGGTTGTTACGGGAAGTAGGTAGGAATACCATAAATATCGTCAAGTGCAAAAACATATATTACATATTATGTACACTAGAATTTTATTTATTAATAAAGTTATAAGTCTGAATCTCTTTAATAAAGTGGGTAGTTAACAAAATCCATATACTACTAATATGACAACGCTTTTTTTTTATGTTCTTTGTTTTTTTTTTTTTTTTATAATTAAAATAAGGGATGAGGCAATATTAGTTCATCAGAAATAGACAATTTAGGGAGCAAGTCTCACCCTCAAACCCGAAGGTGAAGGGTCTACCACACTCTGGGAGCCCACCACTCGATGTTCTTTGTTGAAATTAGTTAAAATCTCGTCTTATATCAGTTTAACATATATTACGTGTACCATAATTTCATCTATCAATAAAGTCAATAATTACAACTTACAAGTCTCTTTAATACAGTGCGTAACTAACTAAGTTCATATACCACACTAATATGACTCGCTTCTTTCTTTTCGATGTTTTTTTATTGAAATTGATTAAAATCTCATCCTATATCAGTCCAACATATATTACGTACTCTAGAATTTCATCTATTAATAAAATCAATGGTTAAACTTATAAATCTCTTTAATAAAGTGGCTAACTAACAAAATTCATATACCACTAATAAATAGTCTCACCAGTGGAATGCAATTAATATAAGTTATATTAACAGTGAATCGATCAAAATTCAATTCATTGATAGATCTAATTAAATATAACATGAAAGTCTTAGATTTTTTTTTTCCGGAGATAAACTATCTTTTTGCACATCTCTCCACCATGTTAATGAAATTAGGAGGTGAAGGTACCATTGTGGTCTCTAACCAAGTAGCATCCGAAGATAAATTCAGTTAGAGCTTCTATTTCAGCAATGAGATCAGACTTTATGGTCTAAAAGAAGAGTTGGAACGTCTAAGTCACAATGACTATAATTACAAATTCTTAAAGGTCAAGTAATTCTCTCCATATTTCCTTGAAAAATTCTCTTGGTCATAATTGGCACCACATGGCCTGCTCTCACATTCAGTTTTGGTCGACTGATCTTGTGTGTGTAGTTCAGTAATGAGTTTTTCTATTGAAACCTCCAAATTTACTCACTTGACCTCTATGCTTTTTACACCTCTTATCAAATTTTCAAATACTAAATTTACTCACTAAACCTCACTAAACTTCCTCAAATAACCTCACTCATATAATTTGCAAACAAATTATTATCTTTAAAATAAAAAATTTAGTTATTTCAATGATTTAATCACTCTATAAATCTTAACTAAATATACATTTCTTAATCAAACTTGAGTTTCAAAAATTAATGTCTAATCAATGAGAAAATGCCATGAACTATTATGCTTTTTTTTTTTTAATTTCTATTTTAGCTGTGCAAAAAAAAAATCATTTGTTTTTATTCTAAAAAAAAATATCATTCGTTTTTTAATGTTTATTGTTTGTTTCTGTATTTTTTGTACCACAAGATTAATTATTTAATTTTTTTTTTGTGCAGATATAATGGATTGACTTAGATTTAGGTCATAAATCATAAGAGGATTTATTTTGTTTTCCCTCACCAATATGCATTCAACATATATATCATACATTTTTATGTCACATGATCTTAATCATATTTTTAATTCTTATTAAATATATATGAATGCTTTAATGAGTATGTAGTGAAATTGGAAAATGAAAATAGATAAAGAAAATAATAAGGAATACAATCTAATATTATGGAATTGGAATGTCTACATAAAATAAATATAATATTTTTTTGGTATAATTATTGTCCTTAATAGTCATTTTATAGTAGATTATATATGTCATTTAATAATTCATAATAGAGTGAGGTCAAGTGAGCTGATTTGGAGGTCCTAATAGAAACTCTCTTCAGTAATTTATATTGGGTATGATTATCAATAGGGGGAGTGCAATCCACACTCTCTAATGTGTAATCTACACTTCATCTTTTTTTTTAGGTCAAAATTCTCGTATAAAGACAAAAAATTTAAGTTAGTAAAAACAAAATTTAAGTTGCTAAAAATAGAAACATGCAGTGTGACTTTTCACAAAAAAAAAATGTAGTGTGAATTGTAAAATGTAAAGCGTAGATTTCACTCCTTATTAATAGACCTAATTACATTCTTCAAGAAGGTGAAAGACCAAATTTCACTCCAATAAGACGATCGAGCATTATTATTAAGTGAGGCTGACAAGGCCAATTAGCGTTGTATTATTACCCGGTAACACACCCACCATCTGCACCTTTGACCTTTGTGATATGAGTATATTGGTAGAGCTAGGGCTGGGTTTGTTAGATCAAAAGTGGACTCATCACAAGTTATCCTAGAGTAACTAGGAAACCATCAAATACATTAAAACGAATACAACATGAATTTGGAAAAGAATCAACCTAGATATCTAATGTGATAGTGTATTTAACATTGGATTAGGAATCCATTATTTGGACTACAAGAAAGTCCCTAACTGTGATGCATTAGGAATCTAACATACAAGTCTTGTTCTTCAAGGAAAATCTTTATGGGAGGATTCCTAGGACTTGAACTTGTATAAATAAGAGGTTAAGGTCCCTGTTATCACCACCGTTCTACAAGCATTGTGTTCTGCCCATTCAGAAGCTACAGTTGGTGAATAGCAGAAGACTTCAACCTCGTCTGCATCTTTTGTTTCTGCAGCTGCTGCGATGGCTTCAACTTTGGACGTCAATGGTATGTGATTTGGTCTTCTGATAGCAAGAGTTGAACATATAATTGTGTGAGCTTGTTTGTAAATTAGTTTTACAATTGGTATCAGAGCTTAGGCTCACAAAAATTGTTCTTCAGTTTATTTCAATGAGAAATCGTTTTAAGATTTTCAAACAAAAAAAAAAAATTTCTTTGCAATAAAACGGCCACGTTTTGGCCATCTTCAGAAAACCCTTGTGGCCCAAGAGGCAACATATGTTGATCCGAACCCAGACCCGATCCAAAAACCTGCTTCAGAAACCAAAGAAAGTGACCGTTTTAATAACGGTCACATTGAGCAGGGATTGGTTATGGGTATTCAGAATCGGAGACGCACAAGATGAACTCATCTTATAGGGATTCAAGACCCCTATATTGCTCGATTAAGATACCAATTCAATAAGGATCTTTTGCTGTCTTCTATTTTTGAATTCATGCTTCCGCGAAAGTTTTTGCAGCAAAATTGAGAAATTTGCAAAGGTTGGTTTTTATAGAAAAATTTAGTTTCGATTCATTTTGATTTTGTTGTTTGATGAGCACAAGAACCCTAGAAGCATTCCCAACGTGCGCATAGGCTAGAGTAGATGGTGACCGGATGAAATTTAAATTTCTTGGATGCTTCTGTGCCTTGTGAAATTGGTTTTGTGTTTGCATATCTGTGTTACTTCTACTTGTGAACTGATATGCATGGTTGAGATGAATTTTTTGAGTTTTGTATATGTGTTTTGGTATAACAATGTATGCAGAAATCTCCCAAAATTCCTTGGCATTGTTAAAATTTAACAGGTACAAAGAGCTTAGTTTCTTATAAAGATCATTGATCCGGATAGAAAACAAGTTTACAAGCTCGTTTTGGTTTGTGTTTTCTGTAGGTTTGAATGAACATATTGCACAAAGCATTCTTCATTAAATCTTGCAGAAAACCTTAAGTTAACAAACCAGAAAATTGTATCTTGTATTTTAAAATTATGCATATAATTTTGCTTCCAAAGAAGTAGTACAATATGATTTTAGAATGCAGATAGCAATATGCATATATTTTCTTTTCAAATATGGATACTTAGAATTCAAATTTCTGTCTAAAGATGTGATTTGTGTTCTTCGAATAACTTGAACTGAATAAATGTGGCATATTGATTTGGAACCTTCAGGATATCATGTCTTCTGCTCAAAAGTGATGCATGCTATTAATTTTGGTTAAAGGGCTATTGATGTGTGACATTGCTTGTGTTTTGTTTTTGTTTTCTGTTTTGCATTGTTTTGTTTTTGATATTGCTTGAAGTTACAGAAAACATAAAACTTAAAATTTTTAAAAACTTTACAGATGGAAAACTCACAAAACTTTCTTTTGTCTTATGCTCTTTAGGAATCCCTACTGTGACTTTGAACACCATTCAGCTCCTAACTGGGTATAACTACAAAAAGTGGAGAAACCAAGTAGAATTTTAACTAGCCATGAACCAGAACATGGACCTTTGCTTAACTGAGGATGAACCTGAGAAGCTTACTAGTGAAAGTTCAGATGAAGAGAAGAAATATTTTAAAGGGTGGCAGAAGGCTAATAAGATGGCAAATAATGTTATTAGGACTACCATGTCAGACACAGTTAGTGGTAGCATAGAGGAACCTGATCTAGCCATGGATTTTTTGTATGCCATTCATGATATGTACCGGGAAAGTGATAAAGCTGAGGCAGCTAGGCTACCAAAGGATTTTAATGACCTTAAGTACACTGGGACAGGAAAAGTGAGAGAGCATATCATGAAGCTTATTGAGATTAATGCTCAGTTAAGGGACCTCAACATGGGGGTCACTGATGATTATGTAGTGCATACTGCGCTGCATTCCCTGCCTAATAGCTTTAGCCAGCTCAGAAGGAAAAATGGAGTCTTAAGGAGTTGATTTCCATTTGTGTAGATGAGGAAGACAGGATTAGGAAGGAAAAAGAGCCGAGCACCTCAGTGAACCTTGTTGAGAAGCCTAAGAAGAAATACCAGAACCAGTCTAAGCTCAAGCCTACCAAAATCATCTACAAAGGATCTACCTCAGGAGTAGCTAAAGCCAACAAACCATTTAGGTTCAAGTGCTATTTCTATAAGAAAGTAGGGCACATGAAGAAAGACTGCACAGGTTTTAAAAATTGGTTGATCAAAAAGGGTAATTTTTCTAACTCACTGTTTTCTTTAGAAATTAATTTAGTTAATGTTGAACCAAAAACTTGGTGGATTGATTCAGGAAGCCCCTTACATATTACTAATTCTTTGCAGGGATTCATAAGGAAGAGAGTCCCAAGAAGTGATGAAGTGAACCTGTGTGTAGGCAATGGCATGAGAGTGGCAGTCAAAGCTATTGGAACCTTAAAATTAGATCTTGGTTTAGGAAAGTTGTTAGTTTTGGATAATGTTTATTATGTACCTTCCATGAGAAGGAATTTAGTTTCAGTTTCTCTTTTGGTTAAATTTGGATGTAGACTTCTTATTGACAATAATGGAATTATTATTTCTAAAGATTCAGTTCAAATTGGTTCTGGTGTTATATTGAATGATTACCTACAGTTAAATTGTTCACATAGTCAACAAGAAATTTCTCTCGTTGAAAATAATAACACATCGAGTAACACTTTAACTGGTGTTAAGAGAACTAAATGCAATGAAAAGTCTACATATTTGTGGCATAGAAGACTTGGCCATATATCAAAAGAGAGATTGAAAATTTTGGTTAAAAACAATACCTTAAATGAACTTGACTTTTCTAATTTACAAGACTGTGTTGAATGTTTTAAGGGAAAAATAACTAACTTAAGGAAAAAGACTGCATACAGAAGCCAGGCACTTTTAGAGCTCATACATACTGACATTTGTCGTCCATTTAGAACTCAAACAATATGTGGAAATGTGTATTTCATAACCTTCATTGATGACTTTTCTAGATATTGTTATGTTTATCTACTTTCAGAAAAATCTCAAGCACTTAAAGCCTTTCAAATATTTAAGGCTGAAGTAGAAAAACAACTAGAAAAGAAAATCAAAACTGTTAGATCATATAGAGGTGGTGAATTTTATGGAAAATACACAGAGAGTGGACAACAAAAAGGTCCTTTTGCCTTGTTTCTGCAAGAACAAGGCATTAAGGCTCAATATACCACACCATATAATCCTCAGCAAAATGGTGTGGCTGAGAGAAAGAATAGGACACTTTTGAATATGGTCAGGAGCATGATGTGCACAACAGGCCTACCTAGGTTTTTATGGGGTGAAGCCTTAAGGACTGCTAACTATGTTTGCAATAGAACACCTAGTAAAGCTATAGAGAAAACTACTTTTGAGTTGTGGTGTGGCAGAAAGCCTAGCCTCCACCATTGTCATGTGTGGGGATGCCCTGCAGAAGCTAGGATTTACAATCCAAACATTAACAAGCTTGATCCTAAAACTGTAAGTTGCTATTTTATAGGTTATCCTGAAAAATCTAAAGGCTATAAAGTTTATGTAGCTCAACACTCACTAAGAATTTTTGAAACACATCAAGTAAAATTATTGGATGAAAAAATTCACAATACAAGTCTTGAAGATTTATCTTCCGAATTTGAAGAAATTGTGGAAAATGAGCATACTGAAAGTATATTGCCTATATTTCATGATACACAAGCAGCCATTAGTGTTCCAGAAACTCAAAATGCACAAGATCACCTTGTTGATCAAGAAATGCATTTTGCAGATAATCAAGCTAACCCTGAAGCCTTACCTGATCAACCACAGCCTGTAGAACTTCAACATTAGCCTGCAGAACGACAACAAAATCAAAATCCCCAATTAAGAAGGTCTCATAGAGCAAGGAAACCAACTTATGGGGGGGGGAAGATTCTGACTACATTGTTTGGGAAGATTCTGACTACATTGTTTATTTACAAGAACATGAAGTTGAAATTGATCTTGCAGATGACAATGATCCAGTTACTTTCAATCAAGCTATTGAAAGCAGTCAATCAAGTGAGTGGAAACAAGCTATGGAAGCTGAAATTGAGTGCATGAACCACAATGCAGTTTAGGATTTAGTGAAACCTAACCCCAAACAAAAGGCTATAGGCTGCAAATGGGTGTTTAAAACCAAGAGAGATGCAAATGGGAATATTGAGAGACATAAAGCTAGGTTAGTTGCCAAGGGTTTCACACAGAAAGAGGGTATTGATTTTACTGAAACTTTTTCCCCAGTTTCAACCAAAGACTCTTTTAGGGTCATTATGGCACTTGTAGCTCAATTTAACATGGAGCTACACCAGATGGATGTTAAGACAGCCTTCTTGAATGGAGAACTCGATGAAGTTATTTACATGAAGCAACCTGAAGGGTTTATAGAACTAGAAACAGAAGATTTAGTCTGCAAGTTAAGAAAATCCATTTATGGTTTAAAAAAGGCCTCTAGACAGTGGTATGAAAAGTTTGACTCTGTAATTTCTTCTTTTGGATTCACTGAGAATTTAGTGGATGAGTGTGTTTATCTCAAAACATCTGCAACCAATTTATATTTCTGGTACTTTATGTTGATGACATTTTGTTGGCCAGTAGCAACTTAAAGCTACTCCAAGAAACCAAAGCTTTTCTGTCAAAGAATTTTGACATGAAGGATTTAGGTGAGGCATCATATGTACTAGGAATAGAAATCATAAAAGACAGGGCACAAGGCTTGCTAGGTTTATCCCAGCAAAACTATATTGCTAAAATTCTGAAAAGATTTGGCATGGAGACTTGTGCATCAGGGGAGGTTCCAATGTCTAAGGTAGATAAGCTCAGTAAGAAACAAAGCCCAAAGAATGAACCAGAAAAGGTGGATATGGAGTCCAAGCCTTATGCAAGGCTTGTTGGCAGCCCTAATGTATGCTCAGGTCTGCACTAGACCTGATTTATCTTTTGCAGTTGGCATTCTTTCTAGATTTCAGTCTAATCCAGGTCATGAACACTGGGTAGCTGGAAAGAAAGTACTCAGGTACTTGCAGAGGACTAAGAACCACATGCTTGTGTAGAGACAAGTGGAAAAATTGGAGCTTGTAGGATATACAGACTCAGATTTTGCAGGGAATTATCCTGATTCCAAGAAATCGACTTGTGGATATGTTTTTATGCTTGCAGGAGGGGCTGTTGCTTGGAAAACTATGAAACAAATCTTAGTGACAAAATCTACAATGCAGGCAGAATTTATTGCAGTATATGAAGAAATGTGTGAAGGGCTATGGATTAGAAATTTTCTGATGCAAACTAGAATTTTAAGTAATATAGTTTCTGATGCTCTTGTAATTCATTGTGACAATGAGGCAGCTGTGTTTTTCAGTAAAAACAGTATAAGGTCAAATAACTCAAAGCATATTGACCTCAAGTATTACAGTGTGAGAGAGAGTCAAGCATGGAGAAATTTTAGTATTGAGTATAAGCATAGACTCTCAGCTTGCAGATCCCTTCACCAAGGCATTGTCAATTGCAGTCTTCAAGAAGCATATTGAGAACATTGGTGTTTTGCCTAGTTTAGAACCTTGAGTTCAGTGGGAGCCTAATTTAGTTAAGAGCAAATTTTTATGAGTTTTGTATTTTCTGAGTTCTTGTAAGTTTTTGGTAGTTGTGATTTTCAGTTTATTCATCATCACAACTTTATGTATTATTGAATTGTGATTATCAATAAAATTCTCGAGGTATTTCATTCAAGTTGTGTTACTGCAATTTTATTAAAATTCTGTGCGACTTTTATTTTGTGTTCTTGATTTACTTAAATGTCAGATGGTCTTGTAATTTCATTGAACATGTTCCTTCAGTTTAAAGTACAAGCATTAAGACCATCAGTGTTTTTCAGTTTTGCTTGAGTTTCTTTATGAAACATTCAGTTGGACCATTTAAGTATATGATCTTCTGGTAATACACAATGTTCATATACTGCATCATTTTGTTTTAAATAGCATATGTGGAATGCAGGAGTTTGTGTTAGTGGTCTGGAAGTGCTGCATTTTTGTTAAAGTGTATGCTTTTCCTTGCTCTGCGTAAGCTACTATGTCTTGACCATGCTGAATGGATTTTGAGACTTTTCCTCATTCTGGTGCACACTTCAGTTGGTTGTAAATGAGTTGATGTTATTCAGTTTGGTTGTCCTTGATAACCAGTGATAGTCCAAGTGGGAGATTGTTAGATCAAAAGTGGACTCATCACAAGTTATCCTAGAGTAACTAGGAAACCATCAAATACATTAAAACGAATACAGCATGGATTTGGAAAAGAATCAACCTAGATATCTAATGTGATAGTGTATTTAACATTGGATTAGGAATCCATTATTTGGACTACAAGAAAGTCCCTAACTGTAATGCATTAGGAATCTAAGATACAAGTCGATCTTGTTCTTCAAGGGAAAATCTTTATGGGAGGATTCCTAGGACTTGAACTTGTATAAATAAGAGGTTAAGGTCCCTTTATCACCACCGTTCTACAAGCATTGTGTTCTGCCCATTCAGAAGCTACAGTTGCTGAATAGCAGAAGACTTCAACCTTGTCTTCATCTTTTGTTTCTGCAGCTGCTGCGATGGCTTCAACTTTGGACGTCAATGGTATGTGATTTGGTCTTCTGATAGCAAGAGTTGAACATATAATTGTGTGAGCTTGTTTGTAAATTAGTTTTACAGGGTTCAAGTTGGTTTCCTAGCCGTCATAGCCGAAATGAACACCAAATCGATAAAACAAATCAAGATCAGGTTGGTTTGATGATTTTCAGCCTCTTGAACCAAGCAAAACCCTACCCGACAAAAATCTGTTCAGTTTCTCAGTTCTTCATTTGTGTTTGAAATCTGAGTTGATTTAACAATGTTGTTAGATTCCTTGCTGAAAAATATATGTACGTCAAATACAAATTTGTGCAGTAGATCTAGAGAAACCTTCGACCAATAGCGATGAAGAAGTCGAGAAGATCGGTTCACACCTCTAGAAGACTAGAACAGTAACTAACCAGAAGAAGAGAAAAGGAAAAGAAAATGAAGAGGGCAAGGAAAGAAAAGGAAGAAGATTGGTTTGTGGTTGAGATGAGATGACATAAACATAGAGAGAGTTGAGAAAGGTGAATGATGTAAGCAACTGAGAAAGAGAGATGTCGAAATATGTGAGTGGGTAAAGGCAGATTATGGTTTTATACTTTTGTTAGTGGTAATGTGTGGGCAAGTCTACTGCAACTTGAGTAGAAAATAAGAATTCGATGTGTTTAGAATGCTTCAATTCAATATTATTCATCTCCAAAGTAGGAGGGCTATAAAGAGATACAAGAGTAATCCTAATAGGAAAATATCTCCTATAACTATACAGAAAACGTAATCTATGCCTACAAGGAAAGTAAATATTTACAGAATATTCTACACTCCCCCTCAAGTTGGTGCATAGATGTCGATCATGCCCAACTTGCTAATTGAATTGTCAAACACTTTCCTTGACACTCTTTTCGTAAGAACATCTGCTAATTGATCTTCTGTATACACAAAAGGGAAACGGATAATCTTCCTGTCCAGGTTCTCCTTAATGAAATGTCGATCTACTTCCACGTGCTTAGTCCGGTCATGCTGAACAGGATTACGAGCAATTTTAATAGCAGACGTGCTATCACAATGCAAGTCCATAGGTTTCTGGAGTTTAAAACCCAAATCTTTCAACACATTACGAATCCACAACATCTCACAAACTCCATGTGCCATACCTCGAAACTCAGCTTCAGCACTTGACCTAGCAACAACCTTTTGTTTCTTACTGCTCCAAGTGACAAGGTTTCCTGCAACAAATGTAAAATACCCAGATGTGGACTGTCTATCCGTCTTATCACAAGCCCAGTCTGCATCCGTGTACCCCACAACTTCGAACTCATCCTTTTTTTCAAACAACAAACCTCTTCCAGGTGCCATCTTAAGATATCACAAAATACGATATACTGCATCCATATGCTCTTCACTGGGACAATGCATAAATTGACTAACCACACTCACAGCATAAGTAATATCAGGCCTAGTATGAGAAAGATAAATAAGCCTCCCTATTAGACATTGATACCTTCCTTTATCAGTTGGAACCTGATCCGGATAGATGATGCACTCTGAGCAAGCGCATAATTTAACCCTGAAATGTCATCGTTAGTATATAGTAAATAGGGATCGTTCTATTCCGGGGATTGAGGGTACACCTGTAATTGCAAAAACAAATTAATAAAAGTAAAAAGTATTATTTACAAAAATAAAACAAAGAATAAAAATATATACAAATGAACACAAAAGGGGGTTTTAGGATTATTAAATTAAAAACTAAAATCAATAAAATAAAGAAAATGTAAAAACATATATACACGGGTGGAATGAGAGAACAAAGATCAAAACCGAAACTATGATCAAATTCGATTAAACCCTAATATTGTTCATCTAAGTCATGAGAAAGGAGTTGATCATGTGAAATATTCGAAAGCAAATAATTTCCCATTTTTTACTTTTCAATGCTAATTAACCTAAGTGAAAGCACAAAGATTAATCCTATCAAACATGTAATCAAGCCCTAGAAAGCTAGTCAATCATGACATGTTTAACGCATGAAACACATAGAAAGGCTATCAACTCAAGTGTGCAACTTAGTATGAAAAAGTCCACCTAATTGCAATCCTCCTTAATTAAATTCGGTTTTTGTCCAAAACCTTTACTACTTCGATTCAAGTTACACAAAACAAAAAGTTGATTTCATGTTCTTAAATCTAGCACCATTCATATCAAAACCCTAAGTGTTTCGAACCACATAAAATTAAAATACAAAGATATCTATAAAGCAAATTTAATTAAACAAACTCACATAAGCAACTCTCGAATTACAATATAAGAGTCGAAATTCTCATTTAATCATAAAAATTCCAGAAATAATAATTTTGTTCAATCATGAATGTCAACTAAAACAAAACCAACGAAATTCAAAGCAAAGGTTACAAAGTAGAGGTCGAATTACACCGAGGATGGAAGATGAGGATGGGTGATTGAAGTTGCGATCCTTGAAGCTTGAAAGCAAGTCTTCAATGGTGGATGGTGGAGGAAAAGGCCACGGCTCCTTCTTCTTTTGCTTCGGCCTTGCTTGAATCCCGTGGCTTGCTTTAGAGGATAGAGAGAATTTTTCTAATGTTTATTTTCTAATGGAGAGAGGTGTGTTGTGGTGTGAGGTGTTGGTGGTGTGAGGTGTGTTTAAATGTCTAGCATAGGGGAGTTTATATAGGGGAATGGCCACGCTTTGCCACACAGCTTCGAACAATCACGTAGTGCCACGTCAGCTCTGTGTGTCATCTAACCAATCAAAAAGCTCCAAAATCAATCCCTAATATATTGTTGCTGATTTTCCCAAGATTATTTCTGATTTTTCTCTTAATTTTTGGCCAAATATCTAGGCATGAACCTAGACAATGTATCTGGATGCATTTTGGACCTTTCTTCCCTTAAATCTCTCCATGGCTTTATCCTTAGCATCCTCCCCTTGATTTTCTCTTGATTTTCACATTAAAATTGCAGATTTTATTCTCTAATTCTAGCCAACATATCTTGAGGGAATTAAGGAACGAATCTGGACTTGTTTTGAACCTTTTCTTCCTTGAAATTCTCCCTTGATATTCTCCACGTAATCTCCTTGATTTCCCATGCAAAAATCAGATTTAATCTCCCAAAATATCTCTCACGTCATCATGTGGTCTCCTAATGCCTTCAAGTTTCCTAGCCTCATCAGGATTCCTGCGTTGACTGGGATTCCTAGTTGGACCAGGAAATCTCCATTTCTTCATTTCAGCTCATTTCTTCTCCATTTATTCCAATGTACCTAGAAAATAAAAATTAAATTAAAATTTATTTATTTAAGGAAATAACTAAGTAAAATATGAGGAAATAATTATTAAAACATAGCATTAAAATGCTCCTATCAATAGATGGCGAGGTTATGGTTCATCTCGATCGGTGTCTTAATAGGATTACAATCAAGCATCCCGGTCTCAGCTAATAAGTCAAGTACATACTTACGTTGGGATAAAGAAATCCCCTTCTTAGACCTTGCAACTTCAATTCCAAGAAAGTACTTCAACTGCCCAACATCCTTCATCTCAAACTCCTTAGAAAGATATTTTTGTAGAGCCTCCATCTCTTTTAGATCATCCCTTGTGACAATCATATCATCTACATATACTATCAGTGCGGTAATTTTACCCCGACTACGCTTGATGAACAAGGTATGATATGAGTTGCTTTGTCTGTACCCGAACATCCTCACAGACTTGGAAAATCTTCCAAACCAAGCTCGAGGAGACTGCTTCAAACCATACAGAGACTTCTTCAACTTACAAACCTTGCCAACATCGCAAGGCATATTTTTGACCCCTGGTGGCATGTCCATATACACTTCTTCCTCCAAATTTCCGTTGAGAAAAGCATTCTTCACATCAAACTGATGTAGAGGCCAATCTTTAGTTGCTGCAAGTGAAATTAAGATTCGAACCGTATTGATCTTTGCTACAGGGGCAAACGTCTCTTCATAATCAATTCCATAGCGTTGGGTATATCCTTTGGCAACTAATCGTGCTTTGTACCTGTCAATGCTTCCATCAGCTTTAATTACAGTAAACACCCATCGACATCCAACAGTCTTCTTTCCTACTGGTATAGTCACAATATCCCAAGTCAAGTTTTTCTGCAGAGCCTCTAGTTCTTCATTCATCGCTCGAGTCCACTTAGGGTCTGCCAAAGCATCCTGTACACTACTAGGAATAGATACAGTGGATAATTGATCAATAACAAGTGCATGTAACCCAGACAACCTATGGTTAGACATGTAATTAGCTATAGGATATTTAGCCTTGGTTTTGATGTCTGGTTCATATTGTTTCTTAAGAATACCCTTGGTAACCCTCTGTGATTTCCTAAGCTCAATATTATCTACCTCAGATGATTCATTCGAAATTAAAGGTACCTGAGGAGGAACATTCGCAGCGAATTCTTCAATTGACGGTGTAGAGAGGGGGAAGAACTCTGATACACTTTGGGAATCCTCATTAATAACTTGGCGTGCTGCATCTGTCCTATTTGATAGATTATGATCTTTTCCACTTTCTTCATCATCCTTTTCTTTTCCACTTGACCCCACGACACAATCTTTTCCTTTTCCAAATTTTTCACCATCTTTTTCTTTTCCACCTTCTCTTCCCACGGCAGCTCCACTCTCTCTTTGGCTGGAGGGCCCCACGGCAACATCACTCTCTTTGGCAGGAGGGCCCCACGACAACATCATTCACTCTTTCTTTTTCGTTTCCTACATCATCCTCTCTTTCTTTTTCTTTTCCTATGGCAGTAGTCTCTGTCTCTCTTTCTTTTTCGTTTCCTATGGCAGCAATCTCTGTTTTGTTTTCAGTTGGAGAATTCCCAACTCCAAATCTTGATTCCAAAGCTTCTAATTCTTCAAATTCTTCAAATGCAAATAAATTTCGAGAATTTCCTTGACAACTTCTCTCCCCCTGAAGGGAAGACGCTGAACCTCCCCCTGAATAATAAGGCTCGGATTCACGAAATGCAACATTAAGAGAGACATGTATAGTGCCAATAAGAGGATCATAACATCGATAACCCTTTTGGAATTCAACATAACCAACAAATATACACTTACGGGCATGGGGATCAAGTTTGCTGCGTTGAGGCTTAGGAATATGAACATAGACAACGCACCCAAACACACGGGGCTCTAGGTTAGGTAACGATGGAAGTGAAAGAAGTTTCTGAAGCTGCTGCTGAGGGTTTTGAAATTCAATCACCCGAGACGGAGTACGATTAATAAGGTAGGCAGCGGACTTCACAGCTTCTCCCCAATATTCACGAGGTACATGCATGCCAAACAAGGAGGCACAGACAACTTCAAGCAACCGCCGATTCTTTCTTTCTGCCAATCCATTCTGCTGAGGAGTATACGAATTCAACTTCTGATGTCGAATTCCATGAGATTGCATAAACTCATGCATAGGGCCATTAACATATTCTCCGCCATTGTCAGATTGGAAAACTCGAATAGTCTGTTGGTATTGTGTAGACACCATCTTGTGAAACTCTTTGAACATGGAATACACATCGCTCTTGTTCTTTAATAATGACACCCAAGTCATACGGGTACAATCATCAATAAAGGTCACATAATATCGAGCTCCAGAAAGAGAAGGGATCTTGGCAGGGCCCCAAACATCAGAATGAATTTTCATAAATGGAATGGGACTTTTATGAAGACTTTTAGCCAGTTCACATATATCACAATGAAAATCTGAATCACTAACAACCGAAAACAAATGAGGTTGCAGTTTCTTAAGATATCTAAACGACAGATGACCCAAACGACGATGCCACAGCCACACTGTTTCCTTAGCATTCTCTACTCCACTGACCTGATTCACTTATCCTAACAGCTGTTGCTCTCCACTGTCTGTCAGATCCAAGTAGTAGAGTTTCCCCCTTCTAACACCATAACCAAGAATTCGCCGAGTCAGAATGTCCTGAAACACACAGAAAGAGGGATAAAAAGTCACAATACATGCTAGTGCTAAAATAATCTGGCCAACAGATAGGAGATTATATGCTAATGAAGGGACAACCAATACAGAGTCAAGAGTTAATGTGTTGGATAGGATAACAGAGCATTCTCAGATAACCGGAGTTGGAGTACCATCAGCAGTAGAGACAATATTTTGAGAGGAGGGTTTCATCTTTTTCAAGAGGCTAGGATTATTAGTCATATGGTCAGATGCACCTGTATCAATTATCCAAGAACTATTCATAGAGACCTTACCCTTCATACCTGACTGTGCTACGTTAGCGGAGGCATTAGATGGTTGCTCTTCCTCTGTAGTAGCCATGATAGCTTTTCCAAGGTTCTTTCGCTGTTTCTTGGTGAAATCCCACCAATCAGGGTAGCCAATTACTTCATAGCACCGTTGCTTGCTATGACCCAAATTTCCAGAGACCGGACATTTTGTATTTACATATGAATTTATTTTACCCGGAGGGCGGCGTGGTGGAGGAGTTGAGAAGCCTGGGGAAGGACTCTGTTTGTGTTCTTGAGCGGTGGTATGATAATGGTCGATGATAGGAGGCGTGTTGTGGAGTGTAGGAGTTGCAGGGTCGTCCATTGAGCAAAAAGTAGAAATCTGTACGTGACAAATAAAGGGTGTAACAGGTCTTGTCTGTGGGTCGATGTGAAGCAGGTCTTGTCGGCTAAAGTTCATTTAAAAATGCAGTAGGTTGTGATGTTAATTAAACAATGGAGTAGGAGGACTTGTCAGCTAGTACTTGAATCAAACAAAGGTACTTTGACCAAACAATGTTATTTTAATCAAACAAAGGTATGCAGCAATAATCTGATTTTTTTCAAGGATTGTTTCGAACTTTGATATTTCGGTATTTGGGAATAGCTTGATTTCAATGGTTTGTGATGTTTTACAGGATTCGGGTTTTGGGTTTCAAAAAAGTACAGTGCAAGTTCAAAGGATTGAACCCGCTCTGATACCAAGTAGAAAATAAGAATTCGATGTGTTTAGAATGCTTCAATTCAATACTATTCATCTCCAAAGTAGGAGGGCTATAAAGAGATACAAGAGTAATCCTAATAGGAAAATATCTCCTATAACTATACAGAAAACGTAATCTATACCTACAAGGAAAGTAAATATTTACAGAATATTCTACAACTTGCACACTGAAAAGTTGCCACCTAATGTAATAAAACTATAGATTTATAGAATATATAGACCCGTATATCGGTTTGTGTAAAACTAAAAGTTAAACACTAGAATCGGAACCAAACTGACAAATGCTCCACGAGAACGCCTGAACTGAAGATAAAAATTAAGAGAAAAACTCAAATGGAACTGTCGGTTCCGGTTTGATTCGGGCCAATTTCTCAATTCCTCAGGTCCAAAGTCCCAACCCTAAGTAGAGTTGTCCCCAAGGGAAGGCGACCAAGTGAATCTCCTTGGCCCTCACTTGACAGAAGGCGACATATTTTTTTTTTTTTTAACAATTTATAATTCTATTATTTGTTAAACATGGAGTAGTGATTATTGAAAATTGAGCCTTATAAAATTTTAGACCTAAGAACTATTTGCTAAGCCCTGGAGTTGCTGCGGGGTTGATTTTTGTGGTAATCGTTTAGCTTGGCTGCGACTACTATAGTGGTTAAGAATGACTACAAAATTCATATACCACTAATAAATAGTCTCAGTAATGGAATGCAATTAATATAAGCTATATTAGCAACGAGTCTATCAAAATTCAATTCATTGACAGATCTAATTAAATATAACATGAAAGTCTTAGAAATTTTTTTTTTTTTTCCGGAGATAAACTATCTTTTTCCACATCTCTCCACCTTGTTAATGAAATTGGGAGGTGAAGATACCATTGCGGTCTCTAACCAAGTGACATCCGAAGATAAATTCAATTAGATCTTCTATTTCAGCAATGAGATAAGACTTTATGGTCTAAAAGAAGAGTTGGAATGTCTAAGTCACAATGACTATAATTACAAATTCTTAAAGGTCAAGTAATTCTCTCCATATTTCCTTGAAGAATTCTCCTGGTCATAATTGGCACCACATGGCCTGTTCTCACATTCAGTTTTGGTAAACTAATCTTGTATGTGTAGTTCAGTAATTTATATTGGGTATAATTATCAATACGGGGAGTGAAATCCACAATCCCTACTGTGTAGTCCACACTCTATCTTTCCTTTTTTTGGTCAAAATTCTCGTATAAAGACAATATTTAAGTTACTGAAAATAGAAACATGCAGAGTGGCTTTTTTTTTTTGAAATAGGGTCAGTACGGCTGCCCTCAAGCCTTGACCATTAATGAAACCACATAATACATGGGGCGGACATGATACCTAAACCCCAGATCACAATAAGCATAAAGAGAACAATTCGAGATCATAACGAGAGTCTCTACAGAAAATTTGTATTCTAACAAGCAGCAATTAGCGAAGAGTGCATCATTGGCTACTCTATTCGCTTTACAAAGGTGGTGACATACCGGAAAGATTTTGCTCACGCGGAGCCATAATTTACTATTACTATCAGCTTTCCCACTATGTTGCCACCGAAAAACAATTTCGGTGACACTAAGTTTCATCCTGCCACTAGGAGGTTGCGACCATTTAGGAACTCGCAGCCTAACTAGGGCAGACCAGGCACACAAAATGTGCAGTCCGGGACAGACCCAATTACATTCTTCAAGAAGGTGAAAGACCAAATTTCACTCCAATAAGACATTCAAGTATTATTATTAAGTGAGGCTGACAAGGCCAATTAGTTGTCACGCCCCGAATTTTGAATAACAAATTCAAATCCGAAACATGAATAATAACCAATGCAAATAACGTCCTGAATTTTTTTTCTTAACCAACGTCTCACAAACCATAATACAAACCTCGTAGCAAACTATCTCTCGAGTCAATTATTACAATACCAACATAGATAAAATGTTATGCTCAGAAGAGTCTATAAAACACAACAAAATAGACCAAGTGCTGGTCTCAACCCTGCTGCCCTACTCAGCTCGCTCTCCTCCCTGATTATCCTAACCTACAAGATCATCCGCTATACCGTTTGAATAGTGTACCAGGATTGCAACAACACAAAACCCGGTAAGCTTTCTGAAAGCTCGTGTGAGTAAATAAGAAATAAACGGTTGATTTATTAAATCACAATTCTTTTAATTCAAGTAAATCAATCCAACAATCCGAACACACACAACAACCCCAACAATTTAATCACCAACCCAACTCACGTGGCACAAAGTACTCACAATGCAATAACCTAGTTACCACCATGACCGTACTCCCACAACAGACTAGAGCTCTATCTGAATCGCTACCTGTCACCTTGGCACATGTGCAAGCATCCGATATTCTTCGGTTAGTACTATAACCGTTGAACTTTGGGCATTTCTGCCTGCAGAACAAAAATACTTCATTTATCACAATGATAACTGTCGAACTTTGGACATTTCTGCCTTCAAAACAAAACTACTATAACCATCGAACTTTGGACATTTCAACCAGCAGAACAAAATATAAACAGAATCCCACCCGATTCACAATATCACGTCTCCACCCAAATCATCCTCACAACAATACCAATTATCATAATATTCATGGCAAATAAATCTTTCATTCAAGTATATAAATGAACTCATAAAAAAACCACATATTTCAATGTCACACCATTCCGTATAAAATCACGTAAATATATATATATATATATATTCGTAATCATCCACTCAGGAATGACCACTAATACCAACTATAGTTCATACGTAGTAAAACCAAGAAATTCATTTTCTTATATACTTTAAATCTCATTTTCTTAAAACCATTTTCTCACACATAACAATTAATTGTGCAATAAGGAAATTCGTTTCGTAAATGAACTATGTGAGATTTACTCATCTCCAATCTCGCTGCGTCTTCTCAACAGCTTAAAATACGGTTCACAATCGTCCTCCAACTCAAACCGTCAATCACCTAACCAAATACGGTAATTAACTTAGCGTACAATTCAAAAACGCACTTATATGAAGATCCAACGGTCGGATCTTCACCCGCGACCACACAAAGTCATCGGGATAGTCCTACGATCATCATATCCGATCTTCACATATCACAAATCAAACGATCGAAATCGGTCGAAATTATAAAATTCATAACTTAATCATACGATCTCCAAAATTCACATGCTATATATCGAAATGATCATATCAACAAGTAGAACATAAAAATGGGCAGAAACTGCCCTTGGGACCCCCGGAGGTTGCCGGAAAAGGCCACCGGGATTAGTGGCAGAGCCGTCACCAGCCACCGCCAATGGAGTCAGGGCCGGGCTGCTCCCCTTCGTTTCATCATTTTGAGCAACTTTCATAACTAGCATGAAGTCAGGCAACGACGGAAAGATATTGAAAATACCTGAAATCAGTCAGTTCGGCAGGAATATTTCCAATTTTCTTACGAGCCTCTGTTCAACGTGAAATCGATCTCTTCTTAGAGGGTGATCAGGAGCTTGAGGCGAGTTCAACGAGTCAAGAAACTCGAGTTTTGGTGGCCGGAGCTAGGAGAAATCTAGATTGGAACCCAAATTGGTCTCTAACCGAAAACATGCTCCCGCCGCCGCTACAGGCTTTGCTGCGGCGCGAGGATGCCATTGGAAACTGCGAAAGGACGAGACAAAGTCGTGGGAGGTGGTTTGGTGGCCGGAGGAGGGAGAACGGAGCCGGAGACTCCTTGCTCTGTTTTCGGCTCGGGCTCGGGCTCGGGAGGGGAGAGAGAGAGAAAAACTGTGCGGTTGCCAAAAAATGGAAACCCTAGCTATTTTTGGAAATTCCCAAAAATAGCTAGGTATATATATCCAAAATGAAAACTTTTCCGAACACAATAACTTTTTCGTACGAACTCTGATTCTTGTGTTCATCATATGCACGAACTTGTATTGACGAGCTCTGCAACTTTCGTGAAGGAAGTTTTCCCAAATTCCATACGTACAAAAAGTCAATTTTAGTGACCCCCCCCTAAATAACGTTTGTTTCGAAATAAATGATGCGGCTGAAATAGCCTCACAATTTAACCCTGCAAAATGTAGTTGTTAGTATAGGATAAGCAGGGATCGTTCAGTCCGGGGATTGTAGGGTACACCTACACAAAAAGGTCAATTAACAAATAAAAGAATAAAATGGGGGGTTTTGAATTTTGGTTCCTAATCTACTTAAAATAAAAACAAAACAAATAAACCTATATACAATGATCGACTTCCCTAACCTAGACCAATACCACTCGAAAATTACTAAATGTAAAAACAGAAAATCCATTTCAACATGCTACAAAAATGTGCCCATCTTTAATGCCTAGATAAGAGCTCAAATGAAAAGCCTCAGCGGATCAATCCATTTATCTGATTCGTTCTAATGTAGGCATGGATCGGAAAAGTCCTTACCAAGCCTAATACTACTAAGTTTTGAAAACACTCAGCGTAATTCTCTTAACTAGTAGTATTATCTAACCCTCGAATCAACTCGCACGTGCAAATTAACCATTACACATAGAATTTAACACGTAATTTCCAGAATCATTTAATCATTAAAGCATGATTTTTACCACCCGTTAGAACTAATTGCTACTTGTTTAACTCAGCGCCTTAACAAATAACAATTGCTCTTGGCAAATAAAGCAAACACACAAGAACTCTCACCGTTATTCTAGCATGTAAACTTATGAACCTAACTCTGAAAATTACCTAAACACATAAAAGGGCACAATATTGTAACATGCATCATAAAAGAATTCTCGAAATTAACTCAATAATAAACTGAAAATCTCAAAAATATTAATAAAAATATTCTGAAAATTTGATGTCTCCAATTACACAACTCACAAATTGAAACACACAAAACCGTAACAAAAATTATAAGTAGAGTCATAGTTACACTTTGAAGCTTTCCTCAGCGGCTTAGCAACAAGGTGATGAACTCGTCTCTGCTATGGTGGTGGAGCGTCCTTGACTCAGCGCCTAAGAGCTTCGTAGATTGATGGATGGATGGTGGTCACGGTCTTGTAGGAGATGGAGGTTTGAGGAGTGAACTGGGCAGTCTTGGAATGGTTTTTGGCTGGGAAGTGATAGGCGGGGAAGTGATCTTGGCTGGGAAGTGATCTTGGTTGGGAAGTGATCTTGGTTGGGAAGTGATGCTAATTCAGTTCTGGACGTTGCCTATTTATAGGGGAGCATTGGTTGGCTTTCCCAGCTGAAACTTCTCCTTTATGGCCTTAACTCCTCTCATAATGGGGCAATTCTTTTAATTTCCAAGCTGAAAACGTCTTTCTCTTATTTATTTTCCAGCTGAAACATCTTTCTCTTTTATTCCTCAACTGAAAACGTCTTTTCTCCTTTATTCCCCAACTGAAAACGTCTTTCTCTTATTTATTTTCCAGCTGAAACGTCTTTCTCTTTTATTCCTCAACTGAAAATGTCTTTTCTCCTTTATTTCCCTTCTTCATTGCTTGGTCAAATATCTTAATACTTTATTTTATGACTCCATCATTGCTGTTTCCAAGAGTTCCACCAGGCAACGTTTCCTACAACAAGCAGGAGAATATCAGAATTTTCTAGAGAAAATAAAGGGAATTAAAATGTTAAAGACCGCAAAAACAGTTGACAGTTAGGAATCCTGATCCAGCTAGGATTTTTCATGAATTTTACTTTTTTCGCCTATTTCACTCCAAACACTCAACAAGACTCTCAAAATGACTTACTGACTCAAAACACTAAACTTAAGGGAGAAACAAGGCTAAAATGGGGCACATATTCAATAATATTGTGACACTTTTTGGTCCTATCAACTACCCCACACTTAGCTTTTGCTAGTCCCTTAGCAAAACAAAAATACAAAACAAAACAAAACAAAACAAAGACTCAACGAAAAGCAAGTAAATGACTCTATTGCTCCTAACTGTTGTCTCAGAGACTCCAAACTCATGGCTTTCACATTAAACACTTAATCAAAATTGCATAGATAATTCCATGGTTAATAAACCTGTGACATTCATATGACTAAGCAAGATATGGAGAACTTAAGTTATACAGTGAATGATAGCATGTTTCGAACAAGTCCAATCCAAACTCACAGGGCATACTCTCGATTTTTCTCTCATAAATGGCTATGCTTAAAAGCTTCACTCTCAAGTATATGGAAGAGAATAAATTGTAAGGCAACAAACAGCTTGCATATTTCATCAATAAACGCATTTTGTGAAGAATTATTAAAGACCTCAAGAAATGACTAAGTGCACAAATGGACCTAAACCATAAGCTCGACTGCGTACCTGACTCCACTAACCAAAGACTGCCCATCTCAAGGATCAAGTCAGCACTTAAAACAGGTTGTAATGGGGCTAAGCTAGGGTTTTCGAAATGAAGATTAAGGATACAAAAATCCTAAGGACCTAGCAGAGCATATATGGACCACCTTATGTCATCATTTTTGTAGGCCAAATATCATTGTTTTGGGCCAAAACTTCTCTCTAACCAACATGGGAATGGACAAAGGCATAATTTTCAACTTTGAGCCTTCTACAAATTTGAAAGTCCAAAACCACACTTCAACAATTTCCCAAGAATTTTCTTTCTTCTATTTTTTGTCTCTTTTGCCGCTTTTCTTTCTTTCTTTTTCATTTTCATTTTCTTTGTTTTTTTTTTTCTTTCATTCATTTTTCACGGCAATCTTCTTTCTTTTTCTTGGTTTTTCCCCACCCCACACTTGTCTTTCATCGTCACCCCTACATACTATGTCATGCTCTACTAAGTCCCTAAGACAAGGGTAGAGATATCCTGTACTAAGCTCATGGTAGGGTAGTGAGGGTGATGAAACAAAGGTTTTCAACGTAGGCTCAAAGGGGTTCAATCTAAGGAGTCCCACGACGGGCACAATTGGGGACACATGCTTGTTTGGCTATGGTGGTTACCCTAGTGCCTTCTATCCTGTCCAGGATCAGTGCATATTATGGCATACAAGTTTTGACAGTCACAACAGCCGAGTTCTAGTACTCTCTAGTCCATTAAAATCTATGGCACATGATCATTGGATTTTCAAAAGAATGATGAGGTTTTCCAAATACAGCCATGAAATTTTGAATTTATCAATAAGCACTCGAAAAGAAAGTATTTTAGCTCAACAACTCACTTAGGGTTAAATGAATTAGACTTAATCCTAGCATGCTTAATGAACCAAGTTACAATCCTATCTCAAATCTTCATACAAGCATCACAATGTCGATTAACCTCAGAATTCAATTAAGTAATATTTCGATTATGAAAACCTTCAGCCATGAATTCAGAGACATGTTCATCCCAGACGTTAGGAGCTTCCTAAGACTCAAACACACAAAAAGACTAAAACCAATTTTTGTTTTTTTTTTTTTTTTTTTTTTTTTTTTTTTAAACTGCAATAAAGGTGTAAACTAAAATAAACTAAACTAAAATAAAGGTGTAAACCCACCCCACACTTAGAATCTACATTGTCCTCAATGTAGGCAAGAAATATGGTATATAGACTCTAAATATGGGGGGCTACGAAAATAAGGGAAAGGTAAAATAAACAAACAAACAAAGACACCAGTACAATTCAACCTAAGCAAGTGAAGGGATAGAAATTTCAAACTCTCGTTGATGGCTCCTCCACAGCTTCGATTGAAATGGGTTGCCTCCCATGCAGCGCTTAATATTTATAGTCCTTCAGCCTAGACTCTTCTCCTTGTTCACACGTGCTCATTCCTTGGGTGCCTCCTGGAGGGGTATCTCTTCCAATGTATGCTCCACCAAGGATTCGTAGTAGGGCTTGAGACGATGCCCATTTACCTTGAACTCCTTCCCCGTCTTCTCACTCTTGATCTCTACAGCACCATGAGCAAACACATTTGTAACTATAAAAGAGCCAACCCAACGAGAACGAAGTTTACCCGGGAATAGCTTAAGTCTGGAATGGAATAACAGAACTTTCTGGCCCACTTGGAAGCTTTTTCCGCGAATCATTTTGTCATGGTAGGCCTTTGTCTTCTCCTTGTAGATCCATGAAGCATCGTAGGCCTCATTCCTTATCTCCTCAAGCTCATTTAGCTGTAGCTTCCTATGTAGGCCCGCTTCATCATAATCCATGTTGAACTTCTGGACAGCCCACCAGGCCTTGTGCTCTAGCTCCACTGGAAGGTGGCATGCCTTTCCGTAGGCCAACCTAAAGGGAGACATCCCAATAGGTGTCTTGTAGGCCGTTCTGTAGGCCCACAACGCATCATCCAATCTCTGGCTCCAATCCTTCCTTGTCGGGCCCACTGTCTTCTCGAGTATCCTCTTGATCTCCCTGTTGGATACCTCTGCTTGGCCACTGGTCTGAGGGTGGTAGGGCGTTGACACCTTATGGGTTACCCCATACTTCTTCAGCAAAGCCTCTATTGTACGGTTGCAAAAGTGAGAACCTCCATCACTGATTAGCACACGTGGCACTCCAAACCTGGAAAATATGTTAGTTTTCAAGAAACCTGCAACCACTTTTGAATCGTTAGTCCTGGTGGCTTTTGCTTCCACCCACTTTGATACATAGTCCACAGCCAATAGTATATATAAACAACCATTAGACGAGGGAAATGGGCCCATAAAGTCAATGCCCCAAACATCAAAAATTTCTACATTTATTATTGGGTTCATGGGCATTTGATCTTTTGGGCCAAGATTACCAGTCCGTTGGCACTATCACAAGAAATACAAAACAAGTTTGCATCCTTGAAGATAGTGGGCCAATAAAATCCACAATCTAAGACCTTCAAGGCTGTTCTACGAGGCCCAAAGTGGCCTCCACAAGCCTCACTATGGCAAAATGACAGAATTGACCTATGCTCAGACTCTGGGACACATCTCCTAATGACTTGGTCACTACAATGTTTCCATAAATAGGGCTCATCCCAAATAAAGTGCCTAGCCATTTTCTTCAATTTATCCTTACTAGCTTTGGAAAGTGTGTCAGGAAATGTCCTAGTGACTAAATAGTTAACTATGTCCGCATACCAGGGCACACTAACCTCTATCCCAAAGAGCTGCTCATCTGGGAAAGTTTCCTGTAGGGGCTGGATGTCTTCCTCATGTATTATCCTACTCAAATGGTCCACCACAACATTCTCACTGCCCTTCTTGTCCTTGATCTCTAGATCAAACTCCTGAAGCAACAAGATCCATCAAATCAATCTGGGCTTGGCCTCCTTCTTGATCATCAGATATCTCAAGGCTGCATGGTCAGAGTAAACAATTACTTTAGAGTGCAATAAATAAGAACGAAACTTATCTAAAGCAAAGACTACAGCCAAGAGTTCTTTTTCAGTGGTGGAGTAGTTGAGATGGGCGTCGTTGAGGGTCCGAGAAGCATAGTAAATAGCATAGGGCTTCTTATCCTTCCTCTGGCCCAACACAGCTCCAACAGCATAGTCCGATGCATCACACATAAGCTCGAAGGGGAGACTCCAATCCGGAGGGCATATGATGGGGGCCGTGGTCAACAACTCCTTGAGCTTTTCAAACGCCTTCTTGCAATCCTCATTGAACACAAAGGGCACGTCCTTTTGCAATAGGGCACACATAGGTCTCGCCACCTTGGAGAAGTCTTTGATGAACCGCCTGTAAAATCCTGCATGACCAAGAAAAGAGCGTACCTCCCTCACAGTTGTGGGGGAAGGTAAGTGACGTACAAGATCAACCTTAGCCTTATCTACCTCAATGCCCCTATTAGATATTATGTGTCCTAACACTATTCCTTGTGTCACCATGAAGTGACACTTCTCCCAATTCAGCACAAGGTTAGTTTCTACACACCTCTCAAGTATCAATCCTAGATTCTCTAAACAAGTATCAAAATCTTTACCAAAGACACTAAAGTCGTCCATAAAGACTTCAATAATATTTTCAATGTATTCTGAGAAAATGGAAAGCATACATCTTTGGAAAGTACCTGGTGCGTTGCATAAGCCGAAGGGCATGCGCCTATAAGCAAAGGTCCCAAAGGGGCATGTGAAGGTCGTCTTCTCCTGATCCTCGTGGGCTATGCAGATCTGGTTGTACCCACTATATCCGTCCAAGAAGCAATAGTAGGAATGGCCCGCTAAGCGCTCCAACATCTGGTCAATAAAAGGCAAGGGCATATGATCCTTCCTTGTTGTGGCATTCAGCTTCCGGTAGTCGATACATACCCTGTGACCAGTGACTAATCTCTGGGGCACTAGCTCATTCTCCTCGTTCTTCACCACTGTCACCCCAGACTTCTTGGGCACCACTTGCACTGGAGAGACCCACTTACTATCAGAAATGGGGTAGATCACCCCACAATCTAGCAACTTGATCACCTCGTCTTGAACCACCTTCATCATGGGCGGATGTAGACGTCTTTGGGCTTCTCTTGTGGGCTTGGCGCCATCTTCTAATAGGATCCGGTGGACACACGTGGTTGGGCTGATCCCCTTGATATCTGCCAGAGTCCAACCAATGGCAGTCTTGTGCTTCTTCAACACGTCCACCAACTTTCTTTCTTGCTCTGCCTCCAGCGTTGATGATATGATCACTGGGAGGGTCTCCTTTTCTCCTAGGTACGCGTATTCAAATTCTCAGGGAGTACCTTCAATTCCAACTTGGGTGCCTGAACAATAGAGGGTAGCATTTTATTAGTAGAAACCGGAATTGACAAATAGGAAATTGACCTCTTTATAGGTTGAGCCTCCAGTGAGGCCACAGTCTTGATCACTCTAGGCTCCTCAACATCCCACTCAACCTTGGGGATAGGTTCCCCATTTGCATCATATCCGACCCCCTCCTCTAGGGTAAGAGCCAATTCATCCTCAACCATTGCTTCAGAGAAAACCTGCGCGAGTGAATCAACTACATCAATAGCAAAGCAAGGTTTCAAATCAGAAACAGGGTACCTCATCGCTTCAAGAATGTTGAAGCGTATAACATCACCATCAAACTCCATGGTGAGAGTCCCTTTGTACACATCAATTTTAGTTCTTGCAGTCCTCATAAAGGGACGCCCTAAAAGTAATGGAGTGGTATTTAGGGGCGATTCCTCCATGTCCAATACGTAGAAATCCGCAGGGAATATCAGATGGTTTACCTGCACAAGAACATCCTCAACATACCCTTGAGGGTATTTGTTAGACCTATCAGCAAGTTGAATGACAACATTATCTCTCTTAAGAGGGCCTAGACCTAGGGACACATACAAATTATAAGGCATAACATTTATGGATGCCCCTAAGTCTAACATCACATTTTCAAACCTGGTGTCACCAATGATACAGGGAACAGAAAAACTCCCTGGGTCCTTCAACTTTGGGGGTAGCTTCCTCTGGATAACGGCTGATACCGTCTCGCTCATTTTCACCACCTCCTTCTCTCTTGTCTGCCTCCTTGTGGTGCATAGCTCCTTCAAGAACTTGGCGTATTTAGGCACCTGTTTGATGCACTCGATCAAGGGCATGTTCACTTGAACCTTCTTGAAGATTTCCAAGATCTCTTGATCAGATTTATCTTTCTTCGTCTTGGCAAACCTGCTTGGGAAAGGTATAGAAACAACGGGGTTAGTCTTAACTAAACCACTAGAGTTAGGAATTGTACCTTTGGGTGCATCAGCTTGGGGCAAGTCAACTTCGACCCTTGATGTAGTTGGGTCCTTCTCAACATCCTTCTTAGACACCTCCACAACGTCTTCTTCTTCATTATGGGCCGCTTGGGCCTTCTTGTAGGCTCTGTGAGGGTCAACTAGTACTCGCCCACTCCTAGTGATGATGGCTTGGGCGTGCTCATTCCTTGGGTTTGGAACTGTGTTGCTTGGAAGTTTCCCTGTTTCAGCAATCCGGCCCATGAAATCCACCACTTGGCCCATTTGATTCTTGAGCTCTGCAATATCCTTTGAATGGGTTGCTGTCCTACAACCAAAGCTTGAGTAGCCGTGTTAAGTTGTTGTTGCCCCGCAGCAAGGGACTTCAACAGTTCATCATAATTAGGGGCATTCAAAGTATTAGAAACAGGAGGTGGAGGAACAGAATTGGGAATACCAAAAGCTTGAGGTACCTGAGGCCTCAAAAACAAACCTGGTGGGCGCTGAGAATTCTGACCTGGGCCTTGAGGTGGTCTCAAGGTGTTATCATTGTTGGCCCAACGAAAGTTGGGGTGGTCTCTGAGCCCCGGATTGTAAGTATTTGAGTAAGGGTTGTACCTCGGGCCTCCTTGACCTCCTTGATACCCTAGGGCGTTAACAGATTCCCATCCTTCTGGAGAGGCAAGCTGGGGACATTTATCTGTGGGGTGCCCTTGAGTCGAGCACATCCCACACACTTGAGCCATTGCTCCTCCTCCATTAACGTTTAAGACTTGAGACAGCAAAGTAGACATCTTGTTGACCTTGTCTTCAAGAGCAGAGTTAGTGGACACCTCATGTACCCTCCGTTGAGAGGCAAGTACCCCCTCATATTGTTGATAGTTTAGTGCACGATTAGTAAGTAGCACCTTGGCATCAGCAGGTGTCTTATCCATAAAGGATCCTCCAGCAGCAGCATCTAACAGACCACGCTCATTAGCGGTGAGTCCTTCATAAAAATAGGTAAGGAGGGACCCCTCACTCATCCCATGGTTAGGGCATGATGCTACAAGGCTCTTAAACTGTCCCAATAATTGCAGAAATTCTCCTCATGTCCTTGCGTGATTCCACTAATCTGCTTCCTCAAAACAGTGACCTTTGAGGCAGGAAAGTACTTCGTAAGGAACTCGCCCTTCATCCTATCCCAAGTGTTGATAGTCCCAGCAGGCAGCTCAAATAGCCAAGTCTTGGCCTTGTCCTCCAAAGTAAAGGGAATGCCTTCATCTTCAAGATATTGATATCAGCTCCTTTAGGGCACATACTCCCACAGACAAACTCGAACTCCTTGAGATGCTTGTTGGTGTCTTCACTACTCATCCCATGAAACTTGGGTAGGTGATGCAGAAACCCACTCTTTAACTCAAAATCATCATTAAGCCCCTCTCCTGGTTCTGGATAGGCAATGCATAAGGGCGCAGCACCCCCACCTGTAGGATTAGACAGTTGCCTAATAGTCTCAGCCATTGGTGCCTGTACTTGCTCAACAGGCGTGCTCTTCCTCTTCTTCCTCTTCTCTGTCTGCAACGTCCTCTTCAATGACCTCCTCTTCTTCCTCTTCAAAGACTTGTTCTTCTCCTTCTTCAGAATGGTCAGGTTTGTTGATCTCCTCGGTTGATCTAGTTGAGGAGTTATAACCTGAATAGCTAGAGTCCTGAGAATCCCTCCTTTCTAGAGGAGGGGGTCTGAAAAAGTGAGCTCTGCCCTTTGCCTAGCACGTTCCAATTTTTCAAAGAGCTCCTTAGTCTTATCAGAGACAGTGGACATTCATGGACCTTTAAGACCAAATCAAGTGTTAGTAACATATACAAGGTTCGAAATACAAACATTATGTCTTTCCAGCTTTCTAAGTTACTTTTACATTTACATACTTAGGTACTGGAACAGAGGACCTCGTTTGTGCAATGGGACTATAGAACAGCTACCCTCGACAAAGTCATGTTTAATCCAATATACCTTAAGCAGGTCACACATCATTTTATTTTTATTTTATAAACATAGTTAATATCTTAATTGATTCCAAGTTGTAAGTCGAGCCCAATAGAAACCACTACTATTGGTGAGATACGATATAGGGATAGTCGCCCAGACATAAGTCTCTTTCCTTTGTTTCAGAAGGCAGAATGGCCAGATTAAGAGGTAAGTGAGAGGGAGGACTCATTTTAGTGATACTACGGAGGCTACTCCCTCATTGAGGTTTAGGCCCCTATCGGCTACTCCCACATAGTGGTTTAGGCTCATTCTATAGTATCTCTGAGATCCAATTGAACCCATCACCCAGGGTCTCAACCTAAGACACCATCCGTATGCCCCTTACTCAGCTGAGAAATTAACTTATGTGTTAGACCGTTCTCCAAGTGCTAATAAAGGCCGCCCTCAACCTCAAGAGACCTTAGTAAGGTACTAATGAAGGGTTTAGGCCAATATTAACAAAAGGGCCCTTGTCTACTCATACGATTTTACACACTTACAACAATTAAGTATTTAGCTAAATTCATAACCTAAGTATATTAATCTAAGTGAAACACATACAATTTAAAACATGCTAACAAAAAAAAAACTCATTCTACAATTTACAATAATGATAAAAGACATGCTTAATTTTGTAACACTCATAAAACTTAAACTAAATCACAATTAAAGCTTGGCCTAACAAAAATTGCAATTTGTCACCATTCCACAAGTGTAGTACAAAAATTTGCATGCATTCTATATACAACAAAATCGATGACACTTTAAGTGCAAGGGATTTTAACAATCCCCGGCAACGGCGCCAAAAATTGATGCGGCTGAAATAGCCTCACAATTTAACCCTGCAAAATGTAGTTGTTAGTATAGGATAAGCAGGGATCGTTCAGTCCGGGGATTGTAGGGTACACCTACACAAAAAGGTCAATTAACAAATAAAAGAATAAAATGGGGGGTTTTTGAATTTGGTTTCTAATCTACTTAAAATAAAAACAAAACAAATAAACTATATACAATGATCGACTTCCCTAACCTAGACCAATACCACTCGAAATTACTAAGTGTAAAAACAGAAAATCCATTTCAACATGCTACAAAAATGTGCCCATCTTAATGCCTAGATAAGAGCTCAAATGAAAAGCCTCAGCGGATCAATCCATTTATCTGATTCGTTCTAATGTAGGCATGGATCGGAAAAGTCCTTACCAAGCCTAATACTACTAATTTTGAAAACACTCAGCGTAATTCTCTTAACTAGTAGTATTATCTAACCCTCGAATCAACTCACACGTGCAAATTAACCATTACACATAGAATTTAACACGTAATTTCCAGAATCATTTAATCATTAAAGCATGATTTTTACCACCCGTTAGAACTAATTGCTACTTGTTTAACTCAGCGCCTTAACAAATAACAATTGCTCTTGGCAAATAAAGCAAACACACAAGAACTCTCACCGTTATTCTAGCATGTAAACTTATGAACCTAACTCTGAAAATTACCTAAACACATAAAAGGGCACAATATTGTAACATGCATCATAAAAGAATTCTCGAAATTAACTCAATAATAAACTGAAAATCTCAAAAATATTAATAAAAATATTCTGAAAATTTGATGTCTCCAATTACACAACTCACAAATTGAAACACACAAAACCGAACAAAAATTATAAGTAGAGTCATAGTTACACTTTGAAGCTTTCCTCAGCGGCTTAGCAACAAGGTGATGAACTCGTCTCTGCTATGGTGGTGGAGCGTACTTGACTCAGCGCCTAAGAGCTTCGTAGATTGATGGATGGATGGTGGTCACGGTCTTGTAGGAGATGGAGGTTTGAGGAGTGAACTGGGCAGTCTTGGAATGGTTTTTGGCTGGGAAGTGATAGGCGGGGAAGTGATCTTGGCTGGGAAGTGATCTTGACTGGGAAGTGATCTTGGTTGGGAAGTGATCTTGGTTGGGAAGTGATGCTAATTCAGTTCTGGACGTTGCCTATTTATAGGGGAGCATTGGTTGGCTTTCCCAGCTGAAACTTCTCCTTTATGGCCTTAACTCCTCTCATAATGGGGCAATTCTTTTAATTTCCAAGCTGAAAACGTCTTTCTCTTATTTATTTTCCAGCTGAAACATCTTTCTCTTTTATTCCTCAACTGAAAACGTCTTTTCTCCTTTATTCCCCAACTGAAAACGTCTTTCTCTTATTTATTTTCCAGCTGAAACGTCTTTCTCTTTTATTCCTCAACTGAAAATGTCTTTTCTCCTTTATTTCCCTTCTTCATTGCTTGGTCAAATATCTTAATGCTTTATTTTATGACTCCATCATTGCTGTTTCCAAGAGTTCCACCAGGCAACGTTTCCTACAACAAGCAGGAGAATATCAGAATTTTCTAGAGAAAATAAAGGGAATTAAAATGTTAAAGACCGCAAAAACAGTTGACAATTAGGAATCCTGATCCAGCTAGGATTTTTCATGAATTTTACTTTTTTCGCCTATTTCACTCCAAACACTCAACAAGACTCTCAAAATGACTTACTGACTCAAAACACTAAACTTAAGGGAGAAACAAGGCTAAAATGGGGCACATATTTGATACGTGCAAAAGCAATCGCCAATTTAAACCCTGAAAAATGTAGTTGTTAGTATAGAATAAGCAGGGATCGTTCAAGCCGGGGATTGAGGGTGCTAACATGTGAGAAACAAATTAAAAGAAAGAATATACAAATTCACACGAAATTATTAGATCATGTACAAGATAAGTTAGAATTAAATTAGAAATCCATATACAACACAAATACAAACAACAAATCCTAATTAAACTCTAACTACACAAATCCATGTATAACACAAACACATATTACTATTCACGGAATTAAAATATATTTTCAGATTATATTTTATACAATTTACGTTTACATGCTATCTAAAAATCCTAAAATTAATTTTATATATTTACAAATTTACACAAACACAAAAGATAGAAAATAGGGGGGGGGGGGGGGGGGGGGGGTTTAAAGATCAAAGTAAAATTTTCAGAAAACAATAAAAGAATAAAAAGTTTTCTATACAAAGGTGGGAAAAGAAGAATTTTTAGAAAACAATTTATCAAGAACAATTCAAGATCAATCCATTCATGCATCCCTTAATCTTGTTAATTACCATGGAACGATATCAACCAAGAAACAAAGTTACAAGCGCCCAATGTCCCTTATATGACTTCCCTTTACACAGTTGATCAAGCAACGCACTTAATCCAACATATTTCAAATGCAGGTATCACACAATCGAAGCGACTCATAATCTCATGCATTCGAATCATTAAGAGCTAGTGAAAGTTTAGTCAATAAACATGCAAATTCAAGTACTCAAAGCAAGTCTTTTCATTACATGCATAATCTGATCTCGACCTTTGTCCAAAGCCTTTACTACCATATTGAATTAGGGTCACAACGCATGAACCTAATTACTAGCTCCAATTACATGCAATCATCCTAAGAGTGCACTCAAAGAACAAAAACATGCAAAAGTTATCTATAAAACAAAATCAGATTATCAATCCATGAATTCGGCAACCAACAAGCATCCAAGACACACAAACATATCAATCATCAAAAAGAACATCAAAATTGCATCCAAAAATCAGAAAGTTAACTCATGGTTTCGGTTTTACACAAAGAAAATCAAAACAGAAATTTCTATCTAACAAGTCATAAAACCGAGAAGAATACATATGAAAGGTGGTATGAACAACCCTTAGTTACGTCCCAAGGTCCAACGCAGATCCAAGGCGGCGGCACAAAGTGAAGATCATGGCAAAGATGGAGGATGGCAAGGCTACAACTTGCAAGATGCGAAAACCTGAAACTTAAGAGCAAACAGGTGAGAAACGAAATTGTGGAGAATAAAGTGTGTCCACTTGAACGTCTAATACACAAGGTATATATAGGAGGACGTCCCAAGGCTCTCCCAATTCGTTTCTACTTGGTTTCTCTTAGTTCGTATTGATTTAGGACTTCTTTCTCCCAAAACAGATTTCCGGCAGGGTTGACCTCAGTCCACTAAAACGGCCATAACTTCCTCTAGAAAATAGCTATTGATGAACCGTAAAAATATATGGAAACTACACATCCGTAGCTTTCCAACCATATAAAGATCATAATTTTCTGAGCTCTGAGATATTTTTCACACTCCGTTGAAGTTGACTGATCTGCACAGGCAGATTTCCGAATCTGTAATGGATTTGACTTTTAATGCACAACTTAAGTCCAACTCGGTTTTCCTTTGCATCACATGCCTCTCACATGTCTTCCACGCCTATTCTGAAGTAGAAACGTCAAGAACCCCCTAGAACCTTCAAGAATCTCATGGAAATTCAAATCCTTACTCAACAAGAAGTCCAAATTCCATATTGCTTTGTAATTCGAATTCTTTGAGACTTCCTCTTCCATGTGCACGGCATATGACCTTCTTGAGACTTCTAGATGCTTCATGGACGCTCCATAGACTTCTCCTAGCTTCCACAGGTCTCCTAGTATGAGTAGAACTCCATATGCAAGTAGGTTTCCTAGTTGAATACAAACTTCTTTTATGCGATTCTTCTACACTCTTCCGGAACCTTCTTGAGTAATCCTTTTCCAACAGGGACTCCTTGTCACACTAGGATTCCTTATCTGAGTAGAATTGGGTTTCCTTGTCCAAGTAGAACTTCTAATTTCCGCGACTTAAGAGTTTGAATCCAAGTCAGCTTCTGATTCCTACTCCAACTAGGATTCCTTTTCCTAGTCAAACTGGGAGAATTTCCACTTCTTCATTTCTTTTCATTTCTGCACCCTTTGTTCTTCCTTAGTCATTTTTGGACCTTGAGACTCTATTTTACCTGAAAAACACTAACTAAGTTAAATTGATCAAGATAAAGGAAATAACTTAGCAAAATATAGGGTTTAAACATTATAAACGTCGCATTTCATGCTCCTATCAATATTCAATAATATTGTGACACTTTTTGGTCCTATCAATAAACTCATTCGAAACCAAATTTCTCATACAATGACATACGAATCATGCCCACAATTCATATTTCATATGATTGAACAAATATCGAATTACAAAATATTTAACTGAGAATTTCGGGTCTTCACAGTCTACCCTCCTTAAAGGAATTTCATCTCGAAATTCAAGTAAACACATCGACAAACAGTAGTAGGTACTTTGCCCTCATGTTAGACTCTAACTCCCATGACGCATCACCCTCATCATGATGACTCCACAACACCTTAACCAAAACAACCTCCTTCCTACGAAGCCTCTTCGTGGACCTATCCAAGATACGAACAGGTTCAACAACGAAGGTCACATCCGGATTCACCTCAATAGTACCATGATCAATCACATGGGACTCATCTTGGATGTACTTCCTGAGCATGGACACATGGAAGACATTGTGTACGCCGGACATGCTAACTGGTAAAGCAAGATGATACGCCAAGTCTCCGACCATTTCCAAAATCTCAAAGGGTCCAACGTATCTCGGTGCCAACTTCCCCTTCTTGCCAAATCTCACCACACCTTTCATAGGTGAGACTTTCAAGAATACATGATCACCCACCACAAACTC
Organism: Rosa lucieae; assembly: GCA_024704745.1. Lineage (NCBI taxonomy): Eukaryota > Viridiplantae > Streptophyta > Magnoliopsida > Rosales > Rosaceae > Rosa > Rosa lucieae. The sequence continues at coordinate 40,115,103 of CM045493.1, read as the reverse complement.
CAACGGTCTCCTCTTCAGATCGACATAGCTCTTTTGTCTACTTTGTGCAGTACAGATCCTGTCTCAGATGGTCGTGACCTTCTCTGTAGTTTCCCAAGCAACGCAGGACCCAAGAGCTCCTTCTCTCCAACATCCGGCCAACAGATCGGAGTCCTACATGGCCTACCATAAAGTGCCTCATATGGAGCCATACCGATGCTGGAGTGATAGCTGTTGTTGTAGGAAAACTCTACCAATGGCAGATGATCCGCCCAACTTCCCTTGAAGTCCAAAACACATGCTCTAAGCATATCTCTATCACCTGGTTCACCCTCTAGGTTTGTCCATCTATCTGTGGATGAAATGCAGTCCTCATAGCCAAAGATGTGCCGAAAGCCTTATGGAATCTACGCCAAAATTCCGAAGTGAAACGAGCATCCCGATCAAAGACAATCGTTACAGGCACACCATGAAGCTTCACTATCTCATCAAGATACAACTTACACAACTCATCACCTGAGTAAGTCTTCGTCACAAGAAGAAAGTGTGCTGACTTTGTCAATTGGTCAACTATCACCCAGATAGAGTAATAACTTTGTCTAGATCTAGGCAATCTGGTCACAAAGTCCATGGAGATCTCTTCCAATTTCCATATTGGAATCGGTAAAGATTTCAACATCCCCGCAGGCCTCTGATGCTCTGCCTTCACCCGCTGACAAGTAAGGCACCTGGATACGTACTCAGCCACATCCCTCTTCATCCCAATCCACCAAAACTGTCTTCGTAGATCCATATACATCTTGGTACTCCCTGGGTGTACCGTATATCGAGATCGATGTACTTCCCGCATGATCTCTTTCTTGAGATTATCACCGCCGAGGACATACAATCTCAATCGAAATTTCAATCCATCATCAGCTCTAACTGTCCACTCAGCGGGACCTTCCTCGTTGGCATCAAGAATCATCTCAGAAATCACTATTTGAGTGAACTCATCATGTGTCTGTCTCTGAATGATCCTGGAAATCAAGGTCGGCTGTAAAGTGATACTATCGAGAAGGATTCCCTTTCCTTCTCCTATGGGCATAAGATCAAACTCAGATGCAGTCTTTAGCATGAGCCACTCCTGGACTATAAGTGATGCTATGATCCCTCGGGGTTTCCTGCTCAAAGCATCTGCCACTACATTGGCCATTTCGGGATGATACTCCAAGGTGAAATCATAGTCTTTGATGAATTCCATCCATCTTTTCTGCCTCATGTTCAACTCCTTCTGGGAGAATAGATACTTCAAAATCTTATGATCAGAAAAGAGTTCGAACTTCTCACCACAAAGATAATACCTCCAAATCTTCAAGGAAAAAACCACTGCAGCCAGCTCTAGATCATGAGTGGGGTAGTTCCGCTCATGCACCTTCAACTGTCTAGAACCACACGCGACAACACCACCATTCTGCATCAACACACAACCTAAACCCTGATGAGATGCATCACTGTAGATAACGAGGCCACCACCACTAGATGGGACAGTCAACACTAGAGCCGTAGTCAATCTAGTCTTCAGCTCACTAAAGGCCTTCTCACATTCATCCGTCCACACAAACTGAGTGTCTTTCCTTGTCAACTTGGTCAAAGCCGAAGCAATACTAGAAAACCCCTCAATGTATCGCCTGTAGTACCCTGCCAATCTAAGGAAACTACGGATCTCTGTAACGGTAGTGGGGCGACTCCAACCCATCACTGCTTCAACCTTCGAAGGATCCACAAAAACTCCATCCTTCGAAACTACATGACCAAGGAACCCTCCTTTTGCGAAAATTAGCACTTCTCAAACTTTGCATACAACCCTTCTTTTCTCAAAATTTGCAGCACAACCCTCAAATGCTTCTCATGCTCGTCGGACGACTTTGAATAAATCAAGGTGTCGTCAACGAACACTAACACACACTGATCTAAGTAAGGACTGAACGTGCGGTTCATCAAGTCCATGAATGCTACAGGTGCATTAGACCAAAAGGCATGACAAGAAATTCATAATGCCCATACCTGGTCCTAAATGCTGTCTTAGAAATATCTTCATCCTTCACCCTCAACTGGTGATATCCAAATCTCAAATCAATTTTGGAAAACATCGTAGCGTCCCTAAGCTGATCGAACAAGTCATCAATCCTAGGCAAGGGATACCTATTCTTGATGGTCACCTTGTTCAGCTGTCAATAATCCACACATAATCGAAGTGAATTATCCTTCTTCTTCACAAACAATACTGGTGCACCCCAAGGAGAAACACTAGCCCGAATGACCCTTGTGCAAGTAATTCCTCAATCTGAATCTTCAACTCCTGATGTTCAGCTCGAGCCGTCCGATAAGGTGCTTTCTATACAAGTGCAGTACATGGTATCACATTAATGGAGAAGTCCATTACCCTTTTCGGAGGTAACCCCAGTATCTCCTAGAACACATCTCCATACTCTGAAACTACAAGAATCCCTGCAATCACTAAAGTACTACTCCCTGATTAAATGTGTGCCAAGATCCCTGCCCTCATGGCGATATCAGACTTCAGACAACGATAATGAAACACTGGTTGTCCAGGAATATGAAAAGACACAATCATCTTGAAACAATCGATCACAGCAAAAGACAATAATCTTGAAACAATCGATCACAGTATGGTTCGGGGCTAACCAATCCAATCCCAAAATCACATCATACGTGTGATCCGGAAGCACAATCAAAGATGCAGTGAACTCTCAACCACAAATTACAATAGGGCAATCATCACAAAACATACTAAGCTCTAGAAAGACGCAAAGAGGTGACGTAACACACAAAGATCTAGCAAGCGGTATAGCAGTCAAACCCAAAACATCTACCAAAGAACTAGGTATGAAAGAGTGGGAGACTGCCAACCGATTTATGTCCCTCGCCAACACTAACAGACTAGCGGGATCATTAACCACAACCTCAGGTGGAACAGACTGCTCAACAAAAGGCGCCTCCACCTCTTCCTCATATACTTCAACATGTGGAATCTCTCCCCTACCTCGGCCTCTACCTCTACCTCTGGGTCTACCTCTGCCTCCCACAATATCTATTCCCTAAGGAGCATAGCATACCTGGTTAATACATGTATAACACTTAAAACACAGCATAAGTCAATACAAGTCCATATTAACCAAGTTACTAACACATTGAGGTTAATTCAACTCCTAATACGTCCTAACTTCCTAGACGACTCCTAACACTCCCACATACCCAATGACATTGTCAATACCGAAGAGCACAAGATGGGGATCCGCTGCAAATAGGCCATCACTCGGAAGGTATTAACATATCACCAAATATGTACCTTACGCTCTGATACCAAACTGTCAGGCCCTGAATTTTGAATAACAAATTCAAATCCGAAACATGAATAATAACCAATGCAAATAACATCCTGAATTTTTTTTTTCTTAACCAACGTCTCACAAACCATAATACAAACCTCGTAGAGAACTATCTCTTGAGTCAATTATTACAATAACAACAAAGATAAAAAGTTACGCTCAGAAGAGTCTATAAAACACACCAAAATAGACCAAGTGCTGGTCTCAACCCTGCTGCCCTACTCAGTTCGCTCTCCTCCCGGAATATCCTGACATGCAGGATCATCCGCTACACTGTTTAAATAGTGTGCCGGGATTACAACAACACAAAACCCGGTAAGCTTTCTGAAAGCTCGTGTGAGTAAATAAGAAATAAACGATTGAAAAATAAATTCATAATTCTTTTAATTCAAGTAAATCAATCCAACAATCCGAACACACACAACAACCCCAACAATTTAATCACCAACCCAACTCACGTGGCACAAAGTACTCACAATGCAATAACCTAGTTACCACCATGACCTTACTCCCCACAACAAACTAGAGCTCTATCTGAATCGTTACCTGTCACCTTGGCCCAGGCGCAAGCATCCGATATGCTTCGGTTACTACTATAACCATCGAACTTTGGGCATTTCTGCCCGTAGAATAAAAATACTTCGTTTATCACAATGATAACCATCGAACTTTGGACATTTCTGCGCTCAGAACAAAACACTCTGGTTATTATAACCATCGAACTTTGGACATTTCAGTCAGCAGATAGAACAAAATATAAACATAATCCCACCCAATTCACAATATCACATCTCCACCCAAATCATACTCACAACAATACAATTATCATAATATTCATGGCAAATAAATCTTTCATTCAAGTATATAAACAAAATCATCAAAAAACCACATATTTCAATGTCACATCATTCCGTATAAAATCACGTAAATATATATATATATATATTTTCGTAATCATCCACTCAGGAATGACCACTAATACCAACTATATTTCACACGTAGTAAAACCAAGAAATTCATTTTCTTATATACTTTAAATATCATTTTCTTAAAACCATTTTCTCACACATAACAATTAATTGGGCAATAAGGAAATTCGGTTCGTAAATGAACCATGTGAGATTTACTCACCGCCAATCCCGCTCCGTCTTCTCAAAAGCTTAAAATACGGTTCACAATCGTCCGCCAACTCAAACAGTCAATCACCTAACCAAATACGATAAGTAACTTAGCGTACAATTCAAAAACTCACTTATATGAAGATCCAACGGTCAGATCTTAACCCATGCCCACGCAAAGTCATTAGGACAGCCCTAAAATCATCACATCAAACTACAAGTCTAGCGGACGGTCCGATCTTCACAGATCACAAATCGAACGATCGAAATCGATCGAAATTGTAAAATTCATAACTTAATCATACGATCTCCAAAATTCACATGCTATATATCAAAATGATCGTATCAACATGTAGAACATAAAAATGGGCAGAAACTGCCCTTGGGACCCCCGGAGGTTGCCGAAAAAGGCCACCGGAGTTAGTGGCAGAGCCGCCACCGGCCACTGCCACTGGAGTTGGGGTCGGGCTGCTCCCCTTCGTTTCATCATTTCGAGCAACTTTCATAACTAGCATGAAGTCAGAAAATGACGGAAAGATATCGAAAATACCTGAAATCAGTCGGTTCGGCCGAAATATTTCCAGTTTTTCGACCAGCCTCCGTTCAACGTGAAATCGATCGTTTCGGGTCTAGTTCTTCTTGAAGCGTGATCAGGAGCTTGAGGCGAGTTCAACGAGTCAAGAAACTCGAGTTTTGGTGGCCGGAGCTAGGAGAAATCTAGATTGGAACCCAAATTGGTCTCTAACCGAAAATGTGCTCTCGTCGCCGCTACAGGCCGTGTTGCGGCTCAAGGCTGCTACTGGAAACTGCGAAAGGACGAGACAAAGTCGTGGGAGGTGGTTTGGTGGCCGGAGGAGAGAGAATGGAGCCGGAGACTCCTTGCTCTGTTTTAGGCTCGAGCTCGGGCTCGGGAGGGAGAGGGAGAGAGAGAGAGAGAAAAAAAAAATGTGCGGCTGCCAAAAAATGGAAACACTAGCTATTTTTGGAAATTCCCAAAGGGTATAGGAAATCACAAAGGTGTTCTAAAAACAAAGTAGAGTCCGTGAAAACATCTTCATTGTAGTCACCAAAGCATCTTAAACGTCAAAGCCCATAGAGGTTGAATAAAAGGCCAAATATCATCATGTTGGGCCTCTGCTTCATTCTAGACTTCAAATCCATAATGTAAAAATACAAAAGTCCACAAAAACATAAACAATTTCAACACAAAGCCGTATAATCAACATTTTTTTTCGTTCACAATTTTTTTTTTTTTTTCACGGCATAACCATTACAATATAATTCCCATGAACATTTATACCCCCACACTTGAACTTTCACCTCTTCTCAATCTTCAATCTTCATGTCTTCTTCCTTTGCAAAGTCTTCAAAAATAGCTCCACTAAGTCTTTAGAACAAAGGGTAAAGATGTAACTATACTAAGGTTAAAGGTTAAGAAAATTTGGGTGATGAAAGAAAAGGCTTAAAATATAGGCTCGAATGGGTTAATCTAGGGGAGTCCCACGATGGGCACAAATATTGATACAGGTTTAATTTTGCAATGGTGGTAAAATTCCTAAAGTGCTTTTAATCTTTTCTGAAATCAGGGATATATATTGATAAAAGTTTCAACAAGTATAAAAGTGAATTCTAGCATTCTCTAGTCCATTAAAGAGGTATGGCATGTAATCAATCAAATGAAAGATAATGAGATCAACTAAGCATCGCTAAGAAATATTGAGAATATACATAAAGTATATATGACATTAATCAATCCGAGAAAAAGGTACATGGCTCAAATTCTCACATAGGCTATTTTGAATCAAACTTGTTTTAGCATGCTCATAATTTGTACCATGTCAACATATCTTTTTTTTTTTTTTTTTAGATGAATGGTGTCAAACTTTATTAAAAAGAAGTAGCTAGTGATTACAAAGTTCATGAGTAATAACCTCATGAAGAAAAGAAGGAAAAGAAGAATAAAAGAGAGCTTGGCCGTAGCAGATGCCTGTGCAGCCATTAGATGAGCTGCCTTATTTGCATCTCTTCTTGTATGCACTATCTGAACATTAGGCAGTGCTTCCAACAACACTCCTAGGTCCTCATATATACGCCCCAGCCTAGATAAGTTAACACCAGAACTAGATAGCTGCTGTTTAATAACCAGAGAATCTATCTCCACAATTGCAGGATGCAAGAACTACTCAACTATGACCTCAAAAGCTTCCTTGCACGCGAGAAGTTCAACATGCTCAGCCAATCGCAACCCCCATACTGGCCTTCCTTTACTCACAAGAAAGTTTCCTAAACTGTCTCGCATGACCAAACCAATGGCACCTGCACCAGAAGCAGTCATAAATGCCCCATCTATATTTATTTTGATGCAGCCAACTGGAGGACTTTGCCAACGAACCTTACTATCAGCTCCTCTACCACGATCAAGATTACAAGAATTATGATTGATAAATCTTGTAGCCTGGAAGTGGAAAATAAAACAACATCCCCCACACTCCTAACTTTACCTTCCCAAACTCTAGTATTCCTTTCTTTCCACACATTCCACAAAAGAAAGATAAAGAGATCAAACAGAGTTGAAGACACCTACTCGAACAAAACATAATCCATTCTAGAATTCCCAATCCATCTGATTCAGTAGTGAAACATACCTGAGCCAACGTAACATTTGAACGCAAAACTTCACGAGTAAAGGTACTATCCCGGCACAAATGTAGTGTAGATTCAATCCTCCCAATGCAAAGTACACACAGTTGTGAGTCAAGACTAACATGTTTTGTCACCAACGTACCTTTCTAGAGAAGGAGGAATATTGTGACAAATCTTCCATATATTCACTTTAGCAGTAGCTGGAACCTTAGCTTGCCAGATCCACTTCCAAAATTGAGGAGTCGTACCAACCAACATCATTGGTCTCGCCACATTTTCAGAGCAAGTGTGTCTGTAAGCTGTCTTTATCGAGAACTCTCATTTTTTTTCAAGTCTCCATGCAATCCTGTCATGCACTAGACGTCTAGAGAGAGGGATTGCCAAGATAGCTTCTGCCTCTACCCTATTAAACAAGGACCGGATTTTAGCCTCATCTCACACACCTAGTGCACAAAACAATTCCCCAATAGTCATAGTCTCATTATACCTTGTTTGACCAAAGATAGGAGTGGAATTTGGTAACCCTAGCACCCAAGCATTAGTCCAAACACTCACCATATGCCCAGCTCCCACCTGCCAATACGAACCTGATTTTAACAAATCTCTCGTCCCAAAAATGCTCCTCCAAGAATAAGATGGAGCACTATGGGTCGAAGCATGCCAAAAGGAACTATCAGGAAAGTATTTTGCCTTAAAAATTCGAGCAATGAGAGACTGCGGATTGCTAGCTAACCTCCAAGCTTTCTTTGCAAGCATAGCTATGTTGAAATCAGATAGTCTTCGAAATCCCAAACCTCCCTCTTCTTTAGGAAGGCAAAGCTTTTCCCAAGCTTTCCAATGTATCTTTCTTTTGTCATCTGTACTCCCCCATCAGAACCTTGAACACATTTGTTCCAAATCTTCACAAAAATTCTTTGTTAATTGAAACACAATCATGGCATATGTTGGAAGGGCTTGAGCTACAACCCGGATTAGAATGTCCTTTCCTGCTTCACTAAGCATTTTCCCTTGCCAACTCTTTCTTGGCCAAATTATCCTTTATGTACTGAAAAGTTGATGTTTTCTTACGACCCACGTAGGTTGGCAACCCTAAATATCTTTCATGAGACTCTACTATTTCAACTCCCATTAACAAAGCCACTTCCTCTTGCAAATCTGTGCTAACATTTTTACTAAACACAACTGAAGATTTATTAAAGTTCACAAGTTGTCCTGAAGCTCGGCCATAAATGTCAATCACATTCTGTATCTCATAACATGCCTCAAGCAAAGCCTCTGCATATAGCATACTATCATCCGCAAACAGTAAATGATTAACAAAAGGGGCACCATGACAAACCTCAATACCTGGCAGCAAGTCAAGATGTTGTTTCTGTTGTAGAAGCACAGAAAAACCGTCTGCACCAATCAAGAACAAATAAGGTGACAAGGGGTCACCTTGCCTCAAACCCCTGCTAGGTGTAACAAGTCCTCTAGGCTTTCCTCTAATCAAAAAGGAAAACTTTACCGAGTTTACACATTGCATTACCAGGTCAATCCAAACCCGAGAAAAACCAAATCTTTCCAACACCCTCTAAAGGAACCCCCATTCCCATATGTCATATGCCTTGCTTAAATCTAATTTTAGATCCATATAACCATCATGCCCTGCTCTTTTGTTGTGTACAAAATGGGCGACTTCATTAGCAACAAGGATGTCGTCTGTACTCAATCTACCAGGAGTAAAAGCGCTTTGAAAAGGTGAAATGATTTCCGGCAATAACACCTTAAGCCTGTTTGCAATGGCCTTTGAACAAATCTTATAAATAATATTACAGAGTGCAATTGGCCGTAAATCCGACATCCTCAGAGGATTGTTAACTTTCGGAATTAAAAAAATGTGAGTAAAATTCACCTGTTTTAACAGCAGCCCGGTATGTAAGAAATTCTACACATCCTCTGTTACATCCTTTCCAATATCTTGCCAATAGTGTTGGAAAAATAACAGGGGCATTCCATCAGGCCCTGGTGATTTTGTAGGATACATTTGAAATAAAGCAATCTGAACTTCTTCCTCCAAATATTGCTCCCAAAGTTAAGCATTCATTGCTGGTGTTACACAAGGCTGTACAGCATTTAATGTGTGAAGCATAGCATCCATGTCAATAGGAGAATCAGTAAACATGTTAGTAAATTACTTCGTCACCCCCTTTTCCACTCCATCATCATCCTCCCGCCACACACCTTGGTCATCGAACAAACCGTGAATAACATTCTTATGTTTCCGATTTGCTACCTTACGGTGAAAGAAACCTGTGTTTCTGTCACCTTCTTTGAGCCAACTCACCTTTGCTCGTTGCCTCCAAAACAATTATTCTTGGGAGAAAAGAGACTGAAGTTTATCCATCAATAGTTTTTTTTCTTCCTGAATTACCACTGTAGCATTGGAATCCAGCAACTCTTCAAGCCTAGTAAGTACACCAAGCATTTGCTGCTGCCTATGTTTGAATGTCTCCCTCTGCCATTTATCTAGGGTAATCCGAGTATGGGCTATTTACTGAACCACTTGGAACATGGGAACTCCAGTGAACTCAATCTGCCAGCACTACTTAACCAATGGATCACACTCTCAATGTTGTAACCAAAATGATTCAAATTTGAAGAGATGATGTTTTGGTCGTTTAGGAATAGGAACTTTACTAGCCTGAAGAATAATTGGGACGTGATTTGAATCGCTAGAAGGCAGATGAGTAACCTTAGCAAATCCAAATACATCACACCAAGAAGGAGTGCAAACAGCTCGGTCCAACCTGAGGTGGGTTTTCGAGTTCCACCATGTAGCCCTAGGACCTTGAAACCCCAGATCGAGCAACTCACAATAGCCCAAAGCATCACGAAAGCAACTCATCTGTCGTTCTGCAATTGGTGGTCCGTCAATTTTCTCCCCATTGTTGAGAATTTCATTGAAGTCCCCAATCACTACCCAAGGCAGTGAATCAAGATCCCCCAGATCCTGCAACAGTTGCCAAGATCGTTCCCTATCACATGTACGTGCATAACCATAAGACCCTGTTAGTCGTCATACAGGGTCGCCAGCCCCACCATGAATTTCCGTATCAATATGATGTGTAGATCAGGTGCTAATCCTCAGATCAATTTCTTCACTCTAAAACAAACCTAACCCTCCTGCCTGTCCCTCACTAAGTACCTCTATTGATTTCGAAAAACCTAAAGCATGATGCAGGGACCGAAAGTCTTCCTTCTTGCTAATCTTTGTTTCACATAGAAACACAATATGAGACTTGTTTTGGACGATTAAATCCTTCAAAGCCCGCTTAGTAGTGTCGTTGCAGATGCCTCTGCAATTCCAACTAAGAACTAATTTCCATCGAGATGGTATAGAGAACCCTCCTTCTAGAACCCTTGAAAGCAAACCCTAGCAGAGCAAGCTAGGTTACACGTCAAACCAAACATGCAGCCCATGTCAACATATCTATATCCACTACACATTTATTTATCACATATACATCTTATTTAACCAAAGAAAAATAATAAACTTCATCTCAATATTGTGATCATCTTTTAGACATACTTTCAGAGATATAAAATCATCCTAGACAGTTGAAAGGGCGATCCTAATGACTCAAAAACAAAACAAATAAAAACCAAAAAGAAAACCTAAAACGAATTTTTTTTTTTTTTTACGACACTTTATATTTTTTTTATGGCTGTTCTGATTTTTAACTAACCTAAAAACAAAAACCTAAAATCCAAAATCAACAAAGTCAACGTTAACCTTCCCCCCACACTTAAATCATACATTGTCCTCAATGTAAACAATCCATAGCATGCAAAGCACAATATAAGCATATAAGGGATAATCACAAACCACTTTATTGAATAACCAAAAAGATTACAAAATAACTAACCAAATAATTGTTCCAAAAACTAACGAAAAATAAAAAGAAAAAGATAGAGAGATCAAATCTAGTTTCTTTGGGGTGCCTCCCATGTAGCGCTTGGTTTTAACGTCTTCTCAGCCTAGACGTGGTTGATCTTCCTTTTTCTCCTTAAGAGTTTGTGGCTTCAAAACCTCCCTTTGGATTTGGAATTGTGTTGCTTGGAAGCTTCCCTTGTTCATGGAATTTGGTCATAAAGTCTACCACTTGTCCCATTTGCTTCGTCAAATCCGCTATATCCTTCCCATGGTTTTGTTGCCCTTGAATCAAAGCTTGAGTTGAAGAATTAAGCGTCTCAATAATCTTATCATAATTAGGGGACGTTCCTTGAGCTTGAGGAGGAGCTTGAGGTCTCTGATAAAATGCTCCATGAGGTCCTCTGTTATAGGTGTTCTGATTAGCATTTTAAACATTATCATTATCCCTCCACCTAAAGTTAGGGTGATCCCTCCAACCTGGGTTGTAGGTGTTGGAGAAAGGGTCATTCCTTGGACGAGCTTGCCCTTGGTAAATAGTTCACACTTTCCCATCCACCATTCTCTATCAGTTGAGGACATTGATCAATCATGTGCCCTTGAGTAGAGCATACCCCACAAACTTGCGCCAGTCCTTGGACTTTTGGTGTTAACACTTGTGACATAAGAGAAGTAAGCTTATCTAATCTTGCACTCAAATCCGAATTCATAGTCACTTCCTTCACTTGACGAGTTGTAGTCCAAATGCCCTCATATTGTTGAGCATTAGCAGCCCTATTAGCAATCAATTCCTTCCCTTGAGCTGGAGTCTTGTCCATAAAAGTACCTCCACTAGCAGCATCTAGCATTTGGGGTTCCAAAGGGAGCAAACCCTCATAAAAGTATTGCAAGAGGCTTTCATCTTTGAACTTGTGTTGGGGACATTGCGCCAAAAGGGATTTGAACCTTTCGTAGCATGCAGGATATGACTCATCTTTAGCCTGTTGAATTCCAGTAATCTTCTTCCTCATAGCTATAACTCTTGAAGCAGGGAAGAATTTCTCTAGAAATGCCCTCATCATGGCGTCCCAAGAAGTGACATGTTCATCTGGAAGTTCATACAACCAATCTTTGGCTCTATCAGCTAAGGAAAAAGCGAATATCTTCAACTTGAAAATGTGTTCATCTACCTCAGGTGGCATCATACTTCACTACTACAGAAAAGGCTTCACACGACACCTCTCATACGAAGCCACACTGTTTTCCGTGGTGTGAATCATTTCTCATTTTTGAGACGACGGTTTTAAAATTTCCGTCTTCTAATATGAATTCAACCAACTGGTATTTTTCATACTGAAATTATGAATTATTTCAGAAGACGTTTATAAATGGAACCGTGGTGTGAGGTTAAAATGGTTATAGGGGCGGCAAGTTTCCCACCATTTGGCACCACTTAAATTTTCTCAGCATGTAGTAGTTATACGACGGTTTAGGGTTTAGGGCTGTGGTATGACTCTATGGATTTGCAAGTGCGGAACATGTCCACCTACATTCTCCCTAACTATTTCCCCCCACTCTCTCTCCCCAAACCTGATTCCCTCCACCCAAGCAACAAAAGGAGGCAAACTGAAAATTTAAAAGTGACATTCATACAACATTTATGTGAAAAACCATTGTGTGATGGCTTTGTACATATGCATCGACTAATTAATGTCTTATCCATGTATCCTCAGCGCTACAATATGATTTAGACCAAATTTGAAACACTTAAGAAGAGGCCCTTCACACAATAGCATTCACTCCACAGGTACACCCACTCCGACACAATAGCATTCACTCGACCGCGACTCTCTCTTTCCAAAACTCCTACGCCGACCCCGACTCTCTCCCCCCACTCCGAAGCCCTGATCCCCAAATCCACCGCCCTTCGAAGCCCTGAACCCCAAATCCACCGCCCTTTGAAGCCCTGACTCTCTGCTTCTAATTCGAAGCCTTAAACTAGCCTGAAATCCAAGATTTGTCTTCGATTCTAGTAAGTTCTCGTCCTCTAGATTGGGTTTTTTATTTGGGGGTAAAAATTTGGGGGTTTCGGGTTTCTCGTCTTCTCGCCCTAAATCCCCGACACTCACTTTTGATTTTGGGTTCTTCAGAAATCACAGTCACACTTTTGATGCCGAGTTCTTTACTTTTTTGATATCGGGTTCTTCACAAGGCGGCTAGGGTTATGGCGAAGAAGGGTGTTCAGAGAGCGACGGTGGGAGAGGGGGATGAGATTGGGGTTGGGTAAGGGTTTGGGTTTGGGTGGTGGCAGAGACGCAGAGGCGTCGGCGGAGAGAGAAGCTTGGGCATGGGATTGGGAATGGGATTGAGCTTGAGGGAGGGACATGGAGCAAAGAAGGATTTGAATTTGGGGTTGGATTGTAGCTCTACTCTAAATGTTCTTCCATGCTTTTCGATCATCTTCTTCAGCTCAAAATCGATAGACTGGATTGCAGCAACGATTCTGGTACCACCATGTGGAGCCTCATTATTTGATGCTCGTCTATTGGATTCTCAAGTCTGCTCATACTCTCCCTGAAAACACTACACACTGGCTCAAAATTGGTGCTTGTGTAATCAATCAAAGCAGAGAGGTATACCCTATAGATAGTTGCATTCATAATACTAACTTTAATATCAATATTAGCATGTAGTATCTTTCTCTTTTATCATCCAAACAGGCATTTATTCTTGCCATGTCTGCTTAGTAATTGTGTTCCATATAAACTGATATATAGTAAAGCAAACCATCAGTTTGTAGTCTTGAACAATTCAAAATGTTAGGAATTAAATGTTAATGTTGCCTTTTGGTTTGGTTAATGAGTGAGGAATTTATCCTATGGAATGATCTGATTTTGCGCAAAAATAAGTGTTTGTACCTATTGTTAGGAGAGAATTTTAAGCAAAAAGGAGGAAAGGCATATGTTAGATAGGTGCTTTGTGTAGTTTTATTAAGTCATGGAGTTGCAATGAATTCATTTAGGAGTTGGTTCTGGTTTTGTTTCTATTTGGATATGCTGCTGAATGACAAAGTCGGAAGTCTGGAGGACGTTATTTTAGCTCTTGGTGATGACATTATAGTTTCTCGTGCTACATTGACACTCAACT